>ML681993.1:2563828-2579504 GCA_007922195.1 Podocnemis expansa | reverse complement strand
TAGATAGATAGATAGATAGATAGATAGATAGATAGATAGATAGATAGTGTAGTGGTTAAGAGCGCCGTAGTTGTTAAGAGTGGCGCCCTTTGATACAGGAGACTGAGGTACCTGCCTACCTTCCCAGTAGGAGTCCTTGGGCAAAAGACCCCCTAACGCCTCACTTGCCTACCTCAAATATGAGAGTGACACAAACTAGGAGAGTCATGCCAGCTCGGACATTGCCCGGATTAACAAGGTCCACACCAGATGTTGGGGAACCAGGACAATCTGACGATAAGTGGGCTACTGGAACAAACCATACATGGACGAGACAAGAGAACCTGGAATTGATGGAATGCTACTACAACAGTAGACCTAATGAGAGGGGATATATGAAATGTATGAGGGAACTATGGATGGACAAAAGACCTACATCCACACTAACTGAGAAACAGCTAGTTACCCAATGCTTCAACATAGTAAAGAGGCAGCTGCTCTCACCACTTGAGATAGACCAACTCCACATTACATCCCAGACTCAAGAAGAAGACCCAGAAGTACAACTAGATGAGCAGCCAACGCCTGAAGCTGGAACTTCACTGCCACCCCCTCCATTACAGAGCACAGCAGCTGATATGAGGCATAAGATCATAGATAAACTAGCCACAGTCCACACTTGAGACCGATTACCAAGGCTCATTGGAGAAGTACCATCAGCTAGTATGCTAGAAGATGCCAATAGAGCCCTAATGACAATTCCTACTACCACCATAACTCAAACCAATGAACTGGTATATGCTACAGCCTCTGTAATCCTGGAGATGCTTGGCTACACGATCAAAAAGAACAGCAGTACATACCCCCCCCGGAAAACGAGGTTGGAGGATAACTCGGCAACTCGGAGGGAAGTTAGTCAGCTGGTGGAACTACAGAAGGATGTAGAGATTAAGGATAAGACTCGGCTACTGAAAAAATACAAGGGCCTGACTCCAGCTGAAGCCCTAGAGACTGCTAAACAAAGGCTCACAGCACTGGCTACCAGGCTAAGGAGATACACTAGAGAAGCAGAGGCCAAAAAGATAAATGCCCTGTTCTCCAAAGAACCATCCAAGGTATACTCCCAACTGCAGTGCAAAAACACAATAACAGCAGAGCCACCACCAGCAGAAACTGAACAGTACTGGAATACCATATGGGAGAAAGAGAAGACTCATAACACCAGTGCAATCTCCCAGAACAGAAACCAGTCACCATCACAGTAGCAGACATCCAACAGCGGGTCAAGAACATGAAGAGCTGGACAGCACCTGGCCCGGACATGATCCACACCTACTGGCTAAAGAAACTAACAGCAGTGCATGAACGCCTAGCAGCACAGATGAACCAGCTGCTAGCAGCAGGCTCCCACCCAGACTGGCTAACACAAGGAAGGACAGTGCTGATCATGAGAGACCCCCACAAGGGAACAGCACCGTCCAACTACCGGCCAATAAGCTGCCTCCCCACAACATGGAAAGTCCTATCAGGCATCATAGCTGCCAAGCTACAGGACCACGTGGGCCCGTACCTGAGCACAGCTCAGAAGGGGATTGGGAACAACACCAGAGGCTCAAAACACCAGTTGCTCATAGATAGAGCAGTCGCCCAAGACTCAAAGTCTAGACAGACCAATCTGAGCACAGCCTGGATTGACTACAGGAGAGCCTACGACTCAATGCCGCACACATGGATCTGTGAAGGTCTGGCGCTATACAAAGTCAACAGGACACTAAGGACCTTCCTCAAGAACTCAATGGGACTCTGGAAGACAACACTGGAAGTCAACTCAAGACAGCTTGCACAAGTGGCCATCAAGTGCAGCATATACCAAGGTGATGCACTGTCCCCGCTGCTGTTCTGCATTGGCTTGAACCCCCTCAGCCAGATAATCACAAGGACTGGATACGGATACAAGTTCAAGTGTGGAACTACCATTAGCCACCTCCTCTACATGGATGACATCAAGCTGTATGCTAAGAATGAACGAGACATTGACTAGCTAATCCACCTGACACGGATCTACAGTGAGGATATTGGGATGTCATTCAGACTGGAGAAGTGTGGCCGGATGGTAGTAAAGAGAGGGAAGGTAGTCAAGACTGATGGGGTGGAACTACCAGCAGGCCACATAGCAGACATACAGACCAGCTACAAGTACCTTAGCATCCCACAGTCACATGGGAACCATGATGAGGAGGCAAGGAAGACAGCAACATCCAAGTACCACCAAATGATAAGACAGGTCCTGAAGAGCCAGTTCAATGGGAAGAACAAGATCCACGCCATCAACAGGTACACCCTGCCAGTCATCAGATACCCTGCCAGTATAGTGAGCTGGCCAAAGGAGGACATGGTAGAGGACCCGAGGTTGAGGAAGACACATACCACCCATAGGGATGAAAGAGGAATTTTTTTTTTTTTAGGTTACCACCACATAACATCCATTTACAAATTTTGAGGACTGAACTGAAGTTGAAATATCTGTTGCTATGTAACTGTGCACCGTCACTTTTGGGGTGGGCAGGGAGAAGCTGGAAATCTTGCAAGATACCGGGTCTAGAAGTGGGCTTCAGTAAAATATCATTCTCCATCCTGTGGCCTGAAAGCGATATGATCTGGGGCATCTAAGAAGAGGTTAGGACTCCCTAACTTATGTTTCACACAGCAAAAAATGTATTAGATGGGCATATTTCTTGGGTTTGTTTTCTGTTCCCTGCCTCCAATTGTTTTTGTTTTTTTTCTGAGCGTAACTAAAATTCACTGGTCTCTCTCAGCTATGCTCCCCTGTACTAAGTTGCCTTTGTGTGGTCAACAATATGACAGATAATGCTATAAATACCAGAAAATAACAGTTTAATAATCACAGTATGTGACTATCCTGTATGAATGCATCAATATAGGTCAATATATGTCTATAGGAAGAACAAACAGGGAAGCAACAAATGGCTTTTCAGAAAAGAACATCAAGGCATAGACTGAAAAGACTATGGGGCAGACTGTTTGGCTTTAAGATCTTGTGCGGGAGCACTTCTGGCCCGGGAAAAGGCCCTGGGCTCAGGCACCAGGACTTGGGGCTCGAGCGCTGTAATCACTCTTCCGCTTCTGCTGCCACTGCCACTGCAGTGAACCCGGGGCTCTGGCAACAGGACTTTGGGGCTTGAGCCCCATAAACCCAGTGCCAGCGACGCCCCTGGTCTTCTCTCCTGTTGTAATCATTGATTTCTCAGATCTGGGAGTTTCCAGATTTAAGACTATAAAAAGTTTAAAAGTCATGTTTCCTGCAAAGGCAGGGGAGGTGAATTGCCAGGAAATGTCACTGAGCTGTGACAGGGAGATAAGGTGACATAAACAGAAACTTTGTGCTAGATTCTACACAGAATTAGTCCTCGTAGTGTCCACCAGTGGAAGATGGCTAGTCACCAGCCAAGCAGCCATGCACATAGGCTGTTTTGTTATTTTGAGAGGTGTTGCTCTTAGATGCTTTGGTTCTATGGTTTAAGAAAGCTGTTCGCCAATTATCTATCATTGCAGAGTATGAACACAAATCAGACCTGCTGAGGTAATCACAGTTAATACACAGAAGTCTGCAATCTAGTATCTGCTCTTAGAGTGGGGGAATTGTATAATCCACCCTGCGAGAAAAGTGATGATTAGAAGCCTGACACCTAAAGCAGGCGCTTATGGAGAGACTGGGGGGAGTGGGGAACAGAACTGTAGCTTGCCCAATAACTGTGATAAGCAAACTGTACTTTCCCCACCCAAACAAGTGTATTTCGACTAGAGCAGGATATTGTTCTGGCTTCAAATTCTGTTGTGGTTCAAATCATTCATCAAACTTTGAGCACCATTTGGAACTTCTGGTTTCTAATATCAGCAAATCCCAAAGTCCAAACTTTCTGAGGTTCTTTAGCTCTAGTCCTTTAGCTGGGCAGATCCATGTATATTATGCAAAGCTGACATACATAGCCCTGCAGATTTCCATCTGCAGAATGTGCCCAATCATGCTGTGTAGTTAGTTGTACCATTTCTTAACAGGTAACAGCCAGAAACCCTTGTTCTCAGATGAAAAATGAGAGCACTTCAGGTTGCTTAGAAGCCACCAGGAGCAACATCTATTATTTATAAAGACAGCAACTTCTTTTCACTTGGAAAAGTGTGGCAAAGGTGATACATTGTCTGCATAGTTCATCTAGCCCTGTCCTGCTTTATAGCAGCAGGTGCTAGAGCAGCTGGCAGTTGGCATCTTTTCCTGTTAATACACTATCACAAAAATGACTAAGTGCCTTACTTAAAAATTCTACAATAATCAAATTAAAAGTTAAACTAATTTACATGACATGCTTTGTTGACTGTGGCTTCCACTTTCTCTTACTTTTTTTACTAGCACATTAATTGCTTATCTGGCTAGTGATTTAGGGGCTTCTATTGAGGAATGGTTGAGTGGGAGGAAAGTTTAACTTTCAAAGTTAATGTATCCCACCTTTCCAAAATACATACTGCTGCAGAAGAAAAGGAAAAAATTCAGCAAAGTGAAGAAATTCACAGGCTACCATTCAATCCCAGTTTTCTACAAAAGCAAAGCTAATAGCATCCTACTGAGACTGATCTTTGGAAAGACATTGTGATGAAAAATTATTCTTTGCTTCTGGCACAAGCTACCATCTGGTAACTGGGAGAAATTAATTGGATGTCATGCTTTCTTTTGTAAATAATAAGGACTTGAAGTATTTGTTAACTCAAGCTTTTTATTGTTACCTTTTATTCCTTAATAAATGTTTTTAAATGCCCAGATGATGACAAAAGCTATTCATATTAAAAGCTGCTGTTTTAATGCATCAGCCTCCTTTGCAAGAGAATGGTGACTTCTGAGTAATTTTTCATTTCTGTTAGTAATCAAGGAGGGGGGGGAAAAAAGAAGACGGCTGAGGCTAACTTATTAGTGTAGAAAATAACTCCAGTAATCACTTTTACGCTCTAATGGTCTGATCTTGCACCCACTGAAGCTAGTTACATGACTCAGATTGACTTCAATAGTACAGGATAATTTGACCACAGGCAAATCTTATATATACACAGTATTCCACCATCACCCCTTTTTAACCATCTGAGATTTTTCCATAGTGACCATCACAATAGTATCTTGGAACAGTCCACTTATTAGTTGTTTTCTTGATTTTTGATCGCGGAAGTGATTTGCACTATGCTGGTATTTTAATGTGTTATTGTAAAAATCTGTTTACTATAAATCATTATTCAGCCATCCAAGCTGAGAATAGGGGTAAGAAGGGTGCTTTGTGAATAACATAATAACAATAGGACATGTTATCGGTGCTACACAGGCGGGACTCTGTACACATAGGCACTTAGGTCTGCAGTCACAAAAAATGTAGCTGTGGTAATGCTAAGCAGCACCAAGTGTAACTTTCTGGTGCCCAGAAAAGCATTACAATTCACAAAGTCAAAGTCTGGTGCCTAGGCTTTCTGTGTGTGAGGGGTAAGAGTTGACTCAGAATGCAATTCACAAAAGCCATCATAGCAGTTGGCTCCTTTTGCATCCTAAACCCCTTCTATCTCATGGAGTTAGATGTGTATGTCCAGGTTGTAAGGAGACACCTAGCTGTGCTTGGGATTCTCAGGTTCAAATTCTTTAGCAGAAGTAGGAGGAGCTCCCTCATAATTATTAGTTCAGTAGTTAGGTACTCATCTGGGATGTGGGAGACACTCGTCATAGAAGTCCCCCCTTCACCCAAGAGGGAGAAGGGATCTAAAAGGGTGGTGTTACCTCCCAGGAAAGTGCCCTTGCCACTGGGCAATAAGATTTTCTGATTTGGATCTCTCACAGTATTGCCTGTTGAAGCTTCTTCCACTGTGAAAAAATCATTTTAAAAAGTCACTGCAGCAGGAGGGCATGATCATGTGTCTAGCACAAGTAGAGATAATGTATGATGACCCCACGAGCCCCCTCCAGATTTCTGTCAGGATGTCTCCAGGAAAAGGCACCAGCACTCAATGCTCCTCATAGTCTTATAGGCTCTAAGGATATGTCCACACGCAGGGTGTTGTTTTGAAATAGGTTATTTCAAAAAAAGTCGTTTCAAAATAAAGCCCTTATTCATAAAACCAATTCAAAGGGGGAAATGAAATAGCATGTCCACACAGTGGACTTGCTATTTCGAGTTAGTGGAAGGGCACCCTGGGAGATGTGGCAACATGGCCCCTTGTCGGCCATGTTGCCACCAGCGGGGGGGGGGGCTTGTAAGGAGCCTGGGTGTGCCCCAAGCTGCTTGCCCTCTGAGCAAGCAGCTTGGGGAGCCATGGCACCCCAGGCTCCATTGCCCGGGGGGGGGGGCTGCAGCCCTGGTGGTGTGAGCCACTAATGGGCAGCTCACCCCGCCGCCTGCTTCAGGGGGCTGCAGCCCCCATGGGTGATTCACTGTGGGGCGGCTCACCCCACTCCCTGGTTAGGGTGGCTGCAGCCTGGGCAGGGTGAGCCGCTGCCTGGCGACTCACCCCGCTGCAGAGGCTGCCTCCAAACCCAGCCATGGGGTCCGGGGCCGTCCGGCTCTTCCCCTGCTGCAGGGGCTGGGGGAGCCCCACCCCGGGATTCCCTGGGCACCCCGCTCCTGCCTGGGGTGGGGCCAGGGGAGCTCTGCCCCCGGATTCCCTGGGTGCCTCGCTCCGGGTGGCCCGGGGAATCCCGGGGTGGGGTTCCCTCGACCCCTGCAGCTGGCGGAAGTGTTGGGTGCCCCCGGACCCTGCAGCAGGGCTTGGGGGCAGCCCCAGCAGTGGGGTGAGCTGCCCGGGCAGTGGCCACCCTTTGCCAGCCACGGGACACCCCTCAACACCCTGGCCAGGGTACTGAGGGGGTGGCCCTTCCTCCCAAGGTGCTAAGCACCCTGGAAGGAAGGTCAAATGTTGTTTCGGAACAGTTTGTTCCGAAACAACATGTCCCAATGGAGTTATTTCAAAACCACTGGTTTCGAAATAACCATCATTTCAAAATGGATGGGGTTTAAGCCATTTCAAAACAACGGCTCTTGTTTCAAAATGATGGAGCCCGTTGTTTTGGAACAAGAGTACATCATGTGGACATGCCAGTTCTTATTTCGAAACAGCCTCTGTTGTTTCGAAATAAGAACCCTGTGTGGTCATACCCTAAGGTCAGAAGAGACCAATATGATCATCTAGCCTCATCCCTCCCCCCCGCACAAGTAAACTATAGAACCTCACCTTTCCACTTCTTTGATAAACTTCTAACCTATGACTAAGTTATTAAAGCTCTCAAATAATAATTTAAAGACTTTATGGTACAGAGAATCCACCAGCAAATGAGTCATGCCTCATACTACAATGGAAGGCAAAAAGTCTTGCTGAACTCAGGTGCCTAAAGCAGGGAATCAAGACTAGGCTGGCAGTGGAGTTTCACAACACTGGGTGTGAGGAAGCCCTCTGAGTCTTGTCCCTTCCTCACCTGCACTCACCATTAGCCTGTTCCAGCCCACGCTGCACCTACAACAGGGAGGCAATGGAAAAATTAAGTGGGGAAGGAGATGGAAGAAGAGTGAGGGCAACATGGTGTTGTCCTTGAGTAGTGTGAGAGGAGCAAGTGAAATGGGAAGGGGGCCAAAGGTAATAAGGGTCACTCGTGTGCCCATCTCAAATCTTTAAATTTTGCCCCCTAACTATCAAGGGTTATGGTTTATCTCTACCCACTGAATGCTTTACTGACCACCCGAATGCAGAGTAATTTAACTAGTTGCACTTGTTCTGTCTCCGTCCTAGTCATTCTTTCATTACCTGCTCACAGTGGAACAATTTCAGTGGGAGAAGAAGAGACCAGCATAAGAATATCCTGTAGCTAAGAGATTAGTGCATGCTCCTGAGAGGTGACCAACACCTATTTAAATACATTCTCCTCTGTCAGGCAAACAGATGGGATGTGCTACAAGTATGGTTTTCAGAGTATAAATCTAAGCTCTAGAGTGTGGGAGCTGACAGTTTTAGGATAGATGGACCTGAGTTAAGGTGTTCTGTACATGTGTCAACTGGCTGTCTAAAATAGACTGTTCACATAGAATTTAAGATCAGAGGGAATCATTAGGTTCATCCAATCTGACCTCCTGCACAATGCAGGCCACAGAACTTCACCCAATTGACTCCTAATTTATGAGTGAGTTACTGAAATCTTCATATCATAGTTTAAAGGCTTCAAGGAACAGATAATCCAACAGAGAATCTCCAGCAAATGACCGATGTGCCCCATGCTGTAGATGAAGGTCAAAATCAAAAACACCAAAAAATCAGGTCCTCTGTCAATCTGCTCCAGGGGAAAATTCCTTCCCAAGCCCAAATATGGCAATCAGCTAAACCCTGAGCATGTGGGCAAGACTTTCCAGCAAGACATGAAAAAGAATTCTCAGTAGTGACTAGAAGCCACCCTTTCAAATGTCCCTTTACAGGCCATTGGGTATATTTTTATTACTAGCAATCAGAGATCAGTTAATTAGATTGCTGCATGTTACTAGCAATGATATATTATTAAGACTGTCAATTTTCCTGAACATAAACCAAAACAGGGGTGTCCAACATCCCAGGTAAATACCCTACTCTCTGGGCTAAAAGCCTTGAGGAAGGATATCCCCACCCAGACTTTTTGTATACGGTGTGTAGTGACCTCAATCAGTAGGCAAGCTCTGAGTTATATGTATCAGATTGAGTCCCACAGGAAATTTAGGTGGAGGCACGCTTATCTTCCCCTGGTTGCTGCATCACACTGTAGATGTACAGACACATGGTGTAGGTCTGCAGTGCACATGCGCACAGACAGAAACACGGACATCCAGGAGCTTTTAGTGCATACATTTTACCCCCAAGAAAGCCTAGGTGCCTATAGGCTTGGGGCAGGTGAACAGGGGCTCTGTGAATCCCAGTGAAGCCTGATTCTTGGACTAGAGTGCCTAAAATGGCAGCTAGATGCCCAAGTTCTTTTGTCCTAACATTCAAATGGAGTTTCATCAAAATCAATGAACTCCAGAAAGAAATAGAGTCCACAGAGATGTGTCATTTTGTAGGAAAGTGGTGAACCACTGTATTATTGTGCAAGCAACTAGTAAAGGAATGGGCTACTCTCTACCTCTGTACTTCAAGGTTAGCTTTAATTCTCCCGTTAATCAACCCTCTCAGTCTCCGCAGAAGAACACCACTTCTCCAGCTGTGCTAATAAGACTCAAAGACACAGTGTCTGCTCACTTAAAACAGCAGATACTTAAGTATTAGGATGCACAAAGAACATTGCAGTCAAAACACTGGTATTCTTACCTTGCCTTACTCCCTGGGGCACGTCAGTATTCACGAGAACTAACTTAAAATAATTAACCAGAAACTATAATGTTGTGGTTACACAGAACAAACTGTTGGAAATTGTTATCTTAAGAATTCATCTTAAATTAAAAGTCTTTCCTTTAAGATGGACAAATACTTTTTTTAAAAACTTAAAATAACCTTCATTATCTTACTGAAGTATACAGAGGCAAAGGCAGACTAGTTCTTTATCAGAGACGCTCTAAATACTGAGTGATCTTAATGGGCATCCCTCAATCCTTTCCCACTCTTCCCTCACCCCACCTCCTGGCCTAGATTTTTCAGCTTAATTTTTTGGTTTTCTTTTACTTTTTAAAAAATGTAAATGCCTTTGTTTTTTTAATAGTTCTGTAGCTTATCTTCTGTAGACAGAACTCTCTGCTCTTATCTCACAAGATGCAGGAGCAGCAGCCATATTATTCTTACTGCACAGTAACTTTCTACCAAATCTTAGAAATGATAATGCAGTATTTTTATTAGCAAACACACAAAGTCCTTTTAAAATAATTTGTCCAAGCATGGCATTAAGCTCAGTGAAGATGTGCACAGTAAACCTAACACATAAGTGGAGCTTAATAAACTTTTAGTATGTTTCATCTCAGCAAAAATTACATGGAGAAATTTATCATTTAGATCCTGAATCAGCAATGAGTTCTTTGTCAGGGAGAACCTGCACTCACGCTGGACTCCACGGTTGTCAGGATCCAAACTATAAATTTCACTGCTTTCAATAGAGCTGTGTGTGGAGGTATCAGTGCCTATGTCTACATTACAAAAGCTAAGTCGACTTAATAAAGTCTGCTTAAAGTTAACTTTAAGTAGACCTTATTAAGTCGACTTAGTGAGGCCATATTGCATTAAGTCAACTTTATAAATTTGACTTAATACAGGGGACCCAGTTAAATTCGACTTTGTAAAGTCGACTTACATGGCCCAACTGCACTAAGTCAACTTTATAAAGTCGACTTTAATGTCCACATTGTGTTAAGACTTTATTAAGTCGATTTAAGGAAGCCCTTAAGTCAACTTAATATATTACAAATGTGGACGGGGCTTTCTTTAAATCAGCTTAAGCCTCCTTAAATTGACTTAAACTCACAGTGTAGACATACCCAGTGTTCCCACCAGGGGTTCATCACAGCATTGTGTCTTTTGTGACTTACCACAAGGATGAAAAATACACTCTTTTTTCAGGAGTTAGAAATTAATCAATATATGCAGAGTCATTTACAGTTATGCAGTGGAATTCCGGCTTCAAGGAATGTTTCATTGACTTGTGTGGGTCAATGATTCCAGCCATAGGATCTAACTTCATCCTTCTGTAATCTGGAAACTCATCTCAAAATTTCTATCTATAATCATTTGCAATCTATTGATGCTTATTTTCTCCAGCTATACAATGGAAAATTGAGACACAGAATACTTAAATAACTTGTTCAAGGTCACAAGACATTGATTAGAGGCCAGATCTCCTTATTCCAAGTTCTATGCTTTAGCCTCTACAAAAACACTGAGTATTGGAATTGGATGGGAGGTGGAGGAAGAAATAGCCACTCACCACCTTTGAAGCAATGTGAACATCCCTCACCCATGGAGGATTTTCGAAACAGCAAATGCCAATCAGTCCAAATTTTGCAGTGGTTTTATTTTGTACACATATCATTAGATCAACTAAATAGCAGCACTGGAGAAAAGGACCTGGGAGTCATGGTGGACGGGAAGCTGGATATGAGTCAGCAGTGTGCGCTTGCTGCCAGAAAGGCCAATGGCATACTGGGCTGCATCAGAAGAAGTGTTGCCAGCAGATCAAGGGATGTGATCATTCCCCTCTATTCTGCACTAGTGAGGCCACATCTGGAATACTGTGTCCAGTTTTGGGCTCCCCACTACAAAAAGGACATGGACAAATTAGAGAGAGTCCAGAGGAGGGCAACAAAAATGATCAAAGGGCTGGAGCACAAGCCCTGTGAAGAAAGACTGAAGGAACTAGGCTTATTTAGCCTGCAGAAGAGAAGATTGAGGGGGGATTTGATAGCAACCTTCAACTACTTGAAGGGTTGCTCCAAGGAGGAGGGAGCTCAACTGTTCTCGGTAGTAACAGAGGGCAGAACGAGAAGCAATGGTTTCAAGTTACAGCTGGGGCGGTCCAGGCTGGATATTAGGAAAAACTTCCTTACTAGGCGAGTGGTGAAGCATTGGAATAAGTTGCCTAGGGAGGTGGTGGAATCTCCATCTCTGGAGGTGTTCAAGTCCCAGCTGGACAAAACCCTGACTGGGATGACCTAATGGGAGTGGTCCTGCTTTTTTTGGCAGGGGGTTGGACTAGATGACCTATGAGGTCCCTTCCAACCCTATGATTCTATGATTATCGCTGACATTACTGAATTTGATTTTACTTTTGATTTACATCTTTGAACTCATGACAGCCAACTCTACTACATTAACAATAGACTACCTAGCCCCTTAGGCTACTTAATTCTCAATTACCCTGTCTTCTACTCTATATACCTTAATTCTGCTATATAAGGTACATAGGGGACTTAGGCAATGTTCATGTACATTTTAAAGTAATCCTGGCATCTAATTTTCAATATGTTTTCACCTAACAATTTTAGAAAGGACTTAATGTCTGACTTTATGAGCTTGCTATGAAGAAATTAGATTATCATGAATTTACTCATGTTGTTAAGTTAATAAACTTTAACATCCAACAAGCTTCATTGGAAACAGAATGTCTGACAAATAAAATTGTGGCTTGACAATGCCAAGTATCTCCTCTTTGGGAAGTTAAACAAGTTGAATCAATCTCTGGTTCAGATAGTATATTTTCATTTCATTTTCATTTTTTCATTTTTGTTTGTTTGGGCTGACGGAAAAGTATTTTCAAATGCTGCATCTTTAAGCAATAGACTGTAATCTTGAAGGGTTCTGTGTGTTTCTGAATTGCCTCACAAAATGAACAGTACATGAGCCAAACTGTGGTTACTGTGGTCGTGGACTTTTCCAAGGATGTAGGCAATAAGCATTATGAGTGAGGTTTATTCCAAATATCGCATGACTTGTATAATCACTGTATCAAGGCCAAGGAACTTTTTGTGGAAAACAAAGATACTGGAGATATATAAAAAACATTTTCAGGGTAGAGAAATTATATGGTTCTTGAAAATGTTACTCATAATTTTTACTAGGAAAATGCATACAAAGTATTAACTTGCTAAAATGATGGCAAGTAGTAACCAGCATGGAAGAATTTGTTTGTTTTATTTTTAAATTTAACATTGGGTTGTATTACTTTATTAGCAAAAGCACCAGTCATTAGAGCCACTTGGGCCACACCTCAGTACTATGGGTTGTTTGTTTTCTTTGAAAAATATGTATTTGGATGTGATTTGAATTGGTGCAGCGGGTAGATGGAAAGGAGTGACTAATAAAAGGAAATTCAGAATAATAGCTGTTGCCAAAAGTCTAATGCTACTTGATAGTTAAAAATCATCTTTAAAAAAATGTCAGTTTTATATTAGAAACTTACTAAGTGAAGAGAAATAAGACAATTCAACGAATGACAAGAAAAGGGTTTCCCTGTGGCAGAAAGTCTGAATATCACAATTTGCCTGCAAATCTTCCATTTACATATTTCTACTGTTCAAGTTTCTCAGGTGAAGAGGTGCCAAATAGACCAGCACTATGGGCCAAATTTATTTCTGTTGTAACTCTATTAAGTTGAACTTCTCATTTTATATAATTCATAAATCAATGCAAATACAATCTGTCATAGAAATTGCAGGCTATCTGACTGATGCTGCTGCTAATCTTGTTAGAAGAGCCCTGCCAAGGTGTGACAACACTCCAAACTGGTTTGGGTTTGGTTGGTAACCTCGTGTCTGGATTTTTTTTTTTTAACAGAGGTTCCTCTGTCAGCAGCCTTCTAGATTACTGAGGGGAATCCAGACCTTGGATCCCTCAGTGTTTAAGCCCCCAGAATTTTGCACTGTTTTAGCCTTGGCATCCCTCGGTACACCCTTAGACATCAGATCCCTAGACTAGCACCCCCTATCCCCATCCCTGAGAGCTGTGACCAGCTGCCTAATTCCTGGAACCGCTAATGACTTTTCAGATTTCTCTCTGCAGCTTAAATACACTCCATCCTAGAATCTGGGCCATTGTTTAATTCTTTCACTGGACAGATGCTAAGTGTGGCATATAAAACCCACTGACAATTTATACAGAGGTCTACAACAGTGTTTCACTTTACTTAACCACATAAAAATACACACATATCTTCTCACTCTAACTAACCCTTCCTTAGGGAGTCCTTAGGAGGGCCATCTGTGTTCAGCTAAGCAGCAGCCCCCTCCTCCTGCTTCATTTGGCTCTTTCAGCAATTTCTCCCATCTCAAATAGGTAAAAAGAGACTGGAAAAAGAGACCAAATAAACCAGCTTCTGGTCTATTCTTACATTCCCGTCCTCCGGTCTGGGGACTCCCTCGTCACCCTCAACAGTAATCAGAGTTCTACAGAGTGACTTTGTTACTAAGTGATGTACAGGGCCGTCCCTAGGGATGTGCGGAGCCCAGGGTCAATCGGCTTGTGGAGGTGAGCTTGCCACCCCCCCATGTTGGGGAGCATGGGGCAGGCTGACCCAGAAGCTGGCATCACACTCCCACTACATCACTGAACCAGCCACTCTGCCCCAGGGAGTTGAGCAGACTGGGCCAGGGGCTGAGCATTGCTCTCCTGCCCTGCCTCTGAGCCAGCCTTCCCACCCCCAGGGCAGAACAGCTGGCTCTGGGGAGGGCCAAGAGAGCAGAGCCCAGCCTTGGAGCTCACCTGCTCCACCACCCCCGGGCCGACTGTTCCCTGTCCTGGGGATGGGGCAGGGTGGGCAGGCCCAGAGCAGAGGTAGGTTCTGTGCTCTCTCCTTCCCCTGCCTTCTGCTCTGCTCCAGAGGCAGCGATGAGGGGGCACGGGACAGTATGACCATGGGGAGGCAGCGGTGCAGGCCCCACACTGCCCTGCTCACTGCAGGACAGCATGGGGACCATGGAACCGTGGGGCCAGGGGTGATCACCCCTCTCGCTCTGCCCCCAAAGGACAACCCTGGTGATGTATCAGCTAAATCAATTCCTCTGAGCAGGGGCCTTCCTTTTGGTTAAGAAGAATGTATTTCAGTGAAGTGGAGAACCATTTAAATTGAACAACCCGCTATTGTCAGCCTGTACTTTACTGGAATTTCAGTTCAATATTAAGGTAAAAAAGTAACAGAAAAAATAAAAAGGCCCCCATCCATTTAATGGAGGCTGAAGCATGGTAAAACTGCACATAGAGAGTTCATAATCTCAATAGAACTGATAATTTTTTACACATTGATTCCCTAACTTGTCACACAGATTCCCTAAATTTTCGAAGTGCCAAATTCAATGCTATTCAAATTCCTTGGAATGGAATTATGGTCATTACTTTCACTAGAGTTATGGCAATTTATACCAGATGAAACACTGGCTGAATAATAAAGAGATTTTTTTTCTTTTCATGATACCATACTTTTGGTTTCTCAGAAGATGCTATTTAAAACACAGAAAACTTGTTGAGTGCCCATCATTTAGGAAATACAGTAGAAAAGTACATACAAGTCTTCAAAATTTCCAAAATCCAATAGAATGCCAAACTGCTAAATGCAATTTCAACTAACTGTACCTCAAACTATACTTCAGTCATATACTTTGACCATTATTCAGTGGAGAATAAATTCACAACTTTTTTTAAGCGAATATACAAACAATGAAGAACAGATTATCAAATAAATACAGGAATGAGAGCAGACTTTCCCATGGGCTGGAGTAACTCTTGATGAAATATATGTATTAAAAACAATAGTATGTACCCAGACAGGAAGGAATGCAGTATTCAACATTGAAGGCCTGATTCTCCTCTCATTTACACATTGTAAATGAGGAGTAACTCCACTGGGGTCAATGAAGCTGCATAAAACTTGTGTGAGAGCAAATTCACAGCCTTAGTATATGCATCTCTTTTCTATGACTCCATGCTAATGTTTAAGGAAAACAAAAAATAAACTATTTAATTAATTAATAACTAATAATTTTCTTAATTTAATTAATTAATGCTCCAAATATTTCTTATATCAAAAGAAGAAAATTAATCCACAAAGTATAATCTGAAAAAGACTACTTCTCCAAATGATTCTTCTTGACTATCATTGTTGTGTTTTGTAGAAAAGAAAAGAAAAGAAAAGAAAAGAAAAGAAAAGAAAAGAAAAGAAAAGAAAAGAAAAGAA
>ML681993.1:2498617-2563818 GCA_007922195.1 Podocnemis expansa | reverse complement strand
AAAAGAAAAGAAAAGAAAAGAAAAGAAAAGAAAAGAAAAGAAAAGAATTCTTTCTAAGAGATCTGAGGTAAAATTCAGGTAATTTACTATAAAGGAAATTTAAATAACATTTGCAAAAATGTTAACAGATCAAAGATTAACACTGTCACTTTACATATTTCTATATTTTTAGAGGCTGATACAATGAAACAGAAGGAAATGCATTTGGATAAATAAATGAGACACTCTTCTGACAAGCTTCCCCCCCATCTTATTGAACAAGCATAAAAACTCCAACAGAGTTTGGCAGCAGCTGTACAAGAGAAAGCCAAGACCAAGAGATGAGTTATTTATGTTATGATCAAACCATTATTCCAAATGTGTTACTGTATAAAACACAGAACATTTTACAATTGAATATTATACAATTTAAATGTAATTGGTTGCTCATGTGGAGAAGCTACAGCTGAAGTAGATAGCAAGAGTGTTATTTATGAGATTTAATAGCAATCAATTAGAGAGCAAGTAGGAGCAAGTAGGAACTGCCACACCTTCCCCTCATCCACAAAATTTGGTATCACTCCACAATGAATACAACTGAAAGGGAAAACTATTATTCTGATAGCATATAGTAAGTGTATATTAGACAAAATATATTATGTTCTTTTTTTCTTTTCATTTCTACCTCTCATTATATCGTTAAATCAGAGGCAATTTGTAAATTGAGTTGAAGAGTGCTTTTCTCCTTTCTAAGAAACATAAAATGTGGTAAAGGTGCAAACTATGGAACATAAACAAATTATTTGTGCAAAAAAATTTTAAATGGAGGTGGGATTCACTCATTTAGTGTAAATAAAACTTTAGATAATGTCTAGTACCTAGCTTTATTTTTCATGTGTATAACTTTCAGGAGTAAAGTTAGGGGACACCCATTTTGTGTGGAATATAGCTAACATGAGAGAATTGCCTTAAGAGGCAGTAATTTGAGTGCTTCAAATGTTACTTGAACACACAGAAGTGATCAAATTCAAAATGATCTGTTGTTCAGAGAGGTTTTATTCTTCACTTTAAGCATACAATTGACTTCCCAATAGTTGTCATAAAAATAAAATTCAATTAAAAAGTCAAAGCCCATATGGTATGCTTCATAAAGGATTCTATTCTTTGTGAAACAATTTAAATAGCACCTGGTTATGTTTTACAGTTAATAAGAGAGCTATTTATTGAAAGGTATTTGTTCTTAAACTGGTGATTGTAATACTGGACTTCAAATACATTCTAGTTGTACACTTGTTCATTTTCTGTTTACTTCAATATTACTACAGTATTTTAGACAACATTATGAAAGTATAGATTTGCATACTGTGTATATGTCTTTGCACATTGAATAATTTTGTTCAGAGATCAATTTATTTCCATGGTTGTATTATTGTGGTGGCAACTTGTCCTTTTAGGTAGTTTTCAACTGTTCTGAATTTTCCACAACTGAAAATTCAGTAAATAATGGTGGGATATGTAGGAGGCTAATTTGTTTGCTTTAATTATCAAGCAAAGGAACTAAAAATATCAGAAGCGCTGAGAACAAAATATAGTTTTTCTTGAGCCCATGCTATTTCTCACAGTGTGCACGCATGCTGTAGAGAGTAAAACAAATAAATCCACTAAAGTACAAATCATAATATTTTTTTTCCTATAAGTAAAACTACTGGCAGAGAATGATGGCATTATATTTTAAAAACATATGTACGAATATCTGAATGTATCATTATTTGACATCAATATCAAAATTCCAAGTGTGTGCGTGTGCATGTGCACACACGTCTGTGTAAAATGAATCCCGGTTTGCAATGAGGCTTGTAGAACTGAAAGGAATCTAGTGAGGTCATCTAGTCCAGTCCCCTGTATTTATGGTAGGAACAAGGATTATCTAGACCATCCCCCATACCTGGGAATGGAGATTCCACAACTTCCCTAGACAATTTATTCCAGTGCTTAACTACCTGACAGTTAGAAAGTTTTCCGAAATGTCCAACCTAAATCATCCGTACTGTAATTTAAGTCCATTGCTGCTTGTCCTATCCTCAGAGATTAAAGAAAACATTTTTTCTCCTCCCTCATCCTTATAACAACCTTTCATGTATTTGAAACTGTTATCATACCACTTCCCCTCAGTCTTCTCTACACCAGACTAAACAAACACAGAACATTTTTCTTGCTGCTCTCTGGACTTTCTCAAATTTGCCCACATATTTCTTGAAATATGGCACCCAGAACGGGACACAAAATTCCAGCTGGGCTATCAGCACAGAGCGGAGCAAAAGAATTACTTCTCATGTCTTGCTTACATTCCAGAATGATGTTCACTTTTTCTGTGACACTGTTAGATTGTGGCCTCATATTTAGTCTGTGATTACTATGATCCCAAAATCCATTTCTACTGCACTCTTTCTTAGGGAGTCATTTTCCAATTTTTTGTATGTGTGCAATTGATCATTCCTTCTTCAGTGGGGTATTTTGCATGTGCCCTTTTTTATTTCAGATAATTTCTCCAGTTTGTCCAGATCATTTCGAACTTTAATCCCATCCTCCAAAGCACTTGCAGACCCTCCCAGCATGATATTGTCCATAAACTTTATAAGTGTACTCTCCATGCCATTCTACAAATAACTGATTAAGATATTGAACAGAACCAGACCCAGAACTGATCCCTGCAGAACCCCATTTGATACTCCCTTCCAACTTGACTGTGAACCACTTTTGGGGGATTCCAACCAGTTATGCACCCATCTTACAGTACCCTATCTAGGTTGAATTACGCTACTTTGTCTATGAGAAGGCCATGCAAGACAATATCGAAAGTCTTAGTAAAGTCAAGATATACCACATCAACCACTCCCTTCCCCCCCACCCTCCAGGCTTTTTACCTTGTCAAACAAAGCAAAAAGGTTGATGGGATTTGTTGTGGATAGATCCATTCTGACTGTTACTTATCACCTTATTATCTTCTGGTGTTTGCAGACTGATCACTTAATTATTTACTCTATTGTTTTTCCAGGTACTGAAGTTAAATTTATTAGTCTGTAATTCTCCAGGTTGTCCTTCATTCTATAGATTTTACACATCTATTTATAACATGGAGCTATGTGTGCATGTATTACATATGAAATAAAAATTGGTGATTCATAATACCCCACATGGATGCAGCATAATCCTGCAGGTTACTGAACTCATTTGATGCCTGCATTTCTACTATAAAACTCTCAAATGAAGATAGGCTTTGTCCTGCTTACCTTGCCTGTAGGGCCAGATCTTGTACACATGCTAGCACCTATGGACCTAGGCACAGCACTTTGCAGCGTTCCCTGCTACACCAGAGGAGAGGGGAACACTAATCTCCTGTCCCTTTGGCTGCAGTAAGGAGCCTGCATTCATCTTTTAGCCCTGCAGAAACACAGTTTGCCTTAGGCTAGTGACTCCATTCTGCATCCAGCAAGAGAAGAACCAAGGGTCAATCTGAAAGCCCCCAAGGGCCACATTTGGCCCCTGGAACACAGGTTGGGAAGAAAGTGGAATTTGCTCCCATCAAAGCTCATGCAATAAATAAATTTGTTAATCTTTAAAAGTGCCACGGGACTCCTTGTTTGTTTTGCTGAACTAGACTAACATGGCTACCCCTTTGGCACTGGTATAGAGACTCAGGTTTAATTCTCCCATATGTTTGATAAGAACAGATCGGACAAAGTACCTCCTGCATCAAAGATGAGTACTGCCCACTACTGTGCTATCAGTTGTTCTGACTTGGACCTCCCTCAGTCTTTATTGAAGCCATTCCACTTTCTGTAAATATTAATTGAGCCAGACTTAGAATGATCTTACTGTATGGGATCAGATCCTCAGGGCTGTCCTGAGGGGGGGGTGCAGGGTCTGGGGCCAATTGGCTTGTGCCCCTGATGGTGAGGGGGCAGGTCAGGCCAGCCTGCATCTGTGAGCCAGCCACTCCAGCCCTGGGGGCAGAGCAGGCCAGCCCCAGGAGCCAAACTCCACTCTCCTGCACCACCTCTGGGCTGGCCCTCCCCACCCCTAGGGCGAAACAGCCAATCTAGGGGAGGCGTGGGAGAGTGGACCCTTGGCCCTGAGCTGGTTTGTTCCACCCCTGGACTGGCTGCTCCCTGCTCTGGAGGCAGGGAGGGCTGGCCTGGAGCAAAGCCAAGTTCCACGCTCCTACCCCTGCCCTACTGCCTTCAGCGCTGCACTGAAGGCAGCAGAGAAGGGGCAGGGGGCAGCATGGCCATGGGGGAAGGCAGAGGTGCAGGTCCTATGCTCCCCTTCTCGCAGCAGGACGGTGTGGGACCCACAGAACTGTGGGGTCTGGGTTAATCACCCCACTTGCACCCCCCCCCCCCACTGCTGCCAAGGACGGCTCTGTACATCCTTCACTTGAATTGTGGAAGATCCCTGTTCGAATCCCTTCTCCTCATTCGACAAAGGGTGGAATTGAACTCGGGACTCCCAGATAATCAGTAAGTAAGAGGGGCAGAACTTAGGACACATCCCTGCTAATGGCTTATTTGGTTGTCTACCTTAGTTCACTCTCTCCCTAGCACACTGGCTTTTGTGGATCCTATTCTCAGGTGCCTATTTCACCCTATCTAGAGTAAAAAAGTACCTAAGCAAGTATCTCAGACTTTCTGGATTCCAGTGATTTTTCAAAGCACCTAAATGTGAGGTGTTCAGTGCTCAGTGTCATAAAGATCTTTTTTGTGGATCTAGGCTAGAGTGCATTATACTGGTTTTACTTGGAACACTCCCTTCCCTTTGCTGACTGATTCCTAGTTACAAAGACCTGCATCAACATCTTTACTCCCATTGCTCTTTCTGTTTCTTTTTTTCCTCCACAACTCTTCTCCAATCCTCTTTACATTCTTTTCTTCACTATCTCTTGTTCCTTCCATTTGCTTCTGTATAGCAGATTATGTCATTCTCCTCCCTCGAAAAGAAAAGTAGAACACATAGACCCTCAATCACAAATTGTGAAAACTAACATGTTGTTTGCAAGCCATCGCCCTTGTTCACTTTGCTCATATGTTCTATATGTAGAACCAGGTTGGCATTTCAATCCTGGAAGAGGCTAAGTGCCATAAGAAGACACTTTTTACCTTACCTACCTTCTCAGTAACTTCTTGCAGGACTGAGACCTTAATAACTTTTCATAATAAAGGATTAGTAGTTTTAAAATATCTAGGAATATATGTAATCTCTTTTAATATCTCATTATTCTGTTTCTTGAATATGGAATACTTCCACATACTCTACTAAATTTCATTATATTTATTTTTTATAATTCATTCAGCCTTAAAACTTAGACTGTTAATAGTTTAGTATTATTTTCTGATACAAAGAAACATGATAAATCCTATCACTGCTCATCACGTAGCAATGACTTTGTCATTAGAGGTTATTCCACAAGGGCAATCTGTATTCTTCAACTCCTTACTGATCACTCCAAATGTCTCAATAGATCTTCCACCTTCATCTTAACAACATCTTTGGAGAAAGATTGTACTGACAAGATTAAGAAGAGAAATTGTGTGTGAGCTCAAGAGATTGCACTGGAATTATAATACTGGTGTGATGTACTTAACTAGGATCAGTAAAGCAAAGGTTTTTTATTAAAAATAATTTAAACAAGAAAATAACTTCAGTATCATACAGGCAATAAGGAATGTGAGCTTGTTTACAGATAGAGCAGTCTTGGAGAAAGCTGTTGAAAAAATTATAAATTAGCTGTAAATTATTTGTAGGGTTATGCAAGAGACTGAAGTTGGGGGGAAGGGGGCACACTTCTTATATGATATAGAAGATAACAGACTTCCCATGACGACAAATATATCCACACTCAATTTTCATCAGAAATTGTCCATGTGAATGACATCTCAAATTCAGATAATGAGTTTAAAGTTAAGGCTATGTCCACACACAAAGTTTTATTTTGAAATAAGTCATTTCAAAATGGCTTATTTCAAAATAAAACCCTTAATTCAAAATGACTTATTTCAAATTAAAGAAATTAATTTGAAATAAGTTAAGTCCCTCCAATCGAAAGAGCATGCCCTGTGTATGGACATGCTATTTCGATGCCCTGAGAGGGGCACCCTGGAGAGCCAGGCAGGGGAAAATAGCTCCCAGGAGAGGGATCTCCCTGCCCTGCATCCCTGCTCCTTCTGGGGGCAGCGGGGCAGGGGCCCTGGGGCACCCCAGCACCTGCGGGGAGCCAGGTCTGACTGGTTCCCCAGCACCCAGGGTCTGAGCGGCTGCAGCTGCAGGGAGCCAGGTCCAACCAGCTCCCCAGCACCCCCGGGGTGAGCGGCTGCAGCCGCGGGGAGCCGGTGGGGACCCGGCTCCCCAGCACCCTGGGGCTGAGTGGCTGCAGCCTCTGAGAGCCGGTCCGGACCAGCTCCCCAGTGCACTGGGGCTCTGTTGCTGGGAGCCGTTGGCCCCCCAGCTTCCCCACCACCTCGGGGGGAACGGTCAGGGAAGCCAGCTCCCAGCACGTTCCGGGGGGCTGCAGCCCTGGTGGGGTGGCCAGAGCCACGGGGGCTCACGCCACCACCAGCTCCGGGGGCCTGCAGCCCTTGCGGGGTGTCCCCAGCCATGGCGGCTCATCCTGCCACTGGCTCAGGGGGGCTGCATTCCCAGTGAGTGGCTACAGGTGTGGCTGCTCATCCCGCCACCGGCTCGGGGGAGCTGCAGCCCTGGAGGGGTGGCCACAGCTGCGGTGGCTCACCCTGCTGCCGCCTCAGGGGTGCTGCAGCCGGGGCTTCAGCCACCTGGAGCCAGCGGCAGGGTGAGTGGCCATGGCTGGGGACATTCTGCGGGGGCTGCAGCCCTCCAAGAGCAGGTGGCGGGGTAAGCTGCGGGCTCCCAGCACCCTGACCAGGCTGCAGCCCCGTGGAGCTGGCAGCAGGGTGAACCGCCACAGCTCCAGCCACCCAGCAGGGGTTGCCTGGTGCGGTGCCTGAAACCTTCCTTAGCACCCTGGCCAGGGTGCTGAGGGGGGGTGGGCCTTCCTCCCAGGGTGCTATGCACCCGGGGAGGAAGGTCACTTGTTATGTCGATATGCCAGCCATATGGATACTACAGAGCCAGATGGGTTATTTCAAAACCAGAGTTTTGAAATAACCGGTCATTTTGATATAATACTAGGTTTTATTATATGGAAATGACTTTCCTTATTTTGAAATAAGAAAACTCTTTTGAAATAAGGAAGTTAAACATGTGGATGTGGCAAGTTTTCTTTCAAAACAACAGCTGTTGTTTCGAAATAAAACTCTCATGTGGACACACCCTAAAATTCTGAGATCATGACATATGGATCTTTAATGCCTGTTGGGTAGCTTGCTGCATTATGATGAGTAAAAAAGTTAACCATCATAAAGCTACAATCTCTTGCTAATCTGTCATTACTTAGGGGGTTAGAACTACTTATTCTCCAATTAGCATTCCAGCTGCTTGTCAATGTCAGTTATATTAGCACAGCTGAGTCTTAGACTGAACCTCCAGAAGTATGAGATGATTATTTGATGTTTTCAAGATAATCAGAGATTGGTTCATCCACCAAAAAATAATGTGAATTTGATTTATTCTTTTCTTAAGAAAAAAAATCTCCTCAGGTACATATATTCATATAAATATGAGTTTCCAGAGATGTTTGACATCATATATTTGAAATAGACATAGAATTTGAGTTATGAAATAGAGAGGCAGGACAAGATTTTAAATGTTGTTTCCAGTTAATTCAGCACTAGATAATGAGAAAGAGATATAGCACTGTTACTAAAACCTGCCTCTCTCTGTTATCCATTTTATTGCTATAGCACCGCATTATAACCTAAGGCCCTTAAAAAATATGCTAAACATGCTAATGAACTTATGGCTTCAACCTCCAGAGACGTGTTGCTAACTTATTAATATTTGATTAATTTATTTTCATCCATCGTAAAAATAAAGTGGAGGCAAGCTAAATAATAATAAAAGCACCAAATGTAGTTAATCATCAGTAAAAATTTTTGGAGAGTGTTGAGGACAACTTCCTGCTACAAATGCTGGAGGAACCAAACAGCAGCCTTGCACCTCTTGATATCCTGCTCACAAACAGAGAAGAATTGATTGAGGATGAAGAAGTGAATGGCAGCCTGGGCAGCAGTGACCATGAGATAATAGAATTCAAGATGCTGATTAATGGAAAAAAAGAAAGAAGCAAAACGCAGAAATTGGACTTCAGAAAAGCAGATTTTGGCTCCCTCAGGGAACTGATGGGCAGGATCCCTTGGGAGGCTGATCTGAAGGTGAAAGTCATCCAAGCGAGTTGGCTGCATTTTAAAGAAATCCTGCTAAGGGACAGGAAGATACGTCCCGATGAGTAGAGAGAACAGCAAAGGTGGAAGGCACTCAGTGTGGCTTAATAGAGAACACTGCACTGAGCTAAAGCATAAAAAGGAAGCTTACAGGAAGTGGAAGCTTGGACAGATGACTATGGAGGCATATAAAGATATTGCTCAAGACTGCAGACATAAAATCAAAAAGGACAATTGGAGTTGCGGCTAGCAAGGGATGTGAAGGATAACAGGAAGGGGTTCTACAAATATGTCAATGACAAGAAGCGGATCAGAGATGGTGTAGGTCCCTTAGTGAATGGGGCAGATATGCTCATGATGGAGGATTAGGAAAAAGCTGAAGTTCTCAATGCTTTTTTTACTTCGGTTTTCACAGGTAGAGCCAGCTCCCAGCCCATTACACCGGGTATGGCAGATTGGAGAGAAGAAGAGAGGCCCTTGGTGATGGAAGGTCAGGTTAGGGACTACTTAAAGAAGCTAGATGTGCACAACTCCATGGGGCCAGACAAACTGCATCGAAGGGTGCTGAGGCAGTTGGCCAATGAGATAGCAGTACCGCTGGCCATTATCTTTGAAAACTCATGGTGAACAGGGGAGGTGACAGAGGACTGGAAAAAAGCAAATAAACTGCCTATCTTCAAGAAAGGCAAAAAGGAGGATACAGGGAATTACAGACCTGTCAGCCTCAACTCAATCTCTGGAGAAATCATGGAGCAGCTTCTCAAAGAATCCATCCTGAAACTCTTGCAGGAAAACAGAGTGATCAGGAACAGTCAGCATGGATTCATCAAGGGTAAACCACGCCTGACCAACCTCATCACATTCTATGATGAGATGACTGGATTTGTGGATGTGGGAAGAGCCACTGATGTGATATACCTTAACTTTAGCAAGGCTTTTGATACAGTTTCCCACAGCATTCTTGTCAACAAGTTAAGGAAGTATGGGTTGGATGTATGGACTGTAAGGTGGATAGAGAACTGGCTAGATCAATGGTGTCAGCATGTAGGAATCAATGACTCCATGTCTAGTTGGCAACCAGTAATGAGTAGTTTGCCACAGGGGTCGGTCGTGGGGCCAGTTCTGTTCAACATTTTAATTAATGATCTGGATGATGGGATAGATTGCATAGTCAGTAAGTTTACAGGTGACACCAAGCTGGGGGGAACAATAGGCACACTGGAGGGCAGGGACAAGATTCAGGGAGTCCCTGACAAATTGGAGCAGTGGGCTAATAGAAGTCTCATGAGCTTTAAAAAGTACAAGTGCAAAGTCCTGTACATGGGGCGGAATGGAAAAACTCCATGCACTGTTATAGGCTGGGGAGCGATCACTGTAGAAGAGGACTTGGGGGTCCTGGTGGCTGGGAAGCTGGATATGAGTCAGCAGTGTTCTCTTGCTGCTAAAAAGGCCAGTGGCATACTGGGCTGCATCAGAAGAAGTGTCACCAGCAGATCAAGGGATGTGATCATTCCCCTCTATTCGGCACTGGTGAGGCCGCATCTGGAATACTGTGTCCCGTTTTGGGCTCCACACTACAAAAAGGATGTGGACTAATTAGAAAGAGTTCAGTGGAGAGCAACAAAAATGATCAAGTGGCTGGAGAACAAGAAATATAAAGAAAGACTGAAGGACCTAGGCTTATTTAGCCTTCAGAAGAGAAGACTGAGGTGGGATTTGATAGCAACCTTCAGCTACTTGAAGGGATGCTCTAAGGAGGACAGAGCTCAGCTGTTCTCAGTAGTAACAGAAGACAGAACAAGGAGCAATGGTTTCAAGTTGCAGATGGGGAGGTCGAGGCTGGATATTAGGAAAAACTTTCTTACTAGGTGAGTGGTGAAGCATACCTAGGGAAGTGGTGGAATCTCCGTCTCTGGAGATGTTTAAGGTGCGGCTGGACAAAACCCTGGCTGGGATAATTTAGTGGGAGTGGTCCTGCTTTTTTGGTATGTGTTGAACTAGATGACCTCATGAGGTCCCTTCCAACCCTATGATTCTATGAAAATATGTTGTAATGTATTAGAAAGCAATAAGATTTTTGTTTCCAAAACTTTGGCTTGGCCCAAATGTATGACACTTCTAAAGAAAGAATATTAAAAAGCTATTGCCTTTTGTATGAGTATCTAGATTAGTAACATGAAAGGCAGATATTGACTGAAGGAAGCCAACATCAATGTTCACCTCATGCAGCAATTGTTTCTGATATCCATTAAAAGAAGAATCTATATATTGTCACAGATGTGTTATGTTACAAGGCTAGAATTTCATTTAAAGTGTACTCCTTCCTCATCTCCAAAATGTATATGAAATAAGAAATTGAGAAACAAAACAACAAACAACATCCATCACCCTTTGGATATGAATAATAGTTTAATCTTAAATAACCTAACCCATCAGAAAATATTTACTGTTAATTGTGACCAAATCAATCAATCAAATCAATCAAATCAAATCATAGGGCTGGAAGGGACCTCGTGAGATCATCGAGTCCAACCCCCTGGTGAGTAAAATTAATATGAATTTAAATGTTAGTGATCTCCAAGAAGGCAAGCAATGGTCTTTACTAAATCATTACATATCTTTACATCAAGCATTCCAGAAGTTTACTTATGTGAGTAAACATAATTTATAATATGTGCATATCTTACTTCTAACAAATATAAAGATAGTGCAGTTTAAATCCATAGATCATTTGTTAGTGGAATTATTAGGCGTTATCATAGTTTATACATTGTTAAATTGTCATAACATGGTTGAGCATTCAGAAAGCCTAGAAAATAGGATATGTCTACACTTAGAGCAGAATTTGAACTGACTGTCATCAGTTCAAATTCTATTAAGTTCATGGACACGCCCGCTTTCATCAATTCGAAGTGAGTCACTCCTCACTTTAAATTGATGAAAGCTGACTTCGAATCAGTCAAACCTCATTTGACTTCGAAGTCAGGGTCAATCTGAAGTATGTAATTCGAATTGATGCAATGTGGCCATGTCAAATCAAATTACTCACTTCAAACTGACTGCGTTTTGCCTTTCTCCTTCCCATGGTGCTTGGCACCAAGAAGGGGAAGTGTTCACAGGCAGTGTGCCCTTCTCCCACCTTTGCTGCTGGCCCTGCAGCCACAGCCACGTGGCAGGCAAGTGGGCATGGCTGAGGCAAATGCCAGTCAGCCATGCAGGCACCGATTGGGCATCTGGGGGCATCAGGAGGTCCTCTGCCTCCTTTCCATTTGGTGCAGAGAGGACATCCTGTCCCAGTTGCAGGCAACTCACTGCAATTGGGCAATATATCAGTACATTGCCGAGGCCCTCACTGCCCAGGGCCACCCCCAGACCACAGAGCAAGTCGGGGTCAAGATAAAGCCCCTTCACCAGGACGATGCTAGGGTCCGGGAGGCAAGGCGGCTCCGGGGCCCAGAGTGGGGAGGCATGTCCCCCTACTTTGATGGAATGGATCAGTTACTCAGTGATGAACCCTCCAGGCTGCCTGCCACCACAGTGGACAGTGGTGATGTGCCCACCGTGTCCACTGCTGAAGAGGGGGAAGCAGCAGACATCGATGTCCCCTTAGAGGTCGATGTCAGCAGCCCAGCAGCAGAACCACAACTTGTCCGCATGGCAGCCCCCAGCCCTGAATTGTTCTGCAGCACAGAGGAGGCACCCATACCTCTGAAGGCGCTGGAGGAAGAGGGCATCACCACAGAGGAAGACCCTAGAGAGTGCATGTCCTGCCGGACAATGCCGAGACCTGTGGGTAAGTGGCCCCCTTCTTCCTCCACACAGTGATGGCAGCACCTCCCTGTCACAGGCACGGTGGGTGGATAGGCCCTCGAGACAGCAGGGTCCCAGACACAGGGCATCACAGAGGCTGTCCCTCAGGGACAGCCCTGGGACCCATGTGGTGTGGGGGAAGCTCAGTCACGCAGGGTGGGGGAATGTGAGCAGGGGGAGCGAGGAAACCAGAAGTGGCAGCACCAAGCAGACATCATGCAGCCCAGACTGCTGGCACGTGGCCTTGGAACATGCTCCGAGAGCAGTGCAGGGCTGACTGTTGCTCACCACAGTGGGCACCATGTCCGGCTAATGAGTCTTGCGCCCATGCTCAGGGTTTAACTGATCACCATATTTGACGTCAGGAAAGAATTTTTCTCTAGGAAGATTGGCAAAGGCTCTGGGGTGTGGGTCACCTTCCTCTGTGGCATGAGCATGGGTCACTTGCTAATGGATTCTCTGTACCTTATTAAGCCATAATCTGAGAATTGTAATAACTCAGTCATAGCTTAGAGAATATTGCAGGAGTGTGTGAGTGAGGTTCTGTGGCCTGAATTTGCAGGCAGTCAGACTAGATGATCATTATTCCTGTTCTTGGGCGCAGTGGGGGGGGGGCAAGCAGGGAGACCATGCCAGATCCCATGGTTCCATGGGCACCCTCCCACTGCCATGCTGTTCCCCACCCTCACCCCACTGCTTCCTGCCCCTGCCTCACTGCCTTCAGCAGCAAGCGGGAAGCAGAGCAGTCAGCCCGGGGGAGAAGCAGGAGTGCAGGGCCCAGCCTCTTGGCTGGCCTGCCCCACCTCAGCCCCAGCATTGGGAGGATAGGGCCCCCACAGGCCAATTGGCCCTGGGCCCTGCCCCATGCCCCCCAGGACAGCCCGGATGATCATATTGGTACCTTCTAACCTTAGAGTCTATAACATCTACAATAAAATGGATGAGCAGATTATTATTCATTAATATAGTTATAAGCTGAGGGAAACTTTATTATGGGATGAATTAAAACCTCATTCTGATTAACAGGTGTGAACTATTCCTCATTTAACACAACAGTAAGGATAACATCCCAACTCAGACAAAAGGCATGTGTGAACCCATCCAAGAGTTTTTATGAGAATTGGTTTTGGTAGCAGTGTGTTCACATGTTAGGAGAAGGCAGGACACACAAAAACTGGCAAAGATGGAAAAACAGATAGGACCATCTGAAAACATTTCTGGCCCTAGAAGAAAACTGGGGAGAGGCTTTTGAATAAGCGGTCCAGGCCAACAAGAGCATTCTTGGTGCTATGAGTGAAAAAGCTGGTTCCTGCTAAATATTCCTTCTGGATTCAGAAACATGGGGCTTTGTACATTCTTTATAAATAAACAAAACTACAATCAAAGATATACCTGACTATTAAAAATTCCTTCATTCAACTGTAACATCACCCCATATTTTGACTAGCTACTTAAATTGAAAAGGGGAAACATTTTTTAACAATTATAGCAATTAGAGATTTCAGTGAAACTTGGGGTCCACTGGTTAGGCACCATACATGCATAAAATAGGAAATAAAGAGCTTAAAATCTAATGGACAAGACAGAAGAGCTGGATGAAACAAACAATTGTGTGGGAGGAGTGCAAAGGGGTAGAGGGATTAAATGAAAGACAGTGCAGTGATAATCAGCAGTTTAAATACTGGATAGCTGTGTGGGATTAGTTCTTACTCAGCTAGACACAATCACAACTCACAATTTGTCTAGCCTTAATCAGAGCAAAGCTCTCTGTAGGCATTACAGTGAGGTGATATTTAAGGAGGGACTAGAAGAAGGATATAGTGATGGTTTTATGGAGTTTTTCCCATGCAGAAGGTTTGGCATGGGATAAATGTGAAAGCGGAAGAATCAGACAAGCAGGACAATCAAGAGCAGCAGGTAGAACAGAAAAGGATATTAACATCTTGATAAGGTAATAGGATGTGTATATAAGATAGGTCTAACTTGGGGAAACTTTCAGAACAATGACAAGAAAGTTTTTATTTGTTTGATACAGTGGAAGATCACGAGTCAACAGCCTGATTCAAGAAAACATAGGTACATGCTTAGTTTTTAGCATCTAAGAAATTCCATTGAAATTAATGAAATACTTACATGCTTTAAGTTAATCAATTGCTTATTAAATCGCTTTTGTCTGAGCACACCAACCCAAGCAGCACTACAGCACCACAGCTTTAGAGTAGACATTTGTATGGTGATGGGAGGGTTTTGTTTTGTTTTAATAAATCCATTCTCTTGCAATGCAATAGCTAGGTCGATGGAAGATGGTTTTATTTTATTTTATTTTATTTCTGTCAGTGCAGTGGAATCCATACTGGAGTTTAGGTTGGCTTAACTACATTGCTTATGGGGTGTGATTTTTTTTCACATCCTTGAGCAATATAGCTAGTACAACATATATTTTAAGTGTAGACAAGACATTAGAGAGAATGATGTAGTCAGAGAAATGATCAGGAATGTGGGCAAGATTGCAAGCATCAAAGTCAGAAGAGTGGAACAGATATCTGTGCCATTGTGCATCCATCTACATTTCCACTGTGATGGTTCTAATTCAGTATTCACGTTATTTTTCCTAACTCCTAATTTCTTTCAGAAGTAATAAAGGTAGATAAATATACCGTCCTAAAAGATCTGGATGCAACATGTTCACTTTTTCCTTACTTTCAACAGAAAATATAATCAGCCCTCCCCTAGAGTGATATTATTTGAAAACCAGTATACACAGAGACAACCTATTTTCTTTTTAGATTTAAGGTACTTGAAAAATAAATGTGTAGGTTTGCACACTATTTAATCTCATTTTAAAAGGTTGTAAAAGGTAGTCATTTGCTTTGATGTCTGTATTACATCATTTTGACCACACAAATTCCTTTCCTTTCCCTGCCTAGCACCACCCTCTCCCTCCGGCCCTTACATAACATCCATAAGTAACTGACTGAATCTTATGGCAGGAAATTCTATTTGTAACTTAAACTGTCACCAAAGACTGGACTGTCCAGGCCCCAAATATCATTCTGTGATTTTTTTTTTTTTACACCTATGTAACAAGCCTTTACTTGGCCTAAGATTCAAGCAGAGAATTCCTTCTGTAAAGTGAGTTTTTTTGCTGGGTTAGAAAGGCGGAGGTGCCAGCTGACCTATAATTCTCTGTAACACGGAGGAGGGAACATATCAGGGGCAGGAGTAGGTATTGTATAACTGAACTCTACTGCAGCTATCGTGCATTGCCGAAAAGGACTTTATGCAAGTAGCCTACATTAAAGCAGGAGTCCTCCTGTGAAGCAATGCACCTTTGAATCAGAGATCTGTGTGTCGTTCTTTACAGACACTGTTCTTCATTAGGTTCTATCCAGCTCTGTATAGAATTATCACAAAGTGAGACTTCCACAGGTATTAAAGAACGGGGGCCAAAGTGTATTAATTGCCTTGGTTGCTTCACTGTTTATTGCAAGCAGGTGTTTTTTAACTGAGATGAAGAGTCTAACCACAGGATGCCTTATTTCTTTAGGAAAGGTTTTGGTTGGTTGGTTGGTTAGTTGTAATATATATATATATATATATATATTACAGGAACATCTGCACAGTGTATGGGCTAGACCCTCCCAAGACCAAATGGGAGATCCCACAGAAGGTCGTGGAGAATAACAGAGCTAAGATTCTGTGGGATTTCCAGATCCAGATGGACGGGCAGGTACTGGCCAATCAACCAGACATCATGGTAATAGACAAGGACCAGAAGACAGCAGAAGACAGCAGTGGTGATAGATGTAGCAGTGCCAAGTGACAGCAACATCAGGAAGAAGGAGTATGAGAAGCTGGAGAAGTACCAGGGCCTGAAAGAGGAACTAGAGAGGATGTGGAAAGTGAAGGCCAAAGTGGTCCCAGTGGTGGTAGGAGCACTCGGGGCTGTGACTCCTAAGCTGGGAGAGTGGCTCCAACAGATCCCAGGAACAACATCAGAGCTCTCTGTCCAGAAGAGTGCAGTGCTAGGAACAGCTAGGATACTGCGCAGAGCCCTCAAACTCCCAGGCCTCTGGTAGAGGACCCGAGGTTGCGGAAGACGCATACCACCCATAGGGGTGAGAGGGGAATATCATTAAAATATTTTATATCTGAGCTTCCCCAATTGGATGCTCTACTTTAAAGGTGCAAATTTCCCTTCTAGTAGCAAGGGATGGCTAGATGGCAGGTTTCAGGACTTTACACTCTACTTGTAAAGGGCCCTGAGTATTCAGGTTCTGCGCAGATGTAGTGAATTTTTCCTTCAGTCCACATGTTAACCAGCAGGTGCAGTACTATACAAAAATAAAAAATAACAGGGTGTACACTGCAGTTAACCTATACTTGTTCAAACACCAAGTCAGATCTAGGGGATTTGCAATGCTTTTACTTATTTATCTGAAAGGTTTTGTTCCTCAAAATTGATCTAAACTTGTTTAAGACATTCAAGGTGGATGAATAATAGATACATTTGCTATCTGGGAGAAGAATTAAAATATAATGAATGGGGCGTCTAGTAAATTAGCACTATTCCGTTCCCTCCACAAAACAAGACAACATAAACAACCTCCCTTGGGCTGAAGTACATCTATCATGTATGATATGATATCCCCCCAGAGGAGAGAGTGGAGGGTTGAGAGTGGATTGCATATTTTCTAATTGTGTCATATGGAAATGAAGGAACATTACTGGTAAAGGCTCCCAGTCAGAATGAGTAGAATCTGCAGCTAAACTGAAGTGGATTAGAATCAGGAGATTCAAATTAAATTAAAGAGGGCTAGTTTAGACATGCCCAGACGTTAAAAAACAATGAACCATAAACAGGTTGTGAAATTAAGCATTTCTTGGTTTCTGCACTCTCTAGAAAGGTATTGAAGATTAAATATGATAAAAAGGAGTTATCCAAAGTAGCTGAAGCTAAGAAGAGAGGATAGATATGCTACAACATTAGAATTAGTAATTAAGACACTGAAAAGTAATTTAGCTGGGGAGGGAAAACATAGGCAAAGCAAAGTTAAATGAGCCAAAAGGAATGAACTACAGACAAATAACCAGTTGGATTTAAATAAGGAAACAACCTTTCAAATAATTAGAAGCTTTCCATGATTATAGTATCCAGTTAAGGGAGGGCAAGAGCAGGGAAAGAAGAGTAAAAAGATCTCAGCAAAACAACAAATTTGATGGGCAGAATTCCTATTGGAAGCAATAATAACTTTTATTTCGATTTGGGCTCGTTGTAGTAGGATATGTCCACACGTACATCATTATTTTGAAATAAGTTATTTCAAAATGAGTTATTTTGAAATAAAGTCCTTATTTCAAAATAAATTTATTCAAATTAAAAAAATGTTAATTTGAATTAAGGGAAAAGCTCAAAGCGAAATAGCATGTCCAAACACAGGACTTGCTATTTTGCTTTAGGAGAGGGGCACCATGGGAGGTGTGGCAACATGGCCCCCTCCCTGGGCCATGCCCCCATCCAATATAGGCTAAAAGGAAGGCACCCTGGGAAGGAGAAGGACAAAAGTGTTATTTCAAAATAATGGTTATTTCGAAATAACATATCTGAACGGCGCTATTTTGAAATAACCATTTCAAAATAACAGCCATTTCGATTTAAGGAAGGTTTAAGCTATGTCAAAATGATGGCTCTTATTTTGAAATGACGGAGCCTGTCATTTCGAAATAAGAATACGTTGTGTGGACCTAATCTCTTTCATTTTGAAATAACCAGTGTTATTTTGAAATAAAAGAGATGTTTGGACATACCCGTAAAGGTAATTATTAGAGGCTTATTTGCATGGGATATTGTTTTGAAAGGAAGAATTTTGTGGAGGGGGGGAATTGTGTATGTCATAAGAGTAGACATGAGCTGTTCAGTGAATGGAACAAAAATAAAATACATCAGATTGCACAGAAATGGTAGATAGCACAAGGACATTTATTCCTAATTCTGAAATAATGACCACTTCTGATTTCCAGCTGGCATCTAACAGACTCCAGATTGGATTGTTACTTTATATACTTGCCTACTTGCTCTAAAATGTTTGTTTTAAATTAAAACCTTGTTGAGTGACAGTTATCTCTCTCTGTGATAGTGATGACTGACTACACATCTCTTATATGAAAAGGTTAGGCACTTGTACATCATGCAGCTAGCCATCAAATGTGTTAATTTCTCAAGTTTCCTAAAGAAGCCAAAGGCTTTTAAGTAAGTAAGTTCCATCCTACTCTTAACTAAGTTTAAATCATCCAGAAAATCTTACCCTTCCAATCATCTGTTTTTTTTCCTGAGGATTCCATGCTATAGGTTTTTTGTTTTTTTTATTATCGCTCTACTATTTCACCTAAATAGTTCTGTACAGTAATGAATTAAAAATCATGACAGCCAATTAAGATTTCTGCAGACAACTGATGAAGATAGGAAACTCACGGTTTAAATATGGAAGATAGCACTCAAGACATGAATGGATATGAAATTCTATTTAATCAGGTGATTGTTCACAGTTTCCTTGGCAATACAGAGTGCTGTTTTTAGGGAGATTGTGACCCTCGCTGCACATTCATGGATAAAGGGGAGTGCAATCCAGAGAACTCACATGGGTTGGTTGGCATTGAAGTGACTCTGCTTCAGTTACCCCTACAAGATAGATGTTTAATCAAACAACGACTGGCCATGCCTCATGGCTCCAGTTTTCTAACCAGGTCCATCATAATCTTACTCTGGGAGTAACAGAAGTTCCATCGGCAAAGGTTCCTGACTCTGTATCAGGTCATCAGTCATAGCCTGACCTCTACAATTCTTGACCATCTTTCATGGAGGAGGTTTCCTATCTGCCTTTCTGAGACTGGTAGGGGAACCTAAGTCTGCCGCCTTCTTCTCATTCCTGAGCATTGAGCCTAGACTATAGCTGCTGAAATTGGTAAAACCAGCTCCTTACAAGTCTTTGTTGTTTCTGTGGGCTACTTCCTACCTCCATGTCTACATAGCTGCCTTGCTCAGGACTTTTGCTTGAATTCTGACTCCATGAATGGTTTCCTGCCAGCCTGCTGTGACTGAGAATCCTGCCCCTGTAAATCACGGCTAGCTCCATAATTCAGCTCTGTCCTTTTCAGTCTCAATTTATAGGAGCCACCCAGTCTGGTTTTCCTTTAATTACCTGTCTCCCCTCCAGGTGCCACAGAAGGGGTTCTCTGGCTTTCCTTAACTCTGTCCCTGCCATTGTGGGGTTTATGTCCTCAATTAGAGGAAGTATAAGAGATCAACATCACCACTCTTGAACGGTCTCCTACTACTCCTCTCCCGAACAGGATGGGTAAAGAGACAATTTCATCACTTCCCTCCATCTTTGCATTCCCCTCAGAAATGCTATTGCAAATGTAGTTGAGCCCCTGCCAATTGAGCAGGGGGAGATATATTGCTACTGAATGTATCAGGAGCAAGGAAGGAATCATGCTTAGCATTAAAGCTGGTCAGAAACTAGGATTTCAATGCCAGGAAAAATGTCATTTTGTCATTGTTGGTCTTCTGAATCGTAACCAAGAGACAACATTACAAAGTTTCTCACACAATAAAAGCTTAAAAAATTCAATTCAGTTTGTTCTGATAATGTTGGAGAATCAGAATATAATAACAAATATTTATATGTTATTTAAATAAAGCTCTTTGGCAGAAATAACCTTTTCCTTCTCTGTTTGGAAAATGCCTAACACAATGGGGTCCTGAGGCACTGAGGAGCTATGGTAATACAAATATAAAACAAACAAAAAAAATAGGGTTATATATCAAATGAAATGAATTGAAATGCAAATGTTGAATAAAAAAATATTGACATTCTTGAAGCAAAATAATTTAAAAATATCAAAGCATTTTAAAATATCAAATCCTGCTAAATGTTTAGATTTTGATAAAACTGCATGGTCTGCCAGAAAACTGTTTTATGGGGAAATAAATTGACTTGCTCTCCTATTCACCACCCATAGGGCTTTTTTCAATCTGTCTTGCCCTCAGCTTTAGCTTTGAATAAAGTGGCAGAAAGAATAGGAGAAAGGGAAAGAGCATTTCAACCACACTTCATATCTGAAATTCAATGTCAAGTCAGAGATACTACTAGAAAGAGTGAGTGAAAGTTATGCTTTCATTATTGAAGCTAAACTTGTCCATTCACCACGAGAGACATGTCCTAATATATGTTGCATTGCCATAGCAATATAATTATAAAGGACACAAAAAATGATTACATTGTAAAAGAAATGTCAACAGACATTTTCTTGTACCATTCAAGTTTAAAATGTGACTGACTCTAGATTGTATCTGTGAGGACTGGACATAACCCCACAAACACATGTTTTTGCACCAACGAATCTTGAGAAAGAGAATGGCTGGTTATACGCTACATCAGTGGTTTTCAGCCAGTGTGTACTGGCACACTGGTATGCTGTGAGAATTGTCCAAGTACGCCATGAAATTTTGTACAAAGCTAATGAAAATCAATGTAAAACTTAATGTTTCATCTTAAACAATATTCTATCCAACCAAAATTACAACTCATAAAACTTGTGAAAATAAATCATCAAATTAAAACCAACATATCAGCCTTTTGATTATAAAATGTGAACATTCTAAATGCAGGTGGCCAAGGGCCAAAATTGAGATAACATGTATTTTTTTCCAGTGGATTTGAAGCATTAATACATTTGGTCTTTCATTAGCTCGTTGCAACTGCTATGTTGCAAACCACTCTTGTAAGACCATAACCATGGTAAATATAATGTTTATGAGCAATCAATTCAACTGAAAAAGGTGGGTGTGCCATGGAATTGTTTGTCTCACTGAAATATGCTGTGTTACTGAAAAGGTTGGGAACGAGTGGACTACATTCATTGATGCCTTGTGTCTTGTAGTAAATCAGCATTCAGCTATACTACCACAGGCATTTATCTCTTTAGTACTAGCAAACTATGTAAGATTTGACTGGTTCAATACTTACAAGACCTCCAGTGACAGCTAGGTGATACAGAAGGTAGTGCTGATACAACAGGTGGCTTTCTGAATCAACACATAGACAATAATGCTTTAAATATATCTAAGAGCATTGTAAAACAGTAATCTAAATCCAAGTACAGCATAAACAGTATTGCATTGTTAGAAGTTCTGTCTTTTTGATGAGACATAAAATAGGTGCTGAGCATCTGTGGTCATTAAAAATACCATGAAACATTTCTGTAAGTATAGCTGTCTAAATATATAATTACAGTCAGTCTACATTTCCCCTACAGTTTTAAATACAATATATTTACATCTTCCCTCCCAACAGTGTTGCTGTGGGCTGTTAAACAGTTGCTATATGTTAGCCCTGAGATGGTTGTGTCTCAGTGATGGATAAATGATCCTTAATGTATTAGTTAAATTTGAAAACTGCTTTGTGATTAAAGATTCTATATCTACATAATTATCAATTGATTATAGGGAAGTTCATCTATTTAAAGCTGATATTTGGGAAGTATTCCAATTCATCATTGAAGTAGCCTTTAATGTCTAAAGACTCTGGGCCATTTTCGGCCTTCCTCTAAGCAAAGCTGACATTATCCAGGATTGAATTTGGACTCATGCATTTAAATTCTAAATGGTCATTTCCAAAGGTCTTTGATCTTTTGGTGGACACAAAGCCATGTCACAGACCCATGCCCAAGTTTAACATGCTCTCAGATCAAGACTGACACAGCAGGGTAATAGCATAAATGCTTAGATCAGAAGTGAGGCGCAAACCTGGAAACCCCCAGTTGGAACTATGCTTGGCTCTAGCAAGCACTATTAATTCATCATTGTCATGTGCATTAATTCATCTGAATTGCTTGAATTGCTATTTTTTTCTTTCAAAATGCAGATGAACTAAAAAACTATTTCTAGAATCTGCCAGACTGAATTGCTTTAAAATAAGATTCAAAAAAAATCTTCAAAATCTACTCCAATTCAGCCCTAGAAATGGATGCATTTTATCTAGCCCTTGTTCTTTCACTTGCAAAGTGAAATATGAATCATGTACTCACTGTACTATGCTTTGGAAAACAGTTGCTAGATTGACAAAATAATTATGTAAATAACTGTCAGCTTCAAAGTAGGAGTAATAGATGGAAATACTGCATAATAGAAAGTTGATATATTTAATGTTAATCTCTGCCAGTTTCTGTAATATTTTACATATAGCACAATGCCTGCGGAAAGCATCTTAATAGCAGAACAAATCTGACAGAAAACTAGTGTGACTGAGACTTTTAGAAAAAAAATGGTAACCAACTAGTATGAGAGTTCACTGAATCAAATTCTGTGATGGCACAAATGAGAACAATCATTGGGTATGTCCATGCTGGAAGCCCTGTTAAGTCGACCTAACAAAATCGACATTAAGTCGACTTAAAGTTAATCTTGTTAAGTCAACTTAGAGAGGCCACACTGAAAACTCCTGTCGACTGCCTATGCCCACACTGGTGGGTGCAAGGTCAACCCTTCCTGGTAGCCAGGAACTCTGGGAGGAGCCTGGAGGCCAATTAGCTCGATTTAAGGGCTTTCCCTGTTTAAATTGGTGAAGTAGACTTAACAAGGTCGACTTAAGCATTTAGTTGACCATAAGAGGTGATGTTATTAAGTTGACTTAAGGAGCGTTTAAGTCAACTTAAAAGCCTATTGTGACCGCAGAAGTCTGTAGGTTGATTTAACCTTCTTTAAGTTGACCTAAAGCTCCAGTATAAATGTACCCATTATCTTAAAAGGAGCTGTAAAGTGTACAAAAGCAGAGGACTTGGCCACATACTTCAAGGGTCTAGCTGCTACTGTAATAGAAATAATCACTAACAGAAGAGAGAATCATCCTTCAATTACCAAGAAGTTTTTGTTAATTAGGGAATTTGGAATATTGGTGCTATAATGTATTCTAAATTACATTTTTTTTCAGAAATAGTACAAATAATATCTTTACAAATAGTATAATATCTCTACAAATAGTAAACATATTTTAAGAAATATTTATAGTAATTGTATTATTTATGTAGTAGCCAGAGACTCTGACCTTACTCCATCATGAATATCATACTGTACAAAAAAAGTCAGTAGATATTTCCATTAAAAAACAAGATATGCAGCAACTCATAGCAGTTCCAAAAAATCATTAATTATCATATCCTTCCTTGATCCTGTGGAAACACTTTTATTCCTCATTGAAATAGCAATGCATGGGCCTTTAATTATGAATATTTGCTTGACGCAGACTCGCTTTCATTTTGTAAACCTTACAGTAATATTGGTTTCAACTCTTACCTTGAGAACATAACACAAGTGTGGCAGCAATCACTAGGCAGCCAATTTAAATAGAATGGTGAAGATATTTCTCCAAATAATTTCCATGAAAAATAAAAAAAATAGCCTGATATAGTTTTAACCAGGAGTTTATGTGAGGTTTTAGGTTTTCTTAATTTTCCTATTTGTGTGCTTTCAAAGAATACAGGATGAATAGCATAGGAGTTCTTCATTGTATTCACAGGATAACCATAGTACAGGCAACAGCAAAGGAAGCTTTCCAACACTGTTAACATGCCTGGAGCTTGACCCTGAAGGAAGCACCTCTCAGGTACGAGGTGATAGTTCAGAAACTTATTCTGTGACCAGACATGTTTGGAGAAGATATTTTATAGAATTTAGTTTTATTTTGTGTTTCTCTGAAAGTTCTATTTTGCTAAAGGGAACAGAAAACCATTTAAGTTGTCAGCAGAGATCAGGATTATAGTGTATATATATCAGGGGGTAATTATGTTGAAAACAGTGAGTTACTCTGTATGAAGTTGCAGGCAGAGAATACAACTTAAGTTGCTGCATTGCCCATAACTAGAATAGTTGGAAAGATATATGTTTGCCATACAAGATACATTTGAGCCACTCCTGCTAAATAAGATTTGTTCTGTATTCTTGCAGTATATATTCGATAAATTAGGGAAAATATCTGACTTGAATCATATTTACACTTGAACTTTCATTGCCCAGCCCATGACTGTAACACAGATGTGGAAAGTATTCAAGAGGAATAAGGACCTTCAAAAAATGCTTAGGGTAGAAAACAGTTCTTGAAAATGAAAGTGAGCAAGACAAACAATCTCTTATTAGATTCCCAGTTATTCCTTCTCTCTGTTGGCTTGAGCCTATTGTAAGAAAAGAGTATCTCTCTCAGTATTTCTCCTTTCAAAAGAATGTGAGAGGGAACAACTTTCCTCTTCACTTGCATCAAACATTTTTCCTTCCCAGCTTAAAAACCCTTTTCAGATTCATTAAACAGATTTTCAAAAAGCACCAGTGATTTTGGATAACCCACTGACTCCATACAGCAGTCTAGTTTTTTGTTTGTTTGTTTGTTTTAATCCCTGCCCAGAGATTGAGTACTCAAAACTTTTTGAAAATTCATCTAATTTAAAATGGCTCACATTTGTCCATTTTGACTTACATTTCCAGCAGGTTAGGGCAGGATTCTTTTGTGTGACTTGTTTGCACAAGGCATCCTAGCCCATGACATGGGCTTCTGGGTGCTCACACAAATAATTAACACATAATAAAAATTAGTCACTTTTGAAAATATGACCAATTAATTTAGTTAGCTTTCTATCACTGTCCTCAGCTCTGATGTTGCACCTCTCTTGCCCTTTGACATCAACAAAATTAATAAAAGGATAGTTAGATAGATAGATAGATAGATAGATAGATAGATGACCTGCCTGTGAAAACATGTCCTCCGACATCATTTTCCCATTCCCTTTGTTTACTGTGGTTTCACCTCCTTCCCTAATTTTCTGTTATATTTCCTAACTATTTTGGAATTTAAGATGTTCCTAACAATAAACTTTGTCTTACTGACTTCTTGTAAAGCATTCCACTAGCATCACATAAATAATATTACCTAGGTCTTTTCAACAGCTAATGAAAAGTGGTATTACAAAGGAAATCAGCAGAATATGCCCATTTTAGATGGGGAAACTGAAGCCTGGAGGGGAAAGTAGCTTGTCCAAGGTCATCCAGCATATCAGCTGAAAAGCAGGGTTTGAAACCCAGATCATCCAAGTCTGGTCTTCCATGAAATCTACTAGACAACACTGCTTTCCAGTGATTGTATTGATAGATAAAATAACAGTGAATATACAGAACAAGAGGCTGAAGGGGAAGGGTAGGTTTACTATTTAACAGTAAGGAAGAGCAAATTGCTGATGACAAGAAGTCAGTAATCTTTAATAACTGATTTGTATCACCTTAATGGAATAATAGCAGAAGTTCTATCAGAACTACTACCAATTATGTCTGAATACTTGTGGAAAGCAAGTAAGAACCTCAAAGACAAGAGAAGGGCACACAGTACCAGTTTTTGAGAAGCATGAGTCCTTGATATTTACAAGTTAATGCATTTAATTTCAATGTCTACTACATTCCTAGAGCCATTTCTTAAGTAGCCAATTTATAAGCAGGAACACAAAAAAGTGTTAAATAAGTTGTAACAAACACACTTTGCCTTTTTAACAAAAGCATCTACTTACTTTTGTCTACTAACAGCTAACTCCAAAGGTAGCCCTACTAATTACTTGTGGAAGGGGCTATTCAATATACATCAGTATCAGAATCAGGCTCCTAATTTCTTTCATTGCTAGAAGTGAGATGACAAGTTTACTGCATAATGAGAATACAAGACCTTGATTTTAAGGTACTAAACAAAGCTAACCTTTTTTTTTCCCCACTTCCCCACCATGCCCAGTCCAATTCATTCTTGGCAGACATTTGCCCTTGGGTTCTTAACCCTGTCCCCTCAATTTGGGGGAGTGGAGAAGACAGACAAGTAATTAAAAGCCTCAGAAATCACACCTTGACTTCCTTTGATGGGCAAGAAATTTTAGTTCCCTCTTTTATTATAGATCATAAGCAGGATTCTTCTTTTCCCTCTACTCTCCCTGCTCTGGGAAGACAGTGGGGTATGTCTACACGGTAACTGTTATTTCAAAATAACCCATTTCGAAATAACTCATTTCAAAATAAAATCCTTACTTTGAAATAAGTTAATTTGAATTAACAGTTTGTTAATTTGAATTAAGGGAAAGCCTGCTTTCGAAACAGCTGTTATTTCAAAATGGTTATTTCAAAATAAGGCCTTTCACACATATTGTTTCAAAACAGTTGTTTCAAAACAATAGTGTTGTTTTGAAACAAAGTGTCCGAATGCCATTGTTTCGCTTTCCTGCTAGGCTTAACAGTTTCAAAAGAATGGCCATTATTGCGAAACAATGGGTCCCGGTGTTTTGAAATAATGGTATGTCATGTGGACATGAGAAATTTTATTTCAAAACAATGCCTGTTGTTTCGAAATAAAACTGATGTCTGAACACAGCCAGTGAGAATGAAGCACTGCAGCTCAGGCCTGATGCAGATTATGCATATATTTGTGGCATGATTGTAACTATCCCTAATCTTCAGTGACAATACTCAGAGCCCTACCGAATCTATTTTCCTGAAGATAAGTAAAGCATCTCTACAAACAATGAAGAAAAATGCTCTAAAGAAACTAAATCACTTATACACAAACCTCCTACAGTGTTTAACACTTTCAAAATTTCACTCCTGACAAACCAAAAATTAATATTGCTCCCATGGCCTTTCAAGTAAAGAAAGCACTTGCTGATCCACAGCATTCTGCTTGTAAATAAAAAAGTATCACCCATTTCAACAAGTCTGAGCTAGCTGGAAATTTACACTCCCAGCTTTCCTCTTCCCACTAGCCAATTGCACAACAAACAAAACAATAAATGATCAAAAAACAACTCTTCCCACTCACCCTGGCAATTATCTCTAAATACAAACAGGAATTTGGTGTGCAGTACACTAAGAACTGGCATTTGCCTAACTAGATAGAAATTGTGGTACACAATAAAAATACAGATTAGTTTCTTTGTTGCCCACCTGTGTGTTAGAGGTGGGAAGTGGTCACAAGATGCATTTCCTCATCGCCTACTTACTTTCACACAGTCCTTTCCTTCATGCCCCATGCAAAGCTGAGCAACTCAATCTCTCTACTAATCTGTAGAAGAGGGTCCTTCCAGTCAGCACAGAAGACCCTGTCACCCCCATGGACAACTTGGGATCTTTACTGTTGGGATTGTCATACCTTGTAATCACTGGGATCTGCAGAACTTGGAGGATCTGCCCAATCTCACTCCACAAGGCTATAAACCTCCTGGATGGAGTTTGATAGATCAAACAAGTTAAGAGAGGTCTATCAGTTCAAGATTTATTGTGAAGTTATTTTTCATATTAAAAAACAAATATTTTCATCAATATTTTTTTTCAATTTGTTAAAGCTGTTCAGTTTTCAGCTCCCAAAAATGGGGGTAAATCACTTTTTTTTAAAAAATTAAAACTCCATTAACATTCTCTGAAAATATGTCTATTTATTGGATGAGGCAATGATTCTATTTGCTGAAAAGTTCTTCTTTAACAGAAAGTTTTCATGGAAATCATTTTAACAGTTTCTAACTTGAGGTTGAGGGAAGGCAGAAACTTATACAAAACTGCTGGGTTAGTTAATAACAGCAGTTTAGAAATGAGGCATTAAACTGGTGTTGAAAATGGGAAGTTCATGACTTTAGGCAATGAAGTGACTACACACCATTTAACACGGGATGACTGGTTCAGAAGGAGAAGAAGTGAGAGAATTGGGAGCAACAGGAAAGATGAAACACATACTGATCTCAGAACAGAAAGGAAATCTGATAGATCAGGTTCAGAGAGCTAGACTGAGTGTCAAGAGGCTTAATGTGTTCCAAATTTGGGAGGTCCTGAGGCCACAGACAGTCAAGTCATAAAATATGGACAAAAAAAAATGTTAGTTTAGTCTGAATAAAATGGCTTTTGTCCAAGTCCTCATCATGCAGGCAACTCATGGATATCTTAAGTGAATATGAATGTTTATCATTTTAGTATGTTGAATAAGAATCATGGTCTTGGTTCTTTTCTTTGGCTTCAATTGCTCTGAGGACAATGCAGAAGCCAAGAAGAACACTCAATAATATAATGTTAATGTGGACATGCAGTCATCCACACGCACCCATCCCAGTAATTTATAGACTACATACTACTCCATAGTAAATAAAAAAATATAGTATTTTCTTCAAAACTGATATAAAAGTGTACATTCCATAGCATAATACACACATACTTTCACACCACTAAAATCTGTTAATCATTTTAAATACACATCAAAAGCATAACAAATACTAACTGGCAGTGTATCCACATTCCCGTGGAGCAGAAGGGCAAAAGCTTGCTTGATCTTGATTTTTCTCATTCCAGGATTGTCATCTCATTAATACCTGCACACATTTCAGTCAGACTGCTTTTGCAAACTGTGTACCTTGAAACCTTCATCAAATAAAGCCTCTCTCTGCCTCCCCACCTCATTTTGCTTATAAAAGACAGCATTTGAGAATTTTATAAAAGAAACAGCATGAATTAAATTGCACAATCATGTACCTGTCAAATGGACATATAAGACTAAACAGATATTATCATAAATGAGAATATCATATGAGAAAAAGAAACAGAAAAGACGGATACATGAAGGAAAAAAGAGAAGTAGCTGTTTAAACATATTATGTTGTTTGTTTCCTTGTGTACCTCTTTTTTGGCCTCCATCATAATTCTACCATCATGTTCTTACAAAATTTATCCTGTTGTATTTTTATTTTTAAACAGTTTATTCTGGACAGGAGATAGAGTTAAAAATCAGGTTAGAATAAAAATAGTTTATTGTCAAAAAAGGAAGAGACAAAGAAATGAAATGCAAATTTAAAATACTGAACAAGGTATAAAATCAGTACAGTGTACGACAAACAGAATATTCTTATGCATGGGCAGTGAAAATGAATATACCATTGAATTCCACTAATTAGGAATATACTAGCAGAAATCACTCATAATTTCCCCACTCAACTGGTAGGTAATGATGCTGAACTTGTGCAGAGAGGGCATAATCACTGTGCATATGTTAAGTATCTTCTCTTTCCCTCCACAGCTTAGCTGCCTTGCAAATGAGCAGCCAGGCAGAACTAGACATCTGATATATATATGATATGATACAATATGACATATGCATTTTCCGTGCAAATAAGAATAAGTAAAAGCCTGTGAGGAACTTTTATTTAATAGAAGTTTAAAATGAAAAAAATATTGTATTTCCTACATATCTCTGGCCATTTTCCCTTCCTACCGTTCCAACTACTTCACTGGACTGACTTGTCATATGGTGCATAAAAGTCAAGCTTCTTCTCACTTAAGAAGCATTATCTGTACATCAACCCTTCTTACATCTCTGCTGCCTTCTACTACACCTCTCCCGGATCCCATTTGCTTTATTCAAACTTCTCACCTAGTCTGTTCCCTTTTATCACTTTTGACTTTGTGCCATCTCTTACCATACCTAACTTGGAACAACTTTCCAACTATTATATACCTTTCTCACTCTCCTCCTCTAAATATGTGTATGTGCATTCTAAAAATCCATTCAATGCTATACTGAGCTTCAGTCAGGGCACAGCTATGGTTGTGGTTGAGTGAGCCTGGGCTCACTCATTTGACCAGCAGTGGCACCCACTTTCACCCACATGAGCACCTAGCAGTAATGTGAGGTTTTCTGCTGTGACTGCAGGCCAGGCAGCAGCAAGTGGACATAGCTGCAAGTGGTAGTGTTGAAGGCAGATGGGAGGGAGTGGGCTGTTCTCCCACCCACACTGCCTTGCAGCAGCACCGGCTCGAGGCAACTGCCACAGCCTTGATGCAGCAGGGGGTGAGCTATGGTAGCCTTTCTCCACCCGATGCTCCAGTTGCCTAGCAACTGGGGCATCATCAGGAAGCTTCTGGTCATGTAAAAGGAAGCAGGACTGGCCAGCTGCACCCAGGAGACCAGGAAGCCAACCAGAAAATTGAGGCTGCCTATGCCACTGGTTTCAATAATGTGATTGTGGTATAGTCTGCAATTTTAAGATATTCCAAAAAAATTCTACCCAGAAGTATCAAAATGTTTAGATTCAGTAATCTCAAAATGATTTCTTTGGTCATATAAAAACATTTCTGTTAATAATATAGAAGTGAAAATTATATTTAAAATTATTGAACTGTTTTACCCAAAATTAAGCTTTTTGAAATTATCAGCATATAATGAGTCAAAATAATTTGCTTTAATATTTTTCCATAAAAATATTCAAAATCAGTATATTCCTATCAAATATTTTGATTTTGATGGAAAACTATTCCAACAAGCAAACAAACAAGCAAACAAATGCTGGTCAGCTCTACATAGAACAGAATGTTGTGCAGCATACTTCATTAATATGGAAACATGGCTGATCTCATTTTACTTACCAAACACACACACACACACACACACACACACACACACACACACATACAAATTTGGGGTATATCTCTTCTTTAGAACACCAAGGCACAAAAAGATATCTATCTCAAATCTCCTGATACATTGACAGATAATCAAAATTGTAATCCATATAATCAACAAAACCAGCAAGAGAAGATCAGAGGCCAATAAGAAAGAACCAGTCATAAACAAAAGAATAATAAAATAAAATATATCAAATGTAACCTCCCATCCCAGATGCTACAAATATGCTAGATTTAACAGGAAGCCTTACTCTTCAAGACAATACATTGCTAGCTCTTTCTTAAAGAAGAAAAGATTCTCTCTGTGTCTTATGCCCCTTCCTTGCCAATGTATACAAGAACACTTGGAAGAACGTAGAGTAATCAGGAACAGTCAGCATGGATTTACCAAGGGTAAATCATGCCTGACCAACCTCATCGCCTTCTATGATGAGATGACTGGATTTGTGGATGCGGGAAGAGCCGTTGATGTGATATACCTTGACTTTAGCAAGGCTTTTGATACAGTTTCCCACAGCATTCTCATTGGCAAATTAAGGAAGTATGGGTTAGATGCATGGACTGTAAGGTGGATAGAAAACTGGCTAGAACAACGGTTTCAGCGTGTAGGAATCAATGGCTCCATGTCAAGTTGGCAAGCAGTAACGAGTGGCGTGCCCCAGGGGTCGGTCCTGGGGCCAGTTCTGTTCAATGTTTTCATTAAAGATCTGGATGATGGGATAGATTGCACACTTAGTAAGTTTGCAGATGATACCAAACTGGGGGGAACAGTAGACACCCTAGAGGGCAGGGACAGGATTCAGGGAGACCTAGACAAATTGGAGCAGTGGGCCAAGAGGAATTTCATGAGGTTCAACAAGGACAAGTGTAAAATCCTGCACTTGGGACGAAAAAACCCCAGGTACTGCTACAGGCTGGGGAAGGATCAGCTAAATAGCAGCACTGGAGAAAAGGACCTGGGAGTCATGGTGGACGGGAAGCTGGATATGAGTCAGCAGTGTGCGCTTGCTGCCAGAAAGGCCAATGGCATACTGGGCTGCATCAGAAGAAGTGTTGCCAGCAGATCAAGGGATGTGATCATTCCCCTCTATTCTGCACTAGTGAGGCCACATCTGGAATACTGTGTCCAGTTTTGGGCTCCCCACTACAAAAAGGACATGGACAAATTAGAGAGAGTCCAGAGGAGGGCAACAAAAATGATCAAAGGGCTGGAGCACAAGCCCTATGAAGAAAGACTGAAGGAACTAGGCTTATTTAGCCTTCAGAAGAGAAGATTGAGGGGGATTTGATAGCAACCTTCAACTACTTGAAGGGTTGCTCCAAGGAGGATGGAGCTCGACTGTTCTCAGTAGTAACAGAGGGCAGAACGAGAAGCAATGGTTTCAAGTTACAGCTGGGGCGGTCCAGGCTGGATATTAGGAAAAACTTCCTTACTAGGCGAGTGGTGAAGCATTGAAATAAGCTGCCTAGTGAGGTGGTGAAATCTCCATCTCTGGAGATGTTCAAGGCCCAGCTGGACAAAACCCTGACTGGGATGATCTAATGGGAGTGGTCCTGCTTTTTTTGGCAGGGGGTTGAACTAGATGACCTATGAGGTCCCTTCCAACCCTATGATTCTATGATTCTAAATGAGTCAAAAATTGATTTTGTTCAAACCAAATGTCTGCAGGATAGATAGAGCAATTTCCTGAAATAGTTTTGAAAATATATATATATATATATATATATAAAATTCCTCTCTCACCCCCTATGGGTGGTATGTGTCATCCTCAACCTCGGGTCCTCTACCAGAGGCCTGGGAGTTTGAGGGTTCTGCGCAGTATCTTAGCTGTTCCTAGCACCGCACTCTTCTGGACAGAGAGCTCTGATGTTCTTCCTGGGATCTGTTGGAGCCACTCTCCCAGCTTAGGAGTCACAGCCCCGAGTGCTCCTACCACCACCGGGATCACTTTGGCCTTCACTTTCCACATCCGCTCTAGTTCCTCTTTCAGGCCCTGGTACTTCTCCAGCTTCTCATACTCCTTCTTCCTGATGTTGCTGTCACTTGGCACTGCTACATCTATCACCACCGCTGTCTTCTGGTCCTTGTCTATTACCACGATGTCTGGTTGATTGGCCAGTACCTGCCTGTCCGTCTGGATCTGGAAATCCCACAGGATCTTAGCCCTGTTGTTCTCCATGAACTTCTGTGGGATCTCCCATCTGGTCTTGGGAGAGTCTAGCCCATACACTGTGCAGATGTTCCTGTACACAATGCCAGCTACTTGGTTGTGCCGTTCAGTGTATGCTGTTCCTGCCTGCATCTTACATCCTGCCACTATGTGTTGGACTGTCTCTGAGGCCTCTCTGAACAGTCTGCACCTTGGGTCCTGTCTAGTGTGGTAGACCCCTGCTTCAATGGATCTGGTGCTCAGTGCCTGTTCTTGTGCTGCTATGATCAGTGCCTCAGTGCTGTCTTTTAGTCTAGCTTTTTCCAGCCACTGGTAGGATTGCCCAATGTGGAGTTTGGAGTTACCAACTCCACATATTAAGAATGACACCCTTTGATACGGGAGACCGGGGTTCAAATCCCGCTGAGTACCTGTCTACCTTCCCAGTAGGGCTCCGTGGGCAAAAGACCCCCTAACACCTCACTTGCCTACCTCGAATATGAGAGTGACACAAACTAGGAGAGTCATGCGGGCTTGGACGTTGCCTGGATTAACAAGGTCCATGCCAGATGTTGGGGAACCAGGACACTCTGATGATAAATGGGCTACTGGAGCAAACCATGCATAGACGAGAGAACTTGGAACTGATGGAATGCTACTACAACAGCAGACCTAATGAGAGGGGATATATGAAACGTATGAGGGGACTATTGATGGACAAAAGACCTACATCCACACTAACTGAGAAACAGCTAGTTATCCAATGCTTCAACATAGTAAAGAGGCAGCTGCTCTCACAACTGGAGATAGACCAACTCCATGTTACCTCCTGGGCTCAAGAAGAAGCCCCAGAAGAACAACTAGATGTGCAGCCAACACCTGAAGCTGGAACTTCCCTGCCACCCCCTCCATTACAGAACACAGCAGCTGATATAAGGCATAAGATCATGGATAAACTAGCTACAGTCAACCCTCAAGACTTATTACCAAGGCTCGTTGGAGAAGTACCATCAGCTAGTATGCTAGAAGATGCCAATAGAGCCCTATTGACAATTCCTACTACCACCATCACTGAAACCAATGAACTGGTATACGCTACAGCCTCTGTAATCCTGGAGATGCTTGGCTACACAATCAAGAAGAACACCAGTACATACCCCCCTTGGAAAATGAGGTTGGAGGATAAGATCAAGGCAACCTGGAGAGAAGTTAGCCGGCTGGTGGAACTACAGAAGGGTGTAGAGATTAAGGATAAGACTCAGCTACTGAGAAAATACAAGGGCCTGACTCCATCTGAAGCCCTAGAGACTGCTAAACAAAGGCTCACAGCACTGGCCACCAGGCTAAGGAGATACACTAGAGAAGCAGAGGTCAAAAAGATAAATGCCCTTGTTCTCCAAAGAACCATCCAAGGTGTACTCCATCCTGCAGTGCAGTAACACAATAACAGCAGAGCCACCAACAGCAGAAACTGAACAGTACTGGAAGAACATCTGGGAGAAAGAGAAGACTCATAACACCAGTGCAAAGTGGCTTCAGGACCTGAGAAGAGACCACAGCAATCTCCCGGAACAGGAACCAGTCACCATCACAGTAGCCGACATTCAAAAGCGGGTCAAGAACATGAAGAGCTGGACAGCACCTGGCCCGGACATGATCCACACCTACTGGCTAAAGAAACTAACAGCAGTGCATGAACGCCTAGCAGCCCAGATGAACCAGCTGCTAGCAGCAGGCTCCCACCCAGCCTGGCTAACACAAGGAAGGACAGTGCTGATCATGAAAGACCCCCACAAGGGAACAGCACCATCCAACTACCGGCCAATAACCTGCCTCCCCACAACATGAAAAGTCCTATCAGGCATCATAGCCGCCAAGCTACAGGACCACATGGGCCAGTACCTGAGCACAGCTCAGAAGGGGATTGGGAACAACACCAGAGGCTCAAAACACCAGCTGCTCATAGATAGAGCAATCGCCCAAGACTCAAGGTCTAGACAGACCAATCTGAGCACAGCCTGGATTGACTACAAGAAAGGCTACGACTCAATGCCGCACACATGGATCTGTGAATGTCTGGTGCTATACAAAGTCAACAGGACACTAAGGACCCTCCTCAAGAACTCAATGGGACTGTGGAAGACAACACTGGAAGTCAACTCAAGACAGCTTGCACAAGTGGCCATCAAGTGCGGCATATACCAAGGTGATGCGCTGTCCCCGCTGCTGTTCTGCATTGGCTTGAACCCCCTCAGCCAGATAATCACAAGGACTGGATATGGATACAAGTTCAAGAGTGGAACTACCATCAGCCACCTCCTCTACATGGATGACATCAAGCTGTATGCTAAGAATGAACGAGACATCAACTCGCTAATCCACCTGACACGGATCTACAGTGAGGATATTGGGATGTCATTCAGACTGGAGAAGTGTGGCCGGATGGTAGTAAAGAGAGGGAAGGTAGTCAAGACTGATGGGGTGGAACTACCAGCAGGCCACATAGCAGACATACAGACCAGCTACAAGTACCTTGGCATCCCACAGTCACATGGGACACACGATGAGGAGGCAAGGAAGACAGCAACATCCAAGTACCACCAAATGATAAGACAGGTCCTGAAGAGCCAGCTCAATGGGAAGAACAAGATCCACGCCATCAACAGGTATGCCCTGCCAGTCATCAGATACCCTGCTGGTATAGTGAGCTGGCCAAAGGAGGACATGGAGGCTGCCGATGTGAAGACCCAGAAGCTCCTCGCAATGTACAGAGGTTTCCACCCCAAGTCCAACACCCAGAGACTGTACGCCAGCCGGAAAGAAGGCAGGCGGGGTTTGGTGAGTGTCAAAGCCACTGTCCTGGATGAAAGCCAGAGCATCCAGGAGTACATCAGTAAGATGGTACCCAAAGATGAGCTGCTGAGAGAATGCCTGAGGCAGCAGCAGACATGGGAGGAAGATCAAGCAGAAGAAGTGCCATGGCAAGACAAGACCCTGCATGGCATGTACCATCGACAGATAGCTGAGGTGGCTGACATTGGGAAATCCTACCAGTGGCTGGAAAAAGCTGGACTAAAAGACAGCACTGAGGCACTGATCATAGCAGCACAAAAACAGGCACTGAGCACCAGATCCATTGAAGCAGGGGTCTACCACACTAGACAGGACCCAAGGTGCAGACTGTGCAGAGGCCTCAGAGACAGTCCAGCACATAGTGGCAGGATGTAAGATGCAGGCAGGAACAGCATACACTGAACGGCACAACCAAGTAGCTGGCATTGTGTACAGGATCATCTGTACAGTGTATGGGTTAGACCCTCCCAAGACCAGATGGGAGATTCCAGAGAAGGTCGTGGAGAACAACAGGGCTAAGATTTTATGGGACTTCCAGATCCAGACGGACAGACAGGTACTGGCCAATCAACCAGACATCGTAGTAATAGACAAGGACCAGAAGACAGCAGTGGTGATAGATGTAGCAGTGCCAAGTGACAGCAACATCAGGAAGAAGGAGTATGAGAAGCTGGAGAAGTACCAGGGCCTGAAAGAGGAACTAGAGCGGATGTGGAAAGTGAAGGCCAAAGTGGTCCCAGTGGTGGTAGGCGCACTCGGGGCTGTGACTCCTAAGCTGGGAGAGTGGCTCCAACAGATCCCAGGAAGAACATCAGAGCTCTCTGTCCAGAAGAGTGCGGTGCTAGGAACAGCTAAGATACTGCGCAGAACCCTCAAACTCCCAGGCCTCTGGTAGAGGACCCGAGGTTGAGGATGACACATACCACCCATAGGGGGTGAGAGAGGAATTTTTATATATATATATATTTGGCCAGGCTTGTAACAACCTCTCTATGGTGGTGTTTTTCAAAAGTTTGGGTTACAACCCAGTACAGGGTCACAGACCCAGAGGTACCAGGTCGTGGAGCCAGGTAGCCTTTCAAACCATTCCCAAGCTCCCCACCTGACCAGCACTGCTCTGGGATGGAGGCAGCTGCCCTTTGCTCTACACCCAGCCAGCGCTCTTCAAGGCTATGAGCAGCTGCCCCATGCTCCCCACCAAGCCAGAGCTGTTCTGGGGTGTCCTGCACTCTCCTCCTAGCCACAAGTACTTTAGGCTCCTCACCTGGCAGGGACTGCTCTGGGTCATGGATGTCTGCTTTTTGTCCAGTCAAAGCTGCTCCAGCATAAAGAGCAGGAATGCGGAGCAGTCACTCCCATCCCAGGCAGGACACCTGAAGCAGTGCCAGCCAGGCAGGGAGCACAGGACATCCCGGCTAGCATTATTCTGGGCTTGTTGCCTATTAAGGGCTCCTACAGGATGAGAGTGGCTACTCCACACTCCCCGCCTGACTGGAGCTGCTCCAGGCTGACTGCCTTGTGCTCACTGCCTGGCCACTGCTGTCCAGACTCACCATCTGCCAGGGGCTGCTGCAGTGGCAGATGCCCACTGAATGAGGAGCACAGGGCAGCTAGTCCTGCCTCAGAGAAGCACTGGCTGAGCGGAGAGTCCAGGACAGGTTTGAAAGACTACTCTGCCTTCAGCTCTGAGCTCCTAGCCAGTGCTGAGCTGGGGCTTCTCCCTCAGTCCTGAGCCAGGGCTTCTCTGGGACTTCCTCCCCAGCCCAGCATGGGCAGGGGAGGTAGCAGTGGTGGCAAATTTAAAAGGATGCTGGCAGCCCTGGCACATTCAGTCATGCTGGAAGCCAAGGCCCTTTCACATTTTCTGCCCCTGCAGGGGGTGGCTGGCACATCTGTAACTTCCACTCCAGCCCAGCAGCCAACATAGCTTTCCAGAGCCCATTGCCTTGGGGAGCTGCACTGGGGGCTGCTTTGCTGCATGCTGCCAACTCCTCTCCCCCCCCAAAGACTGGCAGGAGCAGGGGTGGCACAGGAATGCCCTCTAGCCCCAGGCCCCACACAGCAATAGGGGGTGGAGGCCAAGCCCCCAGTGGAGGGGATGGGGCCCCAGGTGGGTGCCAACAGTGGAAGGCAGCCTGGGGCCCCCAGGCTGGTTAATCCAGCCCCGCTGACACCAGCAGAGAACTAGGCTGGAGATAAGTTGACCTCCAGCTAACTTTTTAGTATATTTTCTCCATAATGTTTCTATCTTAAGAATAAGTTTAGTATCTTTTTTCTGTAATATTTCTATTTTAAGATTAAGTGTGCTTGTTTGAGGGGAGCTGTGGGGGAACTTACAACTGCTGGCAATACACTGATCATAGCCTTTACAAAGAAGGCAAACACAGAGCCTGGCTTTTTAGACTGTCTAAACATGGTATGTTAAGGGGCCCTCACCTCTGAGCAGCATGGGGCTATATCACTGTTCTGTTCTAACCTCCGATTCCTGTGCATGCTGCTAGATGACATCCATTAGACAGTCAGCCACATCAGAACATCCAAATGAATGCCTTTCGCAGTAGCAAAGAGTCTCTCTGCCCTTACTTGGGTCAACAGCACCAGCTCTAGGCCTTTGAAATTTAGCCCTTTTTTTAAGCTCCCAAATGATCTCTGTGCCCTTTGGGGTTTGCACCACTTTATCTACAGAGGGTAGGGGAAAGTCACCAGCCCCACTACTCTGGATTGGAGCCCATAGAATCTATTCACAGCAGCCACTACTGTTCTTCCTACTTCTGTGCCGATAGTTCCTCAGGCCTCCTCCTACCAGGTCCTTTTATCTCCAGCCCAATCTCAGAGCCAGCATCATCAACTCATATATCTGCAGTCCCAACTACTGTAAATTGAGACAGCAATAAACTCTGTCTGATTCTTGAGCTAACATAACCAGACAGAAGTTCCCTTCTTCATTTCTCTTGTCTGAATAGCTACGACTCTACAGCATCTTCACCTACAACAATGAGGACCTGAATGGATGTTACTTGCCCCTCTAGCCCTTGAAGAGCTAGGTTGCTGGAGTTTCTCAAATGAGTTCTGGACAGAGAGTTATCAATATAGGCTTGGAGGACCTACCTTTGCTGTTCCTTTCCTCCAACATTGATGCTTCCTGGGGCAGGATATAGTAGGACTGTGGGGTCTCCTGTAGGAAGTCACAGATGCCAGGTACACCATGACACAGGTATCACAGTATAAGACTGGGAGATGAGCAGCCTTAATATCTTTGGTCAGAAGAACATGAGAGGTGACAACTAGAAGCCAGAAACCTACTGTGCATACATTTGGTAGATCACACAGGCAGAACATAGGTGCCACTGCCCTGAAATTGTCTCAGGCTGTATTCTGTGGTATTGCAAGCAGATTTATTTTAAATGTAGTGGAAATTACTTTTGCAGATGAGGGGGCATATTCTTTCTCCCATACAGGCCAATATATGCTGCTCCAGGATTCAGAATTTATCTGAAATTGGCTGCAAAAGTGTAGGTGCAGTGTCAGATTGCTGTAAAAAAAACATACATTACCCTCCGCCCACACAATTTATTGGCTGCTCAGATTCATGCTGAAGGTAATTTGGACCCCACCAAACTCAGATTCTCAAGGCCATAAAACTGATGTCCTTCCACCTAGTCTTTTTCTCTCAAGGTATAAGGAAGTGAAGGTACAGCACAAAATCTCAGCTTACACATGCAAATGAGAAAACAAACTTCAAAAAGTCAGATGTTCAGAAAGCATTTAAACTGGGTGAAGGATACTTCCTCTCATTAGGACCCTGCTACAACAGCTCGGTTGGGGTTATTTCCTCCAATATAGGGTTTTTCTACACTAAGGGTGGGACTGTAATTCTATCTTAGGCTCTTGAATTATAGCAGGTGAAGTTGAGTGATCACAGCAAATTGCTTGCTTGGGGTTTCATGTCCCCACTTCTGAAATGCATTGCACTGTGGGTAGTAGATGCAGGGACTTGTGGCAAGACAGTCATCCTCTTCCTCTTTCCCTCCTCTCTTCTGTCAAGCAAACATGCACAAAAGTCTTTCCTTGCTGTTTCTCTGCTGCAGACGCAATAGAGAAGAACTGTACTGCATGCAGAGAGAAATTAATTTAAAACTTCCTGGGGTTGCAGGCAGGGAAGAAACTTTGTTGCTATGGTGACATAGATTGGAGAAACTAGAAAAGCAAGACTAGAACTGCTCTGTGGCTACGCGGACTTAAATTATAATTGTAGATTTCAACCTCAGTGCTCTTACAGTTGCAGGGTGCTGTTATCAAGTTGATCTACAGATCCATTTTTTTTTCCGATTTACTGCTCTAACAGTGTAGACACATGCTGCAGATGATCTCATGAGGTCCCTTCCAACCCTATGATTCTGTTCTATTCTAATGTCATTATGTTGAACTTCATTGCCACTGTAGACCAGGGCTGTGTCACTGTAATACATTTTGAAAGGTTATCAGGGCAAAATTTCACCAATAGAAACTAGCTAACACAAGAAAAAATTATGACCATTTATCTATGGGCAGCACAAATTCCATTTCTTCAGCCAGCACAACATATTAACCTATTTAATGACACATTTGTAATTCAGTCTGAATATACTGGTGCATATCGAATACATCACAAAAATGGTTAATATAAAAATATCAGGTATCTGAATTTTTATGTTTCACTATCAAAATACAAATAAAGTCTAGGCCTTGATTTGTGAGTTGTTTCACAAAGATTTCCCCTGAAGCCGCCCATATGGAACAGCTTGCAGGAATGTGGTCTTAGACCAGCTCTACACTGCACTCTTTTGCTGATATGGTAATGTCAAATAAGAGAAAATTCTGCTGTTGTTGTTAATGACAATTCTATATCAACAAAAGTCCTTATGCAGACACAGTCAAGTCAGCTAAAAAGTGCTTTTGCCAGAATAGCTTATTCCGTTCAGGAAACTGGTATAAATTAAACAGAGAAAAACATTCTTTTCAGAATAAGCCGTATCAATACTAGAAGGGCAGACTACGTGTATGAAAATTGGACTATAATGCTGTAAACTTTCCTGCATGTGTATTTTCAGGATTGAGACTTTAGTGATGTAAAGGAAAATAAACAATTTCATTCCCTCTAAAAACTTTAAGAGCTTCCCAGATTACAGCAAGATAATAATCTAAGGCACAGATTTTATGTGAATTCAAAAGAATAAAGTAGTCAAATGTGCACATTAGTAAAGCCAAAAAACTGTGCAGGTGGAAAATACACAGAATCAAGAAATAACTCTACTATCCATTGTTTCTGTTCTTTTTTTTTTCTTTCTTCCATTAGTGTGACTAAAAGAGAGAACATAAATTCTCAAAGAAGACAGCAAACTCTTTATTTCTAGAAGTAACTAATTATAGCACTACTTCTCTTCTTAGCAAAATAAGTTTTGAGACCAAGCCACTTCAACAGAGTAATTGCAAGGGTCAGTTCATGTCACCATTGCCATTAGATGTGTATAAATATATGTGGAGCTGGTAATATAACAAGCTGTTCTGTAGCTATTTATTTAAACATAAATTGAATTCCTGTTGCCCTCACCATGTGGTTCACCTCTTTGAAACCATTCTGAAAATTCCAATTAATACATGGATAGACTTTAAATGGTGGTTTGGTGACTCCTTACTAGAGTTGGTCAAATTATTTGTTGCTTGTTATATTCATTAAAAATGTATATCTCTTTTTAGGTTAGTTAATTATTTTCAAGCAGGTTTCCTTGCTGAATATTCTAGATTTTTTTTTTAATTTATTTTAATTGTAGTGTATTTGTGAACTGTTTGTTTTGTCTAATTGTTATTTTGTTATTTTTGCCAGTGCTTGGTCATTTAAGTCACATGGTATTATTTGTCATGTCTGACTGATGACAAACATTCTAAGTAGGAGGATTATGAATAACAGTTAGTAAGTAGCCATCTTCCCATATGATGTTTTCAGATGAGCAGTTATTCACACTGAAATGGACAAATGTTTTCTCAGATACCAGTGACTGTTCAATTATACTCACAAACAAGTAATTTGACTATAATAGCAGATTAATCTTGGGGAGTTGAATTCACAAATCAGGTTCTTCACTTTCAATCAGGTCTGGGCCCTACTTTCAAATTATTGTTGGAATCCAGGGGGTGAAGCAATGGACAAAGCTACTGAAGGTCTATTAACAAGCAAAGGAGAAATTGTCCATGAATAGAGATCTGTGCAGACAGGTCAAATACTGTATTAATCAGAGCTGTATCAATATGTAAATAGTATTATAGTGCTTAAAGCAGACCTATTTGAAGTTGACTTATAATATTGGAGGAACTTATCCATGACTACAAGAGATGCAGAATACTATTTTATACAAATAAATTTGTCACATACATATGGAAAGTTTTATTTTCCTTATTTCTTATATGGTATCCTTTTCATAGCAATTTTTCTCCTCTCTTTGTTATGCTTTACTTATTGCTACGATATGTTTGCTATATTTTTGCTATATATTTTAGAGAAGTAGAATTTGATTTTACCTGAAAGACTCTGGTAATTTTTGATGTGTATCTCCCCTCCACACCTTGATTACAGGATACATTTGCTTTATAGCAGCTTGTAACTAAAATTCAAAAACATGCTGTGAGACCTGAGTCAAAATTTCTTGGAATGGATTCTGAAAGGAACAGCATATAAAATTTCAAAGTCACACAGGGAAACCTCAACAATAACATGAGTATGTTTGCAATTTTAATCAATTTGTAATGACTACATTGCAATTTTTTTTTAAAAAAAATATGTGATGTATTAGATAATTGCCTAATTGAATCATAAGTGTCATTGTGCTTGGCTAAGTCTATGAAGTGCATCACATTTATTTTTGCAGAGCAGTATTTTATTCAGGATACATTAAGAAATACTCACTTATTGTATTTGACAAGGTAAGTTGCTTTTGCCCAAGTGTTTTCTCTCTCTCTCCCTCTCTCTCTAGTTCTATTAATTCTCAACTTCCCACCTCCAGTGGGTTAACCTGCAATACAGGATAGACTGTAGTTCCTAAGAAATCTGAACCTTGTGACAAGGGCCACCAAATTATTCTTCATGGTTCACAATCCTTTCAACTAACCTTGGCTAAGTTTCAAGGGATCTGAGGGCAGATTTTAAGTAAACTTAGCCTGGCTCCTTGTTTCAGGTAAAACTGATACAAAAGTTGGTAGTTTCATATCCACAATAAAGCAAAACTATTTAACATTTAGATTTTGGAGGCTTATTTGAATATAGTAACTCAAAACAGACCTCATAGAAATCAGTGAAATAGTGTAGTGGCTAGTACATCTGCTTTACCTGTAGGAGGTCCTGGGTTCCAACTAGGTGATCTCATGAGGTTCCTTCCAACCCTATGATTCTATTCTATCTGCTTTAGCTTCTGAAAAGCCTTTTTCAGATTAAGAGATGAGGAATCTCTGGCAGCTTTTCTGAAATTTACATAATACATCTCCATATAAGAGGTCTGGCAAATAAGTATGTCAGGCTTGTTTGTCATTTATACAAACAATTTATAATGCATCTATCAGAGACAGGCAAGTACCATGCACTGTCAATAGTACTTTCATGACTGAAAGAAAAGCCAGCCAAATCAGAGAGACAATCTGACAACATCAAATCTCTACCAGAAGAACTAACCTAACGTCAGACAAGCCATCCCAACACACTTAGGGAAGAACATACGCCAATAAGCAGATGCACAACTTCCTTGATCTGATATCTAGTTCTTATATGAACTAACTTGTTGAAAGTTAGGAAGAGTCAGCTGACTCTTTGTGGGATAAGAAAGATTAAACTGAAGTGGGAAGAAGGGCCAAGAGTGAAGAGAATAGCAAGGAAGTAAAGTTTCCCAGCTTTGGGTAGCTCTTTCATCTAGATATCCCTATTCTTTATTTTTTCTTTTCCTTTTTACATCTCTCCTCTAAACTGTAAGCTCTTCAGGACAAGATTTGTCTGGGTATTGTATAGGACAAAGTACATTTTCAGTACAAATCCAAATAATGGAAAATATATATTAAGTCCCTTGGATCCAAAATAAATGTTTTTGCTTGTCTGATTATATCTATCTGAGAGAATTTTCCAATTTTATTGATTCAGGATTAACTAATGTCTTAATATGGCATCTAAATTAAAAATATGCTCCCTGATCACATTTTCACTGACCTTTTCACTGTTTGTGATTTTGATGCCGTCTCCACAATCATTTTAGCAACAGCAGGAAACAGAAGATTTTAACAACGCTGTGTATGAATTTCTGCAAATTTATGTGTTTACACTGGCATTTAATAAAGCTAAAATCTTTGATACTGTTAGTTTAGATCTTATTTATGTTTAGAAAGAAATTTTAAAAAGATTCAGTAAAAGATATCTAGTAATCTATAATATCTAGATATCTATAATAATGGAAAGGAGAAGACAAAACAAGCCTGTGACTGACTCTTCCCTCCTACTGTAAATTTAGGTAGGCTTTTCAATTACTTAGTACAGGTTGCTTCCTGCGAAAGTATCAATCTTCATTTACAGCTAAATTAACACACTGCCTTAGAACAATCTAACTTTTTCACAGAAGCATTTGAATTCCATTAGGTCAAGGACACCAGAGTTCAAAGTTGAAAGTTATCTACAGGGCAAAAAAGGAGGCAGACGAGACACAGATTTTCATTAATTGCTCTTATTTGTGTACTTCAGCTGTCCAGTGGGGTGAAAGCATATTTTCCTTTCAGGTTAAGGCTCATTTAGGTTTGTGTCTCTTCCAAGCAAAGCCTGTCAACACACAAATTGTGCCAAACTTTGATATAGTTCTGGGAGGTACGGTAGTCTTTAGCTCTCTAAGAAATGAAACCGACTAACTTTTCATGTATTACATCTCTCTGATTAGAATAATTGTCGTCAGCCTCAGCAAGCATTGATTTGTAGCCTCAGAGGTGTAAAGTCAGGGACTAAAAGATAATTATACCCAATTCCCATGTGAATAGTTACATTAAACGAATGTAATGAATTAAATTACTGATGTGTTGAAAGAACATTAATATTATACAGCTATTCAGAGCCAGCTCCTGCTTCTACTCATGCAAAATAATATCTTAAACATTTACTCCATGAAATAAGATGTCCATAAAACCAGGTGTCACTGCTAAAGCAGATTGGTAGCAGAAGTTAAATATGAAACATTCAAACATTCATTTTCTAGGCCCACTTTGAAATTTTAAGTTACCTATAAAAAAGACACCTTATTTTCCTGGTGATACTCCTTTGGACAGTGAAAATGCCTTAGTGATCATTTTTTCTCTTCTGATCCTGTAAATGGCCTTTAGAGGGAATCCCATTCACCTTGCTGAGAGTCACCACTTTTTTTAAGTTTTTACTGCTACAATGCACAGCCAAAAGCTTAGTGTAAACCATATAATGGCAGATTCCTTAACTGGTTTATGATAAATCAGTGTTTATTGGAACTGGGACATCAGAATGCTTATTTTACCAGCATGGTGAAAGATCTTTACTTTTTTAATTTAGGGCAAGATGCTGATTTGTCTTATGCCAAAGGATAGGCAAATAGTCTTTATACCAACATTTATAGGTGGAGAAGGTGCTGGACAAGGTAGAAATGGGCAAAGCCTTGTGGCAGTTAGAGCTGACACTAATTGTTATTGATGAATTGGGGGGTAGAACTTGATGGCTACCCATGTTTCTGGTCTTGGAGCACAGGGCTTTTGGAAAAGACATAATCTAGCTCAGTGTCTCCCAACCTGTGGCCCAGGGGCAAAAAGTGGTCTGCAAGGGCTTTCAAAGTGTTCCATGGCTCCCCTCCTGCTTGCTGAAGAAAGGAACCACTGCCCAAGGACCCAGGTAAACTGTTTACTCAAGGTTAAAAGACAGGTTCAAGCTCCTTGCTGCAGCCAAGGAGATGGGAGATCAGCACTCTCCTCCCCATCTGAAGTAGGGAGCACAACAAAGCATTCCACCTAGATCCATAGGTGCTGGCATCTCAACTGAAGCCAGAATGAGAGGGGCACTGATCTTCCATTCTCCTGGCTACAGAAGGTAGTTACTTCCTAGGGACCCAGGTGGAGTGCATAGGGCTACAGGATACTTGGGAAGTTCCAAAGGGGCAGCCGTCTTAGTCTTGTTCAGTAAAAGACGCAAGGAGTCCTATGGCACTTAAAGACTAACAAATGTATTTATCACGTGAGCTTTTGAGGGAGAAAATCTCATTTTGTCAGATGCTTTGAAGATGGGGGAACTTATGGAATGGAAGGAAAATAAATGCAGGGGAGTGTAAAACATGGGATCAGGGCATCCTATGACACTGGGGGTTTCCCTGCTGCAGTCAATGAGACAGGAGATCAACAAGAAGACAGCTGTCTTGCTGAATTTGTTCTGTCTGGCTGCAGTGGTGGGGACCCTGCTGGCAGAGACTAGTGTCCTTTCAGGTGGTGAAAACAATATCTGTGGTCCTCAAACCAAAATGGTTGGGAACCACTGATCTAGTCCATAACCACTCTGACAGCTTTTAATTTTCTGCTTTGGTCTCCTATATTTTTACTTGTCTTCAACTTTCTCACAGTCTTTATCCTATCTACCCCTTTCTTTTATATTTGATTCTGTCCAATTCTTGCTTTTTTTTTTAATTTTCATTTTATTCTGACACCCGTAGTTTTACGCACTGACATCAGTTTCAGTTCAGAATTAGTAAATGACCAGTTCCAAAGGGGTAGCTGTGTAAGTCTAGCTCTGCAAAACAAGCAAGTATTTTCAAAACTTTAAAAATTGGTTAGTCTTTAGAAGTGTCACAGGAGTCCTTGTCAGTAAATGACTGATCACATTTAAATAAATTTCTATAATGTGACGCAACATTGGGTGTACCTGATTCACTGTCTCCTTTTTTCTTCCAGTTCACAAAGTGGAGCCCTTAATCCTCAACACTTGGCAGGTAAAGTCTTTCCTATATTATCTGTTCACTCAAAAAGGGGTAGCAATAGCTTTCTGAAGATCCTGCAGTACCTAAGGAACAAAAATATTTGGTTCAGTTTAGGAGGAACCTCCACAAAGAGGGGAGATAGCAGGCAGCCTGGGACCTTTAACCTGTACGGAAGAAGAAAAGGGAAAGGCTCGGTTGAGCAAGGGAAGCTAAACATATTATTTTAACTTTTGTTTAAAGATTTGATTTTAATACCTTTTGTAAATCAGAGCTGTTTACTTGCACTGGCCATCTACTTTATGGAAAGCAATTTTTTGGGGGGTGTGGGGGGGGAGTCACTAAACTGAGCACAGGAAGATACCATTCCAATGAGCAGAAAGAACAGCAAATGTGGAAGGCGCCCACTGTGGCGTAACAGAGAACTCTGCACTTAGCTAAAGCATAAAAAAGAAGCTTACGGGAAGTGGAAGCTTGGCCAGATGACTAAGAGGCATATAAAGATATTGCTCAAGACTGCAGACATAAAATCAGAAAGGCCAAAGGACAATTGGAGTTACGGCTAGCAAGGGATGTGAAGGATAACAGGAAGGGGTTCTACAAGTATGTCAATAAAAAGAAGAGGATCAGGGATGGTGTAAGTTCCTTACTGAATGGGGCAGGTATCCTCATGATGGAGGATGCGGAAAAAGCTGAAGTTCTCAATGCTTTTTTTACTTCAGTTTTCACAGGCAGGGCCAGGTCCCAGCCCATTACACTAAGTATGGGAGATTGAAGAGAAAAAGAGAGGCCCTTGGTGATGGAAGGTCAGGTTAGGGACTACTTAAAGAAGCTGGATGTGCACAAGTCCATGGGGCCGGACGAACTGCATCCAAAGGTGCTGAAGGGGTTGGCCAATGAGATAGCAGTACTGCTCCCCATTATCTTTGGAAGCTCATGGCGAACAGGGGAGGTGCCAGAGAACTGGAAAAAGAGCAAATATAGTGCCTGTCTTCAAGAAAGGCAAAAAGGAGGATCCAGGGAATTACAGACCTGTCAGCCTCATCTCAATCTCTGAAAAAAATCATGGAGCAGGTTCTCAAAGAATCCATCCTGAAACTCTTGGAGAAAAATAGAGTCATCAGGAAGAGTCAGCATGGATTCACCAAAGGTAAATCATGGCTGACCAACCACATCACCTTCTATGATGAGATGACTGGATTTGTGGATGCGGGAAGAGCCATTGATGTGATATACCTTGACTTTAGCAAGGTTTTTGATACGGTTTCCCACAGCATTCTCGTCGGCAAGTTAAGAAAGTATGGGTTGGTTGTGTGGACTATAAGGTGGATAGAGAACTGGCTAGATCAATGGTTTCAGCATGAAGAAATCAATGGCTCCATGTCTAGTTGGCAACCAGTAACAAGTGGTGTGCCCCAGGGGTCAGTCCTGGCACATAGTTCTGTTCAACATTTTCATTAGTGATCTGGATGATGGGATTTATTGCACACTCAGTAAGTTTGCAGATGACACCAAGCTGGGGGGAACGGTAGACATGCTGGAGGGCAGAGACAAGATTCAGGGAGACCTTTGCAAATGGGAGCAGTGGGCCAATAGAAATCTCATGAGGTCCAACAATGACAAAGTCCTGCACTTGGGATGGAACGGAGAAATCGCATGCATTATTACAGGCTGGGAAGCAATCAGCTAAGTAGCAGCATGGTAGAAAAGGACCTGGGGGTCCTCGTGAATGGGAAGCTGGATATGAGTCAGCAGTATGCTCTTGCTGCCAAAAAGGCCAATGGCATACTTGGCTGCATCAGAAGAAGTGTCACCAGCAGATCGAGGGATGTGATCATTCCCCTCTATTCGGAACTGGTGAGGCTGCATCTGGAATACTGTGTCCAGTTTTGGGCTCCGCACTACAAAAAGGATGTGGACTAATTAGAAAGAGTCCAGCGGAGGGCAACAAAAATGATCAAGGGGCTAGAGCACAAGACCTATGGAGAAAGACTGAAGGACCCAGGCTTATTTAGCCTCCGGAAGAGAAGACTGAGGGGGGATTTGATAGCAACCTTCAACTTCTTGAAGGGATGCTCCAAGGAGGATGGAGCTCAGCCATTCTCAGTAGTAACAGAGGATGGAGCAAGGAGCAATGGTTTCAACTTACAGCTGGGGAGGTCAAGGCTGGGTATTAGGAAAAACTTTCCTACTAGGCGAGTGGTAAAGCATTGGAATTGCTACCTAGGGAGGTGGTGGAATCTCCGTCTTTGGAGATGTTCAAGGCACAGCTGGACAAAACCCTGGCTGGGATAATTTAGTGGGAGTGATCCTGCTTTTCTGGAAGGGAGTTGGACTAGATGACCTCATGAGGTCCCTTCAAATGCTGTGATTCTATGATTCTATGTTGTCCTTTCAAATCCCTCAAAATACATTCTCAAGTGTTTACTCTTTGCTTGAAAAGCCTTACAAAGTGAAATCTGTGTATATCCTCCAGCTTATGCCAAGCACTAGGTCTATTTTTAGAATAATTTTAGCTCACTATGTAAAACAGTTGAGTGCATTTTCATAAAGTCCTCTAGTTTCCATGGCAAATGGGGCAATTATTTCTGCTGAAACTGATGGCTTTTACTTACACTTTCAAAATGCTTTTCATATGATGCTGATATTATGGTCCCGAAACAAATCCACTAGAGGTCTATTGTTAGCAGCAGCTCTCAAACTGAAAGGTATAACAGGTCAATATGACCTTGCAGTTAAGTCAATGGAAAACAGTGCTTGATGTATTTAAGTCAAATGACAGACATTTTTCTTAACTTGAAACAATGGCAAGGATTTTGATTAATAATCACTAAAAAAAAACCCTGAAATAAGAGATCTGGGGATTTAACTTTGATTTTTTGAGACCCTATCTAGTACTTTAACCATAAAATCATATTCTCTAATATAGTGAAATCATAATTGCAACATAAAATAAAATCATCACATAAGGGCATATGAGTGGATTTTTCAACACCTGTAAAGTGGGTTAAATTCATCTTTCTGATCATACACCAATTTGATTATAGCAAAATCTTTACCTGTGCTGATTATTTCAATGGAGTGATATCCAAAGTGCTCATTTAAAGCCAGAATATTCCTGGGCTAAAATAATATTCTCCCACCCACTTTAAGGGGGCACTGAAGCAACTGCATCACTGCAAATTAACTTGTAATTCCTTCTTTTGGTTTCTCTGACCATACTATGATCCTTTAGCACCAGCTTACTTAATGTCAGCTATGGGTTCTTTTAACTGCCCAAAAAGAGCAGGCAACACCTTATAGTAGTCACTCCACCAGTAGCCGGCCTCATGTAGCCTGACATAGAGCTTCAACCACAGGTGGCGTTTTTCCATGAAAGAGACTGAAAGCTGCATTTGTGATTTTTAGATGGTTTCTTTGAGTCCTGACTTTACTGTCTCATAGAACAATGAAAGAGGTTTCATCCTCATGCCTCAAGAGATCTTCCAGAGTCTAAGTGCTTTTACTCTTCATCCAGTTGCTTTTAGCACCCTGACTAAGACATGTCCTTTTATAGGAAAGTTATGTTGAATCCAAAGGGAAAAAATCAAATAGATTTCTACAGATATTTCTCTAAAAAGATATAGAATTGAACAGACAGTGAAATCTCTGCTATTCTATTCTGTGGGTTAGTTTAAAAAATCTACAGAACATTTATAATTCTTTACTAAGTTATACAGGACTTTGCCATCAGAGCCCTGTTGGAGCCACCTGAGCAGATCCATTTTAGGGCTGCTGTCTCCAAAACCCCATACATGGGAGTGGGCAGTTATACTCTACAGTGAGGGAATCAGCATCAGTTAGCATTAATTTAGTGATGAATTAGAAACAATTCTACAAAGAACAGCCATCCCACTGTCTCTCTGCCTCTCCTCCACCTCCTCCTTCCCCAAAATATCATATCCTATGGAAGGTACTTTATGTATCTGAAAGAGTCAGGTGGCATGTTGTGGAAATGGGCCTCACTCTTTTCCTCATCACACAATACATCTCACTTGTGTTTAATTGGATCAAAAAATCATCACTGAGCCTCAAAGACTCCATCCTTTAAAAAAGACAATGGGACTAGCATCAGACTCATATTTATAAAGAAACTGAGTTCTTTCTGTTGCATTCTTTTTGGGTGACTTCCATCAGTGTTTCTGTATTGTATATTTGAGAGTATAACAAGTCAGAAAATGCCAAAACCTATATGCAGTAAGCAATCCTTTAACTCAACAGTAATGGTATTTAATGAGCCTTGCAATGGCCAGTGCAAATTATTTGAAATGGAGTGTTAGATATGAGACCTCCATTTGGGATCGTGATTCACATAATCATATGCCAGCCTTCAAAATTACAGCCAGACACAGGGCCATTATAATAAGGAGGCTGTGTGGAATATTTCCAAATTTGATGTGTATATTAGAAGTAAAGGCCCAGCTTTTATATTTCTTCTTTTCATTCTCTCACACAATTACCTTTATGATTCAGTTTAGTTGCATTGTGTTGCAATACAGAGTCCACTTTGCTATCTCCAGTATATATTATACTTCTAGTCAGATTACCTAGACTGTACAGCAAGGCAGATCCCCTTACTGGCAAAGAGTTTTTTTCAGTATATACACATCTCTGTACATCTGGCCTGAGTAAAAGAGTTTGTTATTCACCCGTGATGACTTTTGTAATGAGTAGCAAGTCTCAGTGGAACAAAACAGAAAATGAAATGTATTAAATTATTTGGCCAAAGTGAGAAAATGATTTCTCTAGATTTTTGAATATGGGTCATCATTCTTGTTTTCCTTCCATTCAGCACTCTGTTCCTGCTAACCAGTGTTGGGTGGAAAAATACTATGAGCCAAAAAATACTGTGTACGACTATGAAAAAGAGAAGGATGTATGTTATGAGCATTCGTTGACTATGTCTATACTAGCAAATAAGTTTGAATTAAGAAGCCTTAATTCAAACTTATTTGAGCCTTGTCTGCGCTAGGCTTTGCCAAGTTCAAACTAAAAAGCTTAGTTCAAATTAGTTAGTTCTCCTGGTTAGTCTGAACTAATTGCTTAGTTCAAACTTATTTCAAAATTTAGTTCAAACTAGCATGATGTGGTCAGGCTAATTCTAACAAAATAATTTTGAACTAGTGGTTAGTTCAAACTAACCATATTTTTTTAGTTTCACTTTTAGTTCAAACTAGCCATGCTTTTTTAGTTCAAACTAAAAAGTTAGTTTGAACTTAAAAAAAAGCAGTTAGTTCGAACTAACTTCAAACTACTTAGCTTGAACTAAGCAAGTTCAAAACAAGCTTTTAGGTATAGATATAGCCCTTGAGTCTCAGTCTTCCAAGAAACAAAAACAGGAATTGATATAAGCAAAGATCCAAAGATGAACATGAGCAGAAAGTGTCAGCAAACTTAAGATGATTTGGGTCAGTTTCTATAGCATAAACACATTTTATTATTAATAATTTAAGTAACCTACAACAATCACAATGAAAATACATAGGTGTAGGATCGAGGTATATTTGGATATAAAATGGCAAGTGACCTTCCTACCTAGTACAAATTAAAAATATAATAAATAGAAATATTTTTTCTTTCAAACTTTTTATTTTTGTTTTTATTGTCTCTCTCATTGTTGAGAGACAATAGGGATAGTAAAGACATTTTAAACTAAAAATTATTTTATTCAAAGTTCTCATATAAATATTTTCTACTTCTATTATTTCAGATTTTTTATTGGCTTATTTTATGTTCCATAGAGGGGACTAAATTTTGCACTTCATATAGAGTACTTGTTCAGGTAAATTCACCTTAAAGACACCTTAGTCTCTTTTTGCCATGATAAGGACCAAAAATCCACATTCCACCTGCTAGGTAGAATGTGACCTTGAGTAAGAATGATAATGTGCCCAATCTATGTGAAAGAAAAACAGGATATTATCATTCCAGCTACTAAATAGCTACATACCTCTCAAACTCACTGTTGAAAACCAATGCAATTCAATCTCTGTGTTGTTATAATTAGACTGTAGTCCCACTTCAGTCAGTTAAAAATATAGTGTTATGAATGGAAGTACTTTGTAGGGGCTGAAGAAAAAATCTTGCCCTATGGGCCAAATTCTCTTTTTAGTAGTGCCAGGTATAACATTACTAAATTAATAGGCTACAGAAAGGTAACTGGAAAAGAGAATTTAGTCTACATATATATATATATGCACACACAAAAAAACTATATATGTATAATTTTAAAATATAATTATGTAATAATATTTACTCATATTATCTATATATAATTTTGTGTTGGTATATGTGTACATATGTATAAATACACAAAAGAAGAAAAGATCTATAAATAAGTATTGTCAAGCATGACAAAATTGTAGTTCTAAAATGTCTCTTCATGAGAAAATCTAATGTATAATGTCATTCATTAGAATGTAATAGGGCATAAGCCAAAAGGGTTCTATAGAAATGTAATAAAGTTTCAGAGAAATTATTCTATAAACACAAAGCATTTAATAGAGAATTATGGCATTTCCATAGCTTTTATTTTGTTCTTAAACCGGAATATAGTAGGGATATAATTTCCTACTAACTTCAGTATGATGGTCCAAAAAGCCAATAGAAAAATGTTCATCTTCATGAAAATTCTTCAGGCCTTTTCCTTAGGGACTCCAGACTGGTATCTATGAGGAATCAAGAATGCCAAGCCTGCCTCTCCTCCAATCCCTGGTTCGAACTTAAAACATGGAAAAAAGGCCAATAACTAGGTATGCACTGATACTTCTTGCCATCTCAGCGACGTCTGATTTTAAACATATTTGAGGAGAACAATATGTTCTATAATGTAACTAGTGTAGACCTAACCCTACAGCATTCCTAACATGGGCAAAATTCCCACTTCATTTTTAGCTTTGTCTTAAGTATGAAATAAGTGAAACCTGCAGTCAGTACTTGGCTTCAAACAGGTGAGATTTTATTTATTTTTGTTAAGATTCTTGCACCATATGTTCAGAAGCCTACAAATTACAGCACAGCTGATAAAGTCAATTTATTTAATAATTCTTCTTTAGATAGAAGGACCACACTAACAATAATTGAGCAATTTGCACTCATTTTAAATAGGACCCTAAGAAGGATGACAAGCAAACTGAAAACTTACTCAGGTTACCTAAGATGGTGCAATTTACTAATTTGGTCACATCATTGGATATACTTTATAATCTAAAAAGCCAATTAATAGAGCTGCCATACAAAAACAAAATATTAAAGTTTCACATATACTTAACTTTCAGCTTAATGATAAATTGTATTAGTATTTTCCTCCCAATAAATATAATGCAGAGAAAAAATACAAAGTTTAAGATAATTTTATTTCTCTGTTATCAGCTAAAGCAGTCTTACTTCAGGTTTCCGCTTTCCAGTTTTATTAACAGTGGGAGGGAATTTCCTCCTACTCCTTATCAGCTTGAACCACAACCCCTGCACTGATTTCTGGTTCACTGACAAATTACACTCCTTTAATCCCCATCCAGGAAAGTTTTAATGAGTGCATATATATATATATATATATATATAGTGTTGAGGACTTTGAGATGATACTTCATATGACATCTCTACATTTAACCAAAAAGTGAAGTACAAACTTTCAGCCACAGAAGACTTGCTAAAACACATGCAGCCCTATATCTGGCAGTAGCATCTGAACTGCTTTTCCTTTCACATATCCAATCTGGCTTTACTACTATTATTTATTTAATAGCTCAAAAATATTAACTAGGTAAATTATTTTGCAGTTCTCAGGGGCATTTAAGAAAGTTCTAAGAAGGATAGACAGGGATTCAGCATCAGAAGCAAAATTTAAAAACTACATATTAAAAATCCCCCAGGGAACATTTCAATCTGGTAATTTTACCTAGGGGTTCAGAATGGTGAGGACAAAGAAGAAGTGGTTTATTCTATAATAGGAGTCTATGACATGAAATGAAAGCCTTCATTAAGCTTCACTCTGTTATTCTGTCCCTATATATATAATTCTTTCTCACTTACTCTGTTTAGAGGCAAGAAATTATGTAAATTGTATTTTTAATTATTTGTTATTTTACCCTGGTTATTGTCTCTTGCATGTAATAATGTTGATTTGCAGTATTTAAGTGTCCGTCAAGTATATTTCAATTTATTGCCAGCCTATCACTACTCAACAACCTCCCTTACCCAGACTGACAAATTAAAAACATTTTAATATACCTACACTATTAAGAAAAACCTACTACTTGTACACTAATATTACATTTTGTATAGTTCATGAATTAAGATCATTCCCTGTTCATACACACCTACACTGGTAAAATATGCTTATAAAGTATTTGATTTAGTTTATATGCCACAACTCGTATATGCCACAGCTTTTAAAGGTACAATTTTTCCAGCTGTGTATAATCTTTTACTAAGTGCATATAGCATTTTCAGTTTCCAGTCTACTAGACACCTTACCTTTACTTATGCAAAGATTCAATATCCACCATCTTCAGCTGTATCAAGGCTGCTTTCCTATAAACATTCCAAAGTCACACTCCTAGCACCATGAAACTGGTGAGTTTGTTTCCATTTTTACAGTAATGGTTTGCTTCATGAAGTGGGTAACAAGCTTGCCAGAAATCATTGTAGGAACAGAGACTCATCTACTGTCAGTGCCGTGGACTGGAGAGACTTCGATTTTCTGTCCCTTCAGTTTTTGAAAAATTCTTGCAATTGTACATTTGCAAGGTATCCTAGTGAAAATATCTCAGAATTGTCTATGACGAGTCCTGTTTTTGTTTTGTTTCAATGAGATAAGCACAGAGTGGGAATGTGCATCTCTTCTATAGTTACAGTTGAGTTCAAAGAGACCCACTGTTCAAATATAAAGTAATTAATGCAAAACAATATGTGTTTATGGAAAATCTATGGAAATAGTGAATCTGATATCTTTTTTTTCAAGTTCTTTGTAAAGATAATTGTGTTAATGTCATATACTTAGCCCACTGTATAGCATTTGAATTGTTACTGCACAGCATTTTAATTAAAAAAAAAAAAACTGGCAATGATCCAAACAGCCCCCAATCACACAAACACACAATTACAGTCCCAATTCCCACAGTAGCTAACAACTAACAGAAATCACCTGTAGGGAAAGACACAAACACACAATTAGTAATTCACTCACCCAAGCTTTGCTCTCTCCCTTGCTTCTTTAGCTAGGGGATTGCCTTCACCTCCTTCTCAGGGCTTCACCAACTCCTTCCCTCTCAAACTCCCCTGTTAGCAGTCCTCCTGTTTGCAAACATCAAATCATCACTCATAAAGTTTGCAGATGATACAAAATATAGGGGACTAGTAAAAAAAATTAAGAGTAGTAATTGATTTAGAGAAAGCTTCGTAAACTAGACAGCAGGGCTGGCTCAAGGACTGTGTCTACACTAGAGTGATCAGGTAAGTTGACTTAATAAAGTTGACTTACGGAGGCCCATTTGTTTAAGTCAACTTTATAATGTTGATTTAAGCCAGGGGACCCATTTAAAGTTGTCTTAATAAATTCGACTTTAAATGGGTCCCCTGGCTTATGTTGACTTTATAAAGTCAATTTAAATGGCTCTCCTGCCTTCAGTTGACTTTATTAAGTTAACTTGAATAGCCACATTTTGTTAGGTTGACCTAATAAAGTCAACTTCACCCTTAAAGTTGACATTAAGGGTGAGAGTTATTAAGTCGACTTAAGCCATGAGTGTAGACATACCCAAGGGTTTGTGGCACCCCGAGCCAACTTTTGCTTTTCCACCTCCATCTTCTGTGCTTGTGCAAGCATGAGGGGTGGGGCTGGGCCAGTGGTCACGTGGCAGTGTCTCCTGGATCCCGTAAGGTTTGGCGCCCTGCCCTGGTGCCACACTGGCTTGCCCCTTAAGCCAGCCCTGCTGGACACAAGTAACAAATGTTTTAATATGGTTAAATTTAAATGTATACATCTAGGAACAAGGAACATAGGTCATATGTACAGGATAACAAAATTTATCTTGGGAAGTAGTGACTCTGATTAGAAAATATACCTCATAGTGATAGACTCCACATCTACATTAGCCCGAGTTAGTCTGAACTAACCTAACTAACTAACTTAGTCCAAACTAACCTAACTAACTAAGCTTCCTTAGTCCAGACTAATTGGCTAGTGTAGACATAGCCAAAGAGCTTAATCAGTTCAGCTTAACAAAGAAAAGGTTAAGAGGTGACTTGACTATAATCTAAAAGTATTTACCTGGGGAACAAGAATTAATAATTTCTCTTCAGTTTAACAGAGATAAATACAACATTATCTGTAGCTGTTTTTTATAATCATGTAATTAATGTATGGGTATTGGATTAGATTTGACTTGTAGGGTTAAGTGGGAAAATATAGGTAGACTCATACCATCCAGAAGAGGCAAATATAACAAGTAGTAAAGGGCCCTACCTTCAATCAAACCGTTTCCATGCCCCTTTTTTGCCAGAAATCCCTCCCTCCAGCCAGCCCCGTAACATCCGTTCCCGCCTCCCGGCCACCGGAAGTCCCACCCCAGCCAGTCACCTGAAATCTGGTCCTGCCCTCTGGGTGTGACTTCCGGCTCAAGACGATGGCCTGAGCAGAAGCTGGTGGTGTGACCCCTCTGCACCAATAGGAGCGGGTTTTGCCCCCGAGAGCGGGATTGGCCCCAGAAGAGCATGTGGCGGGGCAGCCCTCTCCAGAAGAGGGCCACGTGACCCTCCACCAATAGGAAAAGGGTTTAGGTCGGCCCAGTGGGGCTGCAGAGGCCAAACAGGAGGGTTGGAACCTCTTATCCGATCTGTGGGCCTCGACGGTTGGCAGCAGGCAGCACCAACCCGGAAAGTCTGGGCCTTTAAAGCTGCATGACCCCTGGCCCGTGTGTGAGACCGCATGGTTCAGAGCACGTGCAGAACATGGATGCCTTCACCCCCCCCGTGAGGCCTTCGGGATAGGTTTCGGCTCCTATGGCCCCCTGGCATAGAAAACGCTCTGACAGAGACAGTTTGGAAGATGAGATCCCTTTGGCTCAACCTTTGTTCGAAACCCCAGAGATCCTATCTCAGCCTTTTTTCGACACCTCGGACCCTGAAACCCCAGAGATCTTGAGGCAGCTAGCTGAAGGACTCTCTCTGACACCAACAGGGCAGGAGAAGGGAGAAGACGAGGTTCAGGTAAGGAATGGGGAGAGTAAACAATCTGGTTGACATAGCTTTAAAAAGGGTGGAGAAAGGGGAAGATGATGCTCAGGTAAAGGAATAGAGGGAGTAGCCAATCGTGGGGTGGCATAACTCTAAAAAGTTAGAAGGGTGATAGGTTTACAACTCTTTCTTCTGAAACATCTTTCTTGTTTTTCAGGAACTGCAGGCCAGTGTTGCAGTGGGTGACCAAGATGAAGTCGGCCCGTCTTGTTTTTGTTCAACACCTGTGTATGTTGAAAACAATCAGATTGAGGAAGAGGTCTTTGAGAACTTTGTAAGATATCTCTGACTGGATAAGATTGAGCTGGTGCCTATTCAACAACGTAGAAGAGTCATGCAATCTGTTATGCATATTGCTGTTTCTGCTACCCTTGATTACTGTCTTAAGGAAAAGATGCATGACGATTGTGAAGGTTGCCTCATAGATGCTCCAGGGACCCTGTTTAAAATCAGCCTGTGATGTTTGAGGCATGTATCTGGATAGACCCATCCACTGAACTGCAAGGGTCTCCATTTTCTTTTTAAACTCTCCAATAACACTGTACAAATTCCCAAGGTTTATTTAAACTGTCCAATAGCATTCAGCCAACTCCATGCAGCTACTTGTGAATGAGACCCTATTTGCTTGGACCCTTGCAGATCAGTAGGCCTATCCAGACACATGCCTCAACAAGTTTTCAAACATCATTGCTTTACTTTAAACAGGGTCCTCCCCTTCCCCCTCACAGGATTATACTACAGCTTCCCCCCCCCCCTGAAAATACACAAAGACCCAGCAGCTGGTTCTCACAAAAAACACTTTTTATTTAAAAGACCTACACAGACAGTCACAACCCCCTCCCATTTTTTATTCCAGAGATGCATTTTATTTACAACTAGCAAGATGGTTTGTATGTCCCCTCACTATTCTCTGACTTAAACCTTTTGCATTCCTGATACATAGTCGGCCTCCTAAGCAAGCTTCTGTAATTTTGGGAGTGGACCAGATGGTTCACAGGATCATATAACCAGCAAAAAAAACCAAGGAGTCATGTGGCACTTTAACAGATTCATGTTTCGCGTGAGCTTTTGTGGGAATAAATCTGTTAGTCTTGAAGCGCCACACGACTCCTTGGTTTTTTTGCTGGATTAAACTAACACAGCTATCCCTTTGGAAATTCATATAACCAGGCATCCCTGATGTCGGGTACAGTCACCTTATATACAGCATAGGCAGGGTCTGAAGCGACTTGCACAGTACATACCATGTTCATTCCCATTTCTAAAAGGTCCTTAGTTACATACAGACATTTCAAAACATAGTCATGTCAATGACAGCACTTAACAAACTTTCAAAACACAGTTTAGCACACAGGTCCCGAAGTTTGCTGTTTATATCCTCTGAAGTTCAACTAGTGCAGTCATGGCTCCACTGCCCTGGAGCATCTATGAGGTGACCTTCACAATCTTCATGCATCTTTTCCTTAAGACAGTAATCAAGGGTAGCAGAAACAGCAATACGCATAATTGATCACGTGACTCTTCTATGTTGTTGAATAGGCACCGGCTCAACCTTATCCAGGCAGAGATATATTACAAATTTCTTGTAGGCCTCTTCCTCAGTCTGATTGTCTTCAGTGTGCATAGGCATTAAACAAAAACAAAATGGGCTGAATTCATCTTGGTCACTCACTGCAATGCTGGCGTAGGGTTCCTGAAAAACAAGAAAGATGTTTCAGAAAAAAGAGTTGTAAACCCATCACCCTTCTGAATTTTTAGAGCTGTACTAGTCAGATCAGCTACTCCGACCATTCCTTTACCTCTGCTACTTCTTCCCTTTTCTCCCACTCTGTTGGTGTCGGTGAGTGTCTTTCAGTCTGCTGCCTCAAGATCTCTGGGGTTTCAGGGCCTGGGGTGTCGAACAAAGGTTGAGACAAAGGGCTCTCCTCCTCCTCCAAACTGCTGCTGATGTAGTGCTTTCTATGCCAGACCAACACCTTAGGAACCAAAACAAATGCCGAAGGCCTCACAGGGGTGGTGAAGTTGTCCGTGTTCTGCATGAGCTGTGAGCCATGTGGTCTTCTGGCTTCATCTTGGTCACCCACTGCAACACTGGCCTGGAGTTCCTGAAAAACAAGAAAGATGTTTCAAAAAAAAAGTTGTAAGCCCTGCACACTTCTGACTTTTTCTTTTTAGAGCCGTGTCAACCAGATCGCTTACTCTCCCCATTCCTTTACCTGAACCTCATCTTCTTCTTTCTCCTGCCCTGTTGGTGTCAGAGAGAGTCCTTCAGTCTGCTGCCCCAAGATCTCTTGGGTTTCGTGGTCTGGGCTGTTGAACAAAGCCTGAGTCAAGATCTCCAGGGTTTCAGAGTCTGGGGTGTCAAACAAAGGTTGAGCCAAAAGGCTCTCCTCTTCCAAACTGTCACTGTCAGAGCACTTTTTATGCCGGGGGGCCATAGGAGCCAAAACCATTCCTGAAGACCTTGCAGGGGTTGTGAAGGCATCCATGTTCTCTACGAGCTCTGAACCACGCGGTCTTGTGCATGAGCCAGGGGATGTGTAGCTTTAAAGGCCCAGACTTCCGGGGGGCAGCACCACCTGCTGCCTACCATCGAGGCCCACAGATCGAGTGCGGGGTTCCAACCCTCCTGATTGGCCCACACAGCCCCGCCAGGCCTATCTATACCATTTTCCTATTGGCGGAGGCTCATGTGGCCCTTTTCTGGGGAGGTCTGGCCTGCCACATGCCCTTTTGGGGCCATTCCCGCTCTGGGGGGCAAAACCCCACTTGTATTGGTGCAGAAGGGTCACGCCACCCGCTTCCACTCAGGTCATCATTTTCAGCCGGAAGTCACACCCAGAGGGCTGGACCAGATGTCAGGTGACTGGCTGGGGTGAGACTTCCAGTGGCTGGGGGGAGGAAACAGATGTTGGGGGGCTGGTTGGAGGGAGGGATTTCTGGTGAAAAAGCGACATGGAAACGGTTGATTGAAGGTAGGGCCCTTCTACTACTATAACACATTCCAATGGCTGGAAGTGAATGCTAGGAAATTGAAACTGTAAATAAGATTTTCATTTTTAATAGCCAGTAATGAACCGTTGGAACTATTTACCAAGGCTTGTGGTGGATTTTCCATAATGAACAGTTTTAAAAACAATAGTATTTGTTTTGGTTTTTTTTAAAGGATATGCTCTAGGAATTGTTTTGAGGGAAATTCTATGACCTGTGTTTACAGGAGGTCTGACTAGATGATAAAATGATCCTTTCTGGTCTTGGAATCTATTAAATCCCCAAGTACCCTTGGACATATTTTCTACCTTATCACGTGTCGAATTTCACCTGTGTTTACCTCACTGCAATAAAATTCTTAAGATGGGAGGAATTTGTTACGGAATTAAAGAACCTCAACACATAGCAAAGATAAACAGTATTACATACCATAAAAACAGGAACAAATGGAACCTGTCAACAATTCCAATTATTATATACCAAACAACAAAAATAGTAGTTTCCAAAAGCAGCAAAAAATCTAAATGGCCTATGAAATTGTTAATAAACATGTTTCCAGGTAGAAAAAATAAATATTAAAAACATTTCCTATCTCCTAAAAACATTCCAAAGAAAACTGTTATATCAGATGTTACTGCAGCATCTCATTTACCTGTTACCATTTCCCCAGAAAGGAATACTAAAAAGTTCTGCATTACAGAATACAGTTGAGCAATGCCAGATGATAGGTGCTTGACAGTAAGAAACACAGTAACCTTTGGCATTTTAGGTTGGGGGTTCCAAGTAGGGCAGCACATGCTAATGCACTCAGTTCACTCTCCTTCTCCTTAAATAAGCTTGGTATTTCAAGAAACACATGAAAAATAGATTACTGGAAAATGTGTAATGAATGCTTTGTAAAAGCTAGAAAGGGTAGTAAGGCACTGTAGCTGGAAACCATTTATTTATTTTAGTTAACAGAACTCTTCCTATGAGTAATGCATATGTCATTTCTTCATGTCCTAGCAGAGATGTGTGCTCAATTTATTCATGTTTTGTAGTTTGTCACTTGAATAAAGTACAGGCGATCTACATTACTTTGAAAGTTTTCTAGGAAAATTTATTCTTACTCAGTAAACAGTAACAATTGTTTCCATCAACATACAGAAAAAATGCTGTGTTGAAATCCACCTCAGTCTCTTTTTCTGACTTGAGTATTAGAGGTAGACTGAGCATATGGTGGCCAGATCTACATGTGAATTAGATTTTGCACTTCTTATTCCAAATCAGGATTGGGATTCAGGCTGGATTCAACAAAACTGAAGTCTCCCAAGCTGTTGTGAAGTTTTCACCATTTTGGGCTGAAATTGTGGGCTAAAATCAATATTCTGACAAGACAGGAGCCACTTTTGAACTGGTACAAAGTAATAGGCTCAATGGGTATGTCTACACTGCAGCATAGGTCGACTTAACTTTCCTTAAGGAAACACTCTGGACACATCTGGAATTTATTAAGTCGGCTTAAGGACTTCCTTAAGTCGACTTAATAACACCATCTGTTAAGGTCAACTTAAGCCAGTGTGGAGTTTAAGTCAACTTTATTAAGTCGACCTAAGCTAGTGTGTGCCAGTGTGGATGAGGGCAGTTGGAACTCTGTAAGTCGACTTAAAGGGAGTATGGACTCTCTAAGTCAATTTAATAAGGTTGATTTTAAGTTGACTTAAAGTCAACCTTGTTAAGTCAACGTAACTGAGCCTCCAGTGTAGACATACCCAATCTGGTTTTGGATCTAAGACTAGAGACATTAGTGTAGTAGTTGGTGGGCAAAGACTAAAAATTCATAATCAAAACTCCCCCTATTGTTTCCAAAATCCAGTGGGTATAAGGTTAAAACTTTTGTCTTTCACTTTTGGTAATCATCACCTAGAAACCATCACAAAGGTGACTTTAACAACACTGATACAATTTGAGAGACAAGTTTCAGGGAAAGCAAATCAGAAAGAAACTTAAGAGTGGCATAGATGAAAACAGTGTATACATTTGCAATGTGATGCACTATGCAAAATTAAACAAATGATATTCATGGATATACATCCCAAGCAAAGTCCCATATAAAACTGTAATGGAAACTTTACACAGTCCTAGTTTTGACTAGCCAGGAAGAGAATTTGAGGACATAATATGTAATATGAAAACTGGTATAAGTTAAATGTATACAGTAAGAAAGAGGAGGATATTATCACACTATATTTTAATGGAAACAATACAAATAAAACAAACAAGGAGTCTGATGTCATTTTTAAAGACTAACAACATTATTTTTTGCATGAGTTTCTGAGGGAGAAAATCCCACTTCATCAGACAGTTGAGTCAAGCACAATCTGAGAAAACTATATGACAAGGAACAATGACCAGAAAATAAGGAAAGAACACTTTGATGTAAATGAAAGAGAAAGGTGCTTAACAGTAAAAGAAAAATAACTTTTGGACATAATCGTCAAGGGACAATTTTGTCCAATCTTAGAGCAGAATTGTAACTTCACAGGAATAAAACTGGCATAATATATTCTTTGAAGAGGTAGCTTCTGTCCCCATTGTTACAAATTAGAGTTGGTAGAAAAACAACACAAAAATTTGCAAAAAAATCTAAAAATATGATAGATTTCTCAGTGTTGAGTAGGTCAATAAATGGTTGAAAACCTTCAAAGCTTTAATTAATATTTTTGGAATTTATTTTAATGAAAAGTCATTTTTTAAAATAAAAACCCTGTCAAATTCAGGAAATTCTGAGCAAGCTAAATAGGTTACTCAGGAAAAGATGGTGAGTGGTCTTGTGAAATTCATGGGCGCTGACTGTATACGTAAATGACTTTTCTGTAAATGGTCTTTTCTGGCTCTATTATTGATGTTATATCTTGAAGAAGGGGGGGGGGGTCTTCCTTCTATCAAGGTTGGTGTGGAAACTGTAATTGAGAATTTCCTGATTTTTTTTGCATTTAGATTCTGAGCTGTAACATTGAATCAGCATTTTTTCAATGCTTATGACCTTGTTTGGTTTTAAAATCATATTGCCCCATGCCAGGTATATAAAGATCACTTTCATGTGGTTGTGTATCACAGTTGTTAGTATTATGGTGGTACAAATTAATGTTTTGCTCCACAGACTCAATGACACGTTTGCAGTTCCCCTTGGCACTCTTGCCAAAGTACACTGTGTTATTGCAGATTCAGCAGTGAAGATATGCTTCTCCTACACAGTAGTCCTACTGCATAGTCAGTAATTATTCATGTTCACTGTCACATACTGTGGCCTTTTCATATTTGCTGAACCATAAATATTTCTCTGTAGTATCGATGGCAAACATCCTATTTGTTATGTATAGCCAGTCAGCTTGCAGTGAAACTTTAATTAAATACTTTGTGCTTCTCTAGATCCTCTCATCCAAGCAGCAAAGCATATTACAAAAATATGTGTTTATTCTTCCCACATCCCAGAACATGGAAATCAAGATACAAAGGCTATGTCTACACACACATCGTTATTTCAAAATAAGTATTTCAAAATGAGTTATTTTGAAATAAAGTCCTTATTTCAAAATAAGTTAATTCGAATTAAGAAAATTTTAATTTGAATTAAGGGGAAGCCTGCTATCGAAATGGATGTTATTTCGAAATGGTTATTTCGAAATAAGGCCATTTGGACATATTGTTTCGAAACAGTTGTTTCAAAACAATGGTGTTGTTTTGAAACAACATGTCCAAACGGCCTTATTTCAAAATAACCATTTCAAAATAACAGCCATTTCAAAATGAATGGGGTTTAAGCTGTTTCGAAACGATGGTTCTTATTTCAAAATGATGGATCCCGTCATTTCGAAATAAGAAAACGTCCTGTGGACCTAATCTCTTTTATTTTGAAATAACCAGTGTTATATCAAAATAAAAGAGATGTGTAGACATACCCAAAAATGTTAAGAGACCAGGCTGTTGAGCCCTTGTCCAGGTTCAGCCCAGAGTGAACTCAAAAAGGAGTTCTGCCTTTACTTCAGTGGACCCAGACTTTCATGCCAAATCTCCTATTTTCCAGTGTTCTGTCCCAACTACATCAATGCTGCCTCCCATTAATATTGGAGTTATTGCATTATAGACTCTCCAACAACGTGTATCCTAGGTTTTTATTTGTAGCAGTACATTCTGCTGTTTCATTTCTAATACTAAAATCAATAAATCCTTGAAGTTGTTTTCAATGCATCCATTTTATTGATTAGATAGATAGATAGATAGATAGATAGATAGATAGATAGATAGATAGATAGATAGATAG
>ML681993.1:2422982-2498607 GCA_007922195.1 Podocnemis expansa | reverse complement strand
TAGATAGATAGATAGATAGATAGATAGATAGATAGATAGATAGATAGGCTTCAGAAGAAGGAATAAATGACACAAAACTTAGAATTTATTTTGTCCCAAAAATCCAAAAAAATATATTTTTCAGATCCATGCAATGGACTTCAAAAACAGCTTGCTTCATTTACTTCACTCTAATCTAAGACAAAGCCTGAGCATCTTGAGGCCACAAATGGATGAGAAATAATCCTAGAATAAAATGGGTCCTTCAATTTTAAGTGCATAGTTAGCATGCTAGTGACACCATTATCTATTCTTTTATGAGAAATGGATGCAAAGAGATATTGTTTTATCCAGTAAATGCATCTGAATTATAGAGGATCTTGGCACCTTTTCAAAGTTATATTTATTCCTAGATAGAATTAAAGAAAACAAGTTTTTTTGTCAGCAGCTGACAGCACCGAGACATCCAAACACAAACCAGTTGTATTCGGTGCTTGAGCTGGTGGTTTGTTTTTTTGTTTTTTTCCCTGAGAACTCTAATTTTATTATCTCATCCAAAGTTAACAGTAACTGCACATGCACTTCAGTGCACATGGGCTTGGAAGAGACTCTGGACTCACATTTTTCAGTCTGGTGGATACTGAAGCCAATGTGACATTTAAACGGTTCTCTCTGTGGGAGCGAAGAGATTGTTTGGATTGCTTAGAACATGCTATTGCTGGCTTATTCTCAGCACAGTATTTGTATAGCTGGAGGTGGAGTAATTATTTCTCTTGGCAAACAAAGACAGTCTTTATTTATTTGGTTTCTTTCTTCTTTAGAATGAAAACTACAACGGCCACTGGCTAAAAGACAGGATCTCTCTCCCTCTCTTTCTCTGTCTCCTCCTTCTTGTCACTCTTAGACATCTTCACCGTAAGTTAAGTACTATACTAAATAATTCAGTCTGCTCATAGTTTGGTGGGTCCTTATAAAGTTTAATGCTGAAAAATGTACCTCTTTCTCCCTATGCTTCACTCACCTACAAATGCTGATACATTTTATTCTCTCTCTTCCTTCAAAGTGTCTGCTGAAGTATAACTTGCGAGTCATTACCAGTAATCGCATTGCCCCTATTAGATAGTTGCAGACATTCTTGTTCAGTAATCCATTTGTCTCTATTGCAGTACTGTAGGAGTAGGTGTAATGTCATTTGCCATTACTCAGTGATAGCTGGAGTGAAACAAATATAATGGAGACAAGAGGCTAGATATTGCTTGAAAATTGATTGTCTGGGTATCTCTTGCACCTTTTTTCAAACCTGGCTTTCACCTGCTGCAGTACAATAAATATCCCTGAAGTACATTTTTAAACACTGTGAATAATCATCTTAAAATCTCCCATGACTGTTCTTTCTGCTCTTTTCTTTTTGTCCCATCTATTAATTTGTTTATGAATATAATCTTGTTCTTCACAGATCATCTTTCATTAAGGAACAGTTCTTTACTATTCAACTTCTATGGATATCTCCAGTAGTGAGTACGCCTGTTCTTCCAGTTCCCTTCTCTGCTTTTTTAATTTAAAAAAAAAAAGTGTTTCTCTGTGATCATAACATCATATGTCAAGTTACTATCATAGATGTAAATACTCCAGAGAATATCAAATAACTCCCTTTCTTGTTTTCAGTGGATATCAGCTATAAAAGCAGCTGTAACAAATAAGGCAATTTCCTGCAACATATTCATGAGATATTATTGAATTAGATTTAAGTATTTTTGTATTAAGTAAAAAGTGTAGGTATCATTGTGGGCCTGGATGAACACAGTATTGTACCGAACTATGGTAAACAACAATGAACTTTTTGGACACTAGTGTGATTTGTCACTTTCTTTGGAAATATCTAGGGGGAGGTGAATGCAGATTCTGCACACCCTGACACTCCAGTTGTTCAAATTCCCAGGCCCTTGAATTTGTGCCCAGAAGAGAGGATGATTGTTTGCTGAATACCCCTTCCCATGGTCCCAAGATCAAAGGCCCAAACTGTATCAAGGATGGACTCTCAGTTTCATGGGGGTGCTGATGCTGAGCTAAGAGCTTATCTCAAGAGCTATGGGCTTGTAACCATGACCAAAAAAAGCCTTTAGCAGTATTTGAAGAACTGTTCACTTCCCAGAGTCCTTAAAGAAGTTGGGTCATCTCTGGTATGTAGAGCCCAGCAAATCCGCAGATATCCACATTAAATCAGTGGATGCAATGTGGATATCTGTGAACCATTTCTTGCATATGAAGATCAGATGCAGATCCACATATTTGTATCTGCACAGGCATCTACTGGTAAGCTTCTTAGCATGTGTGTAATTTTTTTTTCTCATTTGTTTTTAGTATGTGTTCTCAGTAATGCTTTCGTGTTAGAAAATAACTATGCTTGCTTAGAATGGGCTTTCTGGTAAGTAAAGTATGGGAAGTTGCACTGTTTATAACTTTTTGAGCAGATAGAAAAGGCAGCCTCCTCAGCCAATATGACACTCTGGGGAACTCCCACTATAGGCAGTGCACTGTGCAGCTTGAAAAAACATTGATCTTCTCCCAGGAAGGGTGATAGCTGAGGAGCTGGAAGTCTAAAAGTGTGTGCCCTTGCTGTACTGCTGTAGTTGATCTGACCTGTGCCTAATGATATACTATATTATATTTCTGACTATGCAAAGCATTTAAACATAACTTTATTCATGTGTGTAGACCCATTATCTTCAGTGGACCTATTCATGCATAAAGTTATGCACTTGCTTTGATTTGCTGTTGGATAACAGCTTATGACAGGAGATCACTAAAACATGACATATTCTATTTCTGATTCTGCTGGACATATTTAAAAACAGCTTTAGCTTTTGTAAAACACTTTTGAGATAACTGATATATTTCCTCGTCAGCCCCTAACATTATTTAGCATGTACATTTGCTTCTATGAGAAAGCCACTGCCTTCTTGAAATGCAACAAGTCAGGTCTGAAAACAATCAGGTGAAAGTCTTTTTGTAAAAAACATGGATACAAATTGCTAATGTCATTCATAACTTCATGCTGCTGGTTGCTTTGCAAAAGAAAGAAGTTTAATACAAAGGACCCCTGAGGCAGTTGAGATGCCAAGTCTAAAATATGGTAATATTGTCTATATTTTGAAATTTGTTTGCTAGGAAAATCCCTTTTGGATGACGGCTTTGGCAGAACAATGATACAATAATTTGTAGAATGCTATCTTCTGGTATGAAGAAAAATGAATGCCAGTGTAACAGGTAATGAGATTAAATGAGAATACAGGGACTTCCTTAAAATAAAAAATAAAAATGTCACCAAGAAGTGTCAGAAGAAATTCAGGGAGTACAGATTTACAGTGTATTTCATGTCAAAAAACAGCTTTTAAATTTAAACAGCCTGAGGATTAATAAGGTCTGGGACAACAAGTTGTGACTATATACATATAGTTTATTTTCTGACAGATTTTTAAAGCTGACAGAAATGCCTTTGGGCTAGGGTGGGGAACTCACGGCAGATAAAACTACATCATACTTGTTAAATGAGTGGATAAATCACCCAGCTAGCACAACTGAGCTGAAGGTTTCATTTATGCTCTAGCTCTTTCTCCCATTCCCACTCCAAGCACACACACACATTTGAAGGGGGAATGAAAAACTGATCATTTAATAAAGTCAGATTCTGCCATTTGTTACATAAACCTTTATATCTAGCTTTATACATCGTGGCACTCAAAGATTAAATCACGCACAAATAATTAAAAACACACAATGTAATTAGAATTACTGATCATGTGACAGTCACATGTTAAGATAAGAATTCCAGTTCCTGTTGGCATTCATGTGATCACAAGTGGTGTCAAAGGAAGATAAAATATCATATTATGTGATGGAGTAATAATTTTGCTGTGACAATGTTTGAATCAATCAACTGAGTTTAAAAGAAAACTAATTTGTATAAGCTGCTTTCTTTCTTAATTGAGTTTTTTATACAACTTTAATAATAATTTCTATCAGAAGCACCCTACATTTAATCCTGTGTGCAATACATTCCCTCCCCTCAAAAAAGATGACTTTAAAAAAAAAAAAAAAAAGAAGCCAATTATTTAACCTTGTGCAAATGTCAGACAATATATAGAAAGGAAAAGAAAACAGCTTTAGTTTCATAAACACAATACCTTGTACATTTTAAGGCAAACCCTAGGGAACTTACATATACAAAGTTCCCACCAAAGTTAAAGAACTGAAATGTGAAATAAGCACTCAAGTGTAAAATTTGAATGAGACATTATCTATACAATACAGTACACCTGAATTTATGAATTTTGTAAATAAATATCCCAAATCCATGGAATTAATGTTTAGGAAGATGTTCTCCTTTTGATACACAGAGAATAGTATGAAGAACATAAATCCTTGTATAGTTAGGAAAACATATCTCTCTCCTCATTTAGCAGAAACAACAGAAGTCCTGTGGCACCTTAAAGACTAATAAATTTCTTCAGGCATAAGCTTTGTGGGTTGCAACCGACTTCATCAGATCTTCCCATTTAGTGAAGTATTTAAATTACTGAATCTTCCACTTCATTGGAAAATATGAAAAGCTCATTCAGTTTTACTATATGCACAATACAGACTTTTGATCACAGAAACTGGATATATTTTCACATAGCCAGAAATACCCAATTTGTGTATCATAATTGTGTAATTATTAGCCTAACTTCCTTATTTGCATATGCAAAAATATTTTGAAACAAAAATAGGAGTTTTGTACATATAAATGGATACATGCACACAAAATCAGAGGCCCTCTAAATCTTAAGCAATATATCAAGTTATCTGAGAACATGTAGGTTAAGCATAGTGGAAAATCAGATATTTAAAAGACCTCATTACATTTCACTGATCTTGTATACAAAAGGAGAACATTTACTATGCAGTTTTTCCTAAGTAGTCAATAAATATCAGAGAAGGGAATTCCAAAGTCACTTGAAGACTTAAATATCCACCATGCACCGAATTTCTATTGGACTGGTGTGCTTAATTCCTTTAGTCTGCCTTAAAAATCCCATCCTAGACACAGACATTCTGCTACATCTCTGGCTTTCAGTTCTTTCACTGCTTTTCATTTCTCTAGATGATGATGGAATTGTCTGATGAATATCAAGGAGTCAAGTAATGCAATCAGCTTCCATGTCTGGACACCGTTTACAATATGAGATGCTACAAGCATTACAGGGGAAAAAAAAAAAAGGTAAATGAGTATTACTTACCTTGGAATGCTCTCCTAGGAAGTTAGCCAGATGTTTGTTGCTACAGCAGATTGGAATTCTGGCCTTAGGAAAGAAGGGAAGATAATTATCTTTTAAAGTGGTAGCTCTTACTGATTCTGTCTTAACTTTACTCTTTTCAGGCTGGCATTGAGCCAGTCTGTGTGTCTGTCTGATATTTATTTTACTTCTTGACTGTTTTATGAAAATCCAGCTATCAAAAGCAAGTATATATATATATATATATATATTTTCCCATCAACAATTTCACTGAAGCTCATTTTGGGGATTTTTTTTTTAATTGAGCCCTTCTGTGAAGTAAGAGTTACAGCTTCTTGTACTCTGCACATCAAGATGAGACATATTAAGCCCCTTCTTTTCAGGGCAACAGCTTAGTATAGAATACAAAAAATCTCTCTAGTATTCGCTGGTATATATGAGAGATAAAATGTCTTGCATCCAAATATTTGAGATTGAAGCTTTCTAAATTTCAGAGGGAACAACTCTCAGATTGTCTTCTGCAATTCTGAAAGAGAAGAGGTCAGTGGGTTGGCAGTCTTCTCTTATGTAAGATGAAATACATAAATCTGTAGAAATCTGAGCACTGAGGCTTTGCATGCACTGTCAGGATCTACGTGTGATAACCTGACTTTCAAAGGTCATGGAAACCGGGGAATCTCTTAGATGCAATCAACACTTCACTCCCGTAACAAACTCTGCCTTTAATCCTAGGCTCTCCTTACCTTTTGTTTCAAAGCATTAGCTTGGTTCAATTTTATTCTCTACTGTTTGGTAAATATGGAAACCAACACCTGGGAATAAAAGAAATATAATGACTTGCTATGTATATACACTCTCACACACACAAGAGGAATATTCCAGACTTGTATGCCTGCTTTACCAAAGCTTGGTACTGAGACATGTTTTGATTTGTAGCTTAAAAAAAAAAAAATCAACAGTTAACCAATGCAGTATATCTGGATGTTGTACTTCCCTTAAAGTATGTTAGACAAATGGAAGAGATGATGGGCAAGCTGTCTTATTTATGGAAACATGCACTTCCTGAGCATGCAGTTTCCTTCTGGTTACATGCCAATTCCAGAAGCCCAGATAGGCAACTATATGGGATTTTTTTGTCCTTCCCAAATAATTTTACATGGGCATCATCAGTTATGTCATAGATAGAAAAGCTATATCAAATCAATTTAGATATCTGATTTAAGAAGAATACTTTCTTTCATTCAGTATAAACATGTATAGATATACCTCTTTTTTTCTCTAACGGTAGTGCACCATGTTAAGAAGGTAATGCTAAAATTTTGAGTTTCTTCCTCATTGGTATAAATCTGCACAGCTCCATTGAAAAGATAAAAGTCAAGGGAATTATTTATGCCACACAATGCAGGCAACAGAGGCCATATAAATACCCATGACATTACACCAGATGAGGATCTGACCCTTCATCTTTGTTATACTTTTACAAGCTACATGTAATAGACTTTTATATAGATATATTTAGTAGATATCAAAGCAGTTAACATTCTTTCTTTAGGTCCAATACAGACTGAGGTTTTGAGCATGATGTAAAAGTTTTTTTATAGATTCTTTAGGAAGGCTGAGAGTATGTTTCTAAAGAGAGGACTAAGGCTGTTGTGTTGCTTTGATTTACTAGCTGGTTAAGTCAATTAATCTGATGTATGTGATTACTTTTTGGTCCTGGTTGGTCATAATTTGCAATTATGAGGTCAATTAAGAGTGAGGGCATCTATTCCATTACAGCATTATTTTATTTTAAAAGGGTAAATAAATGTAAGAAACAAAATTCTGTGTTCTTTTCTCTCTCAATAACAGACAATATTGATTTAGCTCTCCCACCAAACTTGGCACTGTGACTCTCATTCCTATCACTCCCTCTAAAAGAAATATTATATTGAAGTGTTTATGTGCTAGCTGCAGGGGTTAAAGTACAGCCTAGCTATCTGTTCCATGTTCTAAATTCTAGGTCAGAGATTTACAAAGGGATCTAAAAAAGTTAAGTATCAAACTATCATTGGAAGTCAATAATCATTGGAGGTTGGCTTTTCGAATGCTTCTCAGTAATTTAGGAACACAAATTTCCATTGATTTTCAATGAAATGTGTTAGCCTAAATCATTCAGGTATGTTTGAATGCCTAATTTTCTTATGTCCTTTGAAAACTCTCATTTAACTTATGATGTTGATTATGTACTTGTTAGAGTAGGAGTAAGAACCATCCTCCCTTTCATTGCTACATGGATTGCCCAGACTTTGTGTCATGGTGTGACTATTCAATGTCATTTAGACTAGAAATTCACAATCATTCATAATGATGATGATAGGCACTGAGTCAGGGGATGATACTAAGACTGATTCTGTAGCCTGTTGGTCATACCAAGGATGTGAGTTCAAGTCCCTACTCCAATGAATGGTCAATCATTTTTAAGTTCCAAATTTATAAAGAGTCTGGTTCCAGACCAACCCACAGCCCAGTGGCCAGGCAATCTTCTGAAATGTAGAAAAGATGTGTTAAGATGGAAAACCCATCTAGCAAAAGGAAAAACTGAACCCTAATGTACTACTTGACAGATGAGTGCTCTACTAGGTTAAAGGGAAGCCCTGTCTCCCTCCTCTGTCATGGCAACATCTCATGTTAAACAAAACATGTTTTCTTCAACAGAAACAATTCGTCTTTGTTCCCCACTTTTTAATACAGTTTTTGAATTTAAAAACATGTAAATGCCCAAACTGAGTCAGATCAATGGCCTGTCTATGCCAATATCGTGTCCTCTGAGAGGGATCAATGGCAGATGCTTCAGAAGAAGTGAACAGAGTAGGTCAATTTATTAAGTGATCCATCCCTCAGTTCCATCTTTTAGCAATCAGAGGTTTAGGGACACTAAGGCTATGTCTACATTACCAAATTAGTCCAGAATAAGGAAGCTCAGTCCGGACTCATTTAGCCCTTGGCCAAACTAGGCTTTGCCTAGTCCACACTAGGAAATTTCTTAGTTCGAACTAGAACGCACAGCTAGTTGGAACTAAAAAGCCATGGTTAGTTTGAACTAGGCATAGGTTAGTTCAGACTAACCTTAAACTTTTTTTAGTTCAGACTAGCAAGTCTAAACAAAATTGCATATATAAACATAGCCTAAAAGCATGGGGTTGCATCACAGAGCATCTTGGTTAATAGGCCCATCAATGGCAATTTTTCACTAACTTATCTAATTCTTTTTTGAACCCAGTTATGCTTTTGGCCTTCACCCTATCCATTGGCAATTAATTTAATAGTTTGACTGTGTATTATGTGAAGAAATACTACTTTTTGTTTGTATTATTTTTGCTGCTGTTAATTTCATTGTGGGATCTCTGGTTCATCTGTATGTGAGGAGGTTAAGAAAAAAAAAAGAGAAACAAAAAAACCCTCCTTCTTTATTCATTTTTTCCACACCATTCATGATTTTATAGACATCCCTCAATTATCTCTTTTTCCAACTGACCAGTCACAGTGTTTTTAATCTCCTTTCATATGGAAGTTGTTCTATCCCTCCAATCACTTTTGTTACCCCTCTCTTCCAATTCTAATATATGTATTTAGATGGGGCAACCAGAACTGCATGCAGTACTTAAAGTGTTTACATACCATAGATTTAAATTGTGGCATCGATATTTTCTGTCTCATTATCTGTGCGTAATGGTTTCTAACATTTTGTTAGGGTTTTTTGTTTTAACTTGTTTGGCTGGTTGTTTGGTTTGGTTTTGGTTTTTTGGGCTGCTGCTAATATATTGAGCAGATGTTTTCAGAAGATTATCCACAATGACTCCAAGATCTCTTTCTTGAAAGGCAAGAGCTAATTTTGACCCCATCATTTTGCATGAAGAGTTAGGATAATGATTTCCAATGTTCTGCACTTTGCATTTACCAACACTGAATTTCACCCTCCATTTCATTGCCCAGTCACTTACTTTTCTGAAATCCCTTTGTAACTGCTTTTAGTCTGCTTGGATTTAACTCTCCTGTGTAATTTTGTATTGTCTGCAAACTTTGCCACCTCACTATTTATTCCTTTTTCAATAGTATGTATGAATATGTTTGTTACATTGTCCTCTAGGACAGTGGTTCTCAGTCACTGTGTCAGGACACATTACTTTGTTACCATACAGCAGTGTGTCATAGAGAGCCAGGGACATGCTGGATTTGGACTTTTGGAGGGTGGGGGGGTTGGCTGGTGTGTCCTGTAGAGTCACAGTATGCCACCAAGTATGTTGTGACATGCAAAAGGTTGATAACCACTGCTCTAAGGGAGCCACACTGAGCTAGCCTAATTAGGTCTAAACTGAAAAGAGTGGGACAGGCAAACCCCTAATACTGGTAGTGATTTTTAAAATTAGATTCATGAAGCCAGCAACAAACAGCTTCTCATTACCTCAGTGGTTATCCAGAAGTCAAAACCACAGTTCCCTTAAAATCATCCAGTTCTCTAACTTCTGCCCAGACAGATAGGTCAAATGTGATCAGGATTTATGAAAAATGTGTCCATTATATGCAGAAAGGTTCTACAAATTCAAAGGACCAGGCATATTATACTCCAGTGAATACTTCAAATCTTACTCAAATACACATTTACAGCCAATACTTAACTAAACTAATATTTATTTAAAAAAAAAAAAGTAAAAGAGAATATTGCTTAAAAGATCGTTATGCATAGAGGATAAGGATAAAGTCCGTAAGTCAGTTTCATAATAGAGATAATAAACTGAGTTTCAAATGTTATTTTAGAATCAGTTTCACAGATTATAGTTCAATAGATAATCCATATGTAAAGTCTGTATGATTTCTTCCATGAGTAGTAGCAGGGTGAGCCAGTTTACAGCTGAAATCTTTAGTTTTATGACTGAAATAATGAAATCCAAGCAGATCTAAGATTACAGAACTAGGGCTACAGTGATCTTTTATAGATCTTTGGTAGGGTTATCCATATCTTCTTGATAGTGGGTATCTCCTTGAACAATTAATAAGTGGTTACCATGGCTTTGAAGTAGAAACCCTCTGTTTCCTATACACGCTGGTAATTACCTACATTAGCACAAAATAATTAGCTATTTAAAGCCCTTCGCAGGTAGTTCCTACTTAAACTTCAAAGCAAAATAAAAACAACGTTACTATGTTAATAGTTCTATGTAAATGTTAATATCTTCTTTTGATTTCTAAATTAGCAGAATATAGTGACAGGCAGGAACTATTTGGTTACATCAATAATCACATACATACTGATTATGTACTTACAGATACTAAACCAAATAAGTTTTAACTTCAAAGTTCTAGTTAATTCAATGAATAAGTGATTCTAATTATCATTTGTATTTCCTTTCAGTGTGAGTTTGTGTCATTTAGTCTACTTGTTCTTGAACCTTTCTAGTCAAGTGCCATAGTGTGGACAACGCTGGCCCCAGCAGAGATTGTTAGAACACCACAAAATTTACTTCTCACCATTCTGAAAACTGACCATTTTCTTCTACGCTTTGTTTCTTACATTTTATACATGAGATCCATGAGAGCATTTCCCCATGACTGCTTACTTTGCATAAGAGCCTTTGGAAAAGGACGTTGTCAAAGCCTTTCTAAAAGTCCATGTACACTGTATCCATGAGATCACCCTTGTCCACAAGTTTGCCAAAACACTCAGAAAATGCTAATAGATTTATGAGACATGATTTCCCTTCACAAAAGCCATAATAACTCTCCCCCAACAAGCCAGATTTATCTAGGTGTTTTATAATTCTCTTCCTTAGTCTAGCTAATTAAAAAAAAATACAACCCCCCCCCCCCAAAAAACAGAATTTAGTACCACTGGCCCCTAATTGTTAAGATATCTTCTGCATCCCCCCCCCCCCCAAAAAAATTGGCATTACTTTAGTATGAGCTCTAGTGGGAGAAAATCCTACTTTGTCAGACACTTGCCTTCTCTGTATTGCTTGTCATCTTGTATACTTTTATCATGAGGCTATAATCTTGTCTCTTTGTGGAACTTGTTTCTAGGCCATACTCTCTTTTGAGATTCCAGACTTATCCTCCTTGAGAATAAAATGAAAAGAAAATTTCAGGTTTCAATAGACTTTGTTTTCTCCCATTAACATTTCCCACAAGAGAGCATGATCTGATGACCTTTATTTTAAAAGCTGCAGTCAGTCCCCATCTGACTACATTTGCTTGCCCGCTCAGAGGCTGCATCTCCCCAGTTGTTTGAGGTAGCATCTTCTACAGCATTTCAGTTGCAACAAGGGGTTGCTTATAAAGCTAATTCATTCTTGTTCTTGTCAGGGCCATAAATCCCTTAGTTTGCTATACACTATATCTGTCCTGTTTTCCACCTGGATGACATGATTCTGACCTCACTAACACCAAAGCAAAACTTTTCTCCATGATTTCAGAGGAATTACTCCGGTTCAAGCCTACAGTATCTCTGGATTAGACAGTGCTTTGTAATACTTCACAGGCTTGCTTCACAAATGGGTCACAAGATAATTTATTGTTTGTTTGTTTGCTTATAATCAGAGTGGATTTGCAGAATGACTGCAATTTGCTTTGTACTTGGAAGGATTAAAAAATCTCAGAATGGGATACAGTTAAAGTTTCACATGGTCCCACCTCAAAACTTAAAATTGTGGTAATTCACTTCAAGTTGATGGACTAGGCTTAGACTATTTGAAATGGAATGATGGTTTACTCAGTGGCCTATATTTCTTGAAAGGTTTGTGAATCTTTATTGTTTACTTTTAATGTGATCCAAGTTTATGTTGAAATGTGAAACCAGGAACATTTTATAAGATTGCGGGTTACATGCTGAACATGTCTCGCAGCTCTAATTAATTCTATTTAAGCTGTTCCACCATTCTTATACACATTATCTCTTCTAGCCAGCCCATGCTATTTTATTTCAGAGAGGACCCAGAAGCTCTTGAAATCTTGCCTGTGTGAAGTTTTTCTTACTTCTCTTGTGCCATTCCTTCTATTCAATGTATTATATGTAAGACTGAGGGAAGTAAAGTGACATGATGTCACTGGTTCCTCAAAACTTAATTATGTAATCCCTAATTTCCTAGTGGTTAGCTAAGATTGGAGATGGCATAAGGGCTAACTGAATAAAACTCCATCTATGCTGACCTATCATAACACTGGAATATTAGAAGAAACAAAGAAAATAGTAGAGGTGCCTCTATTAGTTACCTTCACACTCTCAAGTTCTCCTGGCTTCTTGGAAGTTTCTCCATATTTAGGTAGAATCAATGGCCAGCACTCCTTTGTTAGGTCTTTTTGTAGATTAAGAATCTTTCCTACCCAATGTGGCACTGATAACCAAATACCTGCAACCTGCAGAGTGACTTGTTCCTATGTACTCTATACAGAACAATCCTTAAGCACCATTTGGAATTTTACATGGTTTCAGAATGCAGCTGCCTATTTATACAAGAGATAGTTTACACACAGAGACTGCTACAGTTGGCTCCTTGAAACCACACTGGCTCTCAGTTTGATTCCAGGTAAAGTTTAATGTGTTAACTTTGCTTAGTTATTTTGGAGTCTTAGCTTAGGCTATGTCTACACTTGGAATTTTGTTTGAATTAGTGAGGATTAATTCAAACTAAATTAATGCATGGCTACACTGGCTTTTATTACTTCGAACTAAAGAAGTCCTTAGTTTGACATAATGAATGCTTACTTCAAAGTTATAAAGCATCACTTAATTTCAAAATAATGGTTAGTTCAAACCTATTAGTTCAAACTAACCCAATGGAGCTGTGTTAATTCGAACCTGCCATTAGTTTGAACTGACACAATTTGACTTTGCTCATTCCAGGGTGTCTTCCTCTTTCTATGTATTGGGTGAGGGCATAGGCCTTCTCAGGGGCCATGTTGCCACACTTCCCATGGTGCCCCTTTCCTAAATTGAAACAGCAAGTCCTCTCCATGGACATGCTAGTTGGATTTTGGTTTCTAGTGGGGCCATGTTAGTTCAAATTAATTTAGCTCAAATTAACAATTATTAGTTTGAGTCAATTAATTTGAATTAAGTTAACTTGAACTAGCTTTCTTAAGTCTAAACATAGCCTCAGAGGTTTCACTTTGTGTAAATATGAGAGAGAAAGAGAGACAGAGAGCTTGACAGAACAGTTTTGGAAACTTGGGAAAAAATGAAAAGTTTGAGATTGTTTTTGCATCCAATTTCTTTCTGAATATTCAACTGGCTCTATTCAGCCTAACGGCTCTTAGACGTGTGTGTGGTTTCAGATGCACATAATTTTAATTTTTCCCCCAACTACCTCTGACCCAGTCCAAGGTTCTTGGACTGCTGGACTTTTTATAAGGCCTATATGATTCCTCATTGTTTTACTTAGTCAGTTGCTTGGATGGGGATTTGGATAGTTTTACTGTATTACATTAGATTAGTAACATTGGCCAAGAACTGTTTAAAATGAACATCTAACTTTAGAAGCTTAAGCCCGTATTTGGCCATCTAAATAACTGACCTGATGTTCATGAGTAAAATCACCCAACTCAGTTTCCTCTTTTCGAGAAAAAATATAGCTATAATTTCTTAGCTTCTTTTATATTGCTAGGTCTTACAATACTGTGAAATAATCCTATTCACTCACCCTCTAAAAATCGAGATCTAAAAATATATATTGAAGCAATAACAAGTGCATTTCTTCTGTTGTAAAACAAAATGAACAATGATCCAGTTGCCAGTTGGGCTTTAGATGAGGTTAAATGAAGAAGGCTGACAAAACTCTAGCACTATGGGGGGGGGGGGAATAAAAAAAAAAAAAAAAACCTTCTTCTTGTTATCCATAAATTGGACTTGCTACGCTTATAGCTGGCACTCTCATTTTCAATGAAATTGAAATATATGTATGCATATGTTGTAACCACTGTTCCCTGTAATGTGCGCGGCCACGCGGCCACGCACGTAAGAAACCCCTCCCCGTGCAGGGGTTTCCAGTTCCCGCGCACGGGGAGGGGCAGGACTGGCTGGGACAGCCCAACAGAGTGGCTGAGGCTCAGCCAAAAAACCAAGGAGTGGTGTATCACTTTAAGACTGCTCCTCTTCGCCCTGCCCTCCTCTGTCCTCCAAGCTTTCCAGCTGCAGTGCTACAAGTGGTTTCGCTTTGCTTTGTTGCTTTGGCTCCTCACCCCCGGCTTCTTTCCAGGCTCCAGCTCGGGTCCTCTCCCCTTTCCCTGCACCTGATTTTGGGGAAGGTTTGATCTTATTTTTTGGAGGGGTTGGGGCTTTTCTTCACCTTGATGGGGTTTCTGAAGTGCCCAGAGAGAAACCTGTGACTGCTTCTTTGCTTTTTGCTTTGCTGCCCTGCTTGGCTTAGTTTTTGGGGAGGTTTCTTTCTCTAATGGCTGGGCTAAGCCAGATCTTTATTTCTGCTAATGAGCCTTGGCTTTTGACAACAAATCTTTTGTTTAGAGGTCTGACAAAGTTCACTTTTGGTTGTGAGGAGCTTTGAATCTGTAAGATTTTCCTTTTCCCAGTGTGATTTTTTTTTCAGTTTGTTTCTCCTTTCCAAGAAGAGATTAGTCTACTATAGATGTGTCCTTAAATTTTAGTAAGATACACAGATGTGCAAGTATTATCCATTCTAAAGTAGCTGCTGGGCTGGGCCTGATCCTATGCTTTAAATGAAGTCAGTGGGAAATTTGATGGAGTAAGGATTGCAATATTTGTCCCTTTGTTAGTTTATCAAATTATAGAAAACAAGCAGCTTGTTTTTGACTATATACTCTATGCTTATTTTTATTTTGGTATATTTAGGAAAAAAATGATCATTGCATTCAAGACTAGGTGCTGTCCTCTTGGGTGGAGCATTTGATAGTCACAAACATCTACTTCTACTTCACCCCCCCGCCCCGTTTGATGTGTATTTCACATAAAAGCAAACAAAATGTCAACTGTCATAAAATAGATATATATCCATCTGTGGTTTATGGCAGACATAGTAGGATATGATGTTTCCAGAAATTTGCATTTTAGGTAAAAAGGTTATGTTTCAGGCAGGTCTGCATATAAAAAAACAACAAGCAGTTGTGTGGCACTTTAAGACTAACAGATTTATTTTTTGCATGAGCTTTCGTGGGAGAAGTGCCACACAACTGCTTGTTGTTTTTTTACTGGACTAGACTAACACGGCTATCCCTTTGGAAACTGCATATAAAAACCAGCAGCTCGCATTTTTTCTGATTTCTCCTTTCCTGTGTGTATAAAATCTAAAGAGCTTGTCTGTGATTCTTTTTAAATACTGCACAGTGAGGCTCAAAACTGAGGCTAGACAGGGATTTCTGTACACTCCGCCTGTACCCCCCAGTTGTTGGCTAGTAACAGTGTTAGAGCAAATGAGTGAGTACCCCCTATACCCCCCCAAACATCCCCCTGCACCACACCCCTAATTTCAAGTCATGGGGAGAATACTGCTGACAGAGATTACTTTTCCTTTAGAAGCCAACACCTCAAATTCTGTTAGACTTCATGTAGTCAAGGGCCTGCCCCTCTGTGTGTCAAACAATGAGTGAATTCTGTGAAGGAACTTACTGTGTTAAAACTGATTTTAATTTTGTCCATAATTACTACATTAAATTTATTGGAGGTGTGCTTCCGTTTGCAACTAACAATGGAAAAACATCAGTCTGGATAGGAGTTCTGCAGTGTGATTCTCCTTGCACCTTGATATAAACATTAAATACTTAGTTTTGTGACTCCTTAAAGTGGTTGGCTTTACGGTTACTTTAATGTGAAGAGGAAAAATACTTAAGCCATTCATCTGATATTCTTGAGCCTCTGTTCTTGCAATTAATCTCACAGTGTAACTAGGGGCTAGACAGATTTCCCTGGAGTTGGGTGATCAATGGGGCAAGCATTTGTGGAGGGGGAGGCATTGGCTGGGTGGATGAAGGGGGCCCAGGCGGAGCCCCACATGTGTATGTGTCCTCCAACATCCTCCTTTTTGTACTTCCCTGTCCTCCTTTCCATGCTTTGGTATCCGGTAACCCTAGTCTGGCAAAGTGGTTGAGGATTGGATGAGGGGCGGGGGGGACAGGCCTTAACCATGGCCAAGGATCAACTGGCGGAGGGGGCAGGGTGGGAGAGCAGCTGAAGATGGGCAGGGGGGCAGGCCTGAAGCCCCACTGAGGATTGGCTGGGGGTGGGGGGGAGTTGCTAGCTACCCAAGGGCCCTTTTTACCTTCATGTCCTTCCTCCCTCAGGCATTCCAAAAACAGGTGATTGTCCAGCCTTTTACTTCTGATAAGTAGACTGGGGGGGCACAGTGCTGGAACCCACGATCCTGATGTTAAGAGTTTGCTGCACAGATGCACACACGGAATAAAGAGCAGTTTATGGGGGGGTGGGATCAAGGGGCAGTGGAGTACACAGTTATCCTTTATGCCTAGAAGTTTTTATATATGGAATGCCTGTAGCTCAGTTGGTAGAATAACAGATTTGTAATCACAGGGTCAAGCCCTGGGTTGGTTTTTTTTACCTTCTGGCCTGTTGCTCCTTAGGGAAGGGTTAAACTGGGAAAAAATATATAGCAAACACTAATAAAATGAAGGAAAATAAAGTATACTGTGATCAAGATTACTAATAGTGACCAATTAAGTAAAACAAATAAAGGGTCACATTTGAACTGGCTAGGAACAATTTAGGACCATTTTTTTAAAATTGTAAAATGGGCTGCTGTGCAAAATGAAAAATGAGAGGCAAGTTAACTGCTTTCACTTTAACTTTGTGTTTATTCATTTTGCAAAACCGACAAAGGCAGACAAACAGGATTGAAGAACCGATGAGACAAAACATTACATAAGCATAGAACATATTCAAATTATTAATAAAAACAATTTAAATAACATTAATTTTTCATTGTTCTATATTTTTCAATAATTTCCATCATGTGAAGTTGCACAAAAATTTTATTCAGAAAAAGTTTTGAACACGGGTTCAAAATTTTGCACACAAGCCATCATACCTTAGAGGGAACATTGGTTGTAACATATTACAAACTGTTTCCAATGAATTGCATTGGTGAAGAATACCCATTCTTGAGGAAAATGGAAATAAATTTTAGTTAAAAAAAACACATTAAAGGATATCAGGATCATTACCTTTATGGATCTACGGTACTTGCAGAAAAAAGAGATCGATTCTGTACCCTTTTGATGGACCCTAGTTGGGAGTTTGCCTTAGCAAAAGACAGGATTTGACCAACACACATTGAAGAGGAAGGGTTGGTTGCGCTCCAGATTTCCAAATCATGCTGTTCTACATACGTTTCAGTGGAATTTCTGCTTGCTTTCAATAAAAGCTTCTGCTTAAATCTATCCTTCACTTTATGACTATAGACACTTTTTAAAAAGATATTTAAAAGATATTATTTGCAATAAGAGTCTTTGCAATATTATACGGTGACTCATATGATAAAAACTGCAACTTATCTGAATGTGGAAAACACAGTGTAATACCTAGGTGGCAGTGACTGTTCACTATTCAGATTTATGCACAGCAGGGTGTGTATAGTCATTGTTGAGTCATATGTTTTCTTACCTGAATCAGGCAATTTGATAGATAATGTGCTAAGGCTTATCTTGGCAATGAGCCAGATGATTCTTTGGATTGTTTGCCGCAGGATGTAGCAGCCTGTTACAAAACCTGCTGCCACAATCTATGCCATGCTAAAATGCCTAACTTGGTATGCTACTATAAACACATACTGCACAATAGTCCTAGACCTAAAACCAGCAAAATCTAAAAAGATAGCATGACCTATAGTCACATATGAGGAGCCACATATCCTACCTTGGGGAAAAAACACATTACAAATAAAACTGTAGTTCGATGTGGTCAAAGGTATACTTTTCAGTGGATGCTAAGCAAAAAAATCAAGCTGAAAAAAGTTGAAAATGTGGCCTTAATTTAAGCCTGCAAGTAGCTTAGAAAAACTCAGTGTAAGTTTCCATGATCCATGGTATCCTTCTACAAATGTTGGGATAGCACTATTTTATCTTCCATCAAGATACCTATAGATTTTAAAACCATTTCAATAAGTATTTATAACAATGTCCATGGCAAAGTTTGTTTTCTTTAGAATCATTGTAAATTGTCTAAGATTAATTTATCCAGCTCAGGTCTGTAGCAAACTTGAACAAATATTAATCTTTCAAAGTACATTTTTAATGCAAATTGAATCTATTATTGGAAAGTGATTGAAGACTAGACTAGGTTTAAAACAACAAGGAATTTAAGATTCAAGAATCCAAGCTCAAGGGTGAAGGTCACCCACCCTGTTTTGAACTGAGAGGTACATTCCCACCTGCTGTCAAGTATATGAGCCACAAAGTGTCATTGATTAAATGTAATGTGAATTTCATTTTCAAGACAGAAATTGCTTGAAATTCTTTTAGAAATCTCAAATGGTGATGGGGGGGGGCAAATCCACAGAATAAACAGGACATTTTGAAAATAGGAAATTGGGAGGGCAGAGGGACCCATCATAGAGAAATCCAAATTATTTAGAGTTAATAGATTTTAAGGCAGAACAGACAGTTATGAAATGAAGTTTGACCTTGACTTCACTACATCACAGGCCACAGAGGATTCATCCAGTAGTTTCTGCTAGAAACCAATAACCTGCATGTGAGCTCTACCTCAATCTGTGCTATATGTTAGCACTCTATATTTTAGAAAGACATCACATCTTGATTTAAAGTGATGGAGAATCCATCATCCTGTTGAAAGTTATAGAATTAAAGCTTTATCAAGGTAGCAGCTAATATACTACACTGAAAAGAGAGTCTGTGAAAATGGCACTCTGTCACTCTCTTTTTGCTGTGCAAATATTTTGCTTAATATCTTCCAAATGGACTTGACTTAGTTCATAAGGAAACAATACTCCGTCTATGCACAAAATATGTGAACTAGCTTTGGGATATTAAAATCAAGCTGAATTCTCTGTTCCTCAATGTATCATCATCAGTAATAAAGTTCTTGCAGGACAAATTACATTCTGGCTGACACCCATGCATCCCCTAGCTGGGAGATTAAGATCTCTTTATTTTACTTCTATACAGAATTCCAGGATGCCATTTTTATCATTACATTTCAGATCTGGATTATAATTTAGGTTAAATAATTCTAGGAAAGTATCTGATAAGGCAAAATAGCTTTGAAACCTGAATACCTGACTTAAGAAGATCCTGTGAAAAATACTTGTGTGGAACACAAGTAAACACTGTGAGATGAACCATGGCAGAAGATGAAACATTAAGAAGATAGGTGGAAGGGTCTTTAGAGACAGAGATGAAAAATATTTAATTGATTGCATGTAAGGAGTAGAGTAGCAGAAGACAGCAAATTAGGAATGAATAATGTTCAGTTTGATAAAAAGAAAAATATTATATTTATAATGACTATTTAACCACAAAGAGTCAAAAGTGTTAACGAGATTCCATCACAGTACAACAACACTAAACAAGTTTCATGGTTTGGTATACAGAGTCCACCCTGGTCAACACACCATTAAACTTCATTTTAATTTTTTATTAAATACACAATGAAGGGAAAACAGTTAAAGTATTGAAATTTAAAGTATTATACAAGACTTTCGTTTCAATAATATTTCTGATTCCTTTCCCTTTAGCTGTGGGAGGTTTTAGACAGAAAAGCCCCTTAACAATCTCTGATATGGTATTAAAGAAATCATTTTGAGGGAAATGAGATTAAGTTAGTTGAGCTGGTCTGGAACAGTTAGATTTAAGTGTGATTCAGTTTCCTGTAAAACAAACACAACAAAAAGATGTGGGAGAGAGGGGAAAAATATACTTTTTGTCTATAGCAGGTGTGGCCAAACTGTAGCTCAGGAGCCATGTGTGGATCTTGAATGAAAAAGTGTGGCTTGTGGAAAAATGTCAGCAAATCAATTTAGGAAAGCAGCCTCAGCCTTGGAGTCTTAAATCTCCCACCCTGAGCATGCTCGGGGGGAAACCTCAGCCTGGGTCTAGCCACCAGAGTGGCCAGATAAGGGGGCCTTGGTAGGGGGTTGGCCTGGGGGAGCCAATGTCAGGGCCTGGGGATTTGGCAGGGAGAGGTGGAGGCCTGGTTGGGACGGTGGGGAGAAGCGTGTCACGATCGGAGATGGCAGAGAGAAGCACAGCATGGTCAGAGAAGGGGGAGAAGTACGGCATGGTCAGGATTTTAAAAAAAACTCACCACTAGCCTGCAGTCTTTGACATTGAGCAACAGCTAAGATTTTACTGTATAGGTCTAGTTTTCATGGTAACCTTAAGTAATTATTAGAATCTGACTTTAGTAAGCTCAATATTTGCCCTCTTTTTACAATAAAATTAAAGTGTGCAATGAATTTTAAACTTAGTAATTTTGGAGTAGGTAAAAGCATATGGCTCTATGCCTCAGCGCGGCTCTCGAAGGTTTAATAATCAATTTGTATGGCCCTTTAGTTCCATAAGTTTGGCCACCGCTGGTCTATAGTGTTGACAAACTTGCTGCCTTATTGCTTAAAAAACACAGGCAGAGATGGAGTTTGGAATATAGGTGAAACTGATGGAAATGATGATGTCATTGGGCTCCTGCTTTCTGGCCTAGTCCAGTCAGGACATCTTTCAGGATCAGGCCAATAAAGCTCTGGGGTTCTGGGTGAGACTGGACAGATGAAGTTTACTTGAACAGCAGCTTTTTCTTGCAAAGTCTTTCTTTAAGGATGCCAAAAGGAAGCAGTGGGTGGAATAGCTTGCCCCTTCATTATTTTGTCCATAAATTAGGCCTAGTTTCCAACACACAAATTTTGGTTCACTGAGTTCAGGTTCCACACTTCTTCTATTTACCAATCATCATCTTAAGAAAGTCCTTAAACCTTTTGTAGACTACTTCAGTTGTATCTTTCATATCTTTTCCCATCAACATTTGTTATCATAAGTTATTGTGACACCTTAGAAATTTTCACTTACTTTGTACAGTTGAACTTACAATTGGGGTAAATTCATAGGCCAGTTATCACAAATTAACTACCTCCATCCTGTTTGGCAAAGATTTATAGTTTCTCTTCTGAAAGTATTTTTTGCCATTAAGGTGGGAGCAGAATGTAGCCTTGTATGTACGTCAGTTGAAGAGGAGAAAAACTCCATTAGTGGAGGTTTACTAATTAATGTAATACAGTCAGTGACAGATGCTGCTATCTGAGCAGAGACCAAAGGACAGTTAGGAGATATACACAGGTGTACACACTATTGAGAAACAGAATGGCATTTAATTGTAATAGGACAGTCACTTATAGTAATTCCTGATGCCCTGTAAATACTCTGGGAAGAGTTTGTGTTTCTATACAGTAATCTTCAGAGGTGGATTTGTTCTGAACTGCCTTTGGGTTATGGCTTCTTTGACAGTATATCAGATTTCCTAGTAAAGCAGAAAAGCCTCACAATTATGTTGAAAAACAAGTCATCTCTTCACAGTGTCACTAGCCTATATATATATCCTTTTTAATTCCCTGGTTAGCTTTTCCTACTTCTATCTCCTTACCTCCCAGAGTGGAACTCATGATTTGCAAGTTGGGCATCAATCAAACAGATCCCACAGTGGTTCAGGTTAAATGATACATCCCTTTTTAACTTCCTCTTGGATAGGACTCTCTTATAACATCATCTTAAACAGGATTCTCTGAAATGTATATCACTATAGACTGTAATAGACACCAGTACCAAAAACATGTCCTCATTCTTACATGGTTGTACTTCACAGATATGAAGATTTTCCTTATTATGCCACAAGGTACGGATCTGGGAGATCTTGGAATGATTCTAGAATTTGTTACAGATTTTCTGGACACTTAACATCCCACGTCCTCAGTTTCTACATCTATAAAGAAAAATATTATCTTTCAGGGAATATACAATGTTTTTATGCATTCAGTTTTCAATATGCTTTTGAGATCCTTGGAAAATACTATATTTACCTATGCAAAATATAAGCAGGGAATGCAGTTGGGAAGCAGAAATCATAGTTTCCCTTGGTTTATAATTAATACTAAATTAATACAAAAAGTACAAGTGAAAAAGGTAACATTAATCTACAAATAGGCCAACTTTGATATAGAAAAAAGCCATAGGCAGTGGGATGTGCAATACATTTTGCATTACTTATCATATTGAAGAGAATGTACAAAATAGATTACTGAAGCACTGACAAACTTTGAACATAAGAACTAAAGAACAAGGCCTAGGTGGAGGCAATGGTTGACTGATTTGTTCCCAGTTCTAATGAAGTGTCCTGCAGTTTCCTTTTCATTTAACTTTCACAAACCTATAGGGTTCTTCAGCAGTAACTATAATGTTATTCTATAATACAGAGGTATTCTTCCATCTGGGACTACTAGATACATTTTGATCAAAGTACCGCAAGTAAGACGTACAAGAGTGGAAAGTTACAGAAGGACAAAACAAGTCTGCAGCTTAACAGGAGTTACATGACAAAATTACAAAAATTAAGCCTCATTAAAATGGGATGGAGAAGTGTTATGGGGTCTTGCTCAAAGTGGTTTAAAATTGATATTATTAGTTATGACTAGTCCAATCTACTTAGCACCACTTTGGTGTTCTCAGTGAAGGATGAAAAGCCAATATGTATGAAAATGGTAAAACAATGGAAATGTAAAGTTGAGCATTCCTTTGTCTTATTGACAGGTTCTCCAACATGTTTATTAAAGGAGTTTTACTTTAGAAGTGTACGTAGAAATTTGCAAGCTCAGGAGCAGCAGCCAGGCTGAAGTCTTTTGACATTTCCCCTCTCTAAGTTTGCTAGAACTCTGTTGAGTCAAAGTTTTGTGATACCAATGGCATATTGCTCCCCACGTTTGTCAACACTATCAGAAAAGAAGAGGCAGAAATGTCTATGTTTTCTTTTAAAATTCAAAGAATAATTAAAAGAAGATTCCAATACAGGAATCATTAATCATTTTCCACAAGCAGATGTGACTTCATCTGCTGGGAGGAGCATGAAATTCTTCTAATGATATGCCAAGACAGTGGAGACTGGTGGCATATGAGCAAACTGTATTTTAAAATGATTTCAGCTTAAAGGGCTAGTCTCTCTCCTTCCCCATATCATGCTACTTACCTGGCAAATTTCTAGCAGTATTAATTAAATCTGTTGTGGGCTACATAGAACCATTTTTATTAAATTCTGAGATACAGCAGAAAATCAAGATTTAAAATATCCAAGAAAAAATAGAAAATGAAACATGTTAATTTTTCAGGTTTTAATTATGAGTTATGTCTCCAGAAGAGACATTTACTCCAATGTGATCTTCTGCTGAACGCTTTATCATGATTTTCAGTTGAAATCACATCACTTTGTAATGAGGATTAACTAATGAGCTGTGATTTCTTTGCTAATTGACGTTAGACAATATTTAAACTTCTGCCTACAGTAGCATCCTGTTTCAAAGTTACAAATGGAATACATCAGAAAATGTCAATTAATCTAATTCAAACAAATATTTCACTCCTGATTCTACCCTAACAAGATCAGTGCTAGTACAACTCAGCTGACTTTAGTAGAGTTATTCTTTACTTACACTGGGGCATGAGTGAAAAATCAGGCTTAATTATTCCACTGTGCTAATACATGCACTCCAGACAGAACATCTCCGCATATGCCTCTGCTTATTAAAGAAAATTACTAGCTACAGTAAAAGTGATTTAGCATGCTCAGAATTACACTGCAGTTCAATTCTCAATTCACCACACTCTGCTGAAACTTTTTATAATGTGGTTCATTTTGAGTTTTAATCCAATACAGCACCCACATACATATCTAATGGTGCTAAGGATAACTCAGTATGTAAAAACATTCTTTTAAGTCTCTAGCGAGTAATATGTATACACAGTAGCTTTGTGTAGAATAGCCTGAGAACCTAGAAAGGACAATTTTAGGTCGCTGGTAACTAACCTAAATTGTGCACAGTAGAAAAATACAACTGTAGACATGAACAATCAGCTGTTTATAAAAAAAAACATTTTGAGACAAGACTTCAAAATATATAGAGTTTCCTAATATATAGGTAAGTCCCAGAGGGGTATAGCAAATACAATGAAAGACCTGTAGCACCTTAAAGATGAAGAAATTTCTTCCGGAAAAGTGGGTTGCAGCCCACAAAAGCTTATGTCTAAACAAATTTGTTAGTCTTTAAGGTACCATAGGTCCTTTGTTGTTTTCAATACATAGAGAGGATTAAAAATGGGGAATGGAAGCTGCCCCACGAGACTGATCCTTTTTATAAAAGGTGTTGAAAAGTTCTACTGGCATGAGAGCAAAGGTAATACAATACCAACACGTGCCTATGTGTATGTGCGCACGTGCGTGTGCACGCGTGCACACATACACACACACTCCATGATACAAGCATATTTAATTTCTATTAAGTAAACCGAATTTCTTTCTGCCAAAGCTCAGCCAAACATAAGTCCTAGATTGCCCTGAAGTTGATTAAACTTGGATTCTAGGGAACCATTGGCAGATGCAAATTTTAGACAGATAAGCCCTCACCAGCCACAAAACGTTTAATTTAAAGAACCAAGAAGATGAATGACAGAGTGAATGCTGATTCCCTTAGAAAACTGTGGAAAAGATGATCTCCTAGCAAGCTGTACAAACTCATAGCTTTCATAAACAGATATACAAAGGTAATGTGGTACCATGATATATAACAATCAAGGAATAGTGATGAATCTAGTGTGACCATCAAATAGCAAACCATATTGGAAAACCTAGATCGTTTATCAAAATACACATTAAGAACCCATGAACAGATGTTTCCAACTACCTATCAGACTGTCTTATCTAAACTTACTCTGACATGAACTGCTGAACTTACCCAAGTCGACACCAAGCAAATTGCGGTTTAGGATTTACAAGTGATAAATTACCATGGTCATAGATCTCTATTTAGCATGGAAAAGAAACAGCTAAGCAGGGATTTGAGAAAGGTCTATAAAATCATGATTGAGGTGGATAAAGGGAATGAGGAAGTGTTATTTATCCCCTTCAATTACACAAGAACCAGGGGTCACCCGATGAAATCAATAGGCAACAGACTAAAAATAAACTGAAGTATTTCTTCACACAATGCCTAGTCAACCTGTGGAACTCATTGCCAGAGGATATTGTGAAAGTCACAACTATAAATGTATTCAAAAAGAATTAGGTAAGTTCAAGGATAACAGGTCTATCAATGACTATAAGCCACTTATGAAAACATAACATACAGGGAATCGACAGTCAATCAGTGAGGGTATGTCTACACTTAGAGCTGAATTTGAATTGATTGTCATCAGTTTGAATTCTATTAAGTGCATGGAAACACTGGCTTTCCTCAATTCGAACTGAGGAACTCCTCAATTCAAATTGATGAAAGCTGACTTTGAATTGGTCAAACTTTGTGTGACTTCGAAGTCAGAGTCAATTCAAATTGAGTAATTCGAATTGACCCAGTGTGGCCATGTCGATTCAAACTCACTGCTAGTTCAAATTAGCCACAGCTTGATTTTCCCTATACAATAGCACTCCTACCTAATTCAAACTAACAAGTCCTGTTCATGGACATGCCAATTCAAATTGGATTTTCTAGTGTGGCTATGTCAATTTGAATGGACTGAATTCGAATTAATAATTATTAGTTCAAATTGACTAATTCAAATTCAGTAATTCAAATGGACACTCTAAGGCTATGTCTATACTTAGTTTCAATTCTAATTACTGAATTCAAATTAGTCAATTCAAACTAATAATTATTAATCTGAATTCAGTCAATTTGAATTGACATGGTCACATTTGAAAATCCAGTTCGAATAGGCATGTCCGTGAACAGAACTTGCTAGTTCAAATTAGGTAGGTGGTGCTACTGTATAGGGAAAATCAAGCTGTGGCTAGTTCAAACTAACAGTGAGTTCAAACTGACATGGCCACAATTCAGATTGACCCTGACTTTGAAGTCAAACAAGGTTTGACCAATTCAAAGTCAGCTTTCATCACTTCAAACTGAGGAGTTCCTCAGTTCGAATTGAGGAAAAGCAGTGTGTCCATGCACTTAATACAATATGAATTGACGACAGTCAATTCAAATTCAGCTCTAAGTGTAGACGTACCCTAATTGTAGACATAGCCTGAGATATCAGAGCAAAGTGAAGTGAGAGCCCAGCTGTGACATTGTGAACCTTGTTTTATGATGTAATTATGAAAGTGTACTTGTGTTAAGAGACTTGAAGAGTGTAAGTAATGACTAATAAAGGACATATTTATCCAGAAGCCAGAGATCTTTATCAAAGCCCTATCAATGCAACAATATAAAAGGAATACTCTTACTACTTTTGCCATGTTTAACACTTAATGTCTGAGAACTTTCTAAGACTGTAGAACACAAACTTTTGCAAATTGTAAAGCAGTATCATTAAATGGGCTACAAATGCAATAAAGAAAATAAGGTATTCAAAAGTTTAACAAATAGAGGGAGAAATGCTAATGATACTCCTGGCCAACATTTGATACAGGACTGGCTGACCCTAGATGCAACACCATGCTCTGTTGTCCCTAAATCTATGAGTGCCAGATGCTAGAATTGGATTGCAGGGGATATAGCACCAGATCATTGTCCTGTTCTGTTCTTTCCCACTGATACATCTGGCATTGGATAGTGTTAGAACAGAGGATATTGTGCTAGATGAACCTTTGGTCTGATTCAGTGTAGTGATCCTTATCTTCTCATGTTAATGGTCCTTCAATCATAGAATCGTAGAACAATACAGTTAAAGGGGACCACAAAGGTCATTTAGTCTAAAGCACTGCCAAGAGCCAAGATTTGTTGGGTCTAAACCAGTCAAAACAGATAACTACTCAGCCTCCTTTGGAAAATGTCTAGAGAAAGAGTTTCCACAACCTCCCTAGGCACTCTGTTCCATAATCCTACAGTTTTTCCAGTTTGGAAGATTTTCTTGAAATTTAATCTAAATCTGTTATGTTGTTGGTTGAACACATTGCTTCTTGTTCTGCCCTTTGTGGCAAAAAAGAACAATTTCTCATTATCTTTTTTATGGCAGCCTTTCAAGTTTTCGAAAACCTCTATCATGTCCACCCTTAATCTCTTTTATACCGAACTAAACATACACAGTTCCATCAGCCTTTGTTCATACATCTTGCATTCCCTTTCTTTTGTCATCTTTGTTCCTTTCCTTTCACCTGGATCCTTTCCCAGTTTCACTACATCCTTTCTACAAATTGTAGATCAAAATTGGACACAGCACTCCAACTGTTGCCTAATGCCAAATAGAGCATGCCTGTGAGTTGTGTGGTATTGCTTCTGGTAATGCAAGCTAAAATTGCACTTACATTTTTTGTAATGGCATCACACTTTTCACTAATGTTAAGGTTGTGATCAGCTATAATTCCCAGATCCTTCTCAGTAGTGCTGCTTGCCAAACCTGTTATCTCTTATTCTATATCGGTGAATTTATTTTTTCTTTCCTAGATATAGCACCTTACATAGTCTTTCTTGAATTTCACTTTTTTTGTCCATAACCCAGTTCTCCAATGTACCTTGGAATTTTAGGTCTTTCATCCAAAGTGTTTGTCACCCACCCAGTTTGTTTCATCTGAAAATTTGATTAATCTACTCTCTATTCCTACATTTAGGTAATTAATAAAGACATTAAACAACATCAGACCCAAAACAGTTCCTTGCAGAACCCCACTTAGGACCTCCCTCCAATCTGGCATCATTCCAGCAATAGTTTCTATGTGTTTGAGGGTTGCTTAACTATACATGTGGCCACTTAATCATAGTTTCACCAAACTTGCATTTCTGACGCTTGCTAATCAGAATGGCACATGGGACTGTATCTGAAGCCCCGCTAAATTCCAGGTGTGTATCAACACCATGTCCCCCTATGTACCAAACCAGTTACTCTGTCAAAGAAGGAAATCAAGCTGCTTAGGTATGATTTGTTCTTAGAATTAATATGCTGGCTGCTAGTGATCCCTTTTTCATCCGCCAGGTATTTGCAAATTGAATGGTTTCTACATTGTTTTAGTAGCTTCCTGGGAACAAGGTAAAGATGACTGGTCTGTAGTTCCCCAGCTTTTCCTTTTTCCCCTTTTTAAAGACAGCACTGTGTTAGCCCTTCTCCTGTTTTTGGGAACCACTGCTATCATCCATGATTTTTCAATCTGAATTAATAAAGAATAAGAGAAAATAAGCTAATCTGAATATTTTATTACTTCTATGTCATCCAGCAACCTAGAGGTATCCAACGCAAGTGCTCTCATTAGTAAACATAAGACTAATTAAGCAACAGTGACAGTGGTTTTAAAAAGAAGATGTGGCATAGATTTTTAAGGTTTGGCTTTAAGAAAGTTTTGATTTTAATTGAAGTAAGGATTTAGAATGCCAAGGTTTCTCAACGTTTTGTCCAAGGGAAAAAGACACTTTTAAAAAGAGAGTATTCTGGCAGTTACTGGATAGTCTGAAGGGCGGGGTGGACTCTTGGGTAAGGACTGCATGTAAATGCATGTAGTGGAGAAAATGGCTTTCTGAGGTTAGAAAAAGATCTGCAGACACTTGGACCCTGGCTGGCTAAAACTTCTGTAATTATCCAAGAAAGACTGATGAAAATCACTTCTGATTAGTGTATTTCTTTCCCTTTCTACAAATTGTTTTTTGTTTTTTGTTTTTTTTTTTAATTTATTAATTCTCATTTTCATCTTGTTAATAGCTGAAGGGGAAAAAAAGAGTATGTTTTTCTGCTGGAACTATTTTGTTATGCAAATTCTTAATTTTTGGTTTGTGAGCTATTTAACAAACTGCACATAAATTTTATTCTAGCCCAGGGTAATATAATCTCATCAAGTCATACAAACAAATTACCAGTCAACCCAAGTGAATGATATCTTAAGTATAAATGGGGGAACATCCAAATTAGAGGGGAAAAGGCAGTGAGGAAGATAGAAATAACGACATTAATTCAGAGCAAGATTCAGATTTTACCTTGCCTTGAGAAAGTCCAAGGAGCACAGAGAAAACATGTGACTGTGTATATCCATAACCCTGTTTAAGCTATGTACAGTACAAAATATTGCTTAGTTTTTTATACACTATTACTAAAGCCTTCAACTTGTGCTTAAATACGCTAGAAGCAGCATTATCTGGTTCACTTTTCCAAAAATTAATTGCTCACTTTACGATAATTATAGATATGATTTAAACAAATTTGTAAAAAAAATAGTGATTTTTCAAGTCAGTTTGCAGTTGAGTTCCAATTTGATGGATATTGATACCATAGTAATGGATGTAAGAAGCTAAAAGGAGGAGAGAAAAGAGAAAAGAAGAAATACATGTTTCCTTTAATAAAATTATAAAACATGTGATTGAAATCCTAAATTATTTATGGCTCTTTATAACAGATAATGTATGATGCCTTATTTATTGCAGAAGCCATGGAAGGTTTAGTACTCATTTCATCTGTTTAACAAGAAACACAACCAGATCAAAGCCAACTTTCACCAAGATACACAGAATGGAGCCACAACTAAGTTTTGTGATGGAGAATATGCTTTTGTTTTGTTTTGTTTCACTAATTTAAAAAAATTGCACAGGCTGAAGAGACGTGTATTAATTTATAACATTTAATAAAAAATTTAAGCTTAAATGAGAATTAATTGAGGAGACACGTAAATATCCACTCCTGCATATCATTAGGAATAAACTACATCTATACTGAATTAGAAAATTATTTCCTGGCCCTTGGGAGTTGTCTTCTATCAAATGAGGGACACCATCTTCCTTAGACCTTTCCCTGTACATCTTAATTTTTTATCTTTTCTTCTTAAAAATAGTTTTTGCAAGATTAATCTTGCTTTAAATCAGTCACACAGGGCTTCCTTCTAAAACAGATGTCAGTGATAATTTTTATCTCAACCTCTTCAGTAATACCCATGTCTTGTTCTGGATAATGGTTAAGAAAGGCCAATCCTATTAACACTATCATGCCTAGCATTCATTACGAGAAATCAGTGTTTACCTGTCAACTTCTTACAACAAAACAGCAGAATTTAAATGTACAAATGTCTGAGTCCTGGCTGATGGTGCAGTACTTCCAACTGCTTTCCTTTAATGTTGAAAGAAGTACCCTTCTGTGCCCCTCCCACTGAACTACTTAGTTCTGATTCCCCAGCACCTGAATTAGAACACCCTCAACCCCCAAACAAATAAATCATTTTTTTTCCCTCCCAGCATGTATCTTTGAGGGCTGGTATCCATTGCTAGCAGACCTATTGGCCTATTCTAACCCATCACCATGAGCCTGGAAAGGGCATCTCCATTAGGATACTTTTCCCACTCTTGCAGGATAGGAGGATAACAGCAGCAAGAGGGTTGCAGCTTGGCCCACTGAAGCTGAGAGGAGATAGGGACTGGAAGCAGCAGCAGCAGAGAAGCAGCAGGTCCCCAGCTTACGCTCTCATACAGGGCTGAGTGCTTCAGGAGTGCTTCAACTGTGTGCATACTGACAGAAAAGGAGGGAGCAGTGACTGCTGCCCACACTATCAGACCAAGCTGTCCCTCAGTCCTTGCAGCAACTCTGATTGGCAATACTTGAAGGCATGGGAAAGCAGAGGGACAGGCAAGCAGCAGGAAGGTTTCTCTGTACACTGGAATAATCACTGAAAATCTCCCCCAACAGACAATTAAAAGAGGTGAAAAACCTGTAGACTACACGATAAATGTCATAGACTCATAGGCTATGTCCACACACAAGCCCTTTTTTCGAAACAAGCCGTTTCGAAACAATGCCTTATTTTGAAATGCCTTATTTCGAAATAACAAAAAAGCTATTTCGAAATAAGAAAAATAGTGGGAATCAAAATAGCATGTCCACACAGTGGACATGCTATTTCAAGATAGGGGAGGGAAGGGGCAGGGAGGCTTGTGCCGGGCCAGGGACACCCACCCCTGGAATTCCTCTGCCCCCTCCCCGCCGCTTCTGCTGCAGTGAGCCGCCCCTGGAGAGGCCACCCCGTGGGGGCTGCAGTCCCCCTGACTGGGCTGCGGGGCCGGCAGCTCCCCCACAGCCCAGGCTGGGGGGCAGAGCCCTGGGGGATGCCTCAGCTGGCTTCCCCCCACTTCCTCTTGCCAGGGGTAGGGGGGGTGACGGGGGCTGAGGCACCCGTCTCCCCCTGCTCCCAGCAAGGGGAAGTGGGGGGAAGCCGGCTGGGGCACGCTCCAACCCCCTGCACTCCACTCCGCACCCTGGCCAGGGTGCTGGGAGAGGGGGTGTGACCTTCCCCCCAGGGTGCTATACAGCCTGGGAGGAATGTCCTTGTTATTTCAAAACAATCCTTGTTTCAAAATAACATGTCCAAACAGCGTTATTTCGAAACAACTGGTTTCGAAATAACCCTCCTTTTGACAGCAAAGTGGGTTTAAGCTGTTTCGAAAGGAGCTCCCTCCTTTCAAAACAAGAAAACGTCGTGTGGACATAGGGACTTTTATTTCGAAACAACCAGTGTTTTTTTCAAAATAAAAGCCCTGAGTGGACATACCCATAGACTCTAAGGTCAGAAGGAACCAGTATGATCATCTCGTCTGAACTTCTGCAGAATTCAGGCCTCAGAACCTCACGGTTTAGTTACCTACATCCTTCGAGCTTCCATCCTAAACACACCACACGATCCGTTGTCTACAGCCAAGCCCTAAGATATAACCGCATCTGCTCTGATCCCTCAGACAGAGACAGACATCTTGAGGATCTCTATCAAGCATTCTTGAAACTACAGTACCCACCTGGGGAAGTAAGAAGACAAATTGACAGAGCTAGACGGGTTCCCCGAAGTCATCTACTACAGGAGAGACCCAAGAAAGAAAGCAACAGAACACCACTAGTCACCACATACAATCCTCAAGTCAGACCTCTGCAAAAGATCATTAAGGACCTACAGCCTATTCTAAAAGATGATCCCTCTCTCTCTCAAGCATTGCGAACAGGGGACAGCAAACAGGGGAGTTTGAGAGGGAAGGAGTTTGTGAAGCCCCGAGAAGGAGGTGAAGGCGATCCCCTAGCTGAAAGCAGCAAGGGACAGAGCGTAGCTTGGATGAGGGTTTGCTAACTGTGTGTGTTTGTCTGTTTGACTTTTCCCTTACAGCTGACTTCTGTTAGTTGTTTCTTTCTGTGGGTGGGGGCTGTTTGCACCATTGTTCCCTGATCACCTTTGAGCACCAGCCTCAATCAGCCTTGTGATCACCCTTCCCCTGTGTGTTTAACGAGGGGCCAGGGCTGACCTAGGCAGAGAAGGCTTTAAAAGCCAGTGGCTGAGCGACCAGAGGGAGCTTGCGAACAGGGGACAGCAAACAGGGGAGTTTGAGAGGGAGTTTGTGAAACCATGATGGTGAAGAGGAGCCGAACTGCTGCCAGCGCCCCTTCTGTCTCTTCTACCTGTGCCTGTAGCCAGACAGACATCCTGACCATAGATATCTCTACCCAGACCCTGGTGTGGACTTGCAAGGACTGCAGCCTGCAGTTCCCTGTCTCCAACGATCTGACTGAGGAGATGAATCGATGTGACAGGTGCCTGCTGGTGGAATCTCTCAGGAGGCAGGTGGGAGAGTTACAGGAGGAGGTGTCTCGGCTTAGGAGTATCCACACCCTGGAGAAGTTCCTCGACAGCATCCACGAGGAGAAGTGCAAGAAGGAGGGCACTATCCAGGTGCCAGGGACTACTGCCACAACACTGGAGCTGGATGGGGAGCCTGTGGCAGGGGGAGGACACTGGCAGCTGGTTACCTCTGGCGGTAGGCAGTGCTCCACCCCTGCCCACAACCCACCCTCTGTTGTGGTGAAGAATCATTATGCGGTGCTAGAGACGGTGAAGGAGGTGGAAGAGGAGAGGCCATGCACCCCCGAGGCTGGGAGGATCACAGCCACCACAGCTAGGAGGAAACGTAGAATTGTGGTGGTTGGGGACTCACTTTTGAGGGGGACGGAGGCACCCATCTGTCACCCTGACAAGGTCTCTCGAGAGGTATGCTGCCTGCCAGGTGCCCGCATCCGAGACATTACGGAGGGATTGTCGAGAATCATCTGCCCCTCTGACTACTACCCCATGCTTCTCATCCATGTAGGAACCAATGATACTGCAAGAGGTGATCCTCGGCAGATCAAAGGTGACTTCAGGGCTCTGGGAGTGCGGGTGAAGGAGTTTGGAGCACAGGTGGTGTTCTCCTTGATTCTTCCGGTCAAGGGTAGAGGCCTGAGCAGAAACAGATGCATCCTGGAGATGAAAGTTTGGCTGCGAAGATGGTGTCGTCAGGAGGGCTTTGGCTTCCTTGACCATGGGTTAGTGTTTCAGGAAGAAGGACTGCTAGGCAGAGATGGACTCCATCTTTCAAGGAAGGGGAAGAGCGTATTTGGACGCAGACTGGCTGACCTAGTGAGGAGGGCTTTAAACTAGGTCTGAAGGGGGAAGGAGACCAAAGCCCACAGGTAAGTGACTATGTGGGAGACCAGGGGGATGGGATGGAACTTGGGGGGTGCCGGGACTGTAACTACAGGGATAGAAGAGAGGATAGTTGGAACATGCAGGGGGAATCAAATAACCTTCTTAGATGCTCTAATGAAGCCCTAATGCCTGAGGCAGGTGGGGGAGGTCAACACCAAAAGAAAATCCAGGGAGGTAGATACAATAGAATTGAAAATCAAAATGGGAAAGTAGGGCAATCAGCTGGGTATCTTAGGTGCCTATACACAAATGCAAGGAGCCTGGGAAACAAGCAGGAGGAATTGGTAGTACTGGCGCAGACAAAGAACTATGACATGATTGGGATAACAGAGACGTGGTGGGATAGTTTGCATGACTGGAGCTCTGCAACAGATGGGTATAAACTGTTCAGGAAGGACAGGCAGGGAAGGAAAGGGGGAGGAGTAGCACTATATGTAAAGGAGCTCCATGACTGCTCAGAGCTTCATTATGAAAGTGGAAACAAGACAGCTGAAAGTCTGTGGGTTAAGTTTAGAGGGGAGAGCAACAAGGGGGATGTTGTGGTAGGTGTCTGCTACAGACCACCAGATCAGAAGGAGGAGGTGGATGAGGCATTCTATGGACAACTGACAGAAGTTTCTAGAGCACAGGCCCTGGTTTTCATGGGGGACTTCAATTACCCTGACATCTGCTGGAAGGCCAATACAGCAGTGCACAGGCAATCCAGGAAGTTTCTGGAGAGTGTTGAGGACAACTTCCTGGTACAAATGCTGGAGCAACCAACTAGGGGCCTTGCACCTCTCGATCTGCTGCTCACAAATAGAGAAGAATTTATCAGGGAAGTAGAAGTCAATGGCAGCCTGGGTAGCAGTGACCATGAAATGATTGAGTTCAAGTTGATGATTAAAGGAAAGAAGGAAAGAAGCAAAACGCAGACCCTGGACTTCAGAAAAGCGGATTTTGTCTCCCTCAGGGAACTGATGGGCAGGATCCCTTGGGAGGCTGATCTGAAGGGGAAAGGTGTCCAAGAGAGTTGGGTGCATTTTAAAGAAACCCTGCTAAGGGCACAGGAAGATACAATTCTGATAAGAAGAAAGCACAGCAAATGTGGAAGGTGCCCACTGTGGCTTAACAGAGAGCTCTGCACTGAGCTGAAGCATAAAAAGGATGCTTACAGGAAGTGGAAGCTAGGACAGATGACTAAGGAGGCATATAAAGACATTGCTCAGGACTGCAGGGATAAAATCAGAAAGGCCAAAGGACAAATGGAGTTGCGACTAGCAAGGGATGTGAAGGATAACAGGAAGGGGTTCTACAAGTATATCAATAACAAGAAGACGATCAGGGATGGTGTAGGTCCCTTACTGAATGGGGCAGGCATCCTCGTGACAGAGGATGAGGAAAAAGCTGAAGTCCTCAATGCTTTTTTTACTTCAGTTTTCACAAGCAGGGTCAGCTCCCAGCCCACTACACTAGGTACGGTAGACTGGGGAGAAGAAGAGAGGCCCTTGGTGACAGAAGGTCAGGTTAGGGACTGCTTAAAGAAACTAGATGTGCACAAGTCCATGGGGCCGGATGAACTGCATCCGAGGGTGCTGAGGGAGCTGGCTGATGAGATAGCAGTACCGTTGGCCATTATCTTTGAAAACTCGTGGCGAACAGGGGAGGTGCCAGAGGACTGGAAAAAAGCAAATATAGTACCTATCTTCAAGAAAGGCAAAAAGGAGGATCCAGGGAATTACAGACCTGTCAGCCTCACCTCAATCCCTGGAAAAATCATGGAGCAGCTTCTCAGAGAATTCATCCTGAAACACTTGGAGGAAAATAGAGTAATCAGGAACAGTCAGCATGGATTCACCAAGGGTAAATCATGCCTGACCAACCTCATCGCCTTCTATGATGAGATGACTGGATTTGTGGATGCGGGAAGAGCCGTTGATGTGATATACCTTGACTTTAGCAAGGCTTTTGATACAGTTTCCCACAGCATTCTCATTGGCAAATTAAGGAAGTATGGGTTAGATGCATGGACTGTAAGGTGGATAGAAAACTGGCTAGATTAACGGTTTCAGCGTGTAGGAATCAATGGCTCCATGTCAAGTTGGCAAGCAGTAACAAGTGGTGTGCCCTAGGGGTCGGTCCTGGGGCCAGTTCTGTTCAATGTTTTCATTAATGATCTGGATGATGGGATAGATTGCACACTTAGTAAGTTTGCAGATGATACCAAACTGGGGGGAACGGTAGACACCTTGGAGGGCAGGGACAGGATTCAGGGAGACCTAGACAAATTGGAGCAGTGGGCCAAGAGGAATCTCATGAGGTTCAACAAGGACAAGTGTAAAATCCTGCACTTGGGACGAAAAAACCCCATGTACTGCTACAGGCTGGGGAGTGATCAGGTAAATAGCAGCACTTCTGCTTCAGTGCTTTTGCTGTACAGGAAATTAAATTTGGCGGTGCCTCCACCAGGCTGGCACCGGTACACGCTCAGTAGCATGCCTTGGGAGCCTCCAGGACTAAATCCATGCAGCTAAGAAAAATGGGTCTAATCCAAATTTACTAATTATATATACAATGCACTCAAGGTACTAAATTGCATGTAACAAACCTTTACTTAACAAAGAATTTATTGTAACAAGATGGAACTGAATATTACTACTAATTTAAATACACAGGGGCAAGTAAATAAATCAGTGGCCAGACAGAATACAGTTTAAAGGAAACATATCTAACAGGAAGGTCTCTCTCCCTTTTCCAAGGGATCATGGGAGTTGTAGGCTCTCAGTGGAAGAACTTACAGCACAGAGGAACTGCTTAAATGTTAACCTCCTACTTGAATTCAAAGGCTCCTAAAGTACAGGGTATCTATACTAAGACTCTGCAGTTCCTACTGTAGTCCACTTTCCATACCTAGGATTTCTTTATATGGTGGGGTAAATCAGGGTCCAGGAGTGGCTAACCGGGGAGACACAGTGGCACACCAGCAAGGCCGTTCTTAGGGTAGTGTGGCTGGGACACCTGCCCAGGGCCCTGCGCTTTGGGGGCCCCCGTGGGGCCACCCTGCTGCACCCCACCCCATGCCGGGGATGGGGCAAGCTGGCCAAAAGGGTGTCCCAGTTCAGCCCTGTGGGTCTGCTCCCGCTCCTCCCCAGGTCACATGCACTGTTCTTGGCTCCGTGCTGGAGCAGTGAAGAGAGGGCGGGAGGCAGCAGGAGACCCATATTGCTACCCCTTGCCCTGGCTGTTCTGACTCCTGCCCCCACCCCCTGCTGCTCCAGCACAGAGCAGAGAGCAGCACATGTGGTCTGGGGTGGGCGGGCGGACTGGCAGCACTGAACCAGGATGCCCTTTTGGCCAGCTCGCCCGGTCCCTGGCATGGGCCTGCCGGCGCAGGGGCCTGACCCTGCCCTGGGCCAGCCAGCCCCACTCCACAGTGCCAGGGAGGTGAATGGGGGCCCCACAGATGGCAATTTGCCTGGGGCCCCTCACCCTCTTAGGGACAGCCCTGCACCCCAAACCCAATTCTAGGAAGGGAACATCACAGGATTGCTTGGCATTTCCTTTGTAGTTACAACATGCTACTGTCTGTGTCTTCAGGAAAAGTCTTGTGCTACCATTCTATGGCTAGCGAAGGCCCCAAAATACAGCAGAACCTCATTCTGTTTGTGCAGCAATGCAAACATCTATTAGGCTATGTCTACACTGAGCATTTCAAATCGAACTACTGAATTCGAATCGACCAATTCGAATCTAATTTGAATTCAGTCAATTTGAATTGACAAGGGCACACTAGAAAATCCCATTCGAATTGGCATGTCCATGAACAGGAGTAGGCAGTTCAAATTCAGTAGGGGGCACTATGTATAGGGAAAAATCAAGCTGTGGCTAAGTCAAACTAACAGTGACTTCGAATTGACATGGCCACAATTTGAATTACATACTTCGAATTGACCCTGACTTCAATGGAAAAGCAGGTTTGACCAATTTGAACTCTGCTTTCCTCAGTTTGAACTGAGGAGTGCCTCAGTTTGAATTGAGGAAAGCTGGCATGCCCATGCACTTACTTGAATTCGAATTGATGACAATTAATTCGAATTCACATGTAAGTGTAGACATAGCCTTAATGATCATAATGAACAGTAAAATTTCATTTTATTTTTGTTTTTAGAAATGATTTTATGAATTGCTTAACAGGAGTGTGGCTATCTTGGGCAAAAGCACCAAAATAAAAACTGCAGTTGAATTAGACTTTCAACATGTGAATAGCATGTGAATAGCAATATTATAGCATAAAGGAGAATTAAATATCAGAACATCACAGTACTCCCACATTGAGTTACACAACACAGACAGTATTTCTACCTGGCAAAATCAGATAGGTGGGAGTTTAATCTTTATCTCATTTCACTGTGCCCAATTTTATCAGCTACTTAAGGGAACAGGTAAAATTAAAAATCATTTCTGAAGACACTATTATGGGAATATTTTGAACATTGAGCCTTTTTCCTCATTAAATTCCATCATCTCACTGAATATATTATTCTACTGTCAACACCACAGAGAATCAACCAGATCGACTAACATTGTGAGTGAAAGTCTTTCTCCTATAAATCCTCATTACTAATTCATTATGCCCCTCAGTCAGCGTTAAAAACACTGGGTTCTCAGTCTAACTGAAAGCCTCGTGGGGAGCCAACTACAGCACTATACAGTAGCCAGAACTTTGGCTCTGTCCCCATCACAAGAATGCACATTAGTTGCCTGGTCCTCTAAACTAGAGATGATAGAAAACAAATCTCACATCTGAACCCATACCAATGTCAGAAACTGAAGCAATCTCCTGGTCCAAACCTGTCCCTACAGTTTTAATTCTGTTTTGTTTCAAAATACAGAAAGGGCACATTTTCCAGTTTATCTTTAGATGAAGATGAAGTTTCATATCATCATCTCATGATATCAGGTATCTCAGAAGAACAGCTGACAGTTAGCGATCCACCATCAATATAGCATAATCACTGTGATATCAGGTAATCATTTGGAGCTCCACCCATTTCTGTGATGCAGCATTGCCTAGCAGGTACTGCTGAGACCCTAATAATTACTATGTGTGACAGTTCTATAATGAATTAACTATTGTTATCATACTTCTGCTTATTATTTGCATTAGCACACGGTGAGAACTAATCTAAGTGCTTTACAACACACAGAGAGACAGAAGAATTTCTGTTCCAAGATATTCTGGGTCTTTATATTATATGAAGAAGTTTATTGGAAGAATTCAATAGTAGATATTCAAAATCCAAGTTCTTTTGCTTAGTTTTGATAGGATACAATTTCATGCTGTGATTTTGTTTCCTGATTGAGCAAGATTCTGAGATCAGAGGGAGAGACTCTTTTTATAGTGATTCACATTGGCACTAGGAATACCAGCTAAGGCATCATTTCACAGCTTGTGGAGGGGCAAGGAAGAGAAGGGATACCCAAACAATCTTTTAGAGTTTCTAAAAGTAATAGATAATTTATTAACATATAAAGTATTTGTTTCATCCAATGAGTAATGATATTAGACTTCATTCTGAGAGACAAAGAAAAGATAATTGCTTACTGTAAAATTACTGGTTGCCTTGGTACCAGTAATCATGATCTGGTTGTGCAACAGAATGTGGCATCAACTAGTTGTATGTATTTTTGGAACTTTGAAAGGGCCAGTGTTCCCAGTCTTAATACAGTCATTGTAATACCTGACTGGGATCATTAAAGTGGGAAGTAAAATGAAAACTGGGAATTGTTCAAGGAGATGCTACTGATACCTTCAATTGCACCCTATCACCTCCAAAACAATTCCACAAACACATAAAATAAGTTATACTGGGCAAAAAAGCCATCCCAGTTAAAAGGTAAGGCAAATGTAGGATAGATAGATAGATAGATAGATAGATAGATAGATAGATAGATAGATAGATAGATAGATAGATAGATAGATAGATAGATAGATAGATAGATAGGGAAAAGGTGGGAAGAAAGTGGCAGTGAATATAAATTGGAAGTTTGAAAATGTAGGTAAGTAATACGAGAAGCTAAAGGCATCACTGAACTCTCGATGACCAAAATAGTTAAAGATAATAGAAAGCATATTATTATGTAGAAAACATTCTTATATTTTAAAGCATATTAAAAAAATAACCAGATATAAGATACAAATTGATTGCTAGAAACAGATGATAAAATTGTTAATAGTGATTGTGAAAGGCAGAAATGTTCAAATATTCAAATTCAGAACAGAAATATCTACTGAAGCATGTCAAACCCATATGATGTTACTGGGGGTGGAATAGAATTGTGGATGGATGAAAGGCAGTATATTCTAAAGACAAACATTTTCAAATAAATAGGCCCTGATAACTTTTACTTATGTCTTAAAGAAAGCAGCTCTCTGAACTATTAATGTTAATTTTTAACAAACCTTGGAAAATTGAGGAAATTCAAAAGGATTGAATAACTGTCAATGTTCAATATTCAAACTTCCAATATTCAAACAGGATAAACTATAGATTAGTTGCATTGATATCAATCTCAGGTAAAATAATGGAATGATTACTTTTAAATACTATCAGCAAGGAATTTGGCTATGTCTACATCTAAAAATTTAGTTTGGACTTGCAAGTCCACACTAAATAAGTCTGAGGTTTCTTAGTTTGAACTAACTGCACATTCTAGTTCAAACTAGAATGAGTGGCTAGTTCAAAATAATAGCTTAGTTTGAACTTTTTTAGTTTGAACTAGCCATTACTTCACAGCTTGGCCATACTTGGTTCAAACTAAAGTTCCAACTAAACCAGCTAGTCCGGAGTAAGCAAGGGTTTTTACTACTGTGGGTTAAGCTTTGGCTAGTCTGAACTAAGAAACTTCTTAGTTCAGACTAGCCAAAGGCTAGTGTGGTCATGGGCCAAATTAATCTGGACTAAGCAAGCTTAGTCCAAACTAATTTGGCAGTGTAGACATAGCCTTAGAGATTAAAAAGATAATTAATGCCAGTCAACATGGTTTCATAGAAAGTAAGTCCCATCGAACAAAATTGGGGGGGGGGTGATTGTTTGCTTGTTTGTTTGTTTGTTTTTAGTTATTGTGAAGCTGGAAAACCAGATGGCAGGTCATGCCAGGACCCCTAGGCCTCAGCTATACATAGAAAAGTGCATAGCTGGAAACCATTCTGGTGCACCTCTGCATTAGTACTGTTAAAACAGGCAGCCTGAGATTTAAAGAAATTATTTTGATTTGTTGAAATGATTGTTGGTTGCTGTGTGCTTTAATTTCACTTATGATATCTTTCTATCCCAAGGGTTGGCAACCCCACGCATCCATGCCAAAAATGGCACAGGTTTGAGCCTGAACAGCATGCAGCACCACTCAGGCTCACCTGGTGGCCCCGCTTCCGTCAGCACTGCACAACCGACAGCAAGAGCCGCATACTGCAGCCATGCTTCCCCATTGGGGAGCACAGCCGGCAGAAACAAAGAAGTTGTGTCACACTCGGCTCCTGACCCTTGCTGGCCCCACCTCTCACTGGGCAGAGCTGGAGAGGAGTGGGACAGGTTGGCTTGCCCACTTCCGTCTCCGACCCCAGAGCTGGAAGCTGCCCACCAGCGGGGCTGAGAGCCGGCCAGAGCCAAGACCCCAGAAGCCGCTCGTTGGTGGGGGTGAGATCTGGTTACAGCCGGGACCCGGAGGCTGTCTACCAGTGGGGCAGGGGTTGGCCCCAAACTGGAAGCATTGCCCCATCCCCTTTCGGCCCTGCCCCCACACACACTGAGGGTGAGGTCGGCAGGGATGGCATGGAAGCTGGAAAAGGTTGCTGGCTCCTGCTCTATGTCATGTTATAAAGTAGCGGTCAGCAACCTAAGGCACGCGTGCCAGCACCCAGTTTGAGTGGCATGTGGGAGGCCTGGCTGCAGCCGCACAACTCAAGACTCCAAGCACTGCACCTGTGCTGCATCCCCTTCCTGCCATCAACGTGGTCCTACCCATCCCCTCTCCCACATGGGCCCAGTATCCAGGAAACTGCTGGGGTGGTGGGAAATCCACAGCTAAAAAAAGCCCTACTGTCGACACCACTATTGAGAACAGTCCCCACAAAAGCCCCTGCTGCCAATAACACTGCAGAGAACAGGACCCTGGCACTGGGAGAGGGTGGAGGGAGTAAGACACACACCTTTCTAAAGGTTGCCAACCCCTGTTATAAGATAATATATAAATGTTCGTACAGTAATTGTAAAAATATTTTCTCTGAAATTATTAAACTGACAGTCAATAAAAAAGTGTTAATAAAGGTGAAATACTAGTTTACAATAGGGCATGTTATGGCCTGCTCAGCAAAAAAGGCTAGTGAATACACTTTTCCACCACCAAAACACATGGCACTGAGGGGGAGAATGCCAAATGTATAAAGAAACGGTATACAGGTATACCATTTGTCTTTGAGACACTATTAAGCTGATACCTATCCACCTAACTAGATTAGCTGGGAAAGCAGAAAAGTTGTTAATAATACTTCAGAGAAGGATACTAAGGTGTATTAGAAACTTAAAGACAATGCATTGGAAAAATTTAAGACCATTCATTGGACCTATCAAATGAAGTAACAGAAATCTCAAAATGTTCAACAATATCAATCATGTTGAATATGTACATTAAATGTGAAATTTTATAAGAACATGGTTAATACAAGTTAATAAAGGTGATTATGAAAAAAACTGTTTGCTATGATGGCCCGAAGGCAATTGCTATAGGTAGTTACAGATGAGGTAAAGGCAGCCAGTTGTAACAAGACACCTTCTGCAATTTTAGAGATTGCAGAAATTGCTGATGAATCAAAGGGCTATGAATGCAAATTCCAGGTGAAGGGAAATTTTAATGTGACCTAGGTTAAGAGAAAGCAAAGGATTGGAAATAAACCTAACCTCGCCTCATCTTTGATGAGCAAGGGAGCTCAAGTTTTAAAACCCTTATCAAACGGGAAAGCAAGTCATCTGCCATTGCCATAGGGCTCCTGTATGTATAAAACCAATTACTTGAAATTTAAGATTACCCCCACCACCGCCACCTACCACAGTGAGTGCCATTTCTGTTGCCTCATACGCAACAATAGAGGAGAGAAAATCAATGAACTCTATTAGGACTGAATTTTGACAAGGAAGTGAGTAATTCTTTAAGAATGCTGTGCTAAATAACATAGATTGTACAGTTTGGAGGTACATAGTATCCCAAGTCACTTTGATTATGTAAATATTAAGGGCTTCCTGGCAATCATTTTAATATTTTAGCTTTGGCCGAATTCTCAGGAACTGTATTTCTAGTTAAGTTTCCTTGAGTGAGAGAATTTTAAGGGAGGTGTTATAGGCATTAGGAATCTTCTTCCTGTTGATATTTTAATAAGTAATGATATTTTACCATGTCTAAGCAGGTTAATATCACTACTTTCAGGCAAAAGGAGTATGGTTCTACCTCATGTAGTTTGTCTGTAGACAGAAGGGAGGGCTATGAGAGGAAGCGAAATGCCATCAGTACTTTGTCAGATGAAAGTAGATTTTAGCCCTTAGAGGATGGCTTTGAAGATTCCACTGCCTTGACAGAGTCTGCTCTTAATTTGAGATTCAGAATAAGTTTATTGAGGCTCAATAGGCTGATCTTTCCCCGTACAAAAAAGAATACCACTCAAAATAACACCGCACCTGGGGAAAGTAAGCATAGAGTTTTTTTTCCTAGAAAGAGTTTTGCAGTACAGGGGATGTCCTATAAGGTGCTGGATGCTTAGGAGTGGAAAGAACCTGTGGCATGCTTAAAGAGAATTTCTATTGGCCTCACATTATTAAAAAAGTAAATATAGAATACTCTAAGAGTTATGTGTTATGTCAAAAGAGATAAATGGAAACCTGCAAGATGCCTTTGCAGGCACTGTCTAACTCTGGTATTTGTCAGAGTTTCTGCAGACATTTTAGGTGCCCTCTCCAAACTTTCCATGAATGGAAAGAAACACATTCTGGTTATGGTGGATTCTGCTGAGGCCACAGTTCTGCATAACACAGAAACTGAAACTGTGGCCACTTCTCTATTTACCATTTTTAGCAGAGTACATTTTTCCAAGCAAATCTTGTCAAACTGTGGTGCAAATATCATGTCCGTAGTTATCTAAAAGTTTGGCAGTTGTGTGGAATGAGGCTATTGCTGTGCCTGAGGAGTTCACACTTGATCGCTGGTTGGTGACATCTAAGCATAGAACTCAAAATGAATTGGAGGTGTATGTCGTGCTTCTTAACAATCTGCCCTGGGGTTGGTTCTTACCCCCCCAAGTCACTAAACAGCCTAATAACAATATTAAAGGTCTGGTTGATAAAGGCAACTCTCTTACTACAAACAAGGAGTCCTGTGGCACTTTTAAAGACTAACAAATTTATTTATCACATGAGCTTTCATGGGAGAAAATCCCACTTCATCAGACGCTTTGAAGACCGATACATCTGTTAGTCTTTAAGGCTATGTCTACACTAGCAAATTAGTCCAGGCTAAGCAATCTTAGTCCGGGCTAATTTGAACCCAGTCTACACTAGGCTTTGGTTAGTTTGAACTTAAAAAAAATAGGTCAAACTAATTAAAAGCTAGTTGAAACTAGTTAGTTCAGCTGGTCAGTCCAAACAAACTGCTTACGTTGAACTCATTTGCATTTTTAGTTCGAACTAGCCCAGTGGAGACATGCTAGTTCAAACTACATAGTTCGAACTAGCGGTGTGTTTGATTTAAATGAATTTTTTTAGTTTGAACTAACTTTTAGTTCAAACTAGCTGTGCTTTTTCAGTCCGAACTAAAAAGTTTGTTCAAACTAAAAAAGCACAGCTAGTTCAAACTAAAAGTTAGTTCGAAGTAAAAAAATGTGTTTAGTTGAACTAACTTTTGAATTATTTAGTTGGCATTAACCAAGTCCATACTAATATTTTTGATATACACGTAGCCTAAAAGTGCTCTGTCTCAAAAAAAAAAATAATAATAATTGGAAAACGTACAGGGAAACAAAGGGGCAACAAAAATTATTAGGAGAAATTAAAATGATTGGAATTGTTCAGCTTGGAAAAAAAATGATTAAATAGAGATGTGATAGAGCTCTATAAAATTATGAATGGTTTAGAGAAAGTAAGTAACGAAATGTTGTTTATCTTTTATCTTTTATCATACCACCAGAACTTGGGGGTCATTCAATTAAATTTTACGCAACAGGTCTTAAACAAACAAAAGGAAGTACTTCACATAACATACAGTCATCCTTTGAAACTGATTCCCAGTGTATGGTGTGAAGGATCAAAATTATAACAGGGTTCATAAAGGAATTACATAAATTTATGGACTTTAGCATCACTTGCTATTAACAAAGATGGTCAGGGATGTAATTCAGAAGCAGGTGGCCCCAGCACAGATCCCACCCCTCCCACTGTCAGCTAGTGGCCTGGGCCCAATCCAGCTCCTCCTGCTGACAGTCAATGGCAGGTGGTCTGGGCCCAATCTGGCCCATGGGATGCGCTGCAGGACCTGGGTGGCAGGCTGTGGACTGGCCTTACCCCAGGAAGGGCTGATCCTCCACCCGGCCCACCACCTGACCCAATCCCCCCCACTGGCCTAACCCCAAGCCAGAGGGGCCCATTTTCCACCTGTCCCCCACAGCCATCCCCTGCCCTGCCATACAAGTCCCACTCTGTAGGGGTGATCCCCCTGCACCCCACAGTTCCTCCTAGCCCTCCCCATCCTGGTCCTTCCACAACCCCCTCACACATTGTACTTCCCCGTTGCTGGTCCTGGACCAGGGAGGAGGAGTCATTATCTTGCAGACAGCATCTGTCTGCAGAGGGATTTAAAATTCTGCTGCTGCTGTGGCCTACATGACTCAGCTGCATGCTCAACGGTGGGGCAGCAGCTGAGCTCAAGCAGGCAGACTCACTGTGCCTGCTCCTGCTGGGCAAAAATCAGCGCAGGCTGTGCCTGAGGCTCAGGGAGGCTGACACCCCATGGGCCCATGGCAGTGACGCCACTGGTGTTCCTGGCCCCTCAAGCATATTAACTTAAATTACATTATGGTTGATATTAGAGAGAAGTTTAGCTATATTCACCATGTGGCCCAGACCTGTATGCCATTTAGGATTAAATCAAGAATTGTCTCTTCCCTTGTGGATACCAGGACTAGCTTCTTCAAGATGCAGTTATGAATGATGTGTAGAAATTTTATATCTGCCTTCTGTTATGAGGTGATATGTACCCAGTCAATATCAGGATATTTGAAATATCCCATTACTATTGGGTTTCCTATTTTTATAGCCTCTCTAATTTCGCTGAATGTTTCATCATCACCACCACTATCCTGGTCAGGTGGCGCTATAATTTTCTTATCGCTATATTCTTGTTATTCAAGCATAGGATTTCTATCCATGGAGAGTCATTTAAAATTATGACTATATTTGGCTCCATGGTTTCTTTCACATATTGGGTGTGTTCACACAGCACTCTTATTTTGAAACAACAGAAGTTGTTTCGAGATAAGAATTACCCTGTTCACACGACGCACCGTCGTTTCAAAACAACTTAAACCCCATGTGGGGATGAAACAACATTGTTTCAAAACAATTGTTTTGAAACAATGCCGTCTGAACATGTTGTTTCGAAACAATGGTGTCTTGTTTCGAAATAACTGTTGTCTGAACCTGCTATTTCACTTTGAGCTTTTTTCCTTAATTCGAATCAACAAACTGTTAATTCGAATTAACTTATTTCGAAATAGCCCCTTATTTCGATACAACTTGTTTCGGAACAACTTGTATCGAAATAACCCCCTGTGTGTGAACGTAGCCATAGTGTCACTCCCCACCCAGGACTATTCTCTCATTTCTGTGTATTTTGTACCCGGGGAATAACCTTTTCCCATAAATTATCATCACTTTACCAAACTTCTTTGGGTTTTCTCTTTAATAAATTGATTTCTTGCATTTGTAAACAGGATTATAAATTTGTAAATATTTTGTTGTCATTCCATGTGGTGTAATTGAATGGGACAATTTTTCATGTGACTATTTCTCTTTAACTCCTTCTTATACTTTACCAACTTCTATCCTCTCCTGTTTACGAGGATATAAAGAATCTCTGTCAATGGGGACATGTCTATCCAAACTGTGTACTCCTCTGCACCTTTGGACTTTCCCCCAGACCTCAGTTTAAAAACTTCTCTACAACCTTTTTAATTTTACTTGCCCAAAATCTGGTTCTATTTTGGCTTTGGTGAAGCCTATCTTTCCAGCATAGACTCCTCCTTTCCCAAAAGATTCCCCAGTTCCTAATAAATCTGACTCTTTCCTCCCTATACCATACCTCATCCAGTCATTGAGACCATTCCTGTCTATCTAGTCCTGCCCATACTGGAAACATTTCAGGCAGTGCTACCATGGAGCTCTTGGACTTTAATCTCTTAACTAGGAGCCTAAAGTTCCCCCCACAGTATGTATTGTACCTTTCCCTATGTCTCTGTTACCTACATATACAATGAGGATATCATGCCAACATTTGATCCCACCTGGGGGATCATTTCCCTCCACTCTAGTTTGATGCTTTCCTTCTTTGATACTTTCAGACTCCTCAACAAAGACAAAATCTGTCAGATTGTGACTGTGTAGGGAACCACTCTACTGTGTCCTGGAAAGTCTTATTTATGTACCTTTTTGTCTCTCTTACTTACCAAACTCACTCCAAAAATCCCTTAGGCTGTGTTCACACAGCAATCTTATTTCGAAATAACAGAGGTTCACACAACGTACCATTGTTTTGAAACAATGAGTTCCGTTGTTTTGAAACAACGGTGTTGTTTCGAAACAACTTCAGTCCCATTTGGGGACAAAACAACGTTGTTTTGAAATGATAGTTTTGAAACAATCCCGTCGGAACATGTTATTTCAAAATGATGGTGACTCGTTTCAAAATAACTGTTGTCCGAACATGCTATTTTGATTCCTGCTTTTTTCCTTAATTCAAATTAACAAACTTAATTCGACTTAACTTATTTCGAAATAAGGCGTTATTTCGATACAAGTTGTTTCAAAACAACTTGTATCAAAATAACCCCCTGTGTGTGAACGTAGCCTTAGTTGCTCCTAAAATGATATGCTTTATTCCAGCTTCTGGCAAAAATTCTATCACCTGTGCACCTATGCATCTGGCTAGATGGCTGTTGTCCCTTTTGAATTCCCCTCTTCATTATCTTGCTTCATGGACCATATAGAAAACACAAAGATTTTTATTGCTTTCAGTGTACTCATAATTCTTTTAGCTCTGAATTATGACCATGACTATAACCAAATATCACCTTTAAGAACTTCAGACAGTCACTTGCAAGTGTCCGGAAGGATTTTTTTTTCTCCAGTACACAAGTGTCTGATGTACTTCTCTTCTTGCCTTTCTCTGAAGCATCTAGAAATGGCCAGAACTGGAGATGGGATAGGGGATGCCATAGACTAGTGCTCCAAGTTAATACAGAGCAACCATTTTTCTAAAAGATTGGCTTGTGTGTCTTGCTTTCGTATTCAGGGTCAGATTGATCATCAAATTTAAAATTGGGAAGGACTTTTCTCTAAATCATATTAGCAGAGACCTCATAGCAGTTTAGTCACCTGAGGACTGAAATGCCGTGGTTTAAGTGAAGTTACTTGACCCAGTGTAGCAGTATCTGAGTAAAATTTAGTGGCTTATGATATGCAGGAGAGTAGACTGTGGGAAATATGAAATTAACAAATATAACTTAAGGTTTTGGTCTGAATTCTTGAGAATGAATTGTGAAATCAAATTTTGCCTTTGGAGGAAGATCTCGATCTTCTGTTTCTGTGAATTGTTCTGCCAATAAACACATTTCCTAGAATATCTCTGAGTAGCAAAGAGCTAGAAGGAATAAATAGAGCTTAAGGAACTTAAAATTTTATGCAATCATATAATCACTGTTTTTTTTCTTTCTTTATTTAGGACATTCTCAATTCAGCCTTAATCTGAAATTATGGGAATCTATAGAATCTCAACATCTTCCAATAAATTTGATTCCATAGTAATAATTCCACCATTTATTTAACTCTGGTGCTTTTAAATTTTATGCAATAACGATGGTTAAATCTATTTATTCCAAAGGCAGAAACAGTAAGAAATGTTTCTTATAAACTGTATCATACATGTAATATATTTATCATCTTATATCTGTATTACATATATATTAATAATATTAATTTATTGATGCATTTGCAAGCGTAATTATTTGAATATAAATTCAACAAAACTTAAGATGTCACTCTCAACTACAAAAATATGTTTCCAAAATTGAAAATTTGAACCTAATTAATCTTCTACATAACGTCACTATGGTTCCTATTTATTATATTCAGACAAGAAATTTAGGAGATGACATCGTGTCTGAGAAAGTGTCACACTAGGCAGCAAGATTCCATGGCCAGTTAAAGTAGCTCTTTGAGGTGGTACCCGTTCAGTCAGGGTGCCAAAAAGTGCAGTTGTCTAAACATAAGACAGTTTTTTTTAATTTTCCTTAGATGTAAAAACATTAATGGGAACAGTTTGATAAACAGCATAATGTAGATTACTATGATATGAAAACAGATTGATTCCCAGTGCACATATGGTACTCTTTGGTGAATTAGGAATGAACAACCTTATTGATACATTCACTGTGGTAGTCTAGCTGTTAGAAACCAGAAAAAAGATAGTAAAGGATTGGCAGCATCTATAAAGATGAAAATAAAATGTAACAAAAAGTGTTATAGGTATCAGAAAAGACCAAACAATTCTTCATGTATAGTAGTTAAAAGAGGTCTGCAAATGAAGCAGGATCATCCTTCATTTCAAATGCTCCTGTGATCAGACTGAAGTGAGATAGCAGCTGTTTAAATAGAGTTAACACACCAGACACTTCGGCCCCAATAAAAAGCTACTATACAGTATGCTATGGCAGTTTGTTTTTAAATGAAAGTCAGCTTTCCAGCTGCAAATAATTTATGTTATCAGAACTTACATAAAACCACAGAAATGTCTCAAAGAAGAAAATGTTAATCCTCACCTCAGTTGTGGTGAAAACACTAAACATGTATTTTTAATGTTACATTAATATTTAAATACTATTTATGAACTTAGTTTTGTTGACAGATTCATGTCAAGTAATGCTTTTAGACTATCATACTCATTTATATTTGAAAGCGGGGAAAATGCATGTTGAGATATTATAGGTTAAATGTTTTAGATGATAGAGATAGAGATAGGGTATGTCTACACTTAGAATTGAATTGAAATTGATGACAATCAATACGAATTCAATTAAGTGCATGGCCACACTCGCTTTCCTGGGTTCAAACTGAGGAACTCCTTAGTTTGAATTGATGAAAGCTGACTTCGAAATGGTCAAACCTCGTTTTATTTTGAAGTCTCGGTCAAATGGAACCCAGTAGTTCAAACTGACCCGGTGAGGCCATGTCAAATCAAACTCACTGTGAGTTCGAATTGATATGGGTTGACCTTCCTTACAGGGTGCATGGCACCCCAGAAAAAAGACCAGCCCACCAGATCTTGGGATCAGCAGCCCTGAAGGTGGCTCCATTCCCCCCCAGGCAAACTGGGCTGGGGGCAAATGGGTTCCTGTCCCCTGACTGGGGACAGGGACCCCCATGGGTGGCTCCAGCCCTGCTTGCTGGCTGGGGAAGGGATCCCAATGGGGCTGGAGCCCTGCTCCCCAGGCTGGGGAAAGAACCCCCACCCGTGGCTCCAACCCCAATGGCCATGAGTGGAGACAGGACCCCCCGTGCAGCTGTAGCTGCACTCCCCCAGTGCGGCAATGGGACCCCTGCACCAGGCTGGACCCCCATGTGCGGCTCCAGCTCCATTTGCCACACACAGGGACGGGACCCCTGTGCACGGCTAGACCCCCGCTAGCCACACACAGGTTCAGGACCCCTGCGAGCGGCCAGCAGGCCTCCGGCCATGTGAAGGGATCCTGGAGCCACATGTGGGGGCCTGTCCCTGCGCCTAGCCAGTGGGGCTCCAGCTGCATGCAAGGGTCACTTCTTCCCTGCCCTGTTGCACTGTTAGCGTGGGCAGAGGGAATTCCCTCAGGCCAGCACTGACCATGCAGGGAGGGGAGAAGGGATTCCCCCAGCCCCACACTGACAGCACAGAAGGGGCAGAGGAAAAAGGATTATCCCCGGCCTGTGCTGACAGCCCTGGGCTGGAGAAATTCTTTCTCCCCTGCCCCCAGTGAGCTGTGGGGGGGGGGTGCCCTAGCCCTAAGGAGCCCTGCCAGGGGAAAACATCCCCTGCCAAGATCCTGCTTTCTGAGCCATGCGTGGGGGAAAGCATCCCCTGTCCAGCTCTAGCAGCACCCCACCTATAGATGGGCAGGGTGTGCTTTTTCCTGTGCTGGGCTGAGGGGGCTGGAGCCCAGTAGGGGATTGGGTGGTGGCATGGCCCTTCAAGGGGGCCATGTTTCCATACCTCCCATGGTATCTCTCTTCCAGTTCAAATTAGCAAGTCCTGTCCATGGACATGCTAGTTTGAATTGGTTTTACTAGTGTCACCATGTTAGTTCAAATTGACTCAGCTCGGACTAATCGTTTGTAAGGCAGGCTTAGAAGCTATGTTTAACAGCTTCTAAATGGGGGAGCAACTAATCTGTATGGGTCCTGTATTAGCATGGATACAAAGAGCACAATTAGCCAATTAGCACACTGGGTGCTGGGCATAGTGAGTAATGGTATTGGGTTTAGTCTGCTCACAAATCTATCAATATCTGTAATTCTACTAAGGGGAAATATGAAATGCTGTCTTTTTCTGAATTGCTACTCTATGTTTGTTGCTAATCTGTCTGAATTAGATAAAGGGTAAAAACTACCCTTAGTTAAGAAGAGGCTTGTAGGAAGGGTGACTGCATGTTTCAGCTTGAAAGAGACTAGGGTGGGAGTTTGAGATTATTTTGGTTTTGCCTCCTATTGCTTCTCCTGTTTTTTTGATGGCTATGGCTAAGCATTCTGAGGCTTTTTTGTCATTTAGCTAAAGATAGCTGTTTACACCTACTCAAGAGCTGGAATCACCAGGGAAAAGAGCAAACTCTATCTTTGACTAGAGAGAAATTTTTCTCTGTGAGCTGAGATGGGTGCAGCTGGTGGACAGTGGGCAGAGCCAGCAGACAGTGAGAGTGACTAGTGGCAAGCTGAGTGACATGAGTGACCAGAGGGTGGTGCTGGCGGATACTGGGTAAAGCCAGCAGATGGTGAGAGTGGCCAGCAGTGAGCTTGTTGGTGTGAGCTTCCAGAGGGTGGAGCTGGTGGACAGTGGGTGGAGACAAGGAACAGTTCTAGAGGATGGAATGAGTGACCAGTAGATGGTGTTGATGGACAGCTCGCATGAAAGACACTCTCTATGTACCCTAGGGTTAGCTGGGAGCCTAGTTAGCACTGATTTTCCAGTTCAGTGCCAGTTTTGCTGTTAAGTTTGTATGTTCTGTTATGTGGTGTGGGTTGTTGGAAACTTTGCTCTATACTAATTTTTGTAGATTAGTGCTGATCTCTGTTATTTGGCCTTTTGCATTTTTGTTTTACTACTATTAAAAATTCTGTTTACTACACTCAGACTCATGCTTGCGAGTGGGGAAGCCTTACCCCTTGGGGTGTCCAGGGAACAGTGCAGGATTACCCAGAAATCTGGGTGAGGGCTCGAGCTGGCTGGTGGTATTATACTATTGGGAAACCCAATATAGAACCTGTCCCTTGTCCTGTCAGCCCGCCCTGGCAGAAGGGTTACACATTAGTTCGACTTGATTAGTTCAAATTCAGTCAGTTCAAACTAACATTCTAAGTGTAAAGATAGAGCTAGATAAAGAGATAAAGAGTACTTCTTTTTTTTATGGAAAAAAAAGGCTATGGAGTATTGGCACCTTTTTGCCAGCCCCATTGCCCAGCTTGGGAAGAGGGCAGGATCCACAGGGGAAAGGAGAGTACTGGCACTTTTTTTTTTTAAATCACTGGATATAGATCTAGATAGAATTGGAATGGGTTGCCTAGGAAGGTGGTGGAATCTCCATCTTTGGAGATATTTATGGTCCAATTAGACAATACCCTGACTGCAATGATTTAGTGAGAGTGGTCCTGCTTTTAGCAGGGGGTTAGACTAGAGGACCTCATGATGTCCCTTCCAACCCTATGATTCTATGATTCTGTGAACACATCAAGATGTAAAAACAATAACAATAACAACAATAACAATAACAGTTCTTTTACCCTATTCAAGCTTACTGAATCACCCCCCTTTGGGATCCAAATTTACCTTGATCTGTCCACATACCCCTTTTTTGATGCTACTCATCAATTTGACAGGTCCATGCATCATTGGACATCTCTATCCATCAAGGTGTCATGGTTTGACCAAAAACTTACCTATCTCCGTCCATCAAGGTGTCATACTTTGACTGAAACTGTACTTACATAATACCTCCTTATCTCTTTGGCATTATTTACTGGCATTAGACTGACTCAATACCTTTCAGGTACTTTTCCATTTTTCATACTTATTACAATTTCAGCTTGTTTATTGCCAATTCCAATGAAGTTGAACTTCCCAATTTGTTTCATGACCACACCTTCAGTCTGTGTCCATACCTTCATGTCCATACCTTCAGTTCAGACCCACTGTACATTCCATTCAGGCCTACTGTTGGATTACTTTGTTTGGCCTTGACCCAACACCTAGACACTGCTACTCTTTTTTCCTACTTTAACCTTTTACTTTCTCCTATAAGAATTAACCATTATTAGTTTGAATTAATTAATTCAAACTAGCTTCTTAAGTGTAGACATAGCCTAAAAGTGCCACAGGAATCCTTGTTTGTTCTCCTAAAATGTAGTTTTCCCTTTATGCATCTGACAAAGTGGATTAAGTCTTTAAGGTGCCACATGACTCTTGTTGTTTTGAAATTGCTTTTAAAAAAAGCCTAGAAAATATCACATAAACATTGCCACATTAAAAGATTAAGGTTGCAAAGGTAAGCACTCAAAAGTTCAGAAAAGCCAGATGGTGTAACCTTATTTTGTATTATGATAAGTTTTTAATTACATGATAATATACTATTGTTTTCTCACTGTACCTCAATCTCATTTGGTGCATAGAAGGGACCTGCTCTGCTGATATAGCAGGGATATTTTGTGAAGATAGGCTGTTGTCAGTATGACCTCTGCCTCAATTATTGCAAAAGTTGGACTCTGTATAGCAGTAGTCCCTGACCTGTGGTCCGTGGACCCCTTGGGGGCTGCAGAGTTACTTAAAGGGGTTCGTAGACATGCTGGGAGCTAGGGTGGATCTACACTGGTGGTGTCACAGTGGGAGCCAGACAATGTCAAGGAGTTGCTCTGCCCCAGACTGGGAGTTTTTAATATTCCCCTGCTGCCCTAAGTGTTCTCAGATCACGCTCAGGGAGGGAGCAAGCAGCAGCCTATGGCATGGCTGCCCCTGGCTCCAGCAGCCAGGTAAGTGGGCTTGGAGGGGGAAGTCAGGCTCTGGGACAGGCATGGGGAGGGGCAGCCCAAGGCAGGGATGAGCCAGTGGCAGGGAAGGGGAGTTGGGGGCGTGGGCAGCCCAGAGCAGTGGGGGAAACCAGTGGCAGGGGGGAGGGGTTTTGAAGAGGGTTGGGGTGAGTCAGGGCCAGATCCCTCTGGTGGCAGGAGAAGGGGACCATGGCTTTGGTGTCTAAGCTTCCCAGCAGGGGTTGGGAGAGGCGTCCATGGCTACAGTGGGTCCACTCCCCAGCACAGGCCAGATTCTGCCAGTGGAGACCAGATTCTGCATGGTGGCACCACTTGATGACAGCTGCTGCCAGGGGGCCACAGAGGTTTTTTTTCAGATTAAAAAGGAGTCCCTGGCCTTGAAAAGGTTGGGAACTACTGCTGTATAGTGAATGAGGCAGGGGACTAAAGGATGGGAAAGGATACTCTTATGGTTGAGAGTTAAATGTTGCCCTGAAGCAGTATCTCTCTACCACACAACTTCTACATGATACTATTCAAATCACTTACCCTAAGCTTTTCATAGATTGTCACTAATGCCTGGTCGACACTTCCTGGTCCACATAGCTTGCATGTGTCCCATCCACTTATTAATTTCTGCTTACCACAGTTGCCCTACAGCACTACACTGAAGAGACATGCCCTCCAGTGGATGTTGCATTACTCTTCTTGGATTAAGAGGGTCAACATCTGGGATCAATTGAGCAGGTCTCGACTGCTGCTCAGTCCATCTCATAGAATTGATCCTGTACTGCTGACAATGTCACTGGCAGTGTAGACATACTCTAATTGTGTGTGCCTCATTTTTGGGCATCCAACTGGGGGCATTAAAGTCTGATTCGTGAAAGTGCTGAGAACTCCCATCTGGACCTGATGTCAGTGGAAGCTGTATATGGACATACGAAGTGCTATATAATGTTATTGTACTCTTAGTTATCATTGTTTTTGTCTCTCCACACCTCAATATAAAATGGGGATTATACCTCTTCCCCTCACAGGGTGTTATAAGGATACGTTAATTAGTGTTTTTGAAGCATTCAGCTACTATAGTGGATAAGCAACACAGAAAGTCCAGAAGAAATTAATGATCCTGCCTTCAGAGCAGGGTTTGAATCATATGCATCAAATAAAGCACGGAACCACACACTAAAAAGCAGAAAACAAATCATTGAATAGTTACTTATTAAGTGAGCACCATCTCTTCTGTGAACTGATTGAGGTCAGGTCCCCTGGAAAAAATAGTGAGTAATCAAGTAATTAAACACAGTTTCATAATACTTGCAAATGAAGGGGGGGGGGCTTAGATGAAAAGAGGATCTCTGAAACTGGGGAACCTTAAAAGCTCAGCTGAAAAACCTGCCTTGCCAAATACACTGAAATATAACTGTCAAACACGCCAAAAATCTTGTAAAATGTTCCTCTGCTGTAGGCCATAGAATAGATCTGTAATAAACTCTGACCCATAAAAAGTCATGTAAACATTATAACCTTTTTTTACTAGCCCTTCAAGCACCAGGAGCAATTGAACTTCTACAGTTTCCAAGTCTCCATGAGAATCCAGAAGTGTTCCTGCCCCCTCTGGTTCAAAGGCCAAAAATTGGAACAGGTTAGAAAGTTATCAGTTATTTAGTTATTCAAAATAGGCAGATGTTTGATATTTCCAACAGCAAACATCCAAGATCAAAGTATGTAAGAAAACTAACTGAATGATTCTTCATTGTTATTCAAAACAAATGTCCATGAGATCTTGTGCTGTTGCCCAAAACTGCTGCATTTGCTGCTATGGAAAGAATACAAAAATGTGCTAGTCTTAGTTAAAGTAGCATATCCCTGCCTTAGGGAACTCTGGTCACAACAATCACCCTTAGCTTCAAATCATTTGTTTGCTTTGGACAGAATACTGCAATCGTTAATCCTCAGAAGAAACTACAACTTGCTTCCATGGGAATTTTGCCTGAGTAATGACTGAAGGATTTAGCTCTTTATGAACTTCATGAACAACCAGCACAAGCTTTACAGTTGTTGACTGCTGCCAAACACATTCCACATTAAATAGTGGTGGGAAATCTGCCACACTGTTAAGCCCTGCTTTATGTCTTTAATAACCTTAATGAAGTGATTTAGACTTTCAGTATTCTATTTTTTTTCATCTCCCATGTGGCAACTGCTGCAGGCCCAAAAGAACTTCTGGATATACACACTTAACAATGGATATGTGCACATAACCTGGATGGCTACTAGAATTTATTAAAATGGCTACAAAACACCTTCAAATCCTCATGATATGCATATGCACTAATTTATGCTTTGTTTTGCTATTGTTTAATATACTATATACCCATGCCTCCAGCACCTTTCAAAAAAAAAGGTGGCAGCTCAGAGTGTATTCGGAATTCAAAACACTGATCCCAGTTTTATGGCTTGCTTATATTTTTTTAATGAGTTGAAGCAAAACTCCAAATCTGAACAGACTAGATTTTAGGAGCTTTTACCATGTGTGTCCAGATCTGAATTTTGGCAGATCTGTTTTCAAGTGTGCTGCTTTCCTAGCACTTGAACCGATAAGTCCTCCAGTGGAATCCTATGACTTCAATAAGAGTCCCACATGTAGACAACTGGCAGGGTTCATCCTCAAGAATGAAATTCTGACCTCCTGAAGTAAAAAGGTATTTAAGAGAAAATAGTCTGAATGCTGTTAAGAGAACAGAATTTAAACTGCTTTTTATTTTTTTTTTTTAATTTTGACAATGTTACGCATAAAAAAAACCAACAAGGAGCTGTGTGGCACTTTAAGACTAACGGATTTATTTTTTGCATGAGTTTTCGTGGGAGAAGATCCCACTTCCTCAGATGCTTCGAAGATGGGTGAAATTTCTGTAAGTTCACCTGTCTTCGAAGCATCTGACGAAGTGGGATCTTCTCCCACGAAAGCTCATGCAAAAAATAAATCCATTAGTCTTAAAGTGCCACACAGCTCCTTGTTATTTTTTTTACTGGACTAGACTAACATGGCTATCCCTTTTGAAAGTGTTACGCATGCAAATCTTGGGTGTAGTAGTTTAATGATAAGAAAAGGGTATTAGATGTCTAACGCTTTGGATTCTGTTCTTGAATGTGCTACCGACTCCCTGGGGTCATTCTTTGCAAACTCAAGCCCCTACATCAAACACTGAAGTAAACTACCTGAATTTTAGACAAGCTCAGATCCACAGAGCTCATTGAAGGTAATGGGAAAATGTTGTCTATAGAGCCCACATTTAAGTACTCAGGTTTGAATATTTTGACTGGGCTTATCTCATAGATTCATAAGGTATGTCTATACTGGAAGCTCTGTTAAGTCAACCTTGTTTAAGTCAACTTAGAGAGTCCACACTGAACACTCCTGCTGACTGCCTGCATCCACACTGGCAGGTGTTAGGTTGATGGAGGAGTGATGTGTTGTGCGTAGCTGTTGCTGGTGGCCAGGAACACTGGGAAGGGGCCTGGAGGCCAATTACATTGACTTAAGGGCTTTCCCCATCTACATTGGCTTAAGTCAACTTAATAAGTTTGACCTAAGTGTTAAGTTGACCTTAAGAGGTGGTCTTATTAAGTTGACTTAAGAAAGCACTTAAGTTGACTTAATAAAAGACCAGTGTGGCTGCAGGAGTCTTTAGGTCAACTTAACCTTCCTTAAATTGACTTTTAAGCTCCAGTGTAGATATACCACTAGACTCTAAGGTCAGAAGGGACCAGTATGATCATCCAGTCCAACTTCCTGCAGAGTGCAGGCCACAAAACCTCACCCACTCATTCCTGCAATAAACCTCTAAACTATGATTGAGTTATGAAATACCTCACATCATGGTTAAAGACTTTAAGATGCAGAGAATTCAAAAGCAGGTAAGCCATTCCCCATGCTACAGAGGAAGGTAAAACCCCCAGAGCCCTATCCAATCTGCCCTGGTGGAAAATTCCTTCGCAACCCCAAATATGGCAATCATTTAAACCCTGCCTCATATTCCCCATACTTAGCACAGCAGTAATGTGTGGCTTTGTTCATTAATATGTGCAAAATGTGAGCTTCTCAAATGGAGACACTACTTCAACACTGCAAACTAGAGATAGTGTACAATAAATTAGAAATAGTTTATTGCATAGTTTTATTCTTTCTCTATTGTCAGTTTCATTCTGATCTCACATATGGTATTTGGAAAGTTAGATTAAAAAATAATTTGTCCTGTCCATAAATTGAATTAAATTGTTTTTTGGATTATTTTGCAGAAGATTATTAAATGTCAGCATGGAATTGACAGTGACAATGGAATTAATAGTAAGACTCTATATCTATAACTGTAGCTATAGCTATATATTATATTATATTTGGGCACTTCCTAAGTGATGCAAACAGAGATGCTATAATGGATCCTGTTTATATATAACTGTGTTTGAAAATAAATCTTATAACTGAGATTCAAACTGTGCACTGACATTTTAGGCTGGCTGATGTGAAATTTAATATTTTCTACAAAGCCTGAGGACTGAGGAGCCCAGGGAAATGTAGGATGAGCAATAAGTGTTAAAATTCAAGTTTAACAATATCCTTCAGAGATGAAAACGCTTCATACAGTACATGAAGGCATCTAGTCTTTTCTTTTCTTATCTTCCAAAAGTCTGCCAGGGAGAATCACAAATCCATATGATGTCCCCAAGAACCCAAAGATCTGATCGTCAGATTTTTGATTCAGCTGTAACCAGGCACAAATCTCATAGAAAGTTCCCCAATGGCTGCACACCTTAGTGGTCTCACTTACATGTGTTATTTCAGCTGAGTGCAGTGCTAATGCAGGCCTCCAAAATGAACTCATGGTCTTTGGGGGTTGTTTGTACCATTTTTCCCTGCTCACTTTTGATCAGCAGCTTCAAACAGCCTTGTGATCACTCTTCCCCAGGTGCTTAATGAGGGGCAAGGGCTGACCTAGGCATGGAAGGCCTTAAAAGCCAGTGGCTGAGCGACCATGAGGAGCTTGTGAACAGGGACTGCGAACAGGGGAGTTTGTGAGAAGGAGTTTGGGATGGGATTTTTTTGTTTCTTTTTCTCTTTTAGGGGGTCACTATGGTGAGGAAGAATCTTATCTCTTCTGCCAGCACTGCTTCTATCTACTCCTCCTGTGCCCATATCCTGACAGACATCCTGACCATGGATGTCTCTACCCAGATCTTGATATGGAGTTGCAGGGACTGTGGCCTGCTTTTATCATTCACAGACAATAAGACTGGGGAGAGCATTCAGTCTGAAAAGTGCCTTCTGGTCGAATCGCTTAGGGAGTAGGTGGGAGAGTTACAGGAGGAAGTGGCTAGGCTCAGGAGTATCTGTTCCCTAGAGAAATTCCTTGATAGCATCCATGAGGAGACATCCAGGGCTCAGGAAACTATCCAGGCACAGGGAACTGCTGCCACACAGTTGGAGAAGGATGGGATGGCTCTAGAAGAGGGGGGAAGATAGCAGCTGGTTACTTCTGGCAGCAGACAATGCTCCGCCCCTGCTCCCATCCCACCCTCAATGGTGTTGAAGAAATAATATGCAGCCCTGGCAACAAGGGATGACATGAAAGAGAAGAACCATGCACCCCTGACGCTGGGATGACCTCAACCACCATACCGAGGAAGAAACATAGGGTAGTGGTGGCTGAGGACTCTCTTCTGAGGCAGACGAGGCACCTATCTGTCACCCTGACATGGCATCCCAGGGGATATGATGCCTGCCAGGGGCCCTTATCCAAAACGTTACAGAGGGATTGGCAAGAATCATCTGGCCCTCTGACTACTACTCCATGTGATTCATCCATGATGGCACTAGTGATACTGCAAGATGTAACCCTCAGCAGATCAAAAGTGACCACAGGGCTCTGGGAACATGGGCAAAGGGGTTTGGTGCACAGGGGGTGTTCTCTTTGATCCTTCCAGTCAAGGACAGGGGCCTGAGCAGAGACAGATGCATCCTGGAGGTGAATGCCTGGCTGCAAAGATGGTATTACCAGGAGGGTTTGGGCTTCCCCAACCATGGGGTTACATTCCAGGAAGGACTGCTTGGCAGAGATGAACTCCACCTATCAAAGAAAGGGAAGAGCATATTTGGACGTCAACTGGCTAACCTAGTGAGGAGGGCTTTAAACTGGGTTTGAAGGGGGAAGGTGACCAAAGCCTATAAGTCACAATTAGGGAGACCTGGGGGAAAGGATGGAACTTGGAGGGAACTGGGGATGTAACAGCAGGGATAAAAGAGACCCTAGTCACAACTGGAGCAGGGAACCAAATCAGTGCCTTAGGTGTCCTAATGAACCCTTACTCTCTGAGGTGAATAGGGAAGGAAGACACAGGGAAAAAACCCAAGGAGGAAGATGCAACAAGAGAGACAATTTGCAGGGGAATATTGGGCAATTGGCCTAGTATCTTAGGTGCCTATACACAAATGCAAGGAGCCTAGGAAACAAGAAGGAAGAATTGGTAGCACTGGCACAGACAAGGAACTATGATGTAATTGGAATAACAGAGACACGGTGGGATAGCTTGGAGCACTGCCATGGATGTGTATAAACTGTTCAGGAACAACAGGCAGTGAAGAAGAGGTGGAGGAGTAGCACTATATGTAAAAGAGCTTTATGACTGCTTGGAGCTCCACTATGAAAGTGGAGAAAAGCCTGTTGAAAGTCTGTGGGTTAAGTTTAGAGGAAAGTGCAACAAGGGTGATTCATGATGGGTGTCTGCTATAGACCACCAGACCAGAAGGAGGAGGTAGATGATGCTTTCTATGGACAATGAGCAGAAGTTTCCAGATCATGGGCCCTGGTTCTCATGGGGGACTTCAGTTACCCTGACATCTGCTGGGAGGGTAATACAGCAGTGCACAGACAATCCAGGAAATTTTTGGAGGGCATTGAGGACAACTTTCTTGTACAAATGCTGTAGGAGCCAACTAGGGGCCTTACACCTATTGACTTGCTGCTCACGAACAGAGAAGAATTGATCAGCGAAGTAGAAGAGAATGGCAACCTGGGCAGCAGTGACCATGAGATGGTAAAGTTCAGGATCCTGATCAAAGGAAGAAAAGAAAGAGGCCAAACACAGACCTTGAACTTCAGAAAAGCAGATTTTGTCTCCCTTAGGGAACTGAAGGGCAGGATCCCTTGGGAGGCTAATCTGAATGGGAAAGGTGTCCAAGAGAGCTGGCTGTATTTTAAAGAAACGCTGCTAAGGGCACAGGCAGATACCATTTCAATGTGCTGGAAGAACAACAAATATGGAACGTGCCCAGCATGGCTGAGCAAAGAACTCTGCAATGAGCTGAAACACAAAAGGAAAGCTTACAAGAAGTGGAACCTCAGACAGAATACTAGGGAGGTGGATAAAGATATTGCTCAGGCCTGCAGTGATAAAATCAAAAAGGGCAAAGGGCAATTTGAGTTGCAGCTAGCAAGGGATGTGAAGGAAAACAGGAAGGGGTTCTTCAAGTATATCAGTAACAAGAAGAGGATCAGGCATGGTGTAGGTCCCTTACTGCATGGGGCAGGTATCCTCATGGTGGATGATGTGGAAAAGGCTGACGTACTCAATGCTTTTTTTACCTCAGTCTTCACAGGCAAGGTCAGCTCCCAGGCTACTATACTGGGTAACACAGAATGGAGAAAAGAGCAGCCCTCTGTGATGAAAGATCAGGTTAGGACTACTTAGAGAAATTGGATGTGCACAAGTCTATGGGGCTGGATGAACTGCATCCAAGGGTGCTGCGGGAGCTTGCTGATGTAAGTCGCTAGCCATTATCTTTGAAAACCTGTGGCAAATGAGTGAGGTTCTGAATGATTGAAAAAAGGCAAATAAAGTGCCTATCTTCAAGAAAGAGAAAAAGACGGACCCGGGGAGCTACAGACTGATCAGCCTCACCTCAATCCCTGGAAAAATCATGGATCAGGTCCTCAAAGAATCCATTCAGAAACACTTGGAGGAAAATAGAGTGACCAGGAACAGTCAGCATGGATTCACCAAGGGAAAATCATGCTTGACCAACCTGACTGCCTTCTATGACGAGATGACAGGATATGTGGATGCTGGAAGAGCCATTGACATGATATACCTCAACTTTAGCAAAGCTTTTAATACAGTTTCCCACAGCATTCTTGTCAGCAATTGAAGCAAGTATGGTTTGGAGCATAAGGTGGATAGAAGCTGGCTGGATGTGCTCAATGAGTAGGGATCAATGGCTCGATGTCTAGTTGGCAACCAATAACTAGTGGATGTCCCAGGGGTCAGTCCTGGGTCCAGTTGCATTCAACATCCTTATTAATTATCTTAATGATGGGATAGATTACATGCTCAGTAAATTTGGAGACAACACCAAGCTGGGGGAAATGGTAGACATGCTGAGGACAGGGATCGGATTCAGGGAGACCTAGACAAATTGGAGCTTTGTGCCAAATAAAATCTCATGAGGTTCAACAAGGACAACTGCAAAGTCCTGCACTTAGGATGGAAAAATACCACGTACTGCTACAGGCTAGGGACCGATTGGCTAAGTAGCAGTGCTATAGAAAAGGACCTGAGGGTTATGGTGGATGGGAAGCTGAATATGAGTCAACAATATGCTCTTGTTGCCAAAAAAGCCAATGGCCTTTTGGGCTGCATCAGTAAGAGTGTTACCAGCAGATCAAGGGATGTGATTATTCACCTCTATTTGGCATTGGTGAGGCCACATCTGGAACACTGTGTCCCGTTTTTAGACTCCACACTACAGAAAGGATCTTGACAAATTAGGATTCCAGAGGAGGGCAACGAAAATGATTAGGGGGTTGGGGCACATGACTTATGAGGTGAGACCAAAGGAACTAGGCTTATTTAATATGCAGAAAGAAGACTGAGGGGGGATTTGATAGCAACCTTCAACTAGTTGAAGTGGTGCTCCAAAGAGGAAGGAGCTAGGCTGTTCTCAGTAGTAACAGAGGGCAGAACAAGGAGCAATGGTTTCAAGCTGCAGCTGGGGTGGTCAAGGTTCAATATTAGGAGAAACTTTTTTATTAGGAGGGTGGTGAATCATTGGAATGGGTTACCTGGGGGGTGGGGGTGGCATAGAATCTCCACCTTTGGAAACATTTAAGGCCCGGTTAGACAAAACAGTGACTGGGACGATTTATTGGGAGTGGTCCTGCTTTTAGCAGGGAGTTGGACTAGATGGCCTCATGAGATCCCATCCAACCCTATGAATCTGTGATTCTATGATTCTTTGTTTCAGATGGCAGCATGAAAGCTAAACCCTCTCTAGCATAGTATTTACCACTGAATATTCCATCATTGCAAACACCTCAGTGTATACTGATCTGGAAAATTGCAGTTTTGTGAAAATGTTTCAATAGCAGTTGATTCCTTTTTGAGTTTATAGGCTTGATGTCACGTTTTCAAATGAATAGAATAGAATCATAGGGTTAGAAGGGACCTCATGAGATCATCAAGTCCAACCGCCTGGGGCTTGAACCCAGGACTTTCTGCATATTAAGCAGAGATGCTAGCCACTAATAATCTGGTCTGATTTTTAGAAATAGCGGATATAGAACATATATAGTATATATAGAACAGGGAGCAGAATTGCCATTTGTAGTTTGATACATCCAATGCTAATATGTATTTTCACCAGTGAAGTCTATTTATGCTGCAAATAAACCCTCCACAATTATTAATTTCTTGTTTCTGAGGCATTTGTGAAGGTAACGTGACTAAATTTATAAAGTTGCACTACACAGCCCCGAGTACTCCCTTCAAGAGTTAGGAACTAAAGTGAAATAGCAAATACATTTGTTAAAGTGTGAACTCTACAAAGTAAGCAGATCACCAAGCCAAACTGAGATGATTAATACTCAATTTCTAAAAAGAAGCCCAGTCAGCTATTTCTGAATTAAAAAGCAACATATGACATTCAGTCAAGTTACACCTATAGGGTTCTTCACAGGCACTTCTGAGCAAATCATTTGTCTGTATCTTTGTGCTAGTTTAATGGTGGTCTTCTAAATGATAGTATTTGGTAACAGGTTTGTGCGTTGGCACACTTTAGCCTGACCAGCACTATGAGCTATCAGCCAAGAGCCCCTCTTGCAGCCTACGGGTGGGCAACACAGCCCAGCATCAACTATGTACAGGGGACAATCAGAGAACTTTAAAGTCAAAATAAACCACATTTTTTTTATCAGCTTGTTTTACTTTTTCCATCCAGTAGCAATTTAATAACATTCAAGTTGAAATCCTGTGGGCAAGCTCAAACATGGATTCATTACAGCAAGAAAGCAGAAATTACTTTTTTTTTTTTTGGACCTACCTGAATATTTAGTTAAAATTAATCACCTCCAGCTGCTTGATCTGAATCAATACCATGGTGGTCAGCACCATCCCTTCCTTCCCTAGCTGCTTTGAGAGTACTACAAACAGAGCTTTGTAACATTACTGCTGCATATGAAAAATGGGAGTTGACTGAATACCCTGAGAATTTTTGACAAAAGCAAGATAATGACAGAACATTAATTCCTGTTATAAAACCAGCCCACCTGCCATGATGGAATTGAATGGCCAAAAAAGAATAGCCATTGTATTGGCAGTGTAGCTAGGTGCCATTGCCAGTAGGTCAAACAACATCATTGTATTCCAGCCAAAATAATCTATAGCTTTGTTGACTAACCAACCAGAAACAAAGCATCCTATCTTATTTCAGCCAGACTATAGCCTCTACAGCTAATCAGTATATTCATAATTATATACATTCATTTTAGAAATATCACACTTTTTCAGGCTACATCTCAAAAATTATGCTAGTTAGAATCACAGATGTTAATACCCAGTATGTTTTTCTTTGTTATTTGCATGTTTGTCATTTTCATTGTTCAGTTTCCCACTCTCTGAATCTCTTATTTTTTAAAATTTATACTTGTCCTCATGCTACATTCCCTGAGTGACATTCTAACATTATATGATCTAAGTTCTGAATGCACTGAAGCACTCTGAGGCATGTTGTAAAGCCTTAAGAGCAAAGAGTGCCATTACTGAACAGGATACTCTAAACAGAATGAGGGTCACAGTGGATTCTTCAGCACTTAAAATTAAGATTTAATATTCTAGAAATATGCTCTGGGAAATTTTGGGAGCAGTTCTGTGCCCTGTGTTATACAGATGGCCAGACTAGATAATCAGAATGATTCCTTCTGACTTTGGAATCCATGACAGATCTCTCCAGATTAAAATACTCCCTTTTTCCTGGGGCTCTTCTTTATTCCTAAAAAGAAAACAGCGGGTTACTTACCAGTACCCATCCTTCTTCGAGATGGGCTGCTCGCATACATTCAGTATTAGGTGTCTAGGTGCCACAGTGCACGATTGGCTGGAAATTTTTAGCCCTAGCCTGTCAAAGCAGGGTCAGCGGCCAATGCCGCTTCTGGCCACTCCCGTGGCTGTATAGCTATATATATGGCCCTGACCCTGATCCTCCTCAGTTCCTTCTAGTCGCCAACTTCCAGTAGCAGGGACAATGGGAGGGTCCTGAATGTACGCGAGCAGTCCATCTCAAAGAAGGATGGTTATTGGTAAGTAACCCACTGTTCTTCTTTGAGCACTGCTCACATCATTTAGTATTAGGTAACTACTAGCTGTACTATGGATGGTGGGCGGAGTTGGGTTTTTCCCACCTTCAGCTCGGCTACCCCATAAAGGCGAACCCAAGATATGGAAGTGTGCCTGAAAGAGTAGGCTTTTCAGCCTACCTAGAGGGGATACACTGTAACCCTCAGCTGGTTTTAAGAGAACTCCACACAACATAGAGAAGACCAGAGGTGATAAAAATCACCAGCACCAACTCTTTTTGTCTTTATTCTCCAGTCTACAACCAGCACCCCTCTCTGGAACTATTCCTGTGTGACTGGACAAAGGATTGAGCCTCCCCTCCTCCCTCCAGAGGTGTTGGGTATCTATTAGGAACTGGACTTTCCTGCAAACTCCAATTCTTCCAAGGACTTGCCTTATATGGATTCAAAATCATTTGTATGTACCTGATTCATTTTGATCCTTTAACATCTCTGATATTTTGTTTCTTTTCTTTTTGTTTTAAACCCATAGTTTTACCTACTGAAGAATTGGTTGGTAGCATGGTATTTGGGGTAATTTCCAAACCTATTTTGTTCTGGGTCTAATGTGGCTGCCCCTGTGGGGTCAGGAGAACTTATCTCTTTAACAGACCATGTGGCTAGGTGGGAGCCAGAGGAACTGAAGTGCAAGAAAGGGGTATGTTTCTATTTTGTTATGCTTCATAAAAACTGATGTGGGGGGGAGTCAGAAGCATGATTTGTGGCTGATTGGGAGACTGGTTTAAGTACTACCCATTGGAGTTTAGAGCTGTCAGTTTTGCGGCTTGTCCTGATTTTTGCATTTTCAGGTGATTGCACCAGGAAGCGTAGTCACAATACTAATTCAACAGGGCTGGCACAATGCAGTAAGCCCTGTAAGCATTGCAGGGGGGTGCCGATGCTTGAGGGGCACCAGAATGGGAAGCGCACTGTTGCAGCATGCTCTTACGTCATTCATCTGTGCCAGCATCTGCTGCGCTTGCAAGGGGGCACCACAAATGGTAGCGCCGTTCCTGTAATTCAAGATTTCAGACAAGGATACAGTTCAACCTCACTAGAATTAACAGGACCATCCTGATTTGGTGGTCAAGAGAGTCAGCAGAAATAACTCTGCTCCTCCGTGAAGAGTCCAAGCACTTGATAGCTCCTCACAAATATATAAATCAGTAGCTAATTATAGCAACCTTATTGGTATGAAAGCATCCTTGGAACCTTAGCATTTGCACCACTTCTAATATATTCTTAAATGACAGAAGCCCTCAAATGATCAACTTGATTTGGGACTCCTCTAACTCCCTCTTGTCCCTAAGGACATAAAATATCTACATTCATTTTAATTGGTGTGATGCTAATGCTCATAAAGAAGAATCCTTACCTTAGGGAATTTATATAATACATAATAAGATAACAGAAAGGCAAGGTGGGTGAGGTAATATCTTTTACTGGACCAGCTTCTGCTGGTGAAAGGTGCACTTTTGAGCTTACAGAGAGCTCTTCAGGACTATGGTAACAGAGACTTAACAGGCAAATGGACTTTTGTTGCAATCATTAATTAAACAGCAACTGTGATGGTTTCATTTGGTATCTCACAGAGCTATCTGACCAGGTGCCGTTATGACAGTTCTCTTAAAAAAAAGACCACTTTCTGTTACGCAGTTCAATACATTTTTTTCTGTTTGCTGATCTCTTCAGTAACTTCCATATTGCCTCTATAATGCCTTGCTTTTATTCTAATTTTCAGTACCATCACAAGCTAAATTGTCTCTTACTCTGCCATTTCACTGTGCCAGGATGAACTAGAACAACACTTTGAGTCAGGGACATCATGGGCACTGAGTAACTAACTTACATGCCAACCTAGACAAAATGGGGTCAGTGCCAAACAACCTAACTTCATAGCAAACACGGAAAAGAAACTAGCTATGAAGTAACTTTTCTTTTATATGTTGGGACTCCTCAAACTTTTTAATAACATGGACTGCTTCTTAATGGACTCTCACATGGACTAGATCTCCTCTCAGACCCTGAGGAAAGTTTCCATTGTACTGAGCTTCATATTCTAGAGACCTATATTGGCAAGAAGTAAAACTAACTCAAGAAGGAATATGTGTGTTGTACTGATTGGAAGCAGAAAACTTTTTACCTTATAGGGAAGGAAGCTATTTTGGCCTTTTAACATTTTTTGTAATCACACACAGTGACTTCATATTGCACAACCATGAAACAGCTCTTTAGAGAATAACATTTGAAAATAATTTAAATTGTTCTCCTATCTGCACACACTTCCACCTGAAGCTAAACGAAACATAACTGACAGGCTATTTAAACTATTTAGGGTCATTTCTGTAATACACAGAGCAGAGAAATACAGAGCCATTACTTATTTCCAAAATGCAGATAAAGTTGCCTTTCATGCAGCTACCATCTACAATACATAAATAAATGAGATTATTAAACTCATTTTAAATTTGTTTATCATATTATTTTTTTTCTCACAGTACATTTCATAGGATTGTATAGCTTTCCTATGAACGGACCCTTTAGCATCTACCAAATCTTACCAAAATTAACAAGATGATTATTCTAGGGCAAGCAAAAGACATTCAGGCTACTTAATTAATGATTAATCTGTAATTTTTGCCGACTAATTTTATTTTACATTATTGTTGAGTGCCAACAAATGCACAAATGCAGGGCCAAGTCTTGAGGGATCAAGTGAGTGGGAGTGAAGAATGCTTTGCAACTGCCAGGATAATGTCTCTCTAACACAAAGAGGTCTGCATCTGAAATTAGGCTGCAGTAATTTAAAAGATGAATATATTTTTTAAAAAGTGTTCAGTCAATGATTTTCATCTAAATACAAAAATCTTTTGCAGATTAAATATTTTCTCCTAGATGCTGCTAAGTGTTTCTGTCTATGTTCCACTTTCTTACATCACATCCCTACCGTAGCATACACTGATTCACCAGACTGATTTTTTTTTTATTACTTATGTCTGTGAATATGTTGATTTTCTTTCAAATGAGCTCTCTAGCTGACCATACTGAAGGGAGATCAGCATGGTTGTTCTCCCTAGTCTTGTGAAAACAAATACATTAAACAACAGGAATCATTAGAGCCCTGCAAATCCGTGGATATCCACAGATATCCACATTATATTCACATCCGTGGATACAACAGGGATATCTGCATCCCATTTCTTGTGGATGCAGATCGGATACAGATCCACATATTTTTATCTTCACAGAACTAGAGCACTGCAAATATGTGGATATCCGCATTATATCCGCATCCGTGGATACAACATGGATATCCGTGGGCCATTTCTTGTTGATGCAGGTTGGATACGGATCCATGTATTTGTATCCATGCAGGGCTCTACAAATTATCTTCAACCCCAGTGTTCTGATCCTACAATCTCCAGGGACAGGAGGAGGCAGGCTCCCCTTTACCTCAGTCTATAGAAAATCACAGAGCAAGGATGGTTCCTCTTGGGCAGTACTATTTGCATGTCTGTCTTCTCAGATTCTAATATGTCCTTTCACTCCTCCTAATTACCCCCACCATTACTCTCTGCGTCTGCCGACACATCAACTTCAGTGTTATTATATTCATTAAGTGACAATGCAATACCTTATCTGTTACCAAAATCAGAATGGGCATAATATATGTTGATTTGCTGTATGCCTTTCTAGGAGTGAATTTATGATGGAAATGTATTTATTCTAATGACATTGTAATATTACAGCCAACAGATTTTTTTTTTAATAGCAGGGATTATCCATTTTGAAGTTATATAGAGATGAGGACTATACAGTGCATTTACCTGTTTCCCACTGACTACAATGACCCCTTGAAAAGTCTCCCAATTTTTCTTGAACAGAGTGTGCTTTTTAAATTAGGGTCTTCTATTGCATCTGTTGTTGCCACTGAATACTGCTTCATTTTCTTAAAAATAAATTTTAGGACGGTTGCAAAGGAGTGAAATAAAGATGATGTGCCTGATTCAGTTTCCAATTAATTTAAAGGCCAAAGTTAAGTGCACTTAAAGGTGCAGAACTGAACTTCATAATAATAGTAGACAGTAATCAAGAATTTAGTGAGGCTTGAATATAGTTTCACACTGAAAGAACTATGGCTATGTCTACACTAGGGGCTTAAGTCAATTTAAACCCCCCCTAAGTCAACTTATTCAAGGCCCAGGCTACATTTATAATTTATTAAGTTGATTTAAGCATTTGCTTAAATTGAATAAAAACTTTTACCTTTAAAGTCGACAATGATTAAATCAACTTTATTAAATCAAGTGAAACCAATGTAGCCTGGGATTTGGATTAAGTTTACTTAATTGTCCTCCAGACCATCTGCCACATGTTGTGCAAGAAGAAAGTGCTTGCTCTGGCCAGTCCCAGGGCAGGATAAAGCCTAGGCCACCCTACTCCTCAGTTAGAGGTAGCCAGGATGCTGGCAGTGTTGGAGGCATATTGGAGGGCAGAACCAGGCAGGACATGAAGATGACCTCATCTTGGACCCACTAAGAGATCCTAGATCTCGTGTCTATTTGGGGGAATGGGACCATACACTCATGGCTCCAGGACAACCAGAGGAACTGGGAGGTATATAAGACCATCTCTGAGGCCCTGATGAAGAAGGGCCACAACCACAACACCCAACAGCTGTGGGTGATGGTGAAAGACCTCTGTCAGGGCTACCACAGGGTCCAGGAGGACATGCAGTGCTCAGGGCAGCCACCACCATGTGCCCCTACTACATGGAGCTTCACATCCTTCTGGGCCAGGAAGCTGACACTCAGCCAGCCCACACCTTTGATGCCACTGACCCCCCCTCCCATGATGATGACCAGGAGGAGGGCTCAGTGGATGAAGATGTGGTGTTCAGATGGAGGGAGACAGGCACAGGGCACTACACCAGCCCCGGGCAGTGCCACACCAGAGCTGTTCCCTGCCCCGATGCCAATCCTGGGGAGACAGGGGGAGGCTTCCCCCACCAAGAAAGACCTAGGTGAGGGAACATAGCACCAGGCCCCTGGTACATCTGACAGTGAGTGCTCCCACCTTGCAGGCATGGTGGGCAGGCAGATGGGAAAGAAACTATGGGTGAAAGGACCCAGGGACAAGCACGGTCCTGAGGGGGATGTGCAGAGGCACCCCCAGGGGAGCACATGAACAGAGGGCCATGTGGCAGCAGTGACCCAGTACCAAGCAGGACAGGGACCTGGCTGAAAATGAGGGCACTGTCAGTGGGACAGCCAAGGCCAGACAGTGTGTGCCTGATACCACTGGCACGTGGTTTCAGGAGAGACCACTGGAGCAGGGCTGCCTGGAGCTCACCACCCTGGGCACTTCACCTGCCCTGTGCAGCAGAGCACGGTGCCATGTACTAAGGTGTCCCTGTCCCAAAGGACAGGGTGAGTGGGAATCAGGGGGATGGGCATGGGACAGCAGGTGCTCTCAGCCTGCACTCCACACTACCTAATGGGGGGAACCCCAGTTCTTTTTCTCTGTCCTGCAGACCCAGTGACCCAAACACTGATCACTCCTCGGGGGTGCCCAGCCCTGGCCAGAAGGTAGAGGAGGTGTCAGTCCAGGGAGGAGCTACTGGAAGACCACCTCCAGCTCACCGAGCATGCAGAGGTGGACCTCCAAACCTGGTGGGAGCAGGAGAGGCAGGAGGAGAATGCCCACTGCAGGGTCAAGCAGGCTGAGATGGACCAATTCCTTGACCTAATGGAGCACCAGACCCATGGCCTGGAGTCCCTGGTGGCATGGGCAAGCCAGGAATCTCCCTCTGTGGGACACCACCAGCAGACCCATCACCACATGCTCAGGACTTGGGAAGGCTGAATGCAGGCCCAAGACCCTCCAGTCTGATGCCACTAGGCAGTTGTCCCCACCCCCATCCCCTCATTCCCTGAACACTCCTCATTCTTCCCATACTCCCTCACTCCCCCCAAACGTCCAAACCCCAGCAACTCTCACCTCTGCACCCCCTCAACACCCCTCAGCTCCCCTGTAAATAAAACACATTGTACATCGTTATCCTAGGTCTCATGCATCACTTTTTTGCTCTGGAGACAGGGGGAGATGGGTTGGAGGGGATGCAGGGGCAGGACTAGGCAGGAGGGGATGGTGATGGTACCCAGCCTCAGGATGGCATCCTCAGTGGGCACCAGAACAGTAGGAGCCCGGGGTTGCTATCTTCCAGAGGCCAATGGCCACTCACTTTTCCACAGGCAAGGTGGGTCAGAGCCAGGTGTCAGTGCGCTGCAGACCAGAGTGAGCTCGGTGACCAACTCGAGGCAGGTGATCTTCCTCATCTGCAGGTTCCACAGCCACTGTTCATCATCCCAGGTGGTGAGACCAATCCAGTGCCACCAGTCATTGCTGATTTCCCATGCCCAGATGCAAGGATGTATGGAGGGTACCATAGCCATGCCAGCTGCCAGGGAGGGTGAGGAGGTTGACCTGCTCTGACCTGTCTCTGTGCTGGCAGTTGCCCTGAGTCGTCTGCTCCAGAGCTGTAGAATCTGGCCAATGCATGGAAGTGTGGAGTGTTGTGATGGCATATTGCTAGGGCATGTCAGGGTCCCTGACCTCCTTGGGATCTATCTTGCCAAGTACAGTGGAGAGGATGCTGTGCTCACTTCCATCCTGTTGAAAATGAGTGGCCAGGGGAGAGGGGCACCTCCTTCTGTGATGAACTGTGGGCCAGCTACCCAGAAGGCACCACTCTTAGGGTGACCTAGAAGCTGCCAGTGTGAACTTGGGCAGTCTCCTGGCATTTTGAATGTGGACTCTTTAAGACAACTTAACAAGGTCTACTTAAAGTCTTCTTAAAGTAGACCTTGTTAAGCTGGCTTAACAGAGCCCTTTACTGTAGACATAGCCTATGACTCTGCTTAGTTGTTACTAATGACTTTGTCCACAACTATTTCAGACAACTGCACAGCTTCATGTTTAAGTTAAAATCTTATCAATGAACAGTGCTGCTCCTTTTCCCTTGTCCCAGTGCCTCAGGGTGGACAAGCGAAACAAATAAGAGCTAACAGTGGGCGCTGAATTATTCATCCCTTGCCTGAATTGTACCATTACATTTTTAGCCTACCAGGGAGTTATTTTCACTGCAAACTAATCATAATGTTAGTCTTTCAAAGTCATCAGTGTCACTTTCACACAATCTCACTTTACTCACTAGCCTTGGCATTATGGGCATTTATCTCCAAAGCCTCCAGTGACTCATTTGATAAATTCAGAGGTTCTAATAATATGTTGGAATCACTACTTCATCTCTCAGAGGCATCTCCATGGGCTGGACCTGGCTGAAGTCCCTTAACAGATATAATATTTGATATTGCTATTGCTGCATGTTGCTGCTATTTCTCTGACACTGTCAAGGCTTCCTAGTCTGTTTCTCTCTGTCCTGCTCTTTTCTTAATGTAATCTTTGGGTAAACTGTAGGCCAGAGCATTCACTAGATAATAAATACTGTAAGGTTAGAATACTTTTAATTTCAACTGAGTCTCATTTCTTTGAACTTGCTGGAAAATTCTCCTTTCATGCTGGAAAAAGCCATTCTTTAGTTTTGCACTGTGCCTATTTACAGTGGGACCTCCTCTACTGTTTGGGATGTAGAAGCATCTCCATAGTCCATCAGTAGTTAATGAGGAAACTAACCTCTCCCAAGACCAGCCACAAGAAAGAGGCAGTAGCGGCTTTTGGGGTAGGTGAAGCAGGTGGCCACTGAGGGCCCCAAGCAATAAAGGGCCCTGTCTTCAATCTGGTAGACAGAAATGAAAACATAGAAAAATATAGAAATTGTTCCCATCTAGCAGAGCTAGTAGGGCTGGAAGCCTAAGCACTTTTCACTCTTGGCTCATCAAGGCATTCCTTTCTGTAAGTTCACCCATCTTCGAAGCATCTGAGGAAGTGAGATTTTCTCCCACGAAAGCTCATGCAAAAAATAAATCTGTTAGTCTTAAAGTGCCACACAACTCCTTGTTGTTTTTTTACTGGACCTTTTGAAATCATCAAGGCAAGCTATCATTAGGATCTGTGCTTCATCTGAAATTCAGATTTCACCATTCTCTGCCCATCACCTTTACACTGACATGCTAAAACAAGAGGAGCAAGCAAAAGACAGCACAACGGCAGGAACTTTTCCAGTGGCTTCGGCTTTTAATTCCTTACTGTGGCCATTTATTTTGCCATTTTTTAATTTTGTGAAATACTACCTTTTTCTTTTCTTTTTTATCTGTTCTTTTGCCTTTTTGTTTGACTTTGTGACAATTTTTACTTTGGCTTTTTTTAGCTCAGGTTACCAGGTAGGTCCATATAGGCTGCTACATCTAAATACAGTGCTTCCCTTTGGCAATCATTACATCTGTGTGTGATGTCTGTGCTGTATGTCTTTCTTTTGATAAGTAATTTTTTAGCTTCCTTTGTACTTAACTATTTAATATTTTTGAGGGGGCCAGAGTCTTATAAACTTAAGTACTTCAGAGAATTTCTTTGAAATTTGGTGTTTTTCATTTATAGTTACACACTAGAAACCTCCTTTTCACTTATTTTTAATTATTATAATTGTTTGTATTAAATATCTCTAGTGCACATAAACCCAAGCCTATATGAAAAATTTGTAATATTTGACTGCCAAAATTTTAAATGTGGTATTTTAGTTATTTTGAGCCATCATTAATGTTACCACTTCTTATTTATTAAATAATGTTTATACTTTTTTTTAAATTTTCAAATGGTCACTTTAACTTTGTAGTTCAGCATTAGCTGATTTATGTTAAGTGAAAGATGATCAACTTAAGGGTTCATGATGGCAAGATCCTTAAAAATACCATACCCAGGAATAATTTACGAGTTCCAGAAAGATAATCATATTAGTTTGGTTCAGCAAAACAAATAATGAGTCCTGGAGGGTGATATGGGGCAGTTAAAGGTGCAGGGGGGACTGGGGCCATAGGAAAGGTAGCAGTGGGGGCCAATAGTGGGCACCACAATGGGTCTTCGCATAGGGCCCCCAATTGCCTAAGGCCGCCTCTGGAAAGAGGCATGATTGCACACAATAAACCAATACTTTTTCTGTTTTATTACTATACTCCCAATGCTAGACAAACTAATAGAATCATTGAACCTCCATCAGTTCAATTTTTCTGGTTCAATTGACTGGTAAATCAAGACCCACCCAATAGATCTGGAGTTTGAATTAGTAATGCCAGTCCCATAAGAAGAGTAACACTGAGTCAAAGTGACAGAATTTCCCTTCGACTCAGTGCAGTGGAGCCAGAAAGGTAAGTGGGCATTAGAAAGTCAAAGGGAAATTGTCACATGATGTATACTGGGCTGTGATCTGCGTAATTTTTCTGTTCACTTTTGCAATTGTACGGTTTGGTCCCTTCTGAATACTTTACTGTTCTGTTATGGGGTCATGTTTCCTGCAGCATAGAGAGTGTGTGTGTGTGTGTGTGTGTGTGTGTGTGTGTGTGTGTGTGTGTG
>ML681993.1:2356827-2422972 GCA_007922195.1 Podocnemis expansa | reverse complement strand
TGTGTGTGTGTGTGTGTGTGTGTGTGTGTGTGTGTGTGTGTGTGTGTACATTGCTAAGACCCTCCAGACTATCTCTTTGAGGCTGGGGGGTTGCATGACAAAGGCAATGCAAATTTAGCTGCAGAGCTCAGGTGCAACAAAAGAAATCACACAGCAGCATAGAGAGGGAAGAGCTGAGGGGGGAAGAAAAGTACTGCAGTCACTTTGAAAGCAGGAGAAGATGCTGGCTTTGGCCTGAGAAAGACCACCTTAGAAACAACTGTAAGATACTGAGCCTATCCACACTGCCAGGAGGGCTTGAGCTGGCTGAACACCATCAACAGTCAGTCTTGTGGGTAACAATGAGGAGAAGAGACTAAAGAGTAACCTTGGAATAGTGTTAGTAGAACAACATTAATTTTATATCTTTTATTTACTTGTGGTAATGCCCGACTCCTTTATTAAATGATTGTGCATTGATTTTCTATATACTCACTTAAAATCATATTCTAACCTGTACCATTTGGGATATAGAAGCTCCTTCACAGTCTATCAGTAGTTAATCTGGGAATTACCCTCTCCAAGGCCAGCCTCTAGTGGGAGACATGATCGTAGAAAATAAACCATTTTTTTAAAATACTTTATTACTATACTACCACTGACAGAAAAACTAATAGAATCATTGTATTGTAGAATCATAAGACTAGAAGAGACCTCCAGAAGCTTTCTAATCCAATCCCCTGAACTCAAGACAGGACCGAGAATTATCTGGAGTATACCATCCCTGAGAAGTCTGTTCAGCCAGCTCTTAAAATCCTCCAATAACTAAGATTCCACAACCTCCCTAAGCAATTTATTCCAAGGCTTAACTACTGTAAAGTTAGGAAGTTTTTCCTAACATGCAACCTAGACCACCCTTGCTGCAATTTAAGTCCATTGTCTCTTTTTCTATCCTCAGATGTTAAGGAGAATGATTTTCTATCTCATCCTTGTAACAAACTTTTATGTACTTGAAAACTGTTATTATGTCCCTCATCAATCTTCTCTTCTCCCCACTAAATAAACCCATTTTTTTTCAGTCTTCCCTCATAGGTCATGTTTTTTGGACATTTAATATTTTCAGTTGTTCTTCTCCAGACTTTCTCAGTTTGTTCACATCTTTTCTTAAATGTGGCACCTACCTGGACACAGTACTCTCATTGAGATCTAATTGGCAGAGAAGAAAGGAAGAATTATTCTTGTGTCTTACTTACAAAATTCCTGTTAATACATCCAAGAAAGCTGTTTGCTTTTTTTACTACAGTGTTACATGTCTGGCTCATATTTAGCTTGTGATTTACTATGATTCCCCACAGTACACCTTCTTGTGCAGTCATTTCCCATTTTGTAAGTGTACAGCTGATTTTACACTGAGGAAGGAGATACTGTGCATTTGTCTTTATTGAATTTCCACCTGTTTACTTCAGACCATTATTCCAGTTTGTCAAGATCATTTTGAGTTTTAAATGCATCCTCCAAAGCACTTTGCAACCCCTCCCAGCTTGATATCATCCATAAACTTTATAAGTGTACTTTCTACGCCATTCTCTAAAACAGAGGTTCCCAAACTTTTTAAGGCTGGGGACTCCCTTCCAAGGAAAAAAAACCTTTGCAGCCAGGCACCACTGCCTCTGCATGCAGAATTTGGCTCACGCGGGGCAGAATTGGGTACATGTTGCTCTCCTGTCAGGGAGAGGGGGCCACTGCAGCCAATAATCAGAAGTGAAGCTAGGAGCCACCATGACCATGGACCCTCTCGCTGCCTGGGGCCATTGTGTCAATGGCCCCCTCCCAGGAAGCTGGAAGCCACCATGGCCCCCTCACCCTGCCTGGGATCTGGAAGCCGCCATGGCTCTGGCCCCCTGCATCCACCCGCCCCCTGGTGTTCCCTGAGCACTGACCTGTTCTCCACCTCCTCCCCCTGCTGGTTCCCTGTCCTCACCCCCCCTTCCCTGGCCACCGGAGCTACTGGCACCTGGCTACACCCAGGCTACTCTCCCTGAGCATGTTCGGCATGCTCAGGGCAGGAGTTTTAAAAACACCCTGCCTAGGGGGCACTCCATGCTGGCTGGAAGCCTGGATCTCCATGGCAACCAGAGACCCCAGTGGCATCCAACCCCAGCTCCCAACCTGTCCACAGACCCCCAAGGAGGCACTCTGTGGCCCCCCAGGGGTCCGCAGACCCCAGGCTGGGAACCACTGATCTAAAATATCAATGTAGGCATTGAACAGAAATGATCCTTGTGGAATACTACTTAAAATGCATGTTAATGATCCCCAGAAACAATCCTTACATGACCTGAATTTGATATTCATGGTGATGATCCTGGGGCCTGGGTGTGCACAGTCATGATTCATTTCATCTGGTTTATGATCAGAAGTGAAATATTTTAAATGTCTGAAGAAACTCTCAGACATAATTAAAGCATGTGCATGTTGGTGGCAGGCAGTCCCTCATATAAAAAGTTGCCAGTCTTTTTATTTTAAACTAAAAGACGGATGAAACCTGTATCTTTTATGTGAATGTTCCTCTGTGGATATTATAGGTGTTTATAGCTATGTTTGAACTGGCAAAATTATGAATTTTTCAGTTTGGGCAGTTTTGAAAAGTAAATTTTTTTAATGTTTTATCAGAAATTTGGGCAAATCAGGAAGTTAAAACACCACATTTTGTGTCAAACACAGCATTTAGTTCAATGTACCTCTTTAAATAAAAAACATGGAAAGGAAACTCTGTAACAAAAAGTCATCCGGTCCCTCCAAAATGGAAATTTTTCATTTAACAAGCACTAGAACAACATATTTTGATCTTTTAAAATTTGTTTATGGCCTTTTTAAAATTATAAAAATTGTCAAGAAATCATTAAATATTTCAGTTGACCCTAACCTGCATTTTTGCTGGAAAAAAGTTCCAGTAGACAAGTTCCTGTATCTCTAGTTTGTAACCAACCGATGCAAAATTAAAACCATCATAAGTATTTAACTATCCTGTTCAACTCTGTGCAGGCATGGTAGGAAATTGTGCCATACCTCAGAAAACTGTACCATGCACTAGACACACACAAAGTATCTCTGTCCTCAGCATTGAATACTTCAGTGATGGTTAAAGATCTGTGATAGCAGCAGTTTAGTTAGGCTTTGCTAAAAAACTAGACAGGTACCAATGATCCAACAGCTCAACAATTCCTTCAGCTCTGCCCATATGTCAGTTTTCTTTTTTCTTTTTTTCTCCATTTTTTTTTTGTATTTTTAACAAAAACATATGGTGTAGATTCTCATTTCCCCATCTACTTCATTAATTTATTTGTTTGATTATTTTAATCCTTAAAACAAAAACAACGTGAAACAAACAAAAAAATAAGAAATTGGAAATTAAGTACAAAACCCTAAGCTAATGACACAGACTGGATGGTTCACTGATTAGAGTCAACTCCTGCTCTGCCACAGACTTCCTGTGCAAACTTGGGCAAGTCCGTTAGTCTCTCCATTCCCAATCTGTAAAATGGAATAATATCACTACCCTATCTGAAAGAGATCTGGGAGGCCCACAGGTGCTACATTGATGGGGGGGGGGCAATATAAGTAAATTAAATACAGAGATAGAATATAAAGGCAACAACTATAATGCAAATCTTTGGAACTGGTATGTAGGGTCTGTATAGCTACATGCCACAGTGGAAAGCTGGTGCATCCACACTGCAATATATAGCTACACATGTCAGTGAAAGGCTCTGGCAGTGGGCAGGCAACAGGAAAATGCTCCAGCAGCAGGCACATAGAGAAGAGCCAGAGCCTTTCGTCTCCATTGTCTTTCATGTTACCGGAGTTTTCCCCTACATGGAGGAAAGACTACGTAGTAGGGAGTCAGCAGGACACTACACTGTACAAAATAGCAATCTAGATGAGGGGTGCAGTATTTGGGCAAATAAACAGCCATACAGGTTACATACTTATAAGACAAGATGTGTCTTTACTCAGCTAAGCAGTGCTTCACCCATCTACACTTCTGTTTATAATCACACAAACAGGGCCTGTAGTGTATGTAGTTAGGCCACCATAAAGTGAGAGCAATGTAAATGTACCTTATGTATGTGTAAGAATCACAAAATATCACAAAACGCAGAAGTTATACACCCCACAGCAATTGTAAATCACCACACGGCTCATACATAGGATTTGCTTATTCTCCTTTCTCTATTTAAAAGCATAGCTTATTATAATTACTGGCTTGTGTTGTTAAAAACACTGTATAAAAACATACAAAGGGACAGGCAAAATAAAATAGCTTTAAACTTTGTCACCCAAATTCTAGGCTTCTCCTGGAATGAAAGTTGTCTCCAACATAAATGTGGGTGTCCTCTGAGGGCTGCTATAGTTGAGGACATCACTGGATTCCCCACCCACAGACTACTAATGGGTTGTTCTGCAGCCTGAAGCTGGTGAGACTCCCTGTAGCTGGTGAAGTTTATAAGGACTCTTCTCCAGCCTGTTCAGTCTCACTCAGATTCCCACCACTGAAATGTTCCCTATGTCAGAGCTTCAAAATGTTCCTCAGACAGGCCCGCAAACAGCAAATCCAGGCCCCAGGACAGAGCAGGCAATGGCCCCCATACACACCGTGAAAGGGATGGCTGATGTTCAAGTTGGCTTCCGTTGGAAGTTTTAAATTGTTTATTATATATCAAACAGGTTCTTGGGTAGCTAAGATGGTGGTATTTGTTACTCAGCTTCCCTGGTCACTTGGACTTCGCAGGGAGATTACTGATGAACCAGGGAACCTGAGTAGCTGATACTATCTCTTTATTATCCACCAACCTTCTTGGCACATAAATAAGTTTGCATGTAGTAGGAAAAGGGACTGTGGATGAGAAGAAGATGCATATCTATCCTTCCATCCAACTGGGCCCTTTGAGATTCCTGAGCCCCTGGGAAATTGCCCCCCTTGTCCTCCTTGCTCCCTTACCCATTAGCAAGTCTAGCCTCAGGAGACAGCCTGTTGCTGCTTTCCTCAGGTCCTGCACTGGGGAAATATCCCCCAGGCTGAATCTGAGCCTTTTAAAGCCCCTTTAGACTGCTCTGTCCTTTTACAATGGGTAAAAGAGTCAGAGCGGGAGTTAGAATCTCATCTATAATGTATAAAAGCTGATTTTAAATTAAATTACTTTTTGAAACCCTAACTTTTCCATTAGCTGAATCCTGGGGCGTTGGTGGGTAGCAAAAATATTCGGGCATAGGTCCAAGCCCCACCCCTTCCAGGACCCACTCGCCACTGGCCTGACCTGATCCAGGGTCTACCACCCAACCCACCTGATCCCTGCCCGTGACACCACCCCAAGCAGGGACCTGACACCTCTTCCTCCCCCAGCTGATCCCTGGCTGCACCGATGGACCAGCTTGACCTGAGGCCTCCCCCCCCATGACTAATCCTTGGCCCCACTGCCGGCCCAGCCCAACCCGGGACCCTGTCCCCCTAGCTGATGCTTGGCTGTGCCACTGGCCAGGACAAATCCAGGGCCTGCCTCCCTGGCTGTGCTTGACCACAGCCTGACCCAAGGCCTGCCCCCCCCCAGTAGCAGATCCTCAGCCGCAGTGCCAGCCCACCCTGCCCCCATCAAGCCTGACCTGGAGCCTGCCATGCCCCCCTCTCCTGGCCATCCCTGCTCTCACTGCTGGCACCCAGGGCCTGACAATCCACCACCACCACCACCACCACCAATCTCCAGCCTTGCCATCCACCCAACCTGGAGCCTGCTGTGTCCCATCTCCCCCCACCCCCACTGGCCAATCCAAATCTCACTGCCGGCCCAAGCCGGGGCCTTCCAAAGCCTGCCTGCCTCCAGCTGATCCCCAGCCTCGCCACTTGGCTGAGCAAGAGCAGCTTAGCTCTGCCCTCCCAGGTAGACATACTTCTGCGCATGCGCTTGCAGAGAAATTTCATTTGGGGCCCTGCCAGGGATATTTGGGGCATTGGCCCCAGGGGCTCAGCAGCAGCAATGCCCTTGGCTGACTCTATGATTGAAAATGTTTAACCTTAGCATCCAAAATTTGATCTAGTTCCCATTGAAATCAGTGGGAGTCTTACCAATGACTTCAATTGGAACTGGATCAGATCCTTAGTGATTTAAGTGAGTTAAATGGTAATATTATTCAACATTAGTATGCACAGCCCAAAATTCCAGTTTGCCCCCATTAATCTGGTTTGGCAGTGCTGCTGCAAACACTTCAGTAAAACCAATGAGAAAATTCTTCAGACAGGATACTACTGCTGCTGTTGTAGTAATAGCTTTAGTTTGAGGCCCCATGGCAGTTGCTTTTTTCACTCTTTCCCTATAAAAGAAACAGTTTTGCAGTTTCTCCTTTTAACTAGAATGCCCATAATGACCCACCTGCCTTTTTCCCATATTTTTTGAGAGGTCATTTCTCTCATCAAACAATATAGCTATAAAACCTCTCCATAGTCACAGTATTAGTTTTGGATATACCTTCTGCCAAAGAATTGGAAACACAATCCACATCTTCTAATTCATGCCAGTGTACTTGTCACTATGCCACATTGCCTCTGGATACTGAAGCAGAAATGGACCTTAAAACTATTTAATTTTCAGTTCTACCTAGCTCCTGCTGAGTCAGTTAGTTGGTTGACTGGTTGGTTGGTTTCTTTATTTTTATTTTTTCTAGAAAGCATCAAATAGTTTTTTCTTTACATAAAGGCCATAGCAACATATTTTTGGCATGGTGAGAAGTTTGTTGTCAAACTGGCAAAAAAAAAATCACTTCTTGTGGTACATTGCGAACTTTTCACAATTAGTAGCAAAGGTACCATAATCATTATGTGTAGAATATGTAGCTAACCCTTATGCAGAGATTTGGGGGAAAAAAAAAAAAAAAGTTAAATAAGTAATGCTGACAATGTATATTATTCAGATTTATACATTGCACCCATGGATGTGAAGTGTTTAATAAGCAGTTCAAAACAAGCACCACTCCATATTGGCACTGCATATTTTAGGTAACACTTGTCCATAGCTTATTACATAATTATTTGGCTCTAGCTTTCCTGAAACAATGCAAAAATATTTGTAAAGTATGGCTGCAAGAAGTGTGTAGGAGTGATAATTGGGTGATATGAAGAAAAAATACATTAATTCATGTCTTCTGGGTAGTAAATACAAGCACACAGATATGAACAAGTCCGAGACTGGCAGAGCTCCAGCAGCCACTGAAACAGTTCATGTATTAGCACTGATTCAAAATATAGCAGCACTGGGATTCTTAGGCTACAGCTGAGAAATGGCCTTAAAGCACGGCTCTCAAACTCAAATCACCATGAGGGCCACAGGAGGACTAGCACAGGGCAACATGAGAACTAGCATGTTAGCCCAAGGGCAACACCGCTGAAACCTTTTCATACAATGATATTGCAAATATTGGTAGTAATAGCGTCATTGAGGGCCACAGGAAATAACTTTAGGGGCCACATGCAGCCCATGAGCCACATGTGTGAGATCCCTGCCTTAAAAGGACACGCCATTACCACACAGTACATTTTCGTTCACTCTACAGTCACCCATGACTGGTCACAAAGGAATTCATAACTGCATAATTAAACACAGGACAAGAGTTCAAGGAAGGACACAAATGGATTATTTCTGAACACCAGGAATGGCAGATTCCTGAAAAGAGGCTTTCGAGGTGGATTTGAGGTGTGAGAGAAGGCCAGGTTCTTGGCTAAATCATCCCTGGCAAAACTCTGCTGACCCTAAAGGAACTACAGTCAGGGATGAATTTGAACTCGTAGTAATAGTAAACATTCTACATGTTTAATATAAAGGCCCTTCTGTAAAGTTATTTTAACATTAGAATTCCTAAGTATAGCTTCAAATGTATTCATAATTCTCTCATCTTTGTTGGGATTGCTCCATTTATGCTTCTGATTTGTCTAGGTATATAAACTACACTTGCAAGCTAATTTGAATTAACAAGGCTTAATTTGAACTAACTTAGCCCCTGTCTACTCTAGGCTTTCATTTGTTCGAACTAATGAAAGCTTAGTTCAAACTGATAAGATCTGCCCTTTAGATTGAACTAAGCCATTAGTCCGATCCTTAGTTCGAACTTGGCACAGTGTGGACATTTAAGTCCACTTTGTTAGTTCGAACTAAGGGCAGTTAGCTTGAATTAACAAAATGGGTTAAGTAGAATTAACTGTAATTTGACTTACTCTGTCTTGTTAATTCAAACTAAGTTTGAATGTAGTTCGAACTACAATCAAACTTATTAGTTTGAATTAACAATTTCAAGCTAAGCATGGGAAGTGGAGACATAGCCATATTGGACAAAAGTATTCATTGACTTCAGAAGAGTCACCCAGAAACAGGACTCAATTGGACTCAAGCACACTTTTTATAAAGCTGCCTATTATTCAACTTTAGGTGCTCAAAGTGCCTCCATAAAATAGTTTCCAGCATAAGTAACATTCAGAACTATCATTCAGTGTAAACAGCATTCTGCAGGCTTGCATGAATGAAAGTCAATGGACTCCAGTAATTCACCATCCATGCAATGTTTCTTGTTTTTAAATGCCCAGTGCTCATTGATTAGCTCTAGTAATCAAATGCTGGCAGTTCTGGAGCACAGCAGTGGAGTGAATTCTAAAACCAACATGTTCCCCTCCCAGGTACTGCTGGCTGTGTATTTTGTGTCCTACTTAGCTTGCTTTAGGTAACAGGGCCAGACTCTCATGGAATAGCTCAGTCAGTTCTGTCTGGTTAGAGTAGGACAATAAACTTAGTCTGTGTGTGTGTACATCTCCCCTTCTCAATGTTTGCTGATTTCTCTTTAAGTGCAAGTAACTTCCAAGCATCCAAATATAACACAGAAGTTAATCATAAAAGAATCAGTATGAATAAGATCAGGTGTCTTGGGTATGTCCTAATTATTATAACTTCCCCCTTACCTCAGTGCACAATAATATACCAAGTCATTTTATCAAATATATAAATACTTAAAAAACCCTCCACTAGAATAGTACTGATAAGTGCTGCTAACATTCATTGCTGTGGCCAGTTCTGTGGTAGGCTTTTTTTCTGCTGGCGTTGTGTTTGTTGTTTTGGTTTTTTTGGGTTTTTTTTGGGGGGGGGGGGTTTTATGGATGTGTTCTGGGGGTGGGGGTTGTCTGATTTTTTTTTTGCTTTTCGTTACTGCCATTATCAGCATTGTATCTTCAGTAAATTAAGAGCATAACTGCTGTTGTGATACCACCAATTAACAAAGTGTTCACAGAGGGCAGCCATCTGGGTTTAAGCAATACTAAGGCAGCAAACTGCTCTGCTATACACTGAAAACATTATCTGTAAGTAAGGGTTATTTTACCCAGGATTGCTAATATCCTGCATTGTATGTTTAATCTGGTATTTCCTGTGTAATGGACTGATGAATCTTGTAACTTTCCCATACAGTTAAAGTAAAAATAGATTATATTTCCCTGCTGCATTTAATTTCAATATTTGTTTTTATAACACTTTCACTTTTGAATGTATTTGTGTAACAATATATCATACCTGGGGTTCAGATAAACACTTTTACTAAATCAAGAGACAGAAAATTACATCAATTTGTCTAATCCTATCTCGGTGAGTAGAGACTGTATTGATGGAATTCTTTCTGCTTATTCACTTGCAGTTAATTTTACCCATTAGGAATAGCATTTGTAAAGTTATCCCTTCTGCTAGAACCACTGATATTTGTACAATTGTTGCCAGAGAAGGCTGTTCTGGACTACAAAATTAAAGGAACTAAAAATCTGCAGATCTGTTTTGCTTCCTTTTTTTCATTTCTAAAACTTAAATTGATTGAACAGATATTTTTTCTTTGAAGTCTGATAAAACTTTTGTCCTGATTGATGATTACACATATCTACAATGTAATCTGAAAGTTTTTCTTTTATGTTAAGCATTTGGCAATCCTGGGAAACTGCTTACCCTAAGGAGAGTTCTAACGTAAACTTGTACCTTTTACACAGAGTTTGAAGGAATGTTTTAAAGGGCTTTCAGATCAGTATAGAAGAAAAACTCTTCCCATTGACATCACATTAAGATGCTATTCATTACACTGCTGGGGTTACAGATCCCAATTTATTTATGCCCTTAAGGATGGATAAACATTTCCAATATTGATCCAGTAAATACAAGGGACTCACATTCTGTGGTGGAGAGTTCTGGAATCCAAGATCCTTGAGTGGGGTACCAGCTAATCCAAATATAGATTCTGGAGAGTATTTTTCAGAATATTTGTCGCTGGTTAGATGATCTATTAAATGTTAGCTTAATTCACTTATGACAAATGAACTATTAGCCTAAAAAATAAGTGAGATGCAAAAATATCTCTTTTATTCATTTCAAAGAGCCAGAGCAAGATGGAGACTTCAGGTGAATGCAAGTCTTCACCAGAGTATAGATATCCACCCTGGCTCAGCCCACTCTATGTAGCTGACTAAGATTTAACTTTTCTTTTTCAAGAAAAGGTCCTGCTCTGACTTGCACTAATTGTGATACAATCAAACCAAAATGTTGACTGTGAAAATCCCTGAATTTTAAGGAAATTTATCTCTGGTTTTGGGCTTCAAAGCTCAGAAAATTCATCCTTGGTGGAACTAGACTGATTTTAGCTCAGAAACAGTTCTTTGCCAGAAATGAGACACTAGCCTGCACTAGCACATGATGCTCAATTCTAGCAGAAATTGTTTTTGTTTTTGAAAATCTAAATATAGCTTTTTGTTAGCAAAGACACTATTAATTTGGCTGAAGATATGCTGTTTTTAATGTTTACTTATCTTCAGCTGAAATATTCATTTAGGGTTAGACAATCATTCTTACAGCAGGGACATGCAAAGCTCCAGTATCAGTCAAAGAGCAACTGGATCTGTTCTTATGATGATCCAATTTATGAGGAATCCCTCTTTCTCATTACACATACACAACCACTATTCCAGATCACAGACTGAATAGCAGGTTGGACAGTGTACATCACTGCCCCAAGGCCTCCCTGAAATTTGGAGCAGGTAAATTTTATCCCACCCATCCAATACAAAAGTGCATTTATTTTGGCTTGATTGATGAAGTGGTAAATTTCACAGCTCTTCCCTAAGGAAGAGATTTTGTAACTTTTTCCACACAGTCCCTATTATTAGTTTTATAGTTTAGAAGCATCTAAAATTAGTCTCCTGATTTTGAGTCTGGTCTAATGTATTCCTTACATAACTTCAGTGGGAATTTCAGGTGTCCAATCCATTGAATATGGAATTGAACTATTATACATGCATTGCACTTTCATATCATTATACCTCAAAATATATAATTAACGATGTAACTTTAATACAGTTAAATCTAGCTACAGCTAATAGTCAATGCAGGGCTGGATTTTGGTGTTCATAGGCCCTAGGCACTTTCACTCCGAAATGTTTAAAAAGAGGGGTAAATGCCAATTGAATTACATCGATTGGCATGATGCACTTTAAACTATTCTAATTCTAAACCATATTATTTTCATTATTTTTCCTTATTTTTTCTGCTTTTTTTAATTTTTTCCCTCCTTTGTGGGCCCTAAAAATTTTGTAGGCGCTATGCACTGTGCCTACAGTGCCTCATGGGAAATCTGGCACTGAGTCAATACAAGGAAATATTGCATGCTATGGGATAGCTTGCTCAATATACAATAGTGGGATGTCTATGGATTTACAAAAGGAAGCTCCAGCCTCATAAAGCTTTGCTCCAGTACAGGATTTATGGCTATCAATGTAACATTATATTTTTCCATGAAATTCAAAGCAAAATCTGTCATCAGCCTCCACTTTCAAGAAGCATGTATGACATGAGAAGGATGGAATAGTCCAAACTCAAGAGTGTCTTGGGAATCCAGCTAGATTATTAGATTATTTGGGTGCTTAGTCACATATGGAACCAGTTCCTTTTGCTATCACCCACAAAGCAGGAATCCCTGATAAAGTCCTTAGTTGGAATATGCAAAATAAAAAACCAGGGTTGCCAAATCATATGCACAGATAACATCACAAGTCAGAAACTTCATTATTTTCTGAACAGTGATAGAGGCTGTTTTTGTAGTGATTATACAGCAAACTGATTATAGACTGGTATTGAGCAATATCGAAATAATGTGTGTGCATACACACCCATGTACAGAACGATAATAATATTAGACCGAAGCATAACATATATAGCTCCATAATAGTCAAAGATCAAAACTTCTCATTCAAAATTACAACCCTATTATTAAAAATCTTTGTAAGTGATGCCTTACGTTGCATTTAAATATCACTTTCTTGAAGTATTACAGACTGATTATCGCATTTGCACTAGTGTACCATTCCAACTGCAACTGTGAGCTCCACTGTGTACAGGCACCATAACACACAGTAAGACTGTCTGTCCCCCAGTTACTGAGTCCACTCCAAATAGACAAAGAAAGAATGGAAATACTCATATCCCCATTTTGCACATAGGGAAGTGAGGCTCAGACACATGAAATGCCCAAAGGCATGCATAAAGTCTGTGATAAAGCCAAGAACTGAATGCCTATCTCCTGAATCTCTGTCCATTGCCATAACTACAAAACATATTTCTCTACTCCCAGTTAAGTGTCATGCCTTGCCATTCTCAGTCTACATTTTAGAAATAGGGAAATCCATTTACAAACTGTCCTATACATTAACAACAGTTTTAACTGCACATAACTAACCTTGCAATATGAATTTAAATAATTACAGTAAAGGTCTCCCTATCACAAAACCAATTCATGCCTAGGTCATTAAGCAGATGCAATGAAATACTCTTTCTTCATTCAAAGGTATTTCTGTTCCTAAAGCAAGACCACAACTGAGGCTGGTAGTAAGCACAAAGTGGTGGGAAATATTTTGAAGCAGACTTGGAGAAAAAATGATTTACCACCCACACTTGACAATTTGATTCTATAATTAATTTTTCTCCTCACAGCCTTCAAGTACTTCTACAAACCAAGGAACAAAGCAGCAACACAGAACTGGCTAGAATGCAATCATTTTATCTAATCTTAATAAGTTAGTATTGTGCTCTCAGCCTGGCCATTTCCTGGAGACATCAATATTGCATACAGGTTGATACAATGCTGCAGTGACAACTTTGACCCCCCCACTGGTATCTCTTGCTATGTTACAGACAGATAAAGATTCCACAGCACCAAATCTCAGTGCCCAAGTGATATGATGTGGCTCAAAAGGCTCAGTCTGTGGGACTATAAAATTTCAGTTTAGACATATTCATAGACTCTTAGACTCAAGATCAGAAGGGGCCAATAGGATCATCTAGTCTGACCTCCTGCACAATGCAGGCCACAGAACTTCACCCATACACTCCTCTAATAAACCTCTAGCTTATGACAGCATTATTAAAGTACTCAAATCAGGATTTAAAGACTTTAAGGTACAGAGAATCTACCAGCAAGTAACCTGTGACCCACGCTACACAGAAAGATGAAAACCCACTACAGTCTTTGCAAATCTGCCCTGGGGAAAACAAAAATCCTTCCCTATGCCAAATATGGCAATCAGTTAAACTCTGAGCATGTAGGCAAGACTCACTAACCAAAGACCCCAGAAAGAATTCTCCGTAATAACTGAGAATCCACTCATCAAATGTCCCATCTCGGGTCATGAAAATATCTACCACCAGTAGTCAAAAATCAAACAATTGCCAAACTAAGCTGTATCGCCATACTATCCCCTTCATAGATATTTGGACTCAGGCTGAAGTTTGGGCTCTCTGACCCATCCTCCTCACAGGGTCTCAGAGCTCAGGCTGTACTCCAAGCTCAAATATTGACATTGTAATTTTATAGCCCTTCCCCAGCCCTGTGAATCTGAGACAGCTGACCAGGGCCTGCTACAGCTCTTTCGTTGCAGTGTAGAAAAATCCTCCTCATCTGTCCTTTTGCCTTTACATGTCCAAGCTGCTTATCTTAACCTACCCTGAGGGAGGAATCCTGCATTTCTCCTACCCTCAATCAAGTTCCCAGGCTAACCATCTTGTGAGCCAATCATGCTTTCTTAACAGGTCCATCTATGTTTAGGACCTCATCTTGAACACTATGTACAACACTGGTCATTCATGTTCAAGAAAGAAGAATTCAGATTGGAACTAGTGCAGAGTAGACCTACCGGCATGATCAGGGGAATGGAGAGCCTATCTTACAAAAGAAGATGTTGCACTGAAGAGATATCAGATCATTTAACCCAGCAAAACAAAGGCTGATCCATGCCTGTTCTTTCTGTTCATTCAAAAGTTTTGTTCCTTCAGAACCCACAAAGAATGGTGGGCAGAATAGCTTTTCCCTCATAATTTTATTCACAGCTAGACCTGCTTTTCAACATAACAGTTTTGGTTAATTAATTTCCAGTCTGACATCAACAAAGTGTGATTCCTATATATTCCTTGAATCATATCAACTTGACTTTTTTGTTTGCACAAATTTAGTCTTTTTCATCTGATTTGTTTGCACCTGTTTATAACATTTATTATTGAAAACAACTTCATCTACTTTTCATAGTTATCTCTAATTAACGTTCTTACTGCATGTTGTGACATCTTACAAACTTTTACAGTTTTTTAAAAATAGTTGATAAAATTGCCAGTCCAGGTATCAAAACAGGCAATGTGAAGCTATTTTCTCCTTTCATACTTCTAAACCCTGACTGATTCAGCCCCTTCAAATCCTGACATAACATAACAACAAACAGGTAGAACACATAATATGCATAATATTATTAATCATAATATTCATGCAATATTACTATCATCCCCACATCCTTCACAAGTACTTTTATTTCACAATAAATAAATAAATAAATAAATAAATACAAGGTGTAATTCCAGGCTACAAGAGTGATAGAAGCTGGAGTTTAGCATCCTAGACTATGGCCACATACAGGCAGTTAAACTGATTTCACTTAAATCAATTTAATAAAATTGCTATAAGAATCATTAAAGCAATTTAAGTGAAATCAATTTAACGGGTCCACACCTAAAACTCAAATCCAAATAGCACACCCACGGACAGGACTTGCTATTTTGATTTAGGAGAGGGGCACCATGGGAGGTGTGGCAAAATGGCCTACTAGAAGGGCCATGGCCCCAGCCAGTACATGAAAAGGGAGAGGCACCCTGGGAAGGAGAAGGGCAAAACTGTCAAATCAAAACAACTGTTATATCAAAATAATATGTCTGCACGGTGTTATTTCAATTTAACAGTTTCGATCTAACCTTTGTTTTGTTTTCAACCCAGGTTTTATTGAATCCCTATAACTTTTCTTGTTTCGAAATGATGGAGCTCGTCATTTTGAAATGAGAAAATGTCATGTGGACCTAACAGTTTTTAAATCGAAATAACCAGTGTTATTTCAATTTAAAACCTATGTGTGGACATACCCCTAGGCTAGCTCCATATGAAAAGGTTGATAGTAAAGGGAATGCTCTATGTAACATACTAAGAATCCAAAGTTTGGGGAAAAATTCAAGGAAGGGAAAAACAAGACTCCAGGGGCACCTTAAAGACTAAGGGTATATTTACACTTACAATTTAATTCAAATTAATGAGGATCAATTTGAATTAAATAAATTCATGGCCACACTGGCTTTCATTAATTCAAAGTATGGAATGCCTTACTTCGAATTGATGAAAGCTAACTTTGAAGTTATAAAACCCAGTTTAACTTCAAAGTGATGGTTAATTGGAACTCATTAGTTTGAATTAACCCAATGTAACTGTGTTCATTCAAACTAACTGTTGGCTTGAATTAGCCACTACTTGATTTTCCCTATGCAATCGGGCTTCCTACCTAATTCGAACTAGCAAGTCCCATGCATGGACATGCTAGTTCAAATTAGGGTTTCTAGGGTGGACATGTTAATTCAGATTAATTTAATTTGAACTAATCATTATCAGTTTGAATTAATTAGTTCGAATTAAGTTAATTTGAACTAACCTTCTAAGTGTAGATGTAGCCTAACAGATTTCTTGGGGGCATAAGCTTTTGTGGGCTCCAACCCATTTTGTCAGATGCATGAAGTAGAAACTACAATTGAGAGGTACATATACATGCCAGGATGGAGGAAGGCAAGTATTGACAAAGTCAATTGAGAGGGCAGATAGGGTCTATTCACTCTAGTTGATTAAAAGGAGAGAATGTGTGAACAGGGATAATTACTTTCTGTAATGTGCTAACCATTCCAAGTCTCTATTCAGACCCAGTCTGACTGTGTCAAGCTTGCAAAGCAGCTTCACCTCTGTAATTTCATACTGAAGTCTTTTTTTTTTTTTTGGTATGGAAACTTTCAAGTCTGCTACTGAATGTCCAGAAATGTTGAAGTGTTCTCCTTCTGGTTTATGGATGTTGACATTTTTGATGTCCAGTTTGTGTCCATTTATCCTTTTGCTCAGGGACAGCCCAGTTTGGCCAATGTAAATAGCAGAGGGACATTGCTGGCACATGATGGCATATACCACATTAGTGGATGTGTAGGTGAATGAGCCTCTGATGGTGTGGCTGATATGGCTGCGAGCTGTGATGGTATGAATGTGCAGGCAGAATTGTTAACGGGATTTGTTGCAGGGATAGGCTCCTGGGTTAGTGCTCTTGTTGTATGGTGTTTGGTTGCTGATGAGTATCTGTTTCAGGTTGGGGGGCTGTCTGTAAGCAAGGACAGGCCTTCCTTCCAAGGCTTGAGAGAGTGTGGGATTGTCTTCTAGGATAGCTTGTAGATCTTTGATGATATGTTGGAGAGATTTAGCTGGGGGCTGTAGGTGATGGCTTGTGGTGTTCTGTTGTTTCTTTGTCAGGTCTATCCTGTAGTAGGTGGCTCCTGGGTACCATCTGCCTCAGTTCATCTGTTTTTTCCCTTCTCCAGGTGGGTACTGTAAATTTAGGAGTGCTTGATAGATATCTTGTAGGTGTTTGTCTCTGTCTGAGGGATCAGGAAAGATCTGGTTGTATCTTAAAGCTTGGCTGTAAATGATGGATTATGTAATGTGTCCTGAGTGGAAGATGTGGGCATGTAGGTATGCACTGCAGTCAGCTGGTTTTCGGTATAGGGTGGTGCTAATGTGTCCATCCCTTATATGTATGGTAGTGTCCAAGAAGTGGATTTCTTGTGTGGATTGGTCAAGGCTGAGGGTGATGGTGGGGTGGAAATTGTTGAAGACCCAGTGGAATTCTTCAAGGGATTCTTTCTCGTTGGTCCAGATGATGAAAATATCATCAGTGTAGCATAGGTAAAGGAGAGGCGACTATGGACAAAATTTGAGGAAGTGATGTTCTAGGTCAGCAATAAAGGTGTTGGCATATTGTGGGACCATGAGGTTACCCATAGCCATGCCACCAACTTGAAGATGTAGAACATCCCAAATCTGACGTAGTTGTGGGTCAGAACAAAGCCACAAAGGTCAGTTACTAGGTGGGCCATGTCATCATCCAGGAAACTGTTCCCAATGGTTTGCAGTCTATCTTTGTGAGGAATGTTGGTGTAGAGGGCTTCTACATCCATAGTGGCTAGGATGGTGTTTTCTGGGAGATCACTGATGGATTGTAGCTTTTTCAGGAAGTTGATGGTGTCACAGAGATAACTAGGAGAGCTGGTGGCATGGGGCCAGAGGAGAGATTCCACATAGACAGACAATCCTACTGTGAAAGTACCAATGCCTGAGATGAGGGGGCATCCAGGTAGTATGTGCATATACACCTCTCAGCTCTCTCTCTCTCTCTATCTCTCTGAATTGTCGTTTCCACTTCATGCATCTGACACAGTGCGTTGCAGCCCAAAAAATCTTATGCCTGAAGAAATTTGTTAGTCATTAAGGTGCCACTGGACTCTTGTTTTTGATGTACACAAACTAACCTGGCTACCCCTCTGGAAATTTTCACCATGCAAGGAGGGGGGAAAGTATCAGAACAAAAACTTGAGAATTAAAGGAAAAAATCAAAAGATTCTCATGTGGCTATCTGAAACATAAATACCATTTCTAGAAAACAGAAAATGTAAAGGAAGCTTTGTCGGTAATTTTACTGCACCAAAATCCGAAGTATGCCTAGCACTGGATATCTATAGCTGGAAAAACTAGCAATTTGGCTTGTGAATTTGGATTTTCAGGTTTCCCTGAAAATAATTAAGGGCAAAAAAAAAAAAAAAAAAAAAAGTAAAGATAATGATATGATGCAATTTAAGTTGTAGCGTAGTGGGGAGAAAGCTATATTGATGCATTTGCTATTGAACGTTGCTTAACTGATGTCCCTCATTACCTCATGAAATACTGCAAACTCAAGCACATGTTGAATGTACATGAGATCAGCTTGTATAAGCATGCAAGTCTGGATGTGACAAAGGTTACAGTTTTAACTGACTTCTTTCAATACCTGCGGAAGCTGTTGTTTTTTGATTTGTTATGGAATGTCACTGTATTATAAACAACCTTATGAATCTGGCAGGCTCTTCAGTGTCATAGTCTATTCAATGTATTTGATTAGTATTCTAGTGCTTTGGGATTACATATAAAGCTAGAAGCACCTTGCTTAGGAAGAATGAGCGCAGGATAGGGACCAGGAACTTCTGAGATCTAATACCAGTTCTTACTATGACTGTGTTGTCTTGGACCACACCCACCTACTGCACCAGAGTGATATAAGGAATGATTAGAAAATGCTTGTACAGAGCTTTAAATATGTAAAGCAGTGTATTAAATAACACTTTCCTCCATATTTAATATAATATTAATGGAGCATAAGTAAGTATATGTTGATTAATTTTGTCTAGGTTCAATGCTGATAAAAGAGCAAAAGGGTGGTGAGCAGTACAGGGACAGGTCTACACCACAGCAGAATTTTGGCAACAGTCAAAAGGAGGTACACATAGTACAAAATACCTTTTATACTCAACTGTCTACTACCTACTTACTGCAATGTCTCCAGTATGATGAGTCGAAGAGAAATTCCCCCCCTTCGACTCAGTGCTACTCAACTTACCAGCGTGGTCTTCACTGATTGATTTCCTCGTTGACTGAGTGGGTCTTCACAAACCTGATCAGTCAATTGGGAAGACTGATCTGATGGAATTTGCCACCAGCAGTGAAGAGTAGAGCTAAGACTCACACCGACCAAAATTCAAGATTTAACTCATCTGATAGAGAGACAGTGTACTAAAGGGGGAGCAGTAATGACTACTCTATTAAGGTTGGCTAACACTCTCCATTTATAAACAATTTTTAACCATTTTGAAGCTCCTGGCATAGTTGCCAACAGGAGTCTGACATTTATCAGGGGAAGACCAGTAGTTCTCGGTGAAGAATGTGAAGTTTGATCTTGTTGTATTATACACATAGTATGTTTGCCTTGGGATGTTAAAAACAAAAGAATTCCATTTTGTTTTGTTTTGTTTTGTTTTGTTTTGTTTTGTTTTGTTTAGAAAAATTCCCCCGCCAAACTTCAAAGTCCTTCTGCCAAACACGCACACAGGCATACATGCACATACTTGCATTTCTGAAGTTTTAAAGACATCATTTTAAACCTGCCTTTATTTCTATTTACAAGTTACCCATTTAAAACAATCAACTGTTGCTCTCCTTTGTAAGAACCTATCCATGATGTTTGTAATGCATTTATTCTAGCAATCTCAAAACACACAAACTGCACAATTTGATATTTATTTTGGCAACTTGTGATGAAGCCTCAACATAATAAATGCATAGCTGACAAGATGACTGTCATTATCCCAAAGTCTTCTGATGCTTTAAACATTCTCATTTACGGTGTGTAGACAGATTAGCTTGAGTTAATCCACTTTTCTTTATAAATTATATTGCTATTTTCTCCAGTGTAAATGTCTCCTGACTATTCTGATCAACATGTTACACAAAGTCAAGAGACTGACCAAGAGACAAGAAAATAGTTTGCATAATAGCATAGCAGAAAGTCTTGGAAAAAATTTTAATTCCAGGACCAGTGCTCCAAAAGTACCAGTATCATGAGATGCCAATACAAAACACTGAATAAAAAAAACCTTGCAGCAATTAAAATTAAATCAAACAAGAAAAAAAAATACACAATCCAGAAAAGGTCAGTGGAGAACTGGAAAAAAGAGAAATTCTGAAACTTATTTATAGTAATAAAGGTGTGAACAGTAAGATTTAATTCAACTTTTGTTTTTTTAAGTCAAAGTTACTTTTTGTCAGAGAATAATACGACCTTAAATTCAGTTTTCCTAACTCCAGATGATCATATGCTTTCCTCTTTACCAGTTTAAGACAAGTGGCCAGATTCTGCATGGATTTATAGCAATATAATGTTATTGATTTCAACAGAGTTGCACAGGTTTAACTTAGGGCAGAGTTTGACCCTATAGTTGTTAATAAAACATACCTTCATATAAAGTTATGTTACAGTGTTTAAAATCTGGAATGTTTTCCATTTCATGAAGAACCACAAAAAACATACCAGCAACTCAATTGTGGCCACTGGAAATTTTTGCTCTATGTGCACTAAAATAAACACTGTGTGCAGTTCATACAAAACTGGAAGATAGGGAAATACCACTTGCGGTATATTTTGTGGTTTCCCCAGGCCCAAAAAAATGTGCAAAAATAACATGTATGTAACTGTACCGGAAATCATAATTGCTGCATTATATACTGGGGAACTTGATCAAATGAGATCAAAACATATTTTAGGCTATTGAATAAAGTGTGACTAGTGCAAAGCTTTTCATCACCATATTACCCTATTTTACTATAATTTTAGGCTGAGATATCAAAGAAGCATAATTCACTGAAATTGAATAGGAACTGAGTACTAACAATGGAATTTTTATGTGTACGTAAGTAAATCCATCACCTAATTTTCAGTTTTGGCCTTGTCTGTGTTTGAACAGGTTTGTTGAGGTAGCTAAACAGTTTCTCCCTAGTGGAGAAACTTTTGCCAGTATAGTACATACAACTTCCCTGAACTAAATACCATAAGCTATTCCTGCAAACTGATTCTTTTGATGGCATCTCTGTGTCTACACTAGGGCTTACTCTGGCTTAGCTATGTCATGTAACTTTTTTCACACTCCTAACTGACATAGCTATGCCAGCAAAATATTAAAACGTAAACCAGGCTGTAGGCACATTAATTGGTTATGTACATGTGACAATCCCTGCTTTTGTGTAGCTTTAAATGGACATTTTTTTCAAACATGATTGTGTTATGATTGTCACCTATGTCAATTATTAGTCATTCAAATAAGCTTCACTTTCAGAACAGCTGAGCACTGAAGTCAATCTATGTAGGTGCCTAAATATGGATTTAGATGCCTAATATTAGGCACCCTAGTTTGAACATGCTGATCAATATATTTTTACAAAAAGAAAGTATGCCTACATGTCTATCTGAGACTACTTCTGGGATAATAATTGTTTTGGAATTCAATTGCCCATATTTTCTTATTAAATTTGTACAATTTTAAATGCACATTACTCAGTTTGCACAAATAAGTAACAAAATACTAAAACAATATCATTTTGAAATATTGATGAATGAGTTACATTTCAGATGAAACAAAACAATCTGTAAGAAATGACAGGTTTTTTATCATGCGACTTTGTGCCCAATCTGTCAGCCTCTTCACTCCTACCTCCTTGTTTGACCTGGATCAAGTCCCACATTCATTAAAACGATCACTCCCTCAACCTCACTTACATTAAGCATCACACTCTCTCTGATATGTCCATCGCCCCATTCTGACAGGCTATGTTCACATGTAAATGCTTATTTTGAAATAACTTATTTCAAAATAAGTTATTTTGAAATAAAATCATTAAATCAATTTAAGTTAAATTGAATTAAGCAGAACCCACCAAATCAACATAGCATATCCCAAAACAGAACTTGCTATTTCGATTCTGCGGAGGGGCACCCTCGGAGGTGTGGCAACATGGCCCCCTTCTCCTCACTTATAGACAGCCCCTCAAACCTTAAGCAGATACCCACCAGCAACTACAGACCTAACAATAGAAACTTTAAAGCAGGCACAAACCATGCTGGCAACTTTGTCCACATATCTGCACAAAGGACACTATTACAGGACAGTCTGTGCAAAAGAATAAATGGGCACAAATTTGGCATCAGAAATCACAACATTCTAAAACCAGTGGGTGAGCACTTCAATATTCCTGGTCATTCCATTGTCAATTGACTAATCATGGTGCTCAGGCAGATGAGTATCAGATCAAGGCTTCAAAGAGAAACTGCAGAGCTCAGATTTATTTAGAAATTTGACTGCTTTGCTGCAGAACCTAATAGGGACTTCAGGTTTTTTTTTTCCTCATTAAAACAGGTTCAATGTGAACCTCTCATAATAGCATTTCGAGTTGCTAGCAGTGGTCCTTAAAGTAATTGCTTCATCCCTCTTACACCTGAGATGACTGATCCATTAGAGGATCTGAGCTCAGAGCTGGTCCAAGGAGCAAGTGCAGTGATGTATCAATTTGCATCAGCCTTAACGCTGCTATTCAGACCTTTGATGTCAGATACCAGAGTGAGGAACACTGAACCTCCTTTTGTACTGAGGATGGAGAACTGGAGCCTAAGAAACATGGAGGGGGAACATAGAGTGGTCCTGTCCATCTTACCATCACAAAATACATGCTCTCTGTCTCTCACATACATACAGACTCTCTGCAAATTTTCCAAATAGCACAAATCACTGCTTTCTATATTCTAATCTAACTACTGCTTTGTATTTCAATTCTATTGAGAACCCAGTCACATTCAACATACTGAGCCAAAAACAATTTAACATCAAACTCCTAATATGAATTACCACTGATTTGTTGGTGACATGGGAATACTTACATGCCTCACGAGGTTTTGTGAGGATTAATTCATGAGGATGAAGATGTCTAAAATTATTACTATTTCTTTTGCCACCCCCGAGTGTGCTCTGGGTATTACAGTAAAAGGAAGACGGCACCATCCTCAACGGAAGGAAGGGAAAGAGGACAAACAGATGCAATAAGATTACAGTTATTCAAATACAAAATGGCAGAGCAATTTTATTGTTCAAGGATGAATATGAAAAAATAAAGATACATTTTAAAATGTTTTTATTAATATTTTATGAATGAGCCTGTTGAAATTTAAAATGTCGAAGGAGTTGCAGTCAAACTACTGTGAAAATTCCTATCAGTATATAAACTTCATGGCAGTTTATCATTCGTGTGCCCTGCCTATCTGTTCCTGGAGAGCTAAGGACCATCTCAATAAATCCCAGTTGCAAGAGGATAAAAACCGCCCTCCAAACGCTGATTGGGGGACTAGTTTTGGCGCCAATTGCCAAAGCAATGAGAGCCCACCTTTTCAGAAAGTAGTCAGTTTAATTTAGGAAAGATCAACAAAGAGCTTTTGAATAAATCAGAAGCCAAGACAACATACTTTCTCACTCCCAGCCACTACCAATAGAGGAATAAGTAAATTCATTGAGAGGGAACAACAACAAAATACAAGAGACTCAGATCAGAAATACCACAAGGTTAGCCTATCTCTCATCTTAGCCTTTGCAACTGCAGAATCTGCTGCCCGGGATAATGTGTACATCATGAAGTAGAGGAGTGGTTCTGTGGAGCACAGACAGATAACTGTAACCCTGTGTAATGGACATTGTGACCAATGTCCAGCAAGACTCCATATTGTCAGTTTGGAACTCCTGCTTAAACAATGTACTTCATTTTGGATACTTGATGAAATCTGGTTTAGGTATATGCTGTATATGTTCTTTTAAATGTGTGAACAAGATGTGTGTGTGAAAAGGCCAGTCTCAACTGCCAGCCTGTCCTGATGAACCATAAGTACCATCTAACTGGCTGAACAATGCAGACATCTCATTAAAGCAAACAGAAGGAGCCACCCCAGAAAGAAAAGAATAAAATACAATCCAGTCTGCAAGTGACTGGGGACCAATGATCTCCCAGGAACCCTGAGGCTACATGACACAGCAAATCCCATAGACTTACATGAAGGCCTGCAAGTATAAAAGATGGGTGAGAGCATGAAAACTTTGGGGTCTCATTCTGCAACTGACATCTTGGAGCATCGGATCATGACCGACAGAGGCCTGGCTCCCTCCTTGTGCCCAGCCTAGTTGGCCACTAAGCTGGCTCAAGCAACACATGAAAGGACTGGTAATTATATCATACCAGGTTGCAGAACTTTGTGTGTGTGTGCGTGTGTGCGTGTGTGTGTGCGCACGCTTTTTGCTATTCTTACTTATTTACAATAAATGTGGTATATTGCCTTGTCCCCCTGAATAAGATCCTGCTAGTCTTTTCTTTTTATTAGGGGGTGCTCTCCTGGGTGCCCTTTTTAGTATAACAGTTCCCCTGTTCATGTATACATATTCACACTCATTCATTGGCTAGGCCTACATTATGGGTTTAAGTCAACTTAAAGCCCCTTAAGTTGATGTAAACAAACCCCAGTCCATATTTAAGTCGACTTAATAACTTCTGCCCTGTAAGTCATCTTAAGCTTTTAAGCTGACTTTACAGGGCAGGGTCAGCCCCCTTCCCCACCTCTGAGCATGAATGGGCTCCACACCTGATCTGGCATGGGGGCCTGATCTGGCTCCTGCCTTGTAGCGAGGAGCTGGGGGCTGGATCTGGCTCCCAGCCCCTCTCCACCAGTAGCAGGGGCTGATAGCCACTTCCTGCAGCCTGCAGAGAGGGGCTGAGATCCTGATGGGGCTCTCAGCCCCTGTCTGCAGATTGCAGGGGCTAGGAGCCGGCATGGAGCCCATCTGGCACCCAGCGGCTTGCCTCGTGGAGCAAGCAGTTAGGAGTCTGGTCAATTTCACAGACTTGGAGCCTGTGAAATTCACTAGCCTCCTACCTGCTTGGGCTATGGTGCAAGCAGCTGAGAGCCAGATGGGCTCCAAGCCGGCTCCTAGCCCTGCAGCCCACAGGGGCTTGCAGCTCACTCCTCCTCTGGCCACTCGCGAGCAGTCAGAGGTACAGGAAGCCAGCATCTCGGCCAGGGGTGTGGGGAGCAGGCATCTCCCCTGGCCGCTGGCAAGCAGTCACAGGTGTGGGAAACTAGCTTGTCCCCTGGTTGCTTGCAAGTGGCCAGTGGACACGCTGGGTCCCCATGCCCATGGCCACTTGTTAGCAGCCAGGGGAGATGCCAGTTCCCCCCAGCCCCTGGCTGGAAAGAGGGACTTGGAGCCAGGTTGGGCTACTCTTCCTTCTCTGCTGTGCTGCCACCTGTGGAGAGGGGGTGAGGGGTATCATCACACTCCCACCCCTCTCCACAGGTGGCAGGGGCTTGCAGCTGGCTTCTGCCAGTGATGGCTTCTGCCAGTGATGACTGACCCTGCCAGCAGGTTCAAAAATTTGGGAATCTTGGGGGGCAATCACTGCACTAGGGGGGTACAGGGTAATCTTTATTTAAACAGGTATGGGAGTAGGGTGGGCGGTGGGGTGTATATGTAGTGTTTGTCACACTGTTTTTCGTGAGGCATTGTGGGGTGCTAAACTTTGTGGAGTGGGGCAGGTTGGGGGACAATGGGAATTCCCAATTAACCCAATCTACAGTTACAAACCTACTCACTATAACTTAAAAGGTGCCCTAATACCCTCTAAGGAAAGGGGGGGGGTGCAGTGCAGATTTAGCATGCGACGGCGGCAGAGGAGGAAAGTAATGGGGAAGCAGGGACCTGAAGAAGAGGGAAGGCAAGTGGGAGGGGGTTAGGGACAGCGGGATGGGGAGGCACACAGGAGTCGGGGCGTGGGGACAGAGGCAGGAGAGGGGTTGGGACGCACGTGGGGGTTCAGGCAACAGGGGAAGCAGGGGGGCTGAATAAAAGTTCAGGGGTTTGAGAGGGAGGCGGGGGGCTGAATGGCAGGAAAGGGAGCAGTGGCGGAAAAAAGGGGAAGAGGGAAAGGAGAAGAAAAAGGGAAAAAGGGGAGCAGGAGCGGAGCCGCAGGAAGCAGGCAGCAGCCGTGAAAAGCCAGCAGGAGTCAGGGCAGCCACAGAAAGCGGTGGAACCGGTGGGGGGGTGCAGTAGCGGTGAGTGGCTGCAAGGGGGGGGTGCGGCAGCGGGGGAGCCGGCAAAAGTGGCAGTGGGGAACGGAGGTGGAAAGGGGCAGCGGCTAAGGGGGGGCCGCAGGGAGCTGGCAGGGAAGCAAACGAGGGGCGTGGGCAGCAGGGGGAATCCTGGGGCAGGGAAAGTGGCCACGGGAGTGGCAGAGGAGGCAAAGAGAGAGTCGGGGCACAGGTGGAGAACACAGAAATAAGGAGGGGACAAGGAAAGCTTAAATAGAAAAAAGTTTTATTCAAGTTGGGGAAGTTACAGAGGGGAAGGCAAAAGCAACTTAACAAAACAACTCTAAAGGCTACAAACTACCATCTAACTTAATACCTCTAAGGCTACCATTTAACCCAATACAATGTTACAATTCACAATGATACCTTTAAAACAAGTTCAAACAACTCAGAAGAAAGAGATACACTAAGTGATACAGAGTAGCAGCAAACAATTATAGACATGGGAGCTCCTTTAACAGTACAAAATGAAGCAGCAAGTAAAAAAGAGGAAAGGAGAAGGCAAAAGACATAAACAAGCCTGTAGAGCTGGGAGAAAACAGTTTCAAAGCAGCAACCAGAAAAATAAAGTAATTTTAATCTTTAAAGAAAGCTGTAGGGCAGGCTCTTACCACTCCTAGCAACAGCAGCAGCAGCATTACAGGCAAGAGAGAGAGACTCGTACTCGAGCTGGCAGTTTAAACGTGGGGTACCCTGGGGGAGAACTCATGAGCAGAGGACATCAGTGTCTGGTTGATCAGGCCAGGCAGGATATCTTGAGGACCTTCCTGCCTGAGCCCCCCAAGACCTGAGCTTTTAAGCCGTTTGTCCCACCTTTCCCTGATTACAGGGAATGCGGGGAACAATGGTGATATGAGTCATACCTTGCAGGACCTTGCAGTCAGGCAGAGCCCACCTACACTAAGCCCTGTAAGAACAATGGGCACTCAGGGTGGTAACGGCCATCCAGTTAAGTTCAAGGAGGCCATCTAGTTAAGTTCAAGGAGGCCATCTGCTCCCCTTAACATTCCTTATATACTTAAGTGATGGCCCGGGAGGGGTGGCTGTAAAATCAATACAATGAGTCACGAACAATGACAAGTGACCCAGGGCCGAATTTGGCCCTAGCTCACTTGTCACTACCAGCAGGAGCCAGCTCCAAGACCACACTGCCCATGGAGAAGACATGGGAGCCAGATCGGGCTCCTAGCCCCGTTTGCTGGCCTCGCCAGCTGTGGACAGGGTCTGGGAGACAGATCCAGCTCCCAGCTTCTCCCCAGAAGGCAGGATCCAGATCTCCTCCCCCACAGCCCGATCGGCCCTGGGAGCCAATTGGGCTCTGGGTACCCAATCGGGACTGGGGTCAGGATAGGACGAGGGATGCCTTGTGCATGTCTGGTCTGTGTCCATGGTAGACATACCCTGCAGTTGACTTAACAAGGTCAACTTAAAGTCGACCTTGTTAAATCAACTTCCTGGCCCCCCTCAGTGTAGACATATACCTTGAGAGCTAGCTCAAGTATAAATTGCGATATAGTGAGAGTAGCCTGGCAACAGAGGCCCAACTGGGACTATGTTTATACTGATGACAACAAATTTGCCGCCGTCAGTGCAATCCAGCAGCGAGTATGAATTCTCTGAAGCTCTCTGGAAATCACTTCAGCAACTCCAGCCCTGGAACTGGAGTTGCTGAAAGCTGACCACAAGCCATTTGCAGTTGGCTTCCCCTAGTGTGTCTCGGTAGCTTAGAAAGTCATCAGCAGATACGCAAGATATTTTACGTGCCTTGCGTATGTGCTGTCAACCGCTGTCTAAACATCCAGTAAGTATAGACTAAGGCTGAGTGTGTGGCATACAAACCTGCCTGAAAATGGTGGATGAATACTCAGCACAGCCAAGCAATGCTTCCGCTGCCTCTGCAACCATGATTATGATATTATTTATGCTTGTGCTTGCACTCCTTGAACAACTGTGAGTCTGTATAGAGAAACACAGTATTCATACCCCTTTCTTATAGTGTATACATAGCCCAAAAGCCAAAAAAAGCTTTTTTGCTATCTATGAGAAGAGCATTTACACAGGGTTGAAGTCCTGGAGGTTTTGACATTCCACCTCATCTGTTCTCTGGCCATCACTCTCAAATAATTGTTGCTGAAGATGGCAACTCTGGATTAAAACTATAAACATATCTATTTTTTGCCCTCAAGTTTAAAATGATTGAGCATTTCCTTCCACACATTTTTAGAAGATGCATGCTAGCTATTTGCCAAGGCTAAACATCGACACAAACAATAGGCTTGTCAACAAAGGAACAATCTATCTCAAATTACCAACTCCCTCAGCATGCTCAGTTGTATCCAATAACATCCTTCTCAAACCATGATTGCTATATATCTGTCAGATTAGGCAGAATCAATGATTCTACTCAGAAAGGAGACAGTGTGTAACACCTTATTAGGTATTCTGCTGCCTATTCAAGAAGAGTTTATTTCTTCAAAGAAATTCAATTTATGTTCTGAAGACCAGGAAGCTGATGAAGCTTCATGAGAGAGCAGCTAAAGATGCAATTTCCAGCTGGTCAACAGTGAAGAAGCAATTGTTATCCTATTCTGTTGTGTTCAAAAGGAGATAGTTTGAACTGGTGCTCAGCAGAATACCTTAGTCACAGCACTTTACAGTGGGACCCATCAGTCTCTGTAGAATCTAATCATTCATTTTAATTTTTTTAAAATTATCTTTCTGGTCCAAATCACTGGGAGAAAACCTGTGATCCAGTGCACTGTTGCCCATCCAAGTAGACAAACTAAAAGAATAACTTTAACAAAGAAGCTAACTGTGACCATCTGTTGCAAGTATGTGATGACTCTGAAGCTTCATGATGACAAGTCACTTCAGAACATTGGTGTCTGCTCTGTTGATTGTTGTGGCAGAAAAACCCAGTTACTCTGGATTATGCAAGGAATTTGGGATTGTGTGTAGAATATCACTACCCTTTCCCCCTTAGTTCAGGGGTCTGCCAACCTGTGCCTCCAGACCACATGCAGCTCTTTGGTTGCCTCCTTGTGGCTCCAGGCTCCAGAGCCCCATTACCACCACTGAGGGACCCTTCAGCGGGCCTGCTCCTGGTTCTGGGCTCCTGCAGCAGGTGCCCTGGCCGAGCTCCCCCCACCAGGAGGTTACACCCATTTTGGATCTCAAAACACTTGATTATTGAAGGAATTTTTAAAAATGGATCTTGTTATCTTTTGGGTTGTTGATCCCTGCCTTAGTCAGACACCTGTACTGAAAACTGAGCCCTATCTAACAGCTAGTCTTCACTGATAGCAGCAAATCTGCCACCATCAATTTGAACGTCCTGATCAACCAGTCAAGTCTGTGAAGACCCACTCTGCCAGTCAGGAAGTCAGTCGCTAATCACCAGCCAGCAACTGAGTTAGCTGTGAATGAAAGTAAAGGCCTTCCCTTTGACTCGGGGCATTGGACATTCTGGGAGTAGGGAGCTCAGAATGCAGATGCACAGGTTATTTTAAGTAATATAAAAGGACAAGCAGTGTAGACTTTCTTTCCATTAATCAATGGGAGGTTTGCTATTGACATCAGTTAGGGCAAGAATTTTGTCCCAAGTGTTCTGCATACATCAAACAAAACGTAATTGCTTCTTAATTTAATTAGTGCTATTTCAAAATATCTTCACTCTTAATTATATCCTTCACTTTCAAATCCTGTCCAAGGGCCTAATCCTGCTCCCATTGGCAGCACTAGAGCTATATCCACACATACATTGTTATTTCAAAATAAGTTAATTCGAATTAAGGGAAAGCCTGCTATCAAAACGGCTGTTATTTTGAAATAATGCCATTTGGACATGTTGTTTCAAAACAACACTATTGTTTCAAGACAATTGTTTCGAAACAGCATGTCCAAATGGCATTATTTCAAAATAACCATTTTGAATACCAGCCGTTTCGAAATGAATGGTGTTTAAGCTGTTCCGGAATGACAGTTCTTATTTTGAAATGACAGAGCCTGTCACTTCGAAATAAGAAAACGTTGTGTGGACATTCTGTTTTTTATTTTGAAACAACCAGTGTTGTTTCAAAATAAAAGACTCATGTGGACATACCCTAGGAGATTGGCCTGTACCTTCAATGAGAGTAGAATTAGGCCCTAGTGAACTGCATGCAGGCATATGTACAGATAGCCATTTTCCATTAACAACTCTGTAGAATACACCTGCTAGTTAGTACAAAGCAAATGAACATAAGCCTGAAGAATAAAAATAGTGCTGAAAAGTTTTAATGATTCAAGACTGAAATTCACCCTTATGCTTTTACTCTGCAGAAAATTCTCAGTATTTTTTCTAGTGATTCCAAAACTATTTTCATACGAAGGGGGTACTTTCTTCTCTTGTGTCTTTATACCTCATCATAACGTATCCCTTTATTGTGTCTGTTGAGTATTCCTCCTACCTCTGATTGCTTTCTTACTGCACATTATTTCTTTTCTACTATTTGTTGGTCAGCTAGGTTTTGCTTTCTCTTATAATTTTTCTCTCTATTTGATTGTTGGACCCTTCCCTCTCTCCTGAAGTCATGCTGCTTGAGCCTGAACATTGTGTGAGCTGTTCCCAAGGCTAGATGCATTAGCTGTTGCTGTAAAAAGAGGGAAATTAGATAAGTAAGCTTTGCTGAAGGGCCTCATCCAGGGGCTTCCCTTCTCTTTTCAGCCCTGGATTAGTCTAGCATTTTTCTCCTTTTCCTTCACAACTAGTTGACTCAACTCCTCAGATAAAAAAATACTGATCCAATAAGTTAGATCCAAAAGATATTTTTATTCCTTCTAGTCACAATACATCACAAAGCTCTCCTTATAGAACCATTGTCTGAGCCATCTGTTGATCATCAGAATCCTGTCATGCCTTGGTTTTCCTCCTTAGGGAGAGTCAGAATCCCTCTGAAGATCACTTGAGCCTCAATTACCTTTAGAGTCTTCCCCAGCCTGACATAGTCTTCTTTGATACATTACAGCAATAATCTGACTATATCATTTGTGCCAACATGAAGAACAATCAGTGAGTTCTTTCCCACCCCCATTAGAATCTGCTTCAGCCTCAGGTCTACTTCCTGTATCAGAGCACCCGCCAGGGCTGGCCCAACCATACAGGTGAACTAGACACTTGCCTAGGGCACTAGGCTTTAAGTGGCACCAAATTAAATGGAAGAGCATTTTTTTCCTCTATTTTAAAAACTATATACATTAATGTTATTTCTTACAACATGTGGAGGGGGTTGCCAAAGTCATAATTTGCCTAGGGCATCAAAAACCCTTGGGTCAGCCCGGGCACCCACAGACAACACACCCTTCTGTTTCCTGTATCAGCTCTAGTTACAAGCGTGTCTGTTCTTCTCAGCATGGAGTCCCCAATAATGTAGACCTTCCTTTTCTTGGTAATGGTGCAGTTCCCTGGCCTATCCCTTGTTCTTTCTGTCTGCAAGTCATCTTGTCCACTATTTTCCTTTGCAATCCTCTACAACCATTCCTATGTCCTCCTGGGACTCTTATTTGGCCATATTTCCATTAATTCATCCACTCCTTGTATAGGACTAGGTGCTCTTCTATTATTCCTTGCCCTCCAACCTCCAGTAACCACCCACTGTGCCCCTTCTCCATTTTCTTCATTTTCCAACTCCATAAACCTGTTCCTGAGCTCTATTCCTCCTTCACTAGCCCATCTTTTGCTCTGCTGGGTTCTTGCAGCCCCATGCTTCCACTCGCTGCTTTCTTATCCAGCATTCTCCCCTCAAAGTCTGTTGGTCCTGCCTCCTCTGGGTTTTTCCCTTCATTCCTTTGCTCCATCAACTACTTAAAACCCTTTCAAAACTCAACCAGCATTTCCCCCTCATCTCCAGTTCTTGAATCTTCTTTCCATCAGCTCTATGAGATAGCACTTCATGCAAACAAAGCTCTTTTGAAGTTCCCCTTCCAAGATCATTTACATCCTACAGCTTCAAAATCCAGAAATCTTCAGTCTCTTCCACTGATTGAGTGACTATCACTGAAGCCTCTATCTGTTGTAGCCTGTCACTCTATTTCCTGTCAGTGAGAGACAAACACACACACAAAAAACCCCCCACAAAACAAACACACACACAACAAAACAACCCTCAATAAGCACCACAGAAATACAAGACCACTCTTTCCCCAAACTCCCACTCAAATTCCCCTCTTTGCAGCCCTATTCATTAGCTCCTGTGCTGCTGCTGCAACTTCATTCCTTCCTAAACTGCCTCTCTTTTTGAGGCAGTGAAAATACAGGATGAACTGAGGTCAAAAACATGAAGGTTAACACAAATGTACAAACATACACATAAACTGAAAGACAATATTCAAGTGGTTTAGCACAAATGTACCAAGTTCATTGGGTAGAACTCATCTTGCCGTTTCAAAGGGGGTTACCAAGGCCAACTGTGTTCAAATAAATTTGCTGACCTAAGTGAACTTCCTATCAACAAGATTCTCTCAGGCTCCTTTTATTTCTCTTCAGCAATTAATCAACAATTGTTGAAAAGCTATGAGTTTGCTTGCAATTTTCAGTAAAACTAATGATTCCCTATCTTTCAAATGCAGAAGGAGGTGTGTCCTCCCAACCCCAATATGAAGTTCCTGATTTATTCTTCATATCAATTACCCTTCTGAACTCCCCTACCTTCTGTCTTTTGGTAGAAAGAATCCCAGACTCTAGTATGGCAGGCATGGATAGTTTAAGCTGACGCCTAGAAATTCAGTCTTGTGAAGCAGTGAACTTTACTCTAGAGAGATACTTTTGTTAAGATTATATTGTGCGTGCATAAGACATATGGCTACTTTTCTGGAATTCATGTGAACCTTCTAAGCAACCCTGTCCACAATTATAACAGAATTTCAGTTTTAGCTCTGCAGAGTTAAAATAGTTACTGGAGCACCATTTCAGACTGCTCTTGCTGAATTTAAACCCTGATCATATTGTAATCAAATATCAGAATATTATTGAAGGTGACTGCATTATAATAATATATCATAATATGTTTAGAAACTGATTGTAAACTCACTTGCATTGCTTTAAATTAGTACTGTAATAATTTAACTCATTTGATTTCAAGGAAGTTACACCAATATAAAATAAGAATCAAGTCATGAATTTTGACTATATTATAATTGCAGGCAGACAATTAGAAAGAGTGACAGAAATCACAACAAACAGAGACAGACATCAATAAAGTTCTGTATTTGGAGGGAAATGCTATTCTGTAGCTTGCTTCTAAAAAATAAATAAATAAAAAGTATATAAGTAATCCTACTGAGTCCAATGGGACTTCTCCATGGGGAAAGTTTCTCACATGCCAAAGTGTTTCCAGGATTGGGCCCTTGAATTGCACTGCTCTCTGCAACCTAATTATGTAATGTTCTTTGGCAGTTCCTTCAGTTCAAGTAACCTAAAACACAATGCTGGCAATTCTGACCCAGGTCACCTTTTGTTTTCCCCTGGAACACAAAAACAACATTCAACAAATTTGACTGATAAAAGATTTTTATCTTCCATGGGAAACCAACCCTGGTTCTGTAAACCATAAGTAATGTATTAGTAACAATGTTTTTCCACTTCAAACAAATTACAAACAAATGTTGGTGTGCTTTACAATGTTATACTAAATAATAACTCCTCACAGACCAATTTGCATACAAAATGTAACATTTAAAGCCAAGTTACAATTAGCACTTCATTATGGAAGTCTGTGGATTGTAATTTACCAAAGCAAATTTATACTTGCTGCAAAGAATTTTAATTTTATGAAAAATTACCCATTTAGAATTGTTACAATAGGCCAACATGTATTAAAATAATCAGTGCCTTATAAACATGTCTAGTTATTTATTACTGTTAATACAACTCACCCACACCCCATTTTCCTTCCTCCCCCCTCAAAATTCAGGATTAATCAAATGCCTCTTGAAAAATGAGTAACGGCGGTACAGACCCATATTCCTCTTCATGTGATGGTGACAAACACACCAACTGGGTGACCAAACTAATTTGAATAAGGAGGAGGGGACATGCAAAATTAAAAGGAAAAGAGAAGTATATGCTATATTAATGAACTAAAAACTGGGCCAGGAATAAATCCAAGGAGTCTTGCTCAGGAAAGGTGAATCATATTGGAGCTTCATTTGCCTTCCAGTTAGCACAGATAAAATTGCTTATCAATGATAATGAATGTTCACAATCCCTCAAATTCAGATCATTAAATTCTAAATGTCCTTTGTCTTCTAATAACATAATCTCTATTTAAACCTAGATAGAAGCAATATATGCCTCTGAATGTAAGGAAGGTATTTTCCCATTCACTCTCCCAAATTCACATTTCTGAATATAAGGTACAGTCTTTTAGTTTGAAGAAATTTGGCTCATGGTGTTTTGCATAGTTCAGGGGTCCATGTAAGGACACTGATCTAGGATCCTATTACTGGGGATGTATTAGTAGGAGTATTGTAAGTGTGACATGAGGAGTACTTCTCCTACTCTACTCCACCCTGATTAGGCCTCATGTGGAGTACTGGGTCCAATTCTGGGTGCCTCGTTTCAGGAAAGATGTGAACAAATTGGAGAAAGTCCAGAGAAAGGATTAAAGGTATGGACCACTTCATTTATATGGAAAGATTGAAAAACCTGGGTTTGTTTAGTCTGGAAAAGAGAAGACTGAGATGGGGCATGGTAACAGTTTTCAAGTACCTAAAAGGTTATGAGGAGGGGGGCTTAAAATTGTTCTCCTTAACCACGGATGATAGGACAAGAAGCAATGGGCTTAAATTATGGTGAGCTGGGGTTAGGTTGAATATTAGGAAAAAATTACTGTCAGGGTGATTAACCACTGCAATAAGTTTCCTAGGCAGGTTGTGGAATCTCCATCACTGGAAGTTTTTAAGAGCAGGTTAGACAAACATCAGTCAGGGATACATTAAGAGGGTACTTGGTCATGCCATAAGTGCAGGGGACTGAACTCAATGATCTCATGGTATCTTCCAGTTTCTGTGATTCTTTGACCACTAATTCTCTTGGAGAAAGAACAGCATCTCCCCCCCCCCCCCCCCGCCGACTGAGGTTTTCCCGTAGTTCTCCACCTACACTTTATTATGAGGAAGCCAGACTGCCAAAATAGTCCAGTGTCTTTGCTTTAATTTCTCCCCAGAGACAGTAAACAGCATGACTACCCACTGTTATGTCACCATGTGATCCTTTATAGGTAAGCATGTTTATTTTTAAAGTGAAAGCATTACGGAGAAAACATGTTAAAAAAAACCAGTAAAAGAACATACATCCATAATAAGTTTACCAAAGATTCCTCCCCACCTTTCCCAGCTCAAACAAGATTTCTGGGAGAAGTCAGTCCTTCAGACTTCATAAAAGGATCTGCATTTGGTTTGAAATTCATAATAGCTACAGCTCACAACAAACACATGCATGCACATGTTAGTCTCTCTGTTACATAGTTGGACCTTTGATTTTCATTTAACAGGGTAAGGGACATAGATAAAATAAAAAAGGACCCTAATACAACCTAAGTTATCTCAGTGGGATGAGAAGTAACCCATCTCTTATCGCTCCTGGCATTACCTAGAAGAAGAGGCTGAAGCTTCCCGGCCTGTAGGAAGAGGTAACTACACAAGATTTCCTTTCCTCCTGATCTATCTAGTGAGGTTACAACAGCAACATCTTGCCTTTTGGATCCCAAGTAGGGTTGGGGTTGGGTTAAAATCTGCAGCTCTGGAGTTGGGTTAAAATCTGCAGCTCTGGAGATAGGTTAAAATCTGCAACCTACCTACTCTTCATTATGAGGGACATCAAAACTGCTTGTGAGATGCCAGGACTGACCCCGTACACTAGAAATGATGGCAAGGGAGCTTTTAAACGCTATGTCTACACTACAAAAGCTAAGTCGACTTTGTTAAGTCAATTTAATAAAGTCTATTTAAAGTCAACTTTACTAAAGTTGACTGAGTGAGTCTACCCTTCTCTTAAGTCAATTTAACAAAGTTTGTTAAGGCCACTTGAGAAAGTGCCCTAAAAAAAAAAAAAAGTGTTTGCTTAAGTCCACTTTACCAAGTTGACTGAAGCAGGCACATGTTATTACATAGGACTTCTTAAGTCGACTTAGACGGCCACATTGCATTAAGTCGACTTATTGCCTAAATCAACTTAAAGAGTGAGAGTTGTTAAGTTGACTTAAGGAGACCCTTAAGTCGACTTAATGAACTCCAGATGTGGCCAGGGCTTTGCTTAAGTTGGGGATCAGCAAAAGGGGCTCAGTGAGTCATTACTGGCTCTTTAGCAGCTGCTTTGTGGCTCTCTAGCTGACAGCTGTGGCTCGGGGGGAGGGCATTTAAATATCCTGCCCCATCCTGCCCTCAGAGGACGAGGTCGCAGCTCACAGCTGGAGACTCCCCTGGATAAGTACAGGTAAGTGATGTGCTGTGCTGGGTGGGGGAGGGTTTCCACAGCTGGGCATGGGCTGGAGGAGCAGGGGTGACTGCTAGGAGCCAACTTCAGCCCATGGCATACAGACCTAGCGTGAAGGGGCAAGGAAGGTGCTGCTGATGTGTCTGGGAATATCCTCTGAGGGTTTATGGCTCTCCCCAGGCAGCAGGAGAGGGGAGGAGGGATTCCCTCAGGAGCAACTTGGTAATTAAGAGAGGTGAGGAATTCCTGGGGCCAGGCGTAGGTGTACCCTAATAGCTAGCCTAGATTCCCTGGAATGGTTTGCTAGAAATGGGAGGGTTGTGCTGCCTCCAGCCCAACTGCTTCTAAATTCCCTCATCTACCTGTCTGGAAAAGTGTCAAAGGGATTCTGCACTGTAGTACATAAAGGAAGGTGGAGAGGTGAGAGCCAGCCAGGGAGGCTAATGGGTATGAAAGCAGTCTAAGGGCTAGAATAGATGTAACCTGCTAGAGTGGGGGCTGCTGCCCCTAACTCCTGCTGCAGAGGCTGGATCAGTAAGGCTGAGAAACTGGAAAAGGGGCAGCTCCCTTGCCCTGTGCACAGCCCTACCTTAGCTCACCCGTTACTGCAAACAAAATACCCACACTATTAGTTGCAAATATTAGTGCCCTGTTTATTTTTGGGAGGATTTTAAAATGCTATTCTGGTTGCCAGAGTTTTGTGGAATCTAAACCTTTAATTCTTTGGAATTGGAAAGCAGAGAAAGTACTGTGCTCCCTTGAAGAAGTCTACAAATTTTGTGTAAGGCTACCATAGAACTATTATGAAAAAGGATACATATCCTTTTAATGAAGATTGTTAATTTTATTTCTCAGGCTCACCTTTATTCATAGTCTTAAATTACTGTTATTTTTGTACTATTATTGAACTTCAAAATATTCTTGGGGCCAATGTGTTCCTTCATTGTAAGATTTCTCTTGTCTCTGATGGTGTACTCAGCTTATGATAAGGAAGAAGAATTATGGTGGAGAAAATTAGAAGTGACCTAAAAGGGGGAAAAAACCAAGGCAGTGTTGGCTGAACACAGGTTGTTTGTTCTGTTTGGTTGGTTGGTTTTAAAGGGAAGCTGTATAGTACTTAATGAAAATTATGACAAATATTTCAGTTTAGTGATAGAATTTTTTGAGCAAGAGTCTAATGAAATTGGACACTTATGGGTAACAAGAATATGGAAAGGGGTTACAGTTGATGCCAAAAGAATTTATTAAAAAAGGGATTTTCAAGTGCCGTGTTTCAAGGATTGATCCAATTTGTACCTATTGGAGGTTGTTTGAGGAGATTACTCCACATCTGTGTCCTGATGTATTGCTGACATCTTTCTCTTGTACATCTGCTTCTGGGCCAAGGCAGAGATAGGACACTGGAATTATTTCCAAATGCTTTGTTTCAATTCTCTGTGTACCCAAAGACATTTTTATAGCCAATAAGTAATATATTTTAATTACTTTTTCTTTGAGAGGGCCCTCGAGTTTCTTTGAAGATCAGTGTATATAACACTGAGTATTAAAGTATGACTTACATTGACAAAGCTAAAATGAAGTGCATACTTTGTGTGTAGAACCATGATATTTTGTATTTTTTCCAGTACTGAAGGCAGTTGTTCTTCCTCTCTTCTACTCTGTTCCCTTCCAAAAATTAGAGCTCACTTTTATTGCTAAATGTTAACTAGAAGTAACTTCAAACTGATGATTTACTTCAAACTGATGATTTACTTCAACAAAGCCTTCATTCTGCAACGTGTCATCAGCCAATTATTTTTCAGTAAAGATCTAAAACCTCTGTTATAAAAAGTGAACTGTCATTAAAACACATTATATATGGTTAAAATGTATATGTAAATTGTTTGTTTGCATTAGCAAACAACATTTTTGTTATTAAAAATCAATATGCATCTCTGTTCTTTTATTCAGTTTCTTAACTAGCAGACAATGCCCCTTGTGGTTCTCAAACCATTTGGTTATTGAACCAAATTTAAAAAATGGCTCTTCCTATCTTTAGGGTGCCGACTCCTAGCTTAAGTCAATTTAAGCCTCCTTAAATCGATTTAAGCCCATAGTGTAGACATAGCTAAAGTGTCTCATCTTCTCATCAGAATAGCTCCTCCCTAACTGCTCCTCTTATCAGTATCGGATCTGTCTGTGAATTAGAGGGCTCTAATCTACTAAGTAGATTGATTCCTAACAAGTAACATACCTCTAATGGGATAGTGGCTTTATTTTGAGCTAACCTGATAAAAAGGGCACACACAGGAAACATCAAATCAAGTAAAACAGATTTATCTCAGGAAGAGCCTAACGGCAGAGAACAACTTATCAGGTTTCCAAATATACTAAGCAGATGAAAGGTTTTAAAAGACACTAAAACAATCCTTATACTACTCCCTACACCAGGATGAACAGATGTATTAAACTATTTTCTTTATATGCATACATACAAAAGAAAAGAAAAGAAAAGACACTTTAAACAGTAACAGTCTGTTCTGTAGCATGGTGAAGCTTGGCTCTTCAGTTTAGCAGCACCAGGAAGAGGTATGTGATGAAGATAAAATGCCCCAAACATGAACATTACAGCATTGCCCAGCTCCCCTCCCCTCGCTGCCCCCCCCCCCTTTTTTTCTTGCAAGCCTATAATCTTCTCCTGTAAAAGAGACCATGGTTGGAAAAATCATTAAATGTCGTTCCATACTAGGGTTAAGTGAGTGAAAAAGACACTCACCCCAAATTCTTTTTGAGCCAAGCACTTGCCAGGGAGACCTCCACTCACCCTTTGCCTCCCCCCTATAGCCAAAGTACAACTGAAAAGGAGAGAAAAAGAGACAAAGGGGAAAAAAATAAAATGCCATCCTCTGAGTGGCAGACCACCCTGACTACTGTGAGGTGGTACTGCCATTGCCCAACTGTGCACAGCTTCAGCAGGTCTTTGCCTCAGGAATGAACTCTAAAAGCCTCCATAGAATCAGCTGCAGGCACCCCACAAGAGTCATTGCCTTCTCCATGGATTCAGCTGCTGTACCTCCCCAGGCCGGTGCTGGTGATGGCTCGTTGCATCCGACTGTGTGTGTTTGAGGGTGGGTCACTGGGTTCCTATAGCTCCACCTCTACTCAGCTGCAAAACTCACTCTCCTTGATTGGGGTCTCTGGCAATTCCTTGTTTTCCTACAGTCTGTCTATGATCACCAGGCTGCTCCCCACAGCCCTCCACCCCCCCCCACAATTTCCAGTGTTGATGGCTTTCACAGGACCCTGCCTGGCTGGGCCTGTCATGTTTTTGGTGGTTTCTCACTCCCCAGACTGACACTCACCCCACACTATGCATCCCTTGCATGTGTCACTCAGTCTTTGGGCCCCTCACACTGTCTGCTCTACTCCTACTGACTTCCAGCCTCAGCTCCTCACCCAGCCTAGGACTGCTCCTTGTATCTTTTCCCAGCACGCAAAGAGGATGGGACCTGAGCTGGGGGCTCCTTGCTCAGTCAGACTGACCTGGGATCCTGGCTATTTTCCACTGGCCATAGTCTGGAGCTCTCTGATTGCCATATATGGAATTCTTTCCAAAACTAAGTTCCAAGATCCTGACTCCTCATCAGCTCTTCCCCTTTCTCCAGGTCTGGGGGGAGGGCAACAAAAAATCCCACAAAGTTTTAGTAAGGGGACAACTGTCCCTTTATATTCAGATTATAGGAACAGACGATGAAAAAACAATGGTCCCTTCCTCAGGACAAAGCTTCAAAAGGCTGGAGTCTTCCATAACTGAAGATGGACACGTTCATTCCCCTCCCCCTAAAGATATGCCAGGCAAACTACTTGTCCTTGTTTGTCCAAAAATCCAACTGGTTCATTGTTAAAGATATTCTTTTGAGGTTCATAACATTCTCAGGGCTCATGAGAGTACCTAACCTAAGTATTTAATATAATGGACAACAAAGATGGAATCAGAGAATCATATAAATGGGAAGGAACCATAAGAGGTCATCAAATCTGGTCCTCTACACTCATGGCAGGACCAAGTATCCTCTTAAACTATTCCTGACAGGTGTTTGTCTAGCCTGCTCTTAAATACTTCCAATGATAGACATTCCACAACCTGCTGAGGCAACTTATTCCAGTGGTTAATCATCCTGACAGTTAGGATTTTTTCCTAATGTCCAACCTAAACCTCTCTTGCATTAATTTAAGCCCATTATTTATTGTCCTATCATCAGCAGTAAAGGAGAACAATTTTTCTCCCTCCTCCTTGTGACAACCTCTTAGATACTTGAAAACTGTTATCATGTCCCCTTCTCAGTCACCTCTTTCCTAAACAAAACAAACCCAGCTCTTTCAATCTTCCCTCATATGTCAAGTGTTCCAGACCACTAATCATTTGTGCTGTTCTTCTCTGGACTTTCTTCAGTTTGTCCACATCTTTCCTGAAATGAGGTGCCCAGAACTGGACACAAAACTCCAGTTGAGGGAGTTGAGGGCTGAGTAGAGCAGAAGAATTTCTTCTCATGTCTTACCTACTGGAAAACCCCCAAATAAGGGTCCTTTGGAAAAAGTATGAGGAGGGAAGGACACTAAGACCACCACTAGGTGTAACGAAGCTTTTTTATTGAAGAAAAAATCAATGTCCTCCCTTATTCTTTTAAGAATCTTAAGACGGAAACTAAACAGACAAAATATAGACAACACAATAAAAGTATAATAATAACCCCTAATCCTATCTCTATAGTTAGCTCCTTAATCAAAACTGGATTGCAATCTGTAGTATTAGGCATTACTTAATTCACTTACAAAACCATGACTTATGTCTTTGATTCAGATTCAAATTCAATTTAGGTGCACCAGTCCTATTCCAGGTGGGACTTTACACTCTCAACCAGTGAGCTTACCATATCCCAGGTGGGACGTTTTGCTCCCAACCAGCAGGCTTATCAGTGAGAAGATTGGTCACTGGGGAAGGAACCTTGGATGGTCAACCCTCAGTTCAGCAGTAGATTCATGCCTCCGCAAACCTCTGCTTTGCCTGGACTTTTTGCGGGTTTTTTTATCTCTGTTCCACAACACCACTTTCAGGTTCTAGAAGGTACCCTTCCTTTACTTTACTATATTTGGTACCTATTGAGAGCTGTATCACTATCTTATTGGCTCTTAGACTGGTTACACTTTTCTTAGTGACAGAATACTGCCACTTAGTACCTACGCAAATTAACATTCGTTATCAAGGAGACATGGTTTTGCATGTTGAGGTATCATTGCTGAGCCATCTTTCTGCAGGCAGAAAATAGGCCAACATCTGCAATAAAAAACACAAAGTAGAAGGGGAACAAAACGGGAACAACTGTGGTAACCACAAAGTAGAAGCCTAGCAAAAGTGGAACTGTGAAATTGGTAATTAAACTATTGACTTATCAAGCCGTATTTTTTTAATTCCAGATGGGTTTTATTGACATAAACTGTATCCTCTATTGACACTTACAATACTCCTGTTAATACATCCCAGAATGATGTTTGCTTTTTTGCAATAGTGTTACACTGTTGACTCATATTTAGCTTGTGGTCCACTATGACACCCAGATCCCTTTCTGCAGTACTCCTTCCTAGGCATTCATTGTCCATTTTGTATATTGCAATTGTTCTTTTCTAAGTGGAGTACTTTGCACTTGTCTTTACTGAATTTAATTCTATTTACCTCAGCCCATTTCCCCAGTTAGTCCAAATCATTTTGAATTGTGAACCTATCCTCCAAAGTACTTGCAACCTCCTCCAAGCTTGCTATCATCAGCAAAGTTTATAAGTGTACTCTCTTTGCCAACAATCTAAATCCAAACCACTGATGAAAATATTGAACAGAATCAGAGCCAGAGCTGATCCTGCCAGTACACTGCTTGGTATGCCCTTCCAGCATGACCATGAAACATTAATAACTACTCTCTAGGAGCAGTTATCCAACCAATTTTTCATGCATCTTAGAGTAGCTCCACCCAGACTATACTTCCCAAGTTTTTTAATGAGAAGGTGATACAAGACCATATCAAAAGACTTACTAAACTCTAGATACACTACATCTACTGCTTCCCCGCTATTCACAAGGCTTATTACCCCATCATAGAAAGCTATCAGGATGATTTGACATTATTTGATCTTGACAAATCCATGCTATCTCTTAGCACCTTATTCAATTCTAGATGCTTGCTAATGAATTCCTTAATTATTTGCTCCAATTTTATTATTTAAATAATTATTATTAATAATAATTATTATTAATATTTTAAACAATTCAATAAGGCTTTTTCAAGGATATTGCAAGACATTGTAATCCATCTCAATGTTAACTAGGGAGTCTCCCATTTAAAAATGTAAAGAGGATCATAAGATTTTTTTTAAATGTCAAGTTGTTAGGCAAATGTTGCAAAATACTATCAGCAATTACCTGCAGTTTCTCCATGATTTTTCTACAAGTATATACATAGCCTTTTTGTTTTCTCCATGAACATTTATGTAATTTCTTTTCAGTCACATTGACATCTATATTAAAAATATCTCAAAATCACTTTGGCGACTTGGGCACGCACCCATTCAAAGAACAAGCATTCCCAAGTAACTTATCTGATTAATCACAACTTCAGCATGAGTTCAGATTTTCAATCTGAGTCACTCAGAACTGCTTATAATCTATCCACTGAGTAAAACAAACACACACACACACGTGAGATTTCCTCATACTGTAAGCTTAAAGACCCTATCTTTAGATATCATTCTTTGTGAATTAGTCACCATTCTCCAGTTATATCTGCTAAACATCTTCATCTATGGAAAAAAATACTTCACACTATAAACTCACATTTAGGTCATAATTGATTTAGACAAAAAAAAAAAGCATTTAAGCATCATTGGCAGAATGTGGTAATCACCCAACAAACAAAAATTCTGTCACCCCTGCAAAATACACATACACATTTCATATGTTGGCAGAATCTCATTTTAATGAAGGTGAGGGTGGATGATGCATGTGCAAGTCTGAACTACACTCACCAAGCAAGTTCACTGGAACAATTGCAGCTATAATGTAATTGAGTGTAACTCAGTTGACTTCAGTGGATTTATACCCACTTAAACTATCAATGACTTTAGCTTCATATTTATGAATATATCTGTAAATTCAATGTTCCCTACTTTCTTTCCCCGTAATGAAACATATCTTCAATTAAAATTCCTTTATAAATATATTTTAAAATACATTAATATATTTAGATAGATTTTAAAAATAAAGTTAAAACACCATATGTACTCAGAGGGACAGGGTAAAATAGCCTGCAATAAAATATGTCAGATTAATTAAAAAGTTCTTTCTCAGGTCAAAAAAACAACAAATAACAATAACAGAAAAGGTCATTTGCTTATTTACAAATATTAAATATATGTAACAATTGTATAAGATACATTTTGTGTGTGCTGTCTGGGTAAGAATCCGGTGGAATCTGATGGTGCTGATGGAAGCTTAAGGTTTGTGTTTTGAAATCAAATCATTGTGAGTTCAGCTGTTCAAACTTAGGCCCTGATCCCACTAATACTTTTTCTTTTTCTTAACTTTATGCCCTGAGTCATCGCGTGGAAATCAATGTAACTTATTATACAACATAAAGCTAAGCATGTGTGGAAGTCTTTTCAGAATTATGGCCTTAAAGTGTGGTTCTGCTACGAAATGTGACTCCATAAAAGTGTATTGTGAGTATGGCTGACCAAAAAAAAAAAGGAAGAAGCCTATTTTGTCAAAATGTAGAAGAAATGTTAACTAGTTCTAAATGTGAATTTATGTGCTCCTCATATCAGTTTTGTTTAGTTTACAGTTACTTTTTCCAACTGACAGATGTCCAGCTTTCATTTGGAATCTGAAAAACAACCTGGGGTCTTTCTGACTTAAGTATCAACAGAAATCATAAACATTCTGAAGTCCAAATTCTTCCAGTTTTACATGTGACTTCTCCATTGTTTGCAATGTTTCTCTCTCTTCACACGCATAACAAGACCTTCCCCTGATTTGTAAGTTTGTGCCAAAGTACATTCTACTATATCCGGCTTGTAAGTAGTTTTCCAGAGATTTAAAATGTCTTTAACAGCTAAGATGCATTATTATTTATTACTTGTATTACCATAATACCTAGGAGTCCCAGGCCCCGAAGGCACTATACAAACACAGAATAAAGAGACAACTCCTTGTCCCATAGAATTTACAAACTAAGCATAACACAAGACACAAAAATACAGATAGACCAATGGAGTGGCACAAGAAAACAATGAAAGAAAATTTTGGTCAGCGTGACAGGCAGTGATTGCTACAGATAAGAAGCCTGACTCTTGTCAAGGTTTTGTAGGCAAAGGAGACTTTTAAGAATGGTGATAAAGGAAGGTATTGAGACTGCTAGTTTTGCAGATGTTTTCAGAGGGCTTGTCCCAGGTATGGTGGACAATGTGGGAGAAAGCACAAAGGAGACTGTTCGAAAACTAAGAAGTGGAATATGGAAGCTGACATGAACAGAGATGGGAACTCACCTTTCAATAGAGCAGTGGTTCTCAACCACTGTGTTGGAACAGTGCTACATGTGTCATAGAGAGCCGAGAAAATGACTGGATTTGGCAAAAAGAGGAGGGGGGCAGGGATTGGTGTGTCCTGTAAGGTCGCAATATGCCACCAAGTGTGTCACAAACTGCAATAGAGAATGAAAGATAATAGGTGGGAATAGGTCATGAAGGCCCATGAAAGACAAGACAAATAGCTTATGTGTATTGTGATAGAAAAGTAGGAGAAAGCAGAGGGATGTAAAAAGAGGAGTGACATCCATTCTGTAAGAAGTTTCTGTAAGAAGTTCAAAAAATCTTTAATATCTCTGAAATACTGATCATTAACACACGGACAACACTAATAAACTTTTCTATCCATCAATAAAATAGGTATAATAATAGTGACCTGCTTTGTAAAGAATTTTGAGATCTACTGATGACAAGAGATACATTAAGTGTAGTAGGAGGAGGAGTTCTTATTTTCCACAAATAGTGTACGTATTTGTTTTATATAGTATGACCTTATATTTTTTCCCCATGAGTCTTGTTTGATGTCCCTTATCATAAATGTACTTCTATATACTCCATCATGGATTAGTTAAGATAGAATACCAACTAATATATATATACACTAGCACCCTATTTCTTGAAGGCTGGAGTTTTGTTGTCCAATAGGTTAGATTATCCAAGACAACTAAAAGTATTTAGCCGTGGTTTATGAAGTGTTTTCAAAGTTCTCTGCCCTGACCAAATCAACTTTAACCATCTCCACTTCTGCACCTGTACCCAATATGGATCAAGAATTTTTAAAAAATTTATGTAAAAGAAAATTTTGTTCAGCTATTCACTGAAAGGAAGAGCCAGAGATTATTCGTACTATAAAAAGTAGCCTGATATTTTTAGAACTCTATTATTCGAAGAATACATAAGGACCCTATCAACCTATAATTTTATGCTGATTTCCCCCTCTACCCCTTGTCAGGAAAAAGCAAGGCAAAACTGAAGTAAAACTACATGAAAATCCTGATCCAAGTTCCATACTGATGTAAACAAGTGTAAGTTTTTTTAGTGGAGCTATACTCATTTACACCATTTGTGGATCTGGCCCATTTATTTATGCTGAAAGGCCCTTGTGCACCAAACTTGTCTACACAGGCCCCATATGCACCCAGTACATTAAATTGAGCAGTTTAACTACAATGAAAAGAAATTTTAAATCAAAATTATTGTTTATATTTATATTTATATTTATTTACACTTTTTTCCTACTGTAGTTATAAGATATAATATAAGACTCTGGTCCTTACTTAAGCATTTTGTTTTACCGAATAATTCTTATATATATAACAATTCTTATATATATCGCCTTTATCATTCAACAGTGTCCCACCTCCTCCTCTAAAGTAGTTTTAATACATGCTTTATTTGACTCTGGTCTATTGTATAAAGAGTGTGTTAGTATGTATGTACATTCACAATATGTAACAATGATTGTTCTTTTGACCTCATGATAGATGACTTCCTAAAGCTTATTAATCGCAGACTAAATATCTAACATCAAAATATCTCTTACAGCAACAGATGGTATGTTACAAACAAAGAATTATGGTGTCTAGCATATATAGTTAGAGTGTAAGGTGAAATTTCAGAGAAATAGTACCTGTTTATATGCATTTATCTTCACTATTTAGTTATGGATGGAAGTAAAGATGCTGCAAACATAATATAAGTAAAACTGACATGTTTTAGTAATAAGTTTCTAAAGTTTCACTTGACATGAAAACTTGTATTTAAATTAATAGTAGCTTTTTCCAGCTACCCACAGGCTCAGATGCACACACTCAATTGTAAACCACGTATTAATCTTTTAATTTAAACTTCATGTCCATTTTAAAATTATAACTTTATAACCCGTACTTTATGGCCTAATAATAAAAGGGGTTAGATACAACATGTATAGGTAGACTCTAAGGCAAAACATAGAGCATTCAATAGTCTCTACTTAATAACAGAGTATCTAGCCTAGTGTGGAATTTTGAACAAATGACATAGGAAAAATATCCCTAAACATTTAAATATTCATGGAGTATGTCTACACTTGCAATTAAATTTGAATTAATGAGGATTAATTCCAATTAACTGAAGGCATGGCTACACTGGCTTTTATTAATTTGAACTGAGGAATTCCTGAGTTTGAATTAATGAAAGCTTGCTTCAAAGTTATAAAACTTCACTTAACTTTGAACTAAGTGTTAATTCAAACTTATTAGTTCGATTTAACCGTATAGTCAAGTTAATTTGAACTAACCATTATTATTAATTATTATTATTAATAATAATTATTAGTTCAAATTAATTAGTTTGAATTAAGTTAATTCAAACTAACCCTCTAAACGTAGACATAGCCCATCAGATTTATTGCGCACTTTTCACTTAGAAGTATTTGTCTTAGGAAACAACTCATTTAAGAGAAGAAAACATCAGAAGAGGCAACTGCTAGGTTACTAGTATAGTAATAGTTTGTTAATGGATTAATTCCAATGCCCTCATATGGAGTCTTAGGGCTAGTCTTCACTGATTGCAGCAAATTTGCCACCATCAGTTAGAACTTTCTGATTGACTAATTGGGTTTGTGAAGACCTGCTCGGTCAATCAGGAAGTCAATCTCTAATCACCACTGTGGCAACTAAGGTAGCACTAAGTTGAAGCGAGGGCCCTCCCTTTGACTCAGAGGAGTGAATGTGCCAGGAATAGGAAGTCAGAACACAGATGTGCAAGTTACTTTTAGTAACTTGAGTATCTCTGTTCGACTGCCGCTGAAAAGAGCGGCCAGTGTAGGCTTACCATTAGTGAAGATATAGAGTCTACTAAGACAAAGTTAACAAAACTAGTGATGGGTAAGAAGAAGACACCTGACCCTTGGAATAAAACTTTTTAAAATTCTAATGATGAAAAGTTTCAGCCTTTCCATGCTTTTCAACAATCCTTTCATGTCTATATTTGTTTAAATACCAGTTTTCCAATGGAGACATCTGAAATGACATCTTAGTCACACTAAGATCAGTGTAACGATTCCAGCACAATGGAGAGATCTACTTCTTGATGGAATAGTAGTTTGATTATATAGCATTTTGGAGGCATTTCTGAATTCTGCTTGTGTTTAGTGTACTTTCTTTTCCTTTGCCCTTCCTCTTACAAAGTAGTTACTTCTAATGCAACCACTCACATTAGGTGTGGAGCTATGAGTACAGCTAAAGCTCTCAAAGAATTTATGATTAATTAGGGAAAAAAATTCTCTTTTCATCAGCTGTAGATTTAAAAGAGAATTATAGTTCTTTTAAGAAGAGCAATTCAAAAGAGTATGATCTACCAGAAGGGCTAGGAAACAAGATTCTTTTTGTTTTTAAATGCTGGAAACCTGGCAGCTAATGCTAGATTTTCATATTGAATTGCTTCAGTAAATCAATAAAGAAAAACAAAGTTTGTGTTTAATAATTCTGACATGTGTAAGTAGTATTTAAATCATAACTAGAACTGACTGAGCCAATCAAGCAAAGAGTTTATTTAGCAAAGTTGAACTTTACCACTATGAGCAGTTGTTTTGATTTCATCTATACTGTTCACAATAAAAAGTTAAGTATAAGTATTTGCAGGATCTGGGCTTTAATAGATCCCTATTATGCTTTGAATATGACTCCTGACTGAATTGAACAGGACAGGGAGAGATGAGTTCTTAGCTTTCCTGCTGTTATCTGACTGGAGACAATTTTCAGTGAGACATTGAACAAGGCTCATTTGCTTACACTGGACCAGATCCAAAAAGGGATGTCTCACTCTTTCTCAGAGCCAGCTAATACCTAATCATTTAATACACAGTGAAACATCTTGAACAAGAGAGAATGACTGACTCAGACAATCCCATAGTCTAGTCTTTAAGGAATTTACCTGAGTGGTGGGGAACGCCCATTCAAATCCTTTCTCCTTATGCAGAGAGGTCTGTCATATCCGGTTGAGCACTTTAACTATTTGAGTAAAGCTTATAAGAAAGACCACTCCCTCACTCTGCCCAATTATTTTGCAAGGAGTTGGGTGTTCTCAGGGAATGCCTTGCAGACTGGATTCAGTCTTTGGTGCTGCCCCACGCATCATCAAGTGGTCTGTTTGAGGATCATTCTGGGGCTTAAACATAAGGTAGGTGCCTGCTTGAGACAGCATTGTTCATGCCCAGAGGCAGAAACTTTACAGCAAAATTTAGGCTTCGATTGAGGTCAAAGTCAGGTAACAGCTGAGTCAGGATTTTGTGGGTGCTGAAATCTGGACCTAAATTGGGGGGTTAGACCTAAATCCCTTTCTGGATCTTAGTCACTGTGATTGGAACTGCCTGAATATTTCAAAAATGAATTATTTATTCAATAATATCATGAAATGATTGTAAAAGAATATTTGGTAATATTAATTATGAGCATTGCAAGTTCCAGGGAAAATCTTTATTTTTAAATGTAACTTTAGAATTTGCAAATTCTTCTTCCAAAATTATTGTTAATATAAGAACAATTTATTCTTTCCATTTTTCTTCAATTTAAAAATAGCTGAAACAATTTTACTTGGACTTGTCTAGCAAACCACTTTCAGTCACACAAAAAGTAAAAAGAATGCTTCAGAAATGTATACATGTGTGAAGGTGAAAGCGCGGTTCTCTCATTCACTTTATTTGGTCCAGGGTTTCAGCCAGCATTGAAAATGCAAACTTGCAATCTCATCTACAGTCTTTTCTAGTGAAGATAATGGCTGCAAATATGCAATCAGGCCTACAAATACGTATCCTTTCTCTCAGGTGAGTTCCAGTGAAGCAAATGTCATGTTCATGCCAAGACTTAGGTGGAAGGCTGGACCTATTCATTAAAATATAAAGAGCAGATCCAGAGGGTAGCCATGTTAGTCTGTATACAGCGGAAACAATGAAAGTCTGGTGGCACCTTAAAGGCTAACAAATTTCTTCAGGAATAAGCTTTCATGAGTTCCAACCTGTAGCCCACAAAAGCTTATGCCTGAAGAAATTTGTTGGTCTTTAAGGTGCCACAGGACTCCCATTGTTTCATCTGGAGTGAAAGTATTTACATAGTAAGTGTCATTAAATGAAAATTGATTCATTTAGTTACTCTCTGCAATTACACTTGCCTAATCTAGTGATAATCCTGAGTATTCAGGCATTCAATACGTCCAACATCTAAAAAGGTATTGGTTAGTTATTACCTGTTATTGTATTCTCAAACTCCTGAAAACATTTTCATGATAGTAAACGGCACTGCTGATTTCTATGTTAAAAAAAGGTATTACTATATATAAGAGAAACTAAGTATTCTTTCAAAATGCTGACAACTCATTTCATATAATTCTGATAGTGCTCCTCAGTCTAACACTGCCTTTCTTAAATTCATTTCTCCTATTTATAAGGGCAGACTCTCACCTGCTCACATTTCTAATGTTATTGATACAAAAAATACCTCATAATAAAGCAGATATAAATGTGCATTGAAACTTATGTGTTAAAGAACTAGATCTATTCTCATAACTATCAATCACATTTTCCCATGATCCTGGAATAATGTGTATCATCAACTACACCAAGAGATTGAGTATCATGTTCAGAAATATTTTAGAGTTATGTTGCCCTTTTGTAAAAATGTCCTTTTTTTTTTACAGCAAAAGCAGAATCATCATTTTAAAAAACCTGCAGATTTGGGTGTTTATACTTCACCAAAAATTTCTACTTATTTTCTATCATTCTTATAAACCAACTGACAAGTAAGATGTGAGATCCCATAAGGGGATGTTTGAGCCTCATTAAGCATTTGATTGGGCTAGGTAAAATTCTGTAAAGACGTAAAAGAGTAAGGAGAAAAAAATCAGTAACACAACCCACATGTCCAAACCTTTAAAGTTGGTTCCAAGTAGAAGTGCAGAAACCGACTTCTCAAAATCCACCCACAGACACTTTATTTCTGACTTTGAAATGACCAGTTAAAACTGTCTAACGATATACATATGATGCAGAAGCCCCTGCCTCCCTGTCTGTGAATCCTGTATGCTGCAAGCTGTAGAGTTCTTAAGGCTTGAAGAACCATAAGTTATTCATAATACTTACTCTTCATCCCATGAAATCCATTCAGATTTTGCTGAGATATAAACAGTTAAAAATAGCAATGTCCTTTCTCCCCTTATTATGCCTCAGGAAAGTTTTGTCCCTATGCCAAAACAGTGACTAGCACAGGGCAGGTTTATGCTGCCTGCCATTTACAGTGACACTCGAATAGAGATACACAAGTTAACTAAAACAAACAAGGAGTCCTGTGTCACTTAAAGACTTACAAGTTTATTTATTTCATGAGCTTTCACGGGAGAAAATCCCACTTCATCAGATGCTTTGAAGATGGGGGAACTTACAGAATGGGAGGAAAGAAATGCAGGGAAGTGTAAGTCATGGGATCAGGGCACACTGTAGCAAATACTGGATAACAGCATATAGAGGAAGATGAGGTCAAATCATCTGTAACAACCTCATCTTCCTCTATATGCTGTTCCTCAGGGTTTGAATCTTAACAGCTGCTTTGATTTGCTGTCACAGTGTGACCTGATCCCATGCTTTACATTTCCCTGCATCTATTTCCTCCCATTCTATAAGATCTCTCAACTTCAAAGCATTTGACGAAGTGGTATTTTCTCCCACAAAAGCTCATGCAATAAATAAATTTGTTGGTCTTTAAGTGTCACAAGACTCATTGTTTGTTTCACTGAACTAGACTAACATGGTGAATTTGCCACTGTCAGTGAATACAAGGCCATAGAAACATCCTAAGGCTGGGTTAATGCCACTGCTGCAGCTATTGCATTGGGAATGCCAGGTAGCTGCTAAAACATCTATAGCAGGCAAGTGTGGAGTGCTAAACTAAAATGGGACTGTCCACCCCTGACTTCAGATCCAGCACCTGGACCCACTAGCCACCTCCCCACCTCAGAACCATAAGATCTCTCTGCTTGGCAGAAGTTTTGTAACTATCGAAGAGAGAATTTGTAGACTTGGCTCCCCTCTATGAAAAACCCAACATCTGCATCCAGCAGCCCATCTCCTATCCAGGCTAGCTGTCAGTTACCACAAAGTCTGTGCAGCTCAGTCTGTAGCTGTAGTGCTAAGAAGGTATGATGGGGCTGGGAGCAAGAATTGTTACAGTTGCATATAATACACGTTGGCTATGTTCACATGTCAATGGTTATTTTGAAGTAAGTTATTTCAAAATAAGTTATTTTGAAATAAAAATCATGATTTTGAATTAACTTAAATCAAAATAAGCAAATATTAAATTGAAATAAGGGAAAACCTTAAATCAAAACAGCAAGTCCAGACACAGGACTTGCTATTTTGAATCAGAAGAGGGGCAGCACGGGAGGTGTGGCAACATGGTCCCCTGGCAGGGCCGTGTTCCCAGCCAATTGCATAAAAGCAGGACCTGGCCTCACCTCCCTGTCCATTGTGACTGGCAAGAGGTTGTGAGAGAGATGGCTATGGATGCTCCCTGGCTCCCATACCATCCCTGAGCACTTGGTAGACCCTCTGCTAGCCTTCAGGGTGCTCCCCTGCTGTGGGACACACTCTTCCCTGAGCCCAATGAGCCCCAACCATCATTTCAGTGGCCCTCACAGCAGCTTTAGCTCCCCATCCCCCTTCTGTGCCACAGCAGATCTGGGCAGTGGAGACCAGCACAGACTGATGGGGGTGGGTTGTCCTGTGAACCTGGAGCAACGAGCAGTGGAGGAGGAACCTCCAGGTGACCAGCAAGACCTTCACACACCTGGTTCCCGAGCTCGCCCCAGTCCTGCGCTGAAGGGACATGGTGATGAGAGCAGCCATCCCCATGGACAAGAGAGTGGCCATTGCTCTCTGGAAGATGGCCACTCCTGAGTCCCACAGGTCCGTTGCCCATCTTTTGGCACTGGGAGGTCTACTGTTGGTGAAGTACTGCTGCAAGTCGCCCACACCATCAACATGGTCCTGCCACCATACCTCGTCAACCAGGGAATGCTGCAGGCCACCATCACCGGCCTTGCCACCCTGGGGTTTCCAAACTGCAGGGGGTTACTCGATGCCAGCCACATCCCTGTGTGAGCCCCACAGCACCAGGTAGCTGAGTACAGGAAAAGGAAGGGGTACCACTCGGTCATCCTGCAGGCCCTTGTGGATGACTGGGGCATCTCTCAGAACTGCTATGTCGGATGGCTGGGGAGGGCACACAATGCCAGGGTTCTGCACAACTCCTCCCTGTACTGGGGCAAGGAGGCGGACACCTTTCCCCTCCATATAATATCACTGTTGGGGAAGTTGAGGTGCCCGTCCTCATTGTTGCTGATGTGGCCTACCCCTCTGCCCCCGGCTCACGCGCCCCTACACAGGACCCCTCAATGCCGGACAGCACCTTTTTAACCACCACATCAGCCACTGTCACCAGGTGGTTGAGTGGGCTTCTGGCAGACTGAAGGCCTGCTGGATGTGCCTCCTCACACACCTGCCCCTCTCCGAGGACAGAATCGCGGAGGTCATCAGTGCCTGCGTGGCACTGCATAACCTCTGTAAGCTCAAGGGGGAGACAGTACCTGCCATGTGGGAGGGCAAGGCAGAGCTCATTGGTGCCCAGATCCAGCATCCAAAGGTGTTGGCCCTGAGGGAGTGAGTGCTGCACAGACCAAGTGCTGTGTGGGAGGAATTGAGAGACCTGCTTGTACAGGAAGACATTTAAGGTCCAGGCCTGCCCCACCACACCACCTGGTCTCCTGTTCTGCCACAGCCAGCCCCCACTCAACTCACCCACACCTTGAACCCAACCTAGTAAGGCACTGGATTAGAACTGTTCCATGTCAGAACTTTTATTTACAAAAAGAAGGGGGTCGGGGAAGGGGGGCTTGGGAGGCACAAGGTTCAGATACTGTGGGGTGGGGGCAGAACTGGGGGGGACTGAACTGGGAGCTAGGATGTGGGGTGGGGGTTGGGAACATCAAGGTGCGGTGAGGCTATGGGGAAGCCACCCCGGGGTCATGGCCCACTGTCCCACGCACTTCCCCGTGGCCACTCTAGGTCCAGGGTGCCAGCAACGAGGGACAGTGGGGTGCCATGGTAGAGGTCCCTCAGCGTCCTGGGCCACGAGGTATTGGGCGATGTGCTGCAGGCTGGAGGCGACATCTTGGAAGACTACGGTCAGCACTTCCTGTGCCACAGCCTGCCGTTCCATTGCCTCAGCCTGCCACTCCATCATTGCAATGACACGGTCATCTGCATCTGCCATGCACTGGACCTGCCAGATGGCAGCCTCCTGGCACCTCCCCTGCTCCCGTCACCAGGCCCATGAGACTCCTCAGTTCTCTAGCTGAGCTCGAGCAGGCTGGCGAGGATCTCATTCCAGGTCTGGTGGGCACTCCTCCTTAGCTTCGTGGTGGTGGGCAGGCTAGCAGGAGTGGGCCAGCAGGTGGGTGCACAAGTGGCAGGGCAGAAGTGAGAATAGTTGAGTGTCTCAGCCTTCTGGCCTTGGCTGTGTGCAGCCTGTCAGCTGCAAACACCTCTTCCCTGTCTGCCTGCAGGATTTCCAGTCTGTGTGCTGTGTACACTGCAGTCAGGGGGCATGTGGCCTTATGGCCAACAGTAGTGACCTGTACTCGGCAGAATGTGGCCCACGAAGTCTCCCAAGGCCATGTGACAGCAGTGCGGGCTGCAGGCTCTCTGCCCTGCATGCTGCCACATCTGTCTATTGCCACCACCGTGAGGGACCCCCATCCTGCTTGGACCTGGGACCCTGTCTACAGATGCCTCTTTGCCACCTGCATCCATGGGAGAGCCGGTGCACTCTCCTGGGCCTGAGCCCTGCCTGTCCCAGGGCCGTGCCCCCTCGGCACCCATGCAATTGCACTCTTGGCCCTGCCTGCCTGGTGTGGGGGGGATACTCACCAACAGGCACTCCTGATGTCTGCCTTGATGTCCCCTGCAATGCAGGGGACTCTTTGGTCTCCCCCTCCTGCTCCTCTTTGGGGGTGCTGGCTCCAGGAACATTGCTGCCCCAGGAAAGGACCCAGGGCACCGGCCCAGGCCCTACCCTCTACCCAGAGGCCCCACCTCTTACCACAGGCCACTCCCCCCGGCCCAGGACAGAAGCAGCCACTGCAGCCATGGGTGGCTGTGCCTGGATCCCTGGATGGGGATGGAGTGGCCGCCGCGGCCGCAGGCAGCTGGGCCCCAGACCTCCGGCCCAATCAGGCCAAAGACCAGGAGACGCAGGGCCCACCAGTCCCAGGGCACTGATGCCAGGATTCGGGGCACAGACCTCGTGTGCCTGGAATCAGTGATGTCCCTGGCTGGCCTTCTCCTCCCAGGTGGGGAACAGCTTGGGGGTGGCAGGTGGTGTGGTCTTGGGTTGGCTGGTGTCTCCCATGTACAGGGAGGCCTCTGTGTCTGAGGGGCCTCACTCAGGGGACTTGGCCAGGGTGTGGGGCTCGCCAGAGTCCATTGGCAGGGAAGGGAGGCCTCTGGGCTCCTGGCACAAAAAAGCATCCAGCTCCTCAAAGAAGGGGCAGCTGGTGGCAGCAGCTGGCCCCTGGAGCTGCCTCGCCTCCCTGGTCTGGGCATAGTCCTGCCACAGGCTTTTCACTTTATAGCATACCTGTTCAGTGGTGCACTCACAGCCCTCTGCAGACAGGGCCTCTGCGATGTCCCAGTACACGTCTCTGTTTCATTGACATGCCCGGAACCTAACACAGATGTCGTCTGTGCCCCAGATCTGCAGGAGGCAGAGGGTTTCCTCCTGTGACCGGACAGGGGTACAGCATTACCCCTGTGCTGCAGCAGCTTGAGCCTTGGCCATGCTGTCTGCAGCATGCAGGAACGTGGCACCAGGGTGGCAGAGCACTTCCTGCTTCCTGAGCACCCTGGGAGGAAGAAGGTCAACTCACGCTGAAATCGAAATAGCCATTGTTTCGAAACAACGCATCCGAATGCCATTGTTTTGAAACAACCATTTCAAAATAAAGGCTATTTTGATTTCACCCTAGGTTTTATTGTTTTGAAAAAAGGGAAATTATTTTGAAATGATGAGGGATTGTCATTTCAAAATAAAGAAATGTTGTTCGGACATGTCAACTTTTAATTCAAAACAACAGTCATTTCGAATAAAAAGCCTCATGTGGACATAGCCATTGGTTTCACTTGCATAGAAGCTTATTCTTTAGGTACAGAACACCCCATTAAAAATATGGCTGCCTGCCCTGTGCACACTGTTACTTGTTAGCTCTGTGTTTTTGGAGAACCAGGGCATAACACCCAGCCTCTCTGACTCACCTGACCCCCTCAACCAGTCTCTACTTAACCAGGAACCAAAAGCAATGAAAAGGCAGGGGGAGACACACCAAAACTTTTCTGAACAAGGTTGATAGAATTAAAGCAATTCCCCTACTCTCATCTACATCAAAGATGTGACAGGTATCTCCATCAGCACATCAAATGGATATTGAAAACTTCATTTGCATCAAGGATGGAACCAAAATTAGCATGCTGAATGGAGAACCAAGCTTCGAGGACAGAATCTCACTGAATTCTGGGACTGGTCAAGCAGGGAAACACTGCATGATGGGGGATCTCTGCTCCTGATGCTAATGAACCCTGCACACACGCAGCTCAGCAATTATGTCCAGTTCTAGTCATGCACATTTTACTGATATCCAAAATACTCAGTGTGCCTGTTTATATTGTGAGCTCCCTTGAAGGAACACTGCCCATAGCCAGGACTGATCAGTTCTTATTGTCCACCTAAACAAAGAAATTCTGCTATACTCCCTTAAGTCATTATTTACCCCAAACCAACCCAAGTGTTCTGCCTTGAACCATTGTTTCTTCACTACAAAACCCCCTGCCCATGTTCAAAACTCTGTTCTGATGCCTGGATCCAAAAAGCTGCATCAGTTCCACTGAGACTTCATCTTTTCCTGACTGATCACGTTGAGAGCTCTCCCTGTCTCAAGCACTCCACACTCTAGGCTGAATAGCCTGTCTTCTGGGAACCTTTGGGCTGCACTGAGTAGTGAAACATGCCCCCACCAAGCAGGGTGGTTCCTTGGGGGGAGCGGGACCTGGGGCCAATTGGCCTGTTGGGAGCCCCCCCACTCCCTGCCTGTGATGAAGGGATGGGGCAGGCAGGCCCATGGGGTAGGCTCTGCTCTCCCAGCCAGCTTTTGGGTTGGCCCTCCCTTCCCCTAGGGTGGAAAAGCAAGCCCAGGTGAAGGGCAGGAGAGCAAAGCTCACCCTCTGGGCTGGCTGTTCCTCCCTGTGGTCAGGAGACGCCGGCCCAGGGTAAAGGCCAGGTTCTATGCACCCCTCCCCGTCACTGCCTCCAGCTCCTCACTGAAGGCAGCAGAGGGGGGTGGGGGCAGTGTGGCCACGGGGGTTTGGTGGTGCAAGCCCTGCACAGCCCTCCTCACACGTGGGGGGCCTGGGGCAATCACTCCCTCTCACCCCTCCCCCTGGATGGGCCTGACATTAACTCTCTCCTTCTCTTAGTCCAGGTTTAGCTTTCTAAACCTGATCTTTGTAATCCAAGATTGAGCTAGATTTCCCCAATACTCCAGTTGAAACTGGGTAATATTGTAACTATTTTTTTAATCTCCTTGTACAGTTATTACTATTAGTATCTTAAGTGTTATATACCTGGCAATAAAATAACTTTTGTCATCAATCTGGTTGACAGAGTCTCTCCAAACTTCTTTTGCGCCTGTTTGTTCTTAGCTTCCCTATCTTACTCTGCAGCAGCATTTCTTTTACCGAGGCAAAGATCCTTCTAGAATGCACAAAAATCCTGTGAGGTTTGCTCATTAAGGGGGTTTTTAGTAGAACAATTGTAAAGTAACAGTGCGGATAGAAACAGACTGAACCTGTGGCACATAAGGTTGGCAGCTAGAAAGTGCTGTTCTACCTAACTTGTGGAGTCCATGGGCATATAAGAGTAACAGCTGAAAAGTGCTGTTTTGGTCCAGCCTGCTCAAAGGTTTGCTCTATTCTCGTGCACTCCAAGGCAGGGCCATTGCTGGCTCCTGGCACACGCAGCACATGCCCCAAGTCTCGGCGCCAGTGACCCAAGTGTCTGGGCTGGCCCCGTCCAGGACTGGGGACCAAGGCCAGGGCATCCTCCGCAGCACCTGTCTCTCCCCACCCCACCCGGGGATTGAGGCCGGGAAACCCCCAGCGGCACCCACTTCTTTTGGCATGGGATGGAAGCTGGACATCCCCTGGGAAGCCCACCTCTCCTGGCCCCAAAACTAGGGGGGGCGGGAGGGGGCTGGGACCAGACTAGAGGTGGCAGGAGCCCAATGAATAATCGGGCTGGGGCGCCATATCATGACCTAGGGGGCGTGGCCCCAGTCCAGGGGGCAGGGCCTGGGCCCATGCCCCGGGTCTTATTTGGGGGCAATGACATTTCTGCTCCAAGGGCATTATACGGGTGGCATCAGAGAAGTGCTGTGTGAGCAAGCCTGTTGAGTTCAGGGAGGTTTAAGCTGTCAGCTGAGAGTGCTGATAGATCCAATCCACTCACTTTGTTAATCAGTGAATATAAATGTATGTGGATGGCTACTTGTGTCTGGGGGCTGGAGGCACGCAGTCCTGGAAAATTTAGGTCCTGCAGGGTAACTCCATTGGGAGGGGCTTTGTAGAAGGGATCAGTAAGCTCCATATAGAAACACAAGTAGTATATTAATAGGACTGAATAGGACTGCGCGCACGCACACACACACACACACACACACACACACACACACACACACACACACGACACTAACCCCTAAAATAAATTAGCACACCAAGGTTCTGGGCAAATCTGGAAACAACATATGCACTATGGTAGAGGGGCATCACTAGTCTCCAAAAACACTAGGGGCCCAGGCCCCAGCCTGCCCCACCCATATAAGCCTTGGCCCCTTGTCCCAATCCAGCCCCTGGGCCCAATCTGGTCCCACAACCTTGACTGTGGCTAGGGCCAGATTGGTGGCCTGGTTCCCATGTCCCCAGACAAGGTTGAGGATGAATCAAAGGCCCGGCTCTGCATCCTGGTCTGCATCCACATCTCAGCTTCACATTTCTGGTGAGGATCAGGGTCAGGGTCAAATCGGTGGCCCAGCTCTGTGTCCCTGGATGGGGTCAGGGCTAAATCAGCAGCCCAGCTTTGCATCCCCGGTGGGGGTTGGGGTCAGATTGGGCTGTCACCTCTGCAGTGGTCTGGCCCCACATCCTCATCCAGGGTTGGGACCAGGACTTGGCGCACTAATGCTGGGACTAGGGGCTCATGCCCCCACTATGCTGAGCACCAGCGACATCCGTGCTATGCTACAGCATTCAATTACTTGTCCACAAACTTTTTTTGTTTGTTTGTTACTGACAGAAATAAGTGTGGGCAAGTAAATAGTTTGACATTTCCTAAGTTTTGTGTGCTCAACTTTATAACCAGCATAACATTCTTTTAACTCAGGAGTTTTAATGCAAGATTACACTATACATTGCAATTACTACAAAACTGTAGCAATTATACCAGAAATGTATATGGAACATTATGATTTAAATATTTTTATTTATTTCTGGGCATATTTTCACTATTTTGAATTTATTTTAATTCAAAAAGGGTATAATAAATCTACATTTTAAATGTAATGTTTACATGGGTAAGAATTTAAATTCCAGGAAATTACAAATTCAGTGTTATATATGCAACTATAATTCTTCCTTTACTACTCTTCTATGTATGTGTATTGTAATCTAAAATTTAAATATATAATCCAATGATATTTTCCCAATAATGCAGGTAGAAGTAAGAAACATCTATACAGGTTGAGTACCTTATCCCAAAATTTCAGAGTCTCTCTTTATCTCTTAAATCTTCATATGGCTATTGGGTCAGTTAAATGGATTGGGATTTCCACATCTGTTAATGGAAAATAATAAAATAAACATAACCTGATATTCAGAGCTATCGTTGGGACCCTTTAATCTCATCCCCACTTATAACCAATGTGATGTAAGTTAATAAGATCAGAGTAATATGCTGTTACTAACATCTTAGATGGAAGGAGGCCAATTGCTGTAGCTAGCAACTTTCACCAGTGTGTGTAATCCATAGGGATTCTTGACTAGATCATTAAAAATATGTTCTAAATGTTTCCCTCAGTAACTTATAATGAGCCATAGATCTCCAGTGAGTTACTGGTATCCCCTAGTTACCATAAATTGTCTATTATTTGAGCATTGCAGACCTTAATAAAGTCATGGTCTTAATACTGCCTATCCTTGAACAAAGGAGCAATTGCTTCTAGTTAGATGGTGTGCAGTGAAAATGCATGAATTATGTGAGCAGTCGTCAGGGCCAAATTAAGAGGCCCCACGTTGTCCACTTCCATGATCCCTGCCTCCTGGTCCCAGAACTCTACCTCCCTCACCTCCACAGAGGCCAGCTGGGGCGCAGGACAGCCCAGCCCAGAATGGCCAGAGTTGCAGAGGGGCACACATCCTATGATATTATGGGGGCCATCCTGGGGCTGAGCTTCCAAGCCACCCTCAACATCCCCACCCACCCCCCACCCACTCATCCCCAACACAATAAAACTAATCACTTGAGACAGAATAACAGGGTGCATGGTTTTTATTTACATGGAGACATGGTGGGGAGCTGAGGGGAGTGCAGGGGTGGGAGCTGCCAAGGTTCAGAGAGTGAAGGGGTTTGGGAGGAGACCGGGGCTTGGGGGGAATGAGGTGGGTATGAGAATAAGGGGGGGGTGGAGTGAGGAGGTTAGGGGTGGGGGCTGGGTGTCAGCGGCCTCAGGCAGGTGTGTCCTGGGTCTGCAGTCGGCCACCTCAAGTCCTGGGCTGTTGGTTGGGAGGGCTGCTGCTGGGGTCCCAGGCAGGCAGATTCTTGGCCCACTGAGACCCCCAGACCCATGCTGCCAGGGACTCCACAGTGCGAGTCTAGTGCTCCACCAGGTCCAGGAGACAGTCTATCTGGGCCTGCTTGATCCTGTGATGGGCATCATCATGCTTCCATTCCCATCACCTTGGAGGTCCATCTCTGCACTCAGCCACTGGAGGTGGTCTTCCAGTATGCCTGGACCAATGCTTCCTCCTGTTCTTGGCTAGGGCTGGGCGCCCTCTGGGAGTGACTGGTGTCAGGTTTGCAGGGTCACTGACAATTTTCAAATCAAGATTAGATGTTGATTCTTCTCTAAAAGCTAAACAAGAAGTACTATGGTAGTTAAAGACTAACAAATGTATTTATTGCATGAGCTTTCATGGGAGAAAGTCCCACTTTGTCAGACGTTTTGAAGATGGGGGAACTTACAGAATGGGAGGAAATAATGCAGGAAAGTGTAAGTCATGGGAACAGATGACATAGTAACAGCAAGTGATGGAAAACCCACCATGACCCATGGGAAACTGGTCCAGTGGTTCATTACTTTCACTGTTTTACTTCTACTCTATTGGACAGAAGCAAAGAATAGGGATTTCCCTCACTGGGTAGTGCAGAGTGCAGGCTGACAGCCCCCGCTGTCCCATGCCAATTTCTCCACTCCCTACCCCCCCCTCATCCTTTGGAACAGAGTTCCCTTAGCATATTCTGCCGTGCTCTGCCACACAGGTTGGGTGCTCTGCCCAGAGTGGTGAGCCCAAGGAAGCCTTGTCCTGGGAAAAAGGTGTCGGACACATGGCTGTCTGGCCTTGGCTGTCCCACTGATGGTGCTCCCACCCCATGTCCTACCAGGCCGCCATGCCTTTTGGCTCCAGGTCCCCCTGTCACATGGCACCCTGCCCCTCTGCCTCTGTGGGAGGGCCTTTGTGTACCTCCCCCAGGACCCTGTCTGTTCCTGGGCCCTGTCCCACCACAGCCCCGGTCCCACCTGCCTATACCAACATGTCTGCAAGGAGGGAGCACTTGCCAGCAGGTGCAGCAGGTGCCTGGCATGATGACCCCCTTCCTGGGTCATCCTGGGCAGAGGGAACCTCTTCCTCCATCCCTCAGGTCTGGCATCAGGGCAGGGATGGGCTCGGGTGAGCCAGCTCCTGTGGCCAAGGAGGTGCCTCCCTAAACTAGCACCACATTCTCGTCCACTAAGCCCTCTCCATGGTTGTCACTGAGGAAGGGGGGGGTCCGCAAAGTTGAGGGTCTAGGTGCACAGGGTGTCATCCTTCTGGCCTAGGAAAGCATGTAGCTCCCTGCAATATGGGCAGCTGGTAGTGGCTGCCCCCAAGCACTGCATGGCCTCCTGCACCCTTTGGTAGCCCTGGCACAGGTCTTTTATTTTCACCTGCACTTGCTCACTGTCCCTGGTATGGCCCTTGTCTCAGAGGGCCTGGGAGATGCTACTGCATACCTCCTGGTTCTGCTAGCTGCTATGGAACCAGGAATATACAGCCTTGTCTCTCCATATGGCCAGGGGATCCCTGATCTTCTGCTGTGTCCAGGCTGGGGCTCGCTTTCTGACCTGACCTTGGCTCTGCCCCTGGCTCTGCCTGGTTGCTGATGTCAGTTCTGGCCAGCTCTGGCCAGCATGGTGGGCAGGACTGTGACGCTATCTGGGTCTAGATTCTAGAGGACTGTTTATGATATTTTTCATATTAATATTTCACATTTGCAATAATCCATACGTGATATGCCCTGTTTGGTATCGCTAGAAAGGCTGTAATCTGCTAGGAATGATTATATGATTTATAGGTAGGTATCATATTTGTATTAGAAATTAGAAATCTTATTCATTTTATTTGTGTTCCAAGTTGTTTGAGCTGAGGCAATCCCAGACTGGGCATCTGCAAACTATTGTCTTATTAATGGCCCATCAGGAGGAGCTCCCAGCTGGAATGGTCCTAGGAAGAATCCTGTTCAACCAGCTACCCAGACTCACCATGTGACTCAATTCCATTTTGATTTGGGCAAGGACTCCGAGATAAAAGGCAGAGGCCCCATCTCCATTTTGTCTTTAGTCTTCAGTCTGTCTGCAATCAATACCCTCCTGTGGAACTATTCTCCTAGGACTGAACAAAGGAATGAGACTCACCCAGGTGCTGGGTGCATATAAGGGGAGTGGAACTAACCTGAAAACTACAGGATCTTCAAGGATTTGCTCTCTATGGACTCTAAATCATTTGTATGTATGTGATTCACGCTGACCCTTTAACATCTTTCATATTTCATTTGTTTTCTTTTTATATTAAACCTTTAGTTGTAGTTACTAAAGGACTAACTGGCTGTGCAATATTTTGGGTGAGATCCAAGCCTGTATTGTTCTGGATGATGTGGCTGCCCTTTAGGGTCAGGAGCAAGGCCGGACCGTCTATGAGGCAAGAGACAGGCATGGCTCCCCTGTGACACTTGCCAGGGGTGGGTCTGAGAAGCAGACACTGCACTCCTGCTCTATCCCTCCCCTGAGCCAAGAACTGCAGACTGGTATGGGTCCTGGGCTCTGCTCTGTCGCCCTGCCTCTGGGGTGGCCCACTCCACCCTGAAGGAGGAAGAGCCAGCTAGCAGAGGGACAGGAGAGGGGAGCCCCACCTCTGAGCTGGCACTCACCGCCTCTTAGCCGGCTGTTCCCCAGTCTGAGGGCGGGTTTCTGTGTTAGTGATATTAGCACTCCCAGCCAGCCCCTAGGCTATAGCAGGAAACTGTGCAAAGGCTGGGGGAATTTTTAGATCTCCACCCACCCCTGACCATGCCGCTCAGGTGCATGCTCAGGGCAGTAGCGGTGCGGCCACACACCCTGGAAGCAAGATGGCAGCTTCGGGGACTGGCAGGTCTCAGGCAGGTAAGGGGGGAAAACCGACCCTGTGGGATAGGAAGGATCAGGGCTGGGGAGTCAGCACTCAGCAGGGAAACGGTGCAGTGGGTAGGTCAGAGGGGAAGGCCCAGTGGGGTGTTGGGGGGAGCCAGCAGAAAGGGAAGAACTCAGTTTGGGGCCCAGCACTCAGGGAAGATGGTGCCTGCTGGGCTAGCGAAGGGGGCAGCAGGTTCCCCAGGACATGAAATTAGGGGAGGTATGGGGAGTGTTGGGGTGCTCACCAAATTGGTATAACACTCTTACTTGCTGACAACTCAGGGGATGTTGGGAAATTCACAGGGGTGTTGGGTGTTCTCTAAATTGATATAACAGTGTTACTTGCTGACAACTCAGGGGGTGCTGGGAAATTCAGGGGAGGTGAGGGGTGTTGGGGTGCTCACTCATTCAAATGATATAACACTCGTTACTTGGCTGATGACTCGGGGTGTTGGGAAATTCAGGGGAGGTATGGGGGTGTTCACTAAACTGATATAACACTGTTACTAGTTGACAACTGGGGAGGGTTGGGAAATTCAGGTGGCCATAGGGGGGTATGTTAGGGAAATCTCTGGTTGGGAGGAGATGGTGCCTGGCTGGTGGGCAGGTTTGGGGAAGGGTTGGTGACTCATCTGGGAGCCAGTGGGTGGGTTAGCTTAGGGAAGGGATCAGGGTCCCTGGGGAGCTGGCAGCCAGGCCATGGGCAGATAAAGTTTCTATTTGGTGTCCCACTGTGTCTGTGCCCCTTCGTTTGTAAGTTGCAATAGAACCTAAGTCTCCTGGGTCCCAGTGCAGTGATCTAACCACTAGACCATGCTACTTTATAAAACTGATGGGGACCTTAGAGGTGGGGAAAAGAACACACCACACCCCATTCTGGCCACCCCCTTGAAGCCCAGGGCAAGACAGTCTATTCCCAGGGAGTTAGCAAACCAATTTTAATTTTAATCATTTTCCTACACCCATGTCTCATGCTGCATCTCTCAGTTATCTCTCATGAATTTAATTCTCCCCAAGAAAGAGCTAGTACCGAGGGTGGAGAGAATCACATCACACTTGTTACATGTCATCAGCCCTGGTGGCCCAGAATTTGTTTCTCCCTTTCATGCAATGCAGCCATGTCTGGGGAGGTGAAAGCTATTTCACAGCAGTGTTTATTATGGCTTAGTTATCTCCCAACAACAAAGGAATGCCTGGAGGGAAGCAGCAAAGAGATGTTAACTGAGGTCTATCACAAGAGATAATGGGATTGCCTCTTCCCAGAAAGGGGGGCGTGGAAGTGTTTTACCTTTTATTTCCTTGTGGTCACTTGTGACTTGTTTTTCTCTCATGAATGTCACTGTGACAGACTGCTCCCCAGATCTGGTCCAGTGTGCCACTGTGACCCCCCAATCCTGATTCCCACTCCTGAATCCTGATTCACCCCCCTTTGCCAAGTGACCACCCACTCCAGAGTCAGTCCACTCCAGGTTCTTGCAGGTAATTGGTCCCAAACAGTGGGTGTGTGCCCTCTGGCTACTCAGGGGATGGTCTCCTAGCAAGCACCCCCAGCCCCAGTCACACAGCAGGAGCCACTGTCTAAAGAGGTTGGGAACCACTCCCAGCCACCACACAAGCAAGTCAGTCCATTTAACAAAGAAATGGATTGTGCCCAGCCTTATTCACTCACGCCCTCTAAAGATCACACAGCTTTAGATGAAACAAGTACTAATTTATTGCTCAGATTATAATTCTAATTAAGAATATGGCCAATTATGGCAGAATAAGTGCAGGGAAGTGTAAATCTTGGGGAAGTGCATGACAGTGTGACCTGTTTCCATGATTTACACTTCCCTGCATTTATTTCCTCCCATTCTGTAAATTCCCCCATCTTCAAAGTGTCTGGCAAAGTGGGATTTTCTCACACAAAAGCAGTGGTTCCCAATCTTTTTAAGGCTGGGGACCCCTTTTTGGTCCAAAAAAATGTTGAGGCCCCCCTGGCTTCATGGAAGTGGCATGGTGGCAGCACCACAGGCCAAATGTGGCCCCATATGGGCATAATC
>ML681993.1:2284749-2356427 GCA_007922195.1 Podocnemis expansa | reverse complement strand
ATGGTTTTTTTTGTTTCGAAACAACGAGGTTGTTTCGAAACAAAAGTGCTGTGTGAACACAGCCTTAGTGTCTTCCCAAAAAAGGATATAGTGATTTTTTGTTTGGGACTGCAAACACTTCCAAGTGGGACTTCTCATGATCATTATTCACATCCCATTGTCCTCTAACTCCACCCCAAATTCTTTCTTTCTCATTCTACTACCTCTCTTCATTTTCTTCCCAGCCTGAGCAACTGGTTCTTCACCGCATAAAGACTTTCCCTTGTAAGATATAATGTGTACTCTTCTTTAATGGCTGATAGCTCAAAGTTTTCAAGTTTCCACTTTCAGCTAACAAATATATGGATTGATGTACTGTCCACACAGCAGCTTTTAAGTGGAGTCTGTAACCAGTTTATGGGACAGTTGTCTCTAGTCATGATTTGGATCCATATAACAGCACAGTTAAATTTGATGAGTGACTATGGTCAACAAACAGTGTTTAAGACATACTCAGTCATAGCCTTGTGTAGGACTTTTATCTTCCAGTCATCACTCTTGTTTGAACTGTGGTTTGAACTAAGCATGTAATAAGGTTAGCTGGTGTTTCTTCTTCTCAGCTAGGCCACGCCCTACATTTTTTCTAAGAGGCTTGGTGGCTTTAACACAGCTTTTATACATCATTCACCCATCCTTTCATCATAGAATCATAGATTAGAATTGGAAGGCACTATAGGAGATCATCTACTCCAGCCTCCTGCTCAAATCAGGAGCAACCACAACTAAATCATCTGGAAGGTGGTCCAGTAGTTCCTGGCGTACAATCCAGAAAACAACTCTCCATGGACCATCCATGAATTCTCCATGACCGAGTTTGAGAATCATTAGACTGATGTTTCCTTTCCCTGGGTTACCAGAGATTTAGCTGCCACATTCATTGCCTCACTTGATGGGCAAAATCTTGAGTAGCATATTTTAAAAAAATAAAGATTCCTGCATCCTTTGTTCCTCCTTCTGTGAGTTTTGCCGTGGATATGAGTGAATCAACAACTGAGCTTTTGTTTTCCCATTCCTTAAATTAAATCTTTCCTCTTATTTTTTTTATTTATTCTTGTCTGTTTGTTTCCTACTTATCACCATCATGAAGGCATTATCCCTAGCAAAGACATTTATAATAATGTTTAGTGACTTACTTTATATACTTATATATACAATGTGTTGTTTCAATCTTGGCTGGAATTAGGAAGATGCAAGAAGCATCAAAGGCTGTGTTCACACACAGGCATTAGTTCAATACAAGTTGTGTCGAAACAACTTGTATCGAAATAATGCCTTATTTCGAAATAACTTAATTCTAATTAACAGTTTGTTAATTCGAATTAAGGAAAAAAGCTCAGAGTGAAATAGCAGTTTCAGGCAACAGTTATTTCAAAACAAGTCACTTGTTGTTTTGAAACAACATGTTCAGACGGCATTGTTTCGAAACAATCGTTTCGAAACAACGTTGTTTCGTCCCCACATGGGGTTTAAGTTGTTTTGAAACAACCGTGCATCGTGTGAACAGGGTATTTCTTATTTTGAAACAACTTCTGTTGTTTCGAAATAAGAGTGCTGTGTGAACACAGCCAAAGGTTATGTCAAATTTTGAGTGCAAAATGTAAAGTGGTTTAGACAAATTTTGAATAAGCACCTGAACTTTTGGGTACTTAACTGAACCTTTTGAGATTTACTCATTAGTAATTGAAATATTGTTACTACTTAAGAGGAATATAAGTATGAAATGGAATCAATAAATAATTGATAAAAACAACTTCATTCCCTTTTGCTTTCTTTTCAGGTAGAATTTTCTCTAACCCAAATTTCTTTTTATCTCTACCTTGTACTAACTTTTATGGCAAATGAGAGCACTTCCCAGAAGCTGTAAATAAAAACTAGCAACATTTTCACAAATCCCTACAGTTTTATATTTGAGCCACAGTTTGAGATCAGCCAATACCAAACTGAATCATGAGAAATACAGACATTTTTATATTGCAATATATATCCAATATTTTCTTTTGTTATCTGAACTACTGAGTTCTCTCTTTTATATGTACATTTGTACATACTTTTATACATACACACACATACAGAATCACGTGTATAAAATACATGATGATGTGGCAAAATGGTTTCATCGGCAAGTGATGAGATTTCAAAAATGTCCAAATATTATTGCAAAAGTTAGGGTCGTAAATACATGTTTTATGTACCTAAATAAAAGCAGGTGGATTTTTGAAGATGCTGAACACCTGCGGCTCAGATGCAATGCCTCCAAGGTACTTAAATATGAATACAGGAGCTGAATGTTAGGTACACATTCCAGAAATACTTGGTCATTACTTATGTTCTACGATGTGTGCATTATTTTATGTTTATATACATAAAATGTTCTAAAATTTTCATTAGCAGTTCTAATTAGAGCTGATGCTTTTGCCTAAGGGCAGGTCTACATTGCTCGCTCTTTTCAGCAGCAGTCAAACAAAGTGACACAAATTACCTAAAGTAACTTGTGTGTTTGTGCTCAGCCTTCCTACTCCTGGCACATCCATTACTCCGTGTTGAAGGGAAGGGGCCTGCCTTTGACTGTGTGCTACCCAGTTGCCTCGGTGGATTGGACTTCCTGATTGGCTGAGCAGACCTTTCAGACTTGGTCAGTCAGAATGTTTGACCTGACAGTGGTGAATTTGTGAAGACAAATCCTAACAGTGTGAATCAGAGGCGAAATTAAGCAATCGTATATTTCATTTAGTGAAAAAAAGACTAATGATTATTTTCAGATGTATGGTTAACTAAAAGTAAGATGAAGAACCTTTCTAATAATGACAGCTCAGATATTTTGCTAACTGACACACATGGCAAGTAGTGAAAATCTAATGCGCATCAGCACTCAGTTCTCTGAATGGCTGCTGAGGAAGTCACAGACAATAAACAGGAGCATCTTTCTGCATAAATTACTACAGATCTTCTTCAAAATATGCATAAGGGACTTGTGACAAGTTTTGTGGGCTGTCACTCTATGTCTGCTTTCTAGACAACAATCAGCTGGAGAATTTATAATGAAAAGCAGGGGCATTACTACTCTGCTAATAACAAGAATCCAAATAGAGTAGATGACTATTTTTCCTACTGCTTTGGTACATAACAACATAAAAACAAGTCAGGAGTGCAGTTTGGCTAATAGATTAAAGCCATGAGAAAAAAATATGAGCTTAAACATAATATTAAACCAGCGACTGCTTATACTCATTTTCTCTTCATTGAAATCAACCTACTCAGGAAAGCTAAAACACATAGGAATAAAACCTCATCTATTTAAATAAATGGAAAAGTTCATACCAACTTTATGCAATCTTCACTTAACTCTTTTTTTGGCTTGTTTGTTAACGTGGGAGATTTAACCTATATCTGAATCCATTCATTATATTCATTATATTAAATGGCATAATTTATTTTAGAGGCATAATTATACTTATTTGATGAAATACTTGGTCCTTCCAGATAGGGGTAGAGACAACTGAATCCCTAGTGCTCATGTGAACTGTTCTGAGGGTATAGGCCTTATGTTATTATAGATGTCAATCCTATATTTTTTCATGAGCAAAATTGCGCTTAGAAATGCATGTCTCACTATAAATATATGTAAGAAGGCACATATATGATATGCTTTTTATTTCATGTCCATGTGTGTCACAAAATGCTAAGACACTTTACAGCTTTCGTCTGGAGCCCAGATTTTGAGTGTCAGCAAACATGATTTTCTGAAATGTCCAGCAAAAGAATTCTGACAAAATGGGATTTAGCCTTACATATGATGTGGCCTATTTGAAAGACATTGTCTGACATATATTATGGTAGCACTCTCTCTGACTATATCTACACTTAAGAAGTTAGTTTGAATTGACTTACTTCAAATTAATTAATTCAAACTAATAATGGTTAATTTGAATTAAGATAATTCAAACTAATATGTCCCCACTAGAAACCCAAATCGAACTAGCATCTCCATGGACAGGACTTGCTAGTTTGACTTAGGAAGGGGGCACTGCTGGAAGGGTAGCAACATGGTCCCCAAGAAGGCCCATGCCCCCACCCAATACATGGAAAGAGGAAGGCACCCCCTGTGACAAAGAAGGTCAAACCACATTACTTTGAACTAATGATTAGTTCGAATTCACATGGCTCCTTTGTGTTAATTCGAAGTAATATATTTGAATTAACCATTACTTTGAAGTTAAGTGAGATTTTATAACTTCGAAGTAAGGGTTCATTACTTTGAACTAAGGAATTCCTTAGTTCGAAATAATGAAAGCCATTGTAGACATGCATTAATTTATTTTGAATTAATCCTCATTAATTCAAACTAAATTCCAAGCATAGACACAGCCTCTTGGATTAACTGGAATGAGCCTAATTTCCTACAATTAACATATTAATGCATTCGGTAAATTTGTTCCCAGTTGGATTTACTAAGTGAATTCAGAATAGAGTATTTCTAAGGAGTTTATTCTCTATATACCAACTGAAAAAAAAAGGTACTTGAGCCAGAATCCTTTCACTGGACCCTTAATAAATTACTAAGAAGTTTGGATTTGGAAATAGCTTCTACAGACGGTTCTACATTCCAGAAGGGTATCCGTTGATTAGATTGCAACTGGAGAAAAAAATGAAAAAGGTGGAAAAAATAGAGGCTTTTATTTTAAAATATATAATAAGACTGACCTTCAAAATGAACATAACTTCTCCTTCAGCATATCTCCATATGTTAGAATTATTCCTCTTTTTTTCACTAGCTATTCTAGTCTTCTTCTTCTTATCTTCCAAGATTTCCCTCCATCAGTATTCCTTAAACCTCTTTCTCTTTGATTCCTTTATCTTTTCCATTAATGATAGTTAATCCAGTCATATTTTCTCCTTTTTAATCTTAACCATTCCATGTCCTTTGTGCTGTTTCCCAAACCAAACATGCTCACACCTGTCCCTGTTCCCTCATGTTCTTGGTTGCATACCCCAACTCTCCTGATCCATGCCCCCCCTCCATTTCCCACCTACTCAAACTCTAGCCTTTTTTATTCAAAGCCTTGGTGGTTCTACCAATCCCACACTTGCTATTCACTACCCCAAACTGCTACTTCCTTCTTCTTCTCCTGCTGTTGCTGCTTTAGTGTTAGGTCTATTGTCTAGGAAGGGAAAAATAGGAAGGAGGACACATTCCCCAAGTACTCCCATAAAAAAGGGGCAGACAGACAGTGCAGTGGTTGGGTGCTTCTTCCTGTAGGGTGCTTTGCAAGCAGTACTACTGAGCAGGACCTAACCAGAGACATTGGACATGGGGCTAGTGGGAGGCAAATAGCAGCTGACTGGGGTCTAAAGTATGTAAAGGAAGGGAAAGTTTCATTTGCCCCTCCCTCTCTATCATATCCATCAAAATGATGGTTGTATCCAGACAAAAAGAAAGTTCAAACAGGACACATTTCTTGTCTCACATATGCCATAGTTACACCCATGTAGCAACAAGCCTCCCGTTCCCTACCTGTCTCATCATGGCTGACAGCTCTGATTCTACATTTCCCACCACCAACCCAGTGTACATTCTATTCTGGCTTTTCCCCATGCCCCAGCCTTGCTTTGCCAATGCTGATTCTATCTCACAGGTGTGACTAAGAACCAACAGAAGCACGGACAGCCATATTGAAAATTCAGATTGGGAAAGAATGAAAAAGGCTTCACCTACCCCAAATGTCCCAATCTGTTCTGCTTTTCAGCAATCTGGAGCTGACTCTCCTCCATGGCCCAGAGTCTTCCAATAGCCAAATGGCCACCAGCAAATCCAGAAGGTTGTTCAGTTCCGAGGCATCAAAAAGAAGAGAATTATTTAGGTTCTAAAGGGTTAATAAACAAAACTAACTTGCCTTTTAAAATGTGCAGGGTCATTTCAGGCCTAGGGCGATGTTATAATATAGTCTAAGTAAGGGTATTTCTACACTTGGGCACCACCTAACCTGACATTGAGAAGTCTACATAATAAAACCACAAGGGAATGGCCACACCTCATTCCATGTGTTGGCTTCTTGCGCCCCCACTGCTGGCTGTTACTTCCACTTTAAAAGCATAGCATTGTGGATATGTGTCCCACAGTGCAAAAATGTGCTGGGGCTTGTGGAAAGTCAGCTGTCCTCCCATGATGCAATGTGCCCCCCTTCCCCTTTCCTTCTCACAGAGAAACAGGAAATGCTTTTCCTGCCATTTACCTCTGCTGCACGGATAGATCCTGCTCAGCTCTACAGTATTATTGACTGCATTTCAAACACATCTCTATTTATTCTACAGTATTTACAGCAGCACAACGGGATTTTCAGTGAGGAAACCAGCCATGTTACTTCGGCTGTCCTGCTAGATTTAGAGCGGAATAATTCCCACTTTCTGCAGGCTATAACAATGAGTTTGCAGTCTGTGGAACACTACTTCCAGGCCCAGGAAGCAAGCACAGACTGGTGGAACTGCACTGTGATGACCTTGTGGGATGATGAGCAGTGCCTATACAAGTTCCATATGCAAAAGGACACTTCCCTTGAACTTTGCAAAGAGCTCACCCCAGCACTGGAACGCATGAATACTTGCTTGAGACCAGCTCTTACAGTGGAGAAATGAGTGGCCATTGCTCTGTGGAAGCATGCAACCCCAGACTGTTACCAGTCAGTTGCAAATTATTTTGGAGTTGGGAAATCCTCCATGGGAGCTGCAGTGATGCAAGTGCACAGGGTCATAAATACAGTTCTGCTGAGAAGGGTGGTGACCTTGGGAAATGTCCAGGACATATTGGATGGATTTGCTGCTATAGGGTACCCAAACTGTGGTGGAGCCATTGATGGGACACATATCCCCATTTTAGCTCCAGATCACCTTGCCATTGAGTACATAAACCACAAGGGGTACTTCTCTATGGCTGTGCTCCCATACAGCTGGTTATTTCGATACGGTTGTTTTGAAACAACCGTATATCAAAATAACGCTTATTTCAAAACAACTTATTTCAAATTAACAAAATGTTAATTTGAAATAAGGAAAAAAAGCTGGAATTGAAATAGTGATTCCAGACAACAGTTATTTCGAAATGACTCACCGTCGTTTCGAAACAACACGTTCGCATGGCGTTGTTTCGAAGCAACCATTGCAAAACAACGTTGTTTCGCCCACAGACTAGGTTTAACTTTTTCGAAACAACACGGTTGTTTCGGAACAACAGGAACCATTGTTCTGAAACAACTGTGCGTCGTGTGAACAGCCAAAACCTTATTTCGAAACAACCTCCGTTGTTTCGAAATAAGGAGGCTGTGTGAACACACCCTATGGTCCTGCAGGCCCTTACAGATCACAGGAGCCATATCAAAGACATTAATGTGGACTGGTACGGGAAGGTGCATGACGCACACATCCTTAGAAACTTAGGTTTGTTCAAAAAGATGCAGGCAGGCACTTTCTTCCCTGACTAAAAATTCTGCATTGGGGATGTTGAAATGACAAGAGTGATCCTGAGGGATCCTGCATACCCCTTGTTCCCTTGGCTAATGAAGCCATTTACTGGTCACCAGTATGCCAGTAAGGAGTGTTTCAATTATGTAGGCTCAGCAAGTGCAGAATGGTTGTAGAATGTGCATTTGGGTGTTTGAAAGCAAGATGGTGGTTGATATTGACTATGCTTGATCTATGTGAGAAAAATATCCCCACAGTTATAAGTGCTTGTTGTGTTCTTCATAATTTATGTGAATGCCAGGGGAAAAAGTTCCCTCAAGGATGGGTTGCAGAGGCCAAAAGACTATCTGCTAATTTTGAACAGCCAGAGGGAAGCATTACAGTACATGCTCACTGGGGAGGCCTACTTATCAGGGAGGCATTGAAAGCACAGTTTTGCCATGAGCAGCAGTTATGCCTGAGCCTTCTGTTCTTATGTACTCAGTCCCCATCACATTCACACTCCTTGACAACCCCCTTCCCTTCCGTCACCCACAAGGCACTGTATCAAGGCACCAAAAATAAACACACATATTGAAAACAGGTATTGCTTTTTTAGTTCACACTTCTAGACTGGGGAGGCTGGGACCTGGACATTGCATCTCTTAGGCTATGTTCACACACAGGGGGTTATTTCGATACAAGTTGTTTTGATACAAGTTGTATCAAAATAATGCCTTAATTTGAAATAAATTAATTCAAATTAACAGTTTGTTAATTCGAATTAAGGAAAAAAAGCAGGAATCGAAATAGCAAGTTCAGACAACAGTTATTTTGAAACGAGTCACCATCGTTTCGAATCAACATGTTCAGAAGTCAATGTTTCGAAACAATCATTTTGAAACAATGTTGTTTTGTCCCCACATGGGGTTTAAGTTGTTTCAAAACAACGGAACCCGTTGTTTCAAAACAATGGTGCGTCATGTGAACATGGCCTTTCTTATTTTGAAACAACCTCTGTTGTTTCAAAATAAGACTGCTGTGTGAACACACCCTTACAGGGGTTGTTGAAAAGGTTTGGCTGGATGCAATGGTGTGGAGGCGAGCATGTATTGCATCCTGCCCCTCCTCCTCCTTGAGTGGTTGGCTAACACAGCTTGGGGAGCAGTCTCCAGGGCCTATATGGGGACCCTGTCTGAATGGTGATCGTCCTGGAGCTCAGCCAGGAGCAGCAGAATGTTGGACCAATTCCGCATGATCTGCAGCACCTCTTGCTGTGTTTGGAATCCTGCTCCCTTGCAGCTCTTCTGTCCTCCAGGTCAAACTTCAGTTTCCTGAACAGGGACAGCCTCCATGTTCAGTGTCCACAGCCACAGAGCAGTGCATGAGTTCAGAGAACATGTCGTCTTATGATTTACACTTCCTCCTAAGCAAGCTAAGGTGCTCAATGGGAGTGTTCTGTTCCAAGGTTGGTGAATCCCCTGTAATGAGCAAAAAATATTTTCCATTATTAGGTGAGCCAATGCAATGCAAAGCATCACATACTGAACCTTGCCTGCACCACCCCCCCAGGAAAGGGAGTGACAGCTGCCCTGGCCCATCTACCCCCACATCCCACCTGGAAGGTACACCTATTATGGCTCTCAGAATACCAGGTCACTGGAGGGATTTTTAAAAATGGCTCTTCTTATCTTTTGGGTTCCTGACCCCTGTTGTAGGCCATGGGAGGGTTGAATACAGACCACGGGATCCATCTTTCATGGCTCCCCCAAGTACTGGACAGAGGCAGGCGGCCGTGGGCCTGATCCAGCTCCTGCAGGACAGCAGCAGGCGTGCCTGTGCCTAACCCAGCCTCTGCCTCTCTCACACACATGCACATATGCACGCGCATACTGACACACACACACACACACACACACACACACACCCTCAGCAGAGGCCAAACACTGCTGGCCAGTTCACCCTCGCCCATAACCTGGAATATAGCACATTTTCCATTTAACCCATGGATCCCCAGCTGCCTTCCTTTTTTAGAGCAAATATTTACCTGATGTGCCTTCTCTTGCATCATTGTAAGAGATGGGGCATGTCACTCAGGGGTGACAAAAAGATCCTGGCTGTTTGGGAGAACAGCTACCCAGCTGTCTTGAACCCCATTTTCCTCCTCCACAAACTGTCCCTCATCCACAGCCATCCTGGCATTGTCCAAGCTATCAATGGTACGTGGTGGCACACTTGTTGGGTCATGACCAAAAATCACCTCAAGCCCTGCACATCTTTGGTGCAGACCCTGAACAGCTGTTCACCTTTCTAATCCAATGATATGGCTGCTGAAGCTTGTTAACTTTAACACAGCAGTGTTGCGTGTCTCTAATGTGGCCCCTCTCAAGCATACCACATGAAAATTTTTCATAATGTCATGATTCCTCTTGTTGGTTCAGAGCTGAGTCATCACTGATACCTCACCCCACAGGCTAATCAGATCTAAGGATGACTCTAAGCTGGGACATGTTTGCTCCAGTCAAACACCATTACTTGCTCAGGTAAAAGCTCTCCACACTGCCTAGTCAGAAAATGGAGATCAAACCTTCCCCGGAATGTATGTGAGGGAGGAGCTTCCTGGTGACATGGCAAAAGGTACAGCGTATCAGTCAAGAGAGACTTGAAATAACAGGGAAATCTGGGACAGAACCCTGAGCCAATTGAAGTCTCATTTGGTACACATTCATGTTAACCTGCTTTCTTAAGATCGAACTGAACGCTATGCCTCCTGCAGGAGTGGAGTTACAATGCCACCTTCCAACCCCACTTAATGCACATTTTCAGTCATGTGAGTGTGTAAGCACACGGGTGAAGTAACTGCTGAGAGGTCAACCTGAGCCCTCAGTGTAGCCTAAGCCTAAGTAGGTAGGAAGTGAAGATTGTTGGAAGGGAGGCCAAACATCACTGTGATGCCACCTCATTCCATAATGTTAACAGATGACAAAATAATTACAATCATTCTTTCTAGTGGAGCAACTCAAGTGAAGTTTTATGTATATTACGGATTGGATTTCAATTTTCCATTGAGGCTGCTGTGCATTGCAGTACTAAAAATTCATTACCCATTCTGGCTAAAATGTTATCACTTCATTAAAAGAAAAATCTTTGAATGTACAACTAGAATTTGATTTTAAACAAATGTAATTAACTGGAACACCCAATCTCCGCAGTTGCATTCTTATTCCTTTAATATCTAGCAAATTTTAGTACACATAATCAAATTTTTAAACAGATTTATTAATTTTAGGTACTAAATATATTTTCTAGAGCAATATGACTATATTCATATACAAATTATATTGATATTGCAAAAAAGTTGAGATCACACTAGTTCAGGGGTCAGCAATCTTCGCTGTACTCTGTGACTACCCCTCTATCCCCAGCCCTCAGCAGGCAAATCTACATTGGCTAGCATTTTTGAAAAAAGGTGGTAAGTATTTTCAAATAATTATCTCAAAAAAACTTTTTTTCCAAAAATGCTATTTCTGGACAACAGTCCCAAAATACTGTGGCTTTTTTTATTTTGAAAAGGAAAGTCCACACCAGACTTTCTTTTCCAAATAAAAGCAAGGCAATGGAAGAAATAGGGAGGCTTTTTTGAAAAAAAGCCTTTTCTGTGTCTGGGGATGGCTTTTTTTGAAAAAGCTACCTCGAAAAAGGCTTTTTATTTCAAGAAAGCTGGCAGGCTTAACTTTTTTGAAAAAGCACTCCAGTATCTCGAAATACTGGAGCACTTATTTGGTATCGCTAAACCTGGCTTTATTTTTTTTTTAAAAAGCCTTTTTCGAGGTAGCTTTTTCAAAAAAAAAAAAAAGCCATCCCCAGCCATGGAACAGGCTTTTTTTCAAAAAAGCCTCCCTATCTCTTCCATTGCCTTGCTTTCTTTCAAAAAAGAAAGTCCAGTGTAGACTTTCTTTTTCAAAAATAAAAAAAGTCGTGGTATTTCAGGACAATGAGCAGTCCCCTGACTGTTGTCCGAAAACAGCATTTTTGAAAAATGTTTTTTTCAGAAAATTATTTCAAAATACTTATCCCGAAAAAAGTTTTTTTTGAAAATGCTGGCTAATGTAGACATAGCCTGCAGGTGCTGGAGGCAGGTCCAACCAGTGCCAGAGGAAGGACCAGCAAGAAAAAGAAGTCTGTCTCATGCTTGCCCCCCATCCAGTTGGGGATCAGGGCCATCAAGGGATGGGAGCCACGGGCATGGCTCTTTCATGTGGGCCACCCCCACACACACACACAGAGGATGAAGACAAGCATGGTGGAGGAGCACTGGAAAAGAGCAAATACAATGCTCATCTATAAAAAAAAGAAATAAGGACAACTCAGTGAATTATAGACCAGTCATCTTAACCTCTGTACCAGAAAAAAATAATGGAGCACATAATTAATGAATCAATTAACAAAAATTTAGAAGAGAATAAGGTGTTAAGTGACAGTTAGCAATGTTCCCTCTAATTTTTTGTAGGCTGTGCTGGCAAAAAATTCTTTGTGTACGCAAAAAAATTCTTTATGTGCGCTAATATTAGCACTGTTGAAAATTTTTGTTCACACTTTAGTTTATTGTGTGGGGGGGTTTCACAACCTGTGCACATGCAAACATGCACAACTTAGAGGGAACACTGACAGTTGGCATGGATTTGTCAAAAGCAAATTGTGTCAAACCAACCTGATAGCATGGTACCAAGCCTTGTGGATAGAGGGGAAGCAGTAGATGTGGTATATCTAGACATTAGGAAGGCTTTTGATATGGTCTCGCATCACCTTCTTATTAACAAACTCGGGAAGTACAATCTAGATGGAGCTTCTATAAGATAGGTGCAAAACTGGTTGGATATCTATTCCAAGAGAGTAGCTATGAATGGTTCACAGTTATGATGCAAAGACATAATGAGCAGGGTCTTTCAGGGATCAGTTCTGGGTCTGGTTCTGAACAATATTTTCATCAATGATTTGGAACAGTGGCCTAACAAAGGCTCTCACCAGCAGTTCTGCCACCTTGTTCTATTGCCAGACAAACCCTTTCCCTCCCTTGCAGAGCATTCTTTTCATTGGCAATTGCCTGTGCCCAGCTGGGAGCAGGATGGGAGATTTCAAAGGTGGCCTGTGCATAGATACTGCAAGTCCCCAGGACCAGATAAGGAATCACATGGGCTGGAACTGCCAGGAGTTCAGGTCGGACACAAAGGCAGAGCCAGAAGTGAGTGGTGAGACTGCTTAGGTAGCAGAGCCCCCAGCTGGGGGCAAGATCCAGAAAACCACTTAGAAGATGGAGAAACTTACAGAATGGAAGGAAAATAAATGCAAGGAAGTGTAAGTCACGGGATCAGGTCAGACTGTAACAGCAAATCAAAGCAGTTGTTAAGATCCAAACACTGGGGAACAGCATATAGATGAAGGTGAGATCAAATATTCCTTTGTGTTCTGTTTGCTTGATTTTTTTCCCTTTTTTATAATTTTCAGCAATAGATAGAATATTTGTGGGCAGGGTTCTTATGGTGTGCTTGTCTTGATTTGTTCCTGTGCTGCTTCGAGGAGTTTCTTGAGTAGATGGTAAGCATCCTGATCATAATCTAATTTATTCATGATGATGACAGCACCTCCTGTCAGCCTCCTTAATAACAATGTCAGAGTTGTTTCTGAGGCTCTGGATGGCATAGCACTCTGTAAGTTTCCCATCTTCAAAGCATCTGATGAAGTGGGATTTGCAACCATGAAAGCTCATGTGATAAATAAATTGGTTAGCCTTTAAAAGTGCCACAAGACTCCTCGTTTGTTTTGTATTCTGAGTATTCCTTTGTTTCCCATTTCTGGTGTCTTTACTCAATTTTTACTCTAATTACCAATGAATTGAATGGAAGTTTCCCCAAGTAAGGACTAGGTAAATGCTGTTTGAAGATCTCAAGACTGGCCCAATAATTTTATAGAAGAAGTAGGCCCTACTAAGGTAATGAAGGTCCTCTAGATTTTTTTCTTTTTTAATAGCTATATCAGGTTAAATAACTTGCTGTGGACTTGGCTAATCAAATTATTCATAAATAAATGTTAACATTATTCAGCAATTAGTACTTTGACTTCAAGTGACTTCTATGTGAGGAACATTAATTAATCTTCTGAACACCCTGAATGAGGAAGATGCGGCATAGATTGGCTAAGTGACCAGTCTGAACTCACATACTAGGTCTCTGGCAAAACAAACCCTGGTGTTTATTTCCCATGACTAAATACAAATAATTCCCAATAACTTCAGTTACTCATATCCTCCAGTAGTCTGAGGTGTGCTAGGATCTGCTATGTGCCAATGATAGCATGATGTATGATGCACGCAACAGCAGAACACAAGTCATGGTCCTGTGGTGATATAAATAGCTCATGTCTTGGATGGGGTAACATTTGTTAAGCCAAATATGCCAGTCGAGCATAAAGCCCCTTGATTAATAGATGCTGATGTTGCCAGTTCTCTGATCCTAAAAAAATACATTCACACATCTTGAGCTCTGGGAACATGCTAAGCCATTTAATTAATCAGATGAAACATGAAGGATCATAGAACTCTTCAACAATGGTATTAATGACAGTGGAAATGCTGCACTTTTGGCAGATGAAACAATTTAGTGTTGCTGGCAGGTGAAAGTGACCTTATCAGATGGCACTGTGGTAGTTCTAACTGTGATCCTTTTGAGTGGCTACTGCAGCCAGTCAACTCATGACAGATCATTAGTTACGATACGGGCACCTGCAGAAACTCAGCAGCCACTGGCTGCTCAACTGAGGGACTGAGCATTCTCCAGATAAGTTGCATGCCAATTTTGATTTGCCTGTGCTCACTCTCTTTTCTACTCCTTTGTCTTTCATGTTCTGATGCCTCTACATCAAGAGTCCCTTCAGCATACAGACAGACAGTTACTCTGCCTTTTTGAAAATGAAAAAAAAAGGGACTATAAAAAGTCAGAAAAATGTGCTGCCAGATGTTTCAAGCTCTGTTAGGTCAATGAAAAAGATGTTGTTTTAAATGAATTTCTACCAAGTCTTGCACAGTGACAACTGCAAGTAGCTTCCTCTCTAAATACTCTGTACCAAACAGCCCTTAATCTATTTACAGAGCAAGTTGCTCCCTCATGCAAGCCACCTGGCTTCCATCCTATTTCCTCATTCATATGTGATCTAATATTTATTGGCCACCTCTTCAGTAGCAAGTACAACTTAAAAAAAAATTGCCTTTCTGTATTTAATTAAGCTTCCAAGACCTCTCTGATATAGCTTCAGATATACATCCAAATGCTATTCTGACATGAATTTCGGAACAGGGTCAAGCATCCAATTCATGTCAGGCATAAATGGACACAAAAGATAGTTACCACTACCTTGAAGGTTCCACACTTTTTTCTTTGCTTCAAACATGTGTTTTAACAACTTGAAATGATTTATTGATTCAGATATTTATGTGATTCAAATTACTGTCTATTAGTTAATATAGACACAGTTACAATATTTTAAAATGTTGGTTACAGAGGATTGGCTTTTTAGGTGCCAAATATTGTTATGTAAAGGTCAGAATTAAGTTTGGGTTTTTTTTTCAGTATCACATTTACGCACTTCATAAATATATTGTAATACCAAAAGCCTTTAGAGAGTTAAAACGTGAATGATATAAAAGCAGTAATTTAATATCATGTTAACTCATTCTGTATGATATCAGGTAATACTGCATCATGACAAAGACATTGTATAAAGCATTCCCATATGATTCTGTAATCATTAATATGAGAATTCCATATTTTACAACATCAGCAAACCAGATGAACCTCATCCACTTAAAATATGGAACAGTGAAGAGAGCAAATGTCTTGTGAACAGTGGAAATAGGAACAATGTGTCTGAGGTTAAAGAGTGGAAATAAGTTGCGGATGTTGGGCATGAAATAAAGATTTCTACAGTGGGGATTTGCTGTTCCTGCATTTTTATATGCATATTAGGACACACAATCCAGACATATTTTATGAAAGAAAAATACCCAATTTCTTTGACATGAAGACAAAGTCAAGTTGGACACAAAGAACCAGTAAAAGCAAAGCTTTGAAAATAGAGATTTTTTTTTAACTAGGATATTTAAGTAAAAATGTATTTAAGTCCTTCAGTGCAAAATGTGTTCTATTCCTAGCTCAAAAACACTTCAAGAATCTGTCGGATAGTAACCAGAAGGTGGGTTTCTTGAAAGAATGTGATGTCTGAATGACAATCAAGGACGTGTTAAACCCTTGTCAGGGCAAATAATTGTGCCAATATTCTCATTATACAATTTAAATAATTTTTCCACAGATATTAACCATCCAAAGTGGCATTTGAATCAGAGGGAAAAATAATTACTTGACTGAAAGTAAACAAGCCTGTGACAAATAGAAATACAAATACATGGATTATAGACATCAAATAGAAATACATCATCCTTATGCTAAAATACCAGTGGGTGAAATACTAGCCCCATTAAAATCAACAGTCATTTGATATTAACTTTACCAGGGCCCAAGTTCCACTGCTTAAAGTGTCTTCTCCTGTATCTATTTGCATTCGAGATTTTAACAAGCTTAAAAGTGATCAGAGTGTCTCCTCAATGTTGATTAATGAAAAATAATACACACTAGAAAATATAATCCAACTATCCATATAAAATGACAGTGTCTAAGTCAGCTGTTACCAGTCAAGAAAGATCTTGAAGTCATTGTGGCTAGTTCTCTGAAAACATCTGCTCAATATACAGAGACAGTCAAAAAAAGCTAACAGAATGTTGGAAATAATTAGGAAAGGGATAGATAATAAAAGAAGATATCATATTGCCTCTTTATAAATCCATGGTACACCTACATCTTGTAGATCTGGTCAGCCCATCTCAAAAAAGATATATTGGAATTGAAAAAGGTACATAAAAGGGCAACAAAAAATGATTAAGGCTATCTAAAAGTTTCCATATGGGGAGAGATTAATAAGATGGGGACTTTTTATCTTTAAAAAAAGAAAACTAAGGGAGATGTGTTAATGGTCTATAAATTCATGACTTGTATGGAGAAAGTAAATAAGGCAGTATTATTTACTTCTTCTCAGAGTAATTGAACTATGGGTGATCAAATGAAATTAACAGACAGGAGGGTCAAAATGAAGAAAAGGAATAATTTCTTCACACAATGCACAGCCGACTTGTTGAATTCTTTGCTGGAGAATGTTGGGAAGGCTAGGACTATAGTGGAGTTCAAAAAAGAATTAGATAAATTCCTGAGGCTAGGTCTATACTTAAGAACACTAGTTCAAACTAAGTTAGTTCAAATTAATTAGAGCAAACTAATTTTGATTAATTTGAACTAAGTTTGAACAAGTATGTCCTCACTAGAAACCTAAATTGAACTAGCATGTCCATGCACAGAACTTGCTAGTTCAACTTGGGGGGGGACCATGGGAAGTGTGACAACATGGCACCCGAGAAGGGCCATCTCCCCACCTAATCCCATAAAATGAGGAAGGCACTTCCTCCCTGGTGCCATGCACCCTGGGAGGAAGAGGTTGAACTGTGTTTAATTTGAACTAACAGTTAGTTTGAACTAACACATCTACATTGGATTTAATCAGGATTAATTTGAACTAAATTAGTGCATGGGTACACTGGCTTTCATTACTTCAAAATAAGGAAGTCCTTAGTTCAAAGTAATGAATGCTCACTACAAAGTTATGAAACCTCCCTTAACTTATTAGTTTTTAACTGACCAAATGTAGCTGCATTAATTTGAACTAACCTTTAGTTCTAAGTAACGTAGTTTGACCCTCCTCCTCTCAGGGTGCCTTCCTCTTTCTATGTATTGGGTGGGGGCATGGCCCTTCTTGGGTACCTTGTTGCCACACTTCCCGTGGTGTCTCCTTCCTAAATCAAGCTAGCAAGTCCTGTCTTTGGACATGCTAGTTCGTTTTGGGTTTCTAGTGGGGACATGTTAGTTCGAATTAACCATTATTAGTTCAAATTAACTAATTTGAACTAAGCTAATTTGAAATAACCTTCCTAAGGGTATGTCTTTACTGATGGCAGCAAAATCGCTGCTGTCTGCCAGGCATTCCGAAAGCACTGAGCAGCGAGTCTGAACCTGCTGTGCCGCTCCTGGAAGTCAGCACCAGAAGTAGTGGGGGCCAGGAGGTGTAGGGGAAAGCTGACCACCAGGGATCTGCATTCAGCTTTCCCCACTATGTAGGAGTGGCTTAGGAAGTAGCCGTCATTTACGCAAGGTATTTTACATGCCTTGAGTAAATGACCGTCAACTGCCACCAAAAAGCCGCCAAAGTATAGACTAGGGCTCTGTGTGGACATAGCCTTAATGATTGCCTGTTCTGTTTATTCACTCTGAAGCACCTGGCATTGGCCACTCTAAGATATTGAGCTAAAAGATACTGGGCTAGATGTGATAGTGGGCTAAATAAACTGTTGGTCTGACCCAGTATGTCTGTTGTTTTATTATATTCTCTGCTGAAGTACCAAGCTTTCATTAATTACCTGAAATTTGAATCCAATCTTATTCTCATTTCTCTTGATGTCTTGAAGATTTGTTTTCCTTGGACACCATTCCATCATTCTCTTTAACATAGCTTTTATTAATGCTCACAATTCTGAAAAAAAATGTTTTAACTTTTAAACAATAGAATCTAAAAATAAAAAAGAAAGAAACATCTCTTTATACAGAACCCAATCCTGCAATAACTTCAGCATGCACAGTGTCCTTTGGCACAGGCCAGCTGCAGGTAGTTAATCACTGTGTATACATCCCCTCAGATTTCCACTGGAGAGTTGAGCATCTTATGTGGCAACATCTTAGCATAGCAAGACAAGATAACATTCAAAGGATAAAAGGGAAAAATGAACACAAGAACAAACTTTGGATATGGATTTAATACCCTCTGCTCACTTGCACCCACACACAAAGATGGGCAGATCTGAGAATGGCTGGCTTTTAGATGCAATTCTAATTAAAATAGAATTAATTATAGCAGAAACTTTATCCTTCAAATCACTGCCTAGAGTTGAAGAATGAATTATGGCATTGACCAGGACTGACATACATGAGAAGCTAGTTTTGGTTTGCAAGATAAACAAATCTGAAAACATGTAGAAAGATTTTCTAGAGTACAATTCTTAAAGAACTGGCTTAGTTTGCTAAGAAAGGAATGAGCACATTTGATATATAATCATATGTCAGTGGTAACAATTCTTTATATAAGAAGTTTTAATTATTTTTCTCATAGTAGAGATGAAAATAACAAGTGTAAAAGTCTGGCAGAATGGAGATTCTCTTAACCTCAAATAAATGCTCTATTTTTAATTTAGCTTATTTTTAATGAAATTTTAATAATTGAGAAGGATGCCAGATGACATCTCTCACAAAGATAGTTACCACAGGACTAGATTCTGACTGTGACTTTGTGCTTACACGGAAATGTTAGTGGGACTAAGAACCACCCTCTCACACACACCTTTAATCACTGCTTGAGCTATTTGAACTTTTTGTCCTGGTATATAGGAGTAACCAGGACTATGCCCCCACTCACTCTCTTCATAGAACAAAGAGTGAGAAGTAGATCAGGAAGTGTGCAGGAAATGGAGGGACCTTTGATTCCAACCCTCTGTTAGGTGGTTGTAAATTATCAAGCTTTTGAAATTTCTCCAAAAATGTTTTGAAAACATCTTTTTAAAAGTTGGGGGGGGGTATTGTTCACCTAGTTTATTTTGAGTGTTAGATTTTCAAAAATCCAAAAATATTAATGTGATATTTTTTCATATAAGTTGGGAACTATTTTCATAAATACATTTTGCAATGTTTTTCTTATACTGGCCAGAGTAGCTACATTCGGAGTTGTTGGTCTAGACCAGCAATTAATTACTATTCCAAGGGTATGAGATAAGCAGGGCAGATGTAGTGACTGAGAGGTGGGTCTCTGAGGGTCAGTGTTTCTTGAAGCTTCTTAAATAGAGGTACCTACACCAGAATCTAGCTGATAAAGTATGGGAAACTACAGCAAACATTTCACCATGGGACTTGCCAGTAGACCTCATCCCTAAAAGGAAGCACTTCTACAAGTGAGAGCACAATTCATCTCTTGTAGCCCATTGAATTCTCAGTGGCCCCACTGAGATTCTCATCAAGATTTACAATTGCACTGGTAATTTTATTTAGCAGTTAATACTTCTCATTTAAGAACTAAATTGACACTCCCATTTACAGTCTGTGTTTTATATAGCCTGCTAAACAGAAGAGGGTAATGAGTTTTCTCTCACTATCTACCTTGGGTCACATTGGCAGAGATAAAAACCTCCTTACTCAATTACCAGTGAATTTTAGGCCACTATGACTATTTAGAAGTTCTTCGAGTAGTGACTATTTATCTAACCCTTGTTCCAATATACATGGAGAATGTTTCCCCCCAGAAGCCAGTAGGTGTGTGACAACTCTCACTTTTCCACACCTCCAATTGTCTCACCTGCTTCCCATCACAGTGTAACTGGGTTTCATTCTCACCATTTGGTACACCTGGATTTCTGATTAGGCTTTCCTATGCTAAAAGAAAATTCTAGTCAGTTAGTCAGGTCAAACTAGCTAATGATGACTAAACAGCTCAAATTACTGGTGTGACCTTCATTTAAAAAAAAAAAAAAAATCCACCAAACTCTCAGAAACTTAAAAATGGGTGCAGGTTCAGGTTTTTGCTTTTTTTTTTTTTTTTTTTTTTAGGTTAATTAAATGTAAACTTCTGTGTTGTCCCCCCCTCAATTTAACCAGCACTAATATAAAGTAGCTAAACTTTTTTCTTTTTCTAAATTTTAAAGAAAATAGTAATTTAGCAACTTTCATATAAGAATGATAACACTACATTTAATGTCACTGGAACATGAACAAAAAGCTGGGCATGTTCTAGTTAAATTTGACACTTGGTTCCTTAACTGTGATGTTTCATGAAAGAAAAGGTTGATGGTCTGAGTTCACAGTTCAGTGAGGCAAGGTAGGTGAGGTAGTATCTTTTTATTGAGCCAACTTGTACTGGTAAACGAGACAAGCTTTCAAAGAACTCTACTTTAGGCCTGGATCAGGAAAGGTATCCAGTGTGCCACAGATAAATACAAGATGGAACAGTTAAGTAGTTAAATGTATCCTAACAGACCATTCAGAGTCAAGTGGCTAGCTAGCACCTCTGCAGTCACAGGACAAAAAAAAAACAGTGGCCAAGGGGTGTTTATAGATTTGTACAAAATAAATTGTCAGCCTTAATCAGGAATGTCCTACCTTTTGGTTACTACAGTGTTTTTTAAACATATTTGTGAATTGTTTTAGCCAAATGCCCATTTACACATGTTGAAAACTTAGATCTATTTCACATTTAATAAACAAAGGTATAGACATTGTCTCATTAAAAAACTGAAATTGCTAGCATAATGGAAGGAAGATATGACTCTTCAACTGCTGTTTGCAAACTAAACATATATTGATGTCCATACTTGCCTAGTATAGCTCAATAGATCAATTGACCAGACCGATTTCTTTTTCAGTTGTCAAAAAAATGACCATTTAAGCTTTCTTGCACTAAATTTTTATTACTAAGATATAAACCAGGAATCATACATAAAAATAAAATACTTATGAGCACATTGATAATGGGGAAGCAAAGTTTTGTAAGTAGGACTAATCAGTAGACTTTTTCCCAGCACTTCTCAATTTCATTTGGGAGAGCAGGATTGCTTCCCAACATAACCATCACATAGATATTCTGTTTCTTCAACTGTCAGAACAACCTATAATTTGTTGTCAGAAAACAAGCTAGCCCATAGTTAACAAGTAACTAACATAACATAAAAAGTTTTATTTTTTTCCTTTTTGGAAATATAATCTTTCCTCATATTAGTTTATAATGATTAAATAACAAGCAGACAGTTGGCTGGTACAAACATGCCACTTTCCTTTTCTCTAGCTGGTACATTAAATGAATTGGAATTTTAATAGAGTTTAAAATGAGTCTAATGGCTCATCTCTACTTAAAATGTACAGCATATTTGTGCTGTTCTAACACTTCAGTATAGATACTACCTATGCCAAGAGGAGAGGTTGTCCCATCAACATAGGTATTCCACCTTCCCAAGATGCAGTAACTGGAGCCATGTTTACACTAAAGAGCTTGCAGTAGCACAGTTGTACTGATGCAGCTATGCCACTGTAAAATCTCCCATACAGACACTCTGTCCAGATGGGAGAAAACACCCCATCCACATAGAATCATAGAATTATAAAAAATGGAAGGAACCATGAGAGGTCATTGAGTCCAGGTCTTTGCACTCGTGGCAGGACCAAGTACCCCCAATAAACCATCTGTGGCAGGTGTTTGTCTAATCTGTTCTTAAAAAAAAAACAAAAAACAAAAAAAAAAAACCCAAACCCCCAATGTAGGAGATTCCACAACCTGCCAAGGCAGTGTATTCCAGCATTTAATCACCCTGAAAGTTAGGATTTTTTTACTAATGTCTATGCTTGTCCTGGATTCAAACCCCAGGGGGTTGGACTAGATGATCTCATGAGGTCCCTTCCAACCCTATGATTCTATTCTATTCTATTCTATTCTAAACCACCATCAATGAGTTTTGGTAGCTATGTCCACTGACATAAGCACTGTCCACACCAGCATTTCTGTCAGTGTAACTTACATCACTCCAGACTATGTTTTATTCACAGCCATGCATCATACGCAGCTCATATCATGGGCACAGGAAAGCAGTGCCTCCCCTGAGAGCTGCCACTGCTACTGAATTCCTCCAGGATGCAGGGGGCCATGGCTCTAGCTTTTTCTGCCCTCCCCTCCCTTGTGGGAAACACTCACCACTGCCAAAAAGCATGAAGCCATGACTCCGCCTTTCACAGCACTCTCCATCTCCCCCAGCCCCCATGTTGGCATGGGCCTGGTCTTGCCATTCCCTGTTCTTCCTCCCTCTGCCTTCCCTGCTGCAAAAGGCCCACCAGAAAGACCCATGAAGCAGCTGTGGGGTGGGGCTGGCAGCAAAGCAGGGGTGGGACCTGGGAAGGGGCCTTGGGCAGAGCAGGGCAGGGCCTGGGGCAGAAAAGGCAGGCCAGGGAGTTAGCCTTCTCCACAGAAAACTTCACCAACTGCCTGAAAGAAATTATACCAAGAAGAGTGTTAGTGTGCACATAGTCTAGATGAAAGATGGGCAAACTACAGAGTGTGGGTTGTATCAGGCCTGCAGGAGCTTTTCATTTGGCCCTTCAGGTCCATCAATGACTATTAGCCAAGATGGTCAGGGAAGCAACCCTACTCCCTGGGTGTCCCTAGTTTCTGACTGGCAAAACCTGGGACTACAGGAGATCACTTAATTATTACCTATTCTATATATTCCCTCTGAAGCACCTGGCACAGGCCACTGTTAGAAAACATGATACTGGGCTCGATGGACCATTGGTATGGCTGATATGGCTGGGCTTATGTTTCAGAATGGTTCATTTGGTTTCAGTGGGCCTTCTTGGTGAGCAGAATCTCATGCCTTGTATAGAAAACCAGCATCATTATGTAAATTAATGCTCCTTTCTTGTTTGATGACTTACATAATGCAAACCATTAATAAAACCTTATAACATGGATTACAGAAATTATAAGTGAGACATTATACCTGCAGCCTCCTACAAACATTTCATAAAGTCAAGGGGTTAAAGTATAATTTGGCAGCCCCTGGAACCCTCCCACAGGTGTGGGCCCCCCTCCAGCCTAGGTGGGCTGCCCTGCTGACACAGGTAGGCCTCCTCTCTGGCATAGGTGGGTCCCCCAATACCTGTCCCCAGAACCCACCCCCAGCCCCAATACCCACCCCCAGACACACACACAGACAGCCACTCCCAGACACGCCCACCCACACAAAACCCCCAGCAGCACCCCCCCCAAAGCCCTTACCTCCGCTGTTTGCAGGCTGCCTGACTGGCTGGAAGCTGCTTCCAGCCACAAGCTGCTCCACCCTTCAGGGGGGAGATTCACAAACTCCTAGCCTGCTGCAGCACTCTGCTGGCTGGGCTTAAGGTGGAACAGGGCTTAAGATGCAACCACTGGAATGCTGTGTTCCGACTGCTCGTGCTGTTTTTAGGGCAGCCCCAGAATGCAGCATTCTGGTACATTCCTCTATTTTTAGGGGCCCCAGAATGCTGCCAGCCTAAAAATAGGGGGGGTGGAACTGCATTCCTATGCGTTCCCCCTTACTTTCACCCCTGACAAAGTCTAAACACATTTTTATAAACTTATCATCTATTTTAAGAGTACTAAAATACAGGTGATCCAAACTGGTATCTAGCTATGTGTTTGTCTGTTCAGTGAATTAAGGAGCCTTGTAATGATCTGGCACCAGGCCTGCTAGTGTCATATCCATTTAATGTTTATTCCTTTAATGTGACTTAAATACAAAGGAAAATACTGCTATATTAAGGTGTGATGGTGTGGACACATCCCAATAGAAGGTTAAAGAGCAGCTCTGAGATAAAAAGGCCCTGCCCAGCCATACGTGCTGGGCATGCTCACATTGGAGGTGGGACCAAAAGGGAAGCAGCTCAACTCAAGCTGAATGGACAGAACAAGTGATCCACTGTGCAGCCTGAGTGCCTGCAGGAAGCCACCAGAGCTTGTACTGCCAAGACCAGTCATTACTACTATGCTGCCATGGAAACTTCACTCCACAGAAGCCAGAAATGATAAACTGTAGTTGTTAGACTCAAGAGTGCAATAGGAGAGAACTCCACAGAGAATCTCGAAACAGATCAATAAAACTGATGGAGGAATAGAAGCTGGGCTAAGAGTTGCTCAGGGAACTGGCATAAGGGTGCCTTCCCTTATACTACTTATTTTAGCTGTTGTTCATAGGACTCTGGGTTGGAACCTGGTGGAGCAAGGAGAACCTATGTTCCCTAACTCCAGACTGCTGACTCTTGCCACTGGGTGTTCCAGTCAGATTAATACCACTAGATGGTATTGCCAGGTTTGGAATGAGAGGATCTGGTGAATGAGGCTTTTTTCCCCCAGAACCATATGTATTTGTTTAGAGTATTGTGATATTCTAATTCTAGAAGCAGTGAGAGTCCTGTGGCACCTTAGAGACTAACAGATTTCTTTGAGCATAAGCTTTCATGGGCTTCATCTGATGAATTGGGTTATGCTCAAAGAAAACTGTTAGTCTATAAGATGCCACAGGACTCTTGCTGCTTTTGCTATACACAGGCTAACGCAGCTCTGGAAGTTTCTACTTCTAGATATATCTTTAAAAATAATGTTAAACAGGGTGTTTTGTTCAAAGGGAAAGTTAAAATGGGAGTGTGGCAAATCACCAGCTTCCTTAGTGGGTCTCATGCTTCCGGCTTTTGCTGTGGGTTAGTTTGCCATCAAATACCCTGTCTCCTCAATGAGGGAAAGCCTCCTCCAGGGGGATCTGGTGGGTCAAGGAAGGGCAGTAGGGACCTGGGCCTGCCCACTCCCCCAGAGTGCTACAGATAGCAGCTACTTGTACTCACACTGTACTCATGACAGCACTTTTTCCCCTGGGCTAGTTTTGCCCCCTCTGTCCTTCCAGCTTCTGGCAACCTGCTTCCCCAATGCATAGAAACAACTTTTTTTTTTTCTCCCCCAAAAGCTCTTTCCCCTTCTGGAGTCCACCTTCCTCCAAGCATCTCTCTGCTCTTCTACTCAACACTGCTCTCCTCCTGCTCCACTGCACTGCACAGTACATCTCAGCACAACACTCCTCTAATTCTACCTCCAGCTTCTATTTGTCTGACACAGGGAGTTTTTATCAGATACCTGGAGGGGCCTTGATTAGCCTCAGCTGTTCCTAATTACCCTTAATTAACTCTTGCCAGTTTGCAGGGAACAGTGCCCAGAGCATTCTGGGGCTTATATATTTTCCTTCGACAACTCTTCTGTTGTCTTCTGGACTTGATATATCACAGGAGGTATGTTTTCATGCTGGATCAGTAGGAGAAGCTGTTTACTGCTATCTGGTAGACCAGCTGTGCCATGAAATATAACTGTGTGGGAACAGAAAAATACTGACCTGGGAAGAAAAAAGAGTGAGATGAAAGGGCTAATGAGAAAGTGAAGAGGCAATTGAGCCTGTCAGCATAACTATGTGACTTTTCCAATGGCTTGGATAAAGGCCTGGATAGTCATAAGAGCCCAGTCCAGAAAAGGCTCACAGCAAATCAAGGAAAGAAATCCCTGCCCAGGAAAAGTTATTATGATTGCTTTAGTTTTATCAGAGTAAAGTTTGCTTTAACTTGTCAGATGCCACTGCACTTCTGTATTCTTCACTTTTCAACTCAAAATGCAATACTTACAGTATCTCAGAAACAGCTTCTTGTCCTCCCTGTATAGTCAGAGTTGTCACTGGCAACTGAGGGGCTGTAGGTAACAATCTACTGTTTTTTTTCAGGGAAAGGACTAGACACAAGACTGTTTTCAGTAACAGATACTAGTTCCATGTAGGTGTTGGAGGGGTCTGCAAGAACTTAATTTATTGACCATCAGGCCAAGCAGTTAATTGCAAAATTTTAAATTCATACAATGTTGGCTACCTGTGCTGCTGTTTATTTCAATGGGGCTACTCAGAGGAGTAAAATTGCTTACAAATATTTGCAGGATGAAGAATTTTTCAAAGATTTCCTAAATAATTCATTAGGAGAAACAGTGTGGATATCAGGCAGTTGAATGAAATATTTCTTGTGGATTATTTGCCCATTTCTCATTTCAGTCTTAGCTACAGCATGCTGTCAGCCCCTAAATAACACACAACACTAATTATGGTTACTATAGGCTCCCTGGATAATAAATTGTTTTGTTGCAGCCTCACCTGCTCATTGGTGTGTACACACCTGGTAAGGTTTTAGAGAAGATCCCCAAATATAAGAAGAGAGAATTCAGGTCAACTGAAAGAAAGAACCATACAGACACACATTTTAATTCAAATATATGTACAAAGGTGAGTTACATTGGTACTCGCTTCCAAATGAGCATTCACAAAAGGCCTGAGCTGAATTCTTTCTCTCTACATTCAGGGCTAACACATAGCTCTTTGACATGAACACACAGGTTTTCTCTCCTATTTTAAGTATAGACTGACAGCTGTGAAGCAGTAGTGCCCCAGGAGTCAGGTTGCAGAGGGATATTGGGCCAGGCTTGAATGAAGGCCAGATTAGAGGGGCCCAACACAGGCTTCCCAGTTTCAGGGCACAATCACCATCCCAGCACTCCCACTCCCACAGACTCACGGTGCAACAAGGTGGTTGCTGCCCTCAGCACTAGGAGGGATGGAGACAGAGTTTGTGCCACCCTCCCTCTGCTGCAGAGCAGCGTTCCTGCCTGCCCTGCCCCACCTGGCCTCCCCGCCCCAGCGGGTGGAGAGTCGGTTGGCGTGTGGCTGCTGCTTTCTGGGGGCAAAGCCCTGGAAGGGGCCCATTCAGAGTTTGGACTGCTTCACCCCCAACCCCTACGCATCCATCTTCCCCACCCTGGAGAGGGCCTATTCAGGGCTGAGGGAAGAAGCAGGGGTGAAGCAGCCCAAATTCCACTGAACAGGCCATCTCCAGTGCCCCATGCATGGAAAGCAGCAGCCTCACGCTGGTGTAGTGTCCAAAGGTGTGTGGGGGCAGATTTTATTACTAACAATATCTGCTTGCAACCAAAATAACAAAATCTGCCCCCACAAACCCTTAGGCACTACACCATCCTGCTGTCTTCCCTCTGGGCCAGGGCATCTAGCTAGTTGTAGGGCAAAGAGAGAGCAGCAAGAGTGGCCTCTGACCTGGGCCTTCCTTCTGAGCTCTGACTGGGACTGGTCCCCCCTTCACTGCCGAGGACTACGGAGTGGACGTCCCGCCAACAATCTGACCTACACAGTGGGAAGGCAGGGGTGCCAGGTAGCAACCTGAATCCTCTAATCAGGCCCTGGTGCAAGACAGCTTGGTGAGCCCCCTAAAGCCCAGCAGGAGTTGTCTGGCGCCTGGAGCCTGTCATATTTGGCTCCCCTCGGTGCCTTGTTCCTGCTTCAGGCCTGTGCATCCTCCATACAGAGCAGGAGGGATCTCCCTGTGCAAAGAGGGGCTGAACAGGGTGGAGGAGTGAGGCATAAGGTGGGGGGTGAGGCAAATGTGACTTGGTCCCCAGGTATCGGATACCCTTGATATGCCGCTGGTCTTAAGTTTCCTTTCTGAATTTGCTCTGATAGCAAAATACACAATTAAAAGTTTTCAGTTCGCTGGTATGGAAAGTTACTCTCTGGACTGCCTCAGTTCATCTTCTGGGCTTAAAACAAAGTATCAGGGCTGGTCTAGCCAGATATGGGAACTTGGCAGTTGCTTAGGGCACCAAACTTTAAGGGGCACCAAAATAGGTAGAAGTGATTTTTTTATATATAGATATAGGTATAGATATATGTTATCACTTATAATATGGGCAGAGTAGGGGCAAAGTAATAGTTCACTTAGGGTGCCCAAAACCCTTAGGCCAGCTCTGCAAAGTATTAATATTCCATGCCACCTGCAGTGTTCTCAGCACACATCTAAGTGCCTCCAAATGTCCCCCGCACATGAGGAACAAGCTGTACTGACCCTCCTTCATGCTCTCTAGCTGTGTCCCAGCTCAGTGAGAACCAGTTGCACCATCTGATCTTTGCTGCAGGTAAGAGGGATTCTTCTGTGTTAATATTTTAACAATTAGCTAATAGATTTTGACTACAAGATCTTAATCTGAAAAGTGAATTTTCCACTGCTATCAGTAATGTCAAACGAGACCCAGATGCCAGGCAGACATCAAAGTAGTAAATGTCCCCATAGGTTTAAAGTAAAGCTGTGTCAAAAGATTTGCTGTGTTAAAATGGGGTTTTAACACATTGATTTCTAATGACTCTGTTTTATCAGTCTAGTTCTAGAGTTCTTGTTGACATTAAAACACACATTCAGCTCTTATAAAACAAATCTCATCAGCTGGTGATTTTTCAAGTGATGACTGATTTTTCTTCTTAAAAACGGTATTATAGAGCCCTCAACCCATACTCTGAAGTAGCTGGCAAAAAAAAAAATCATTTTACGAATGCACAGCTATTATATAAATGATACTAGCATTGTAGAAGTGATAGAAAATGCTGAATTACATACTCCTGTGTCAGGAATAATCAAACTGATTTTTTTCCCCTTCCTTCTCTTAACTAAATTGCATGACAAAGTTTTTATAATATCTAATTAAAGCCCAGACGTGATTGTCCAGCATGCATAATTTCAGTGAAAAGGCAATAAGCTTTGAAGACGTAGAATATTTGTAGTGCATCTTCTAAACATTTCCATTTTTATTAAACTGTATTTACAAGTGTGATTGATAATGATCCTAGGCACTCTCTGTGCTCTGTGTTAAATTAAACTTACTAACTTTTCCAGACCTTGCCTCTTCACCCAAACCATCCAGTCAATTGCAGATTCATTTGTATAAAAAATGATAACTGACCTAGAACTGTAGTTTGTTTCTTTTCTTTGGGAGAATTACCAAGATAGTAAGAATCGTACTGTGCAGTTCTTAATCAGGCACAAATCCCATTTCCTTCAGTTGAAATTCCACCAGAGTAAGGACTATAGGATATGGTCCAAAGAGTTTCTCCATTGTAGTACATGATAAATTTCTTTACTGTGTTCCAGTACTGCAAGTAGTTATGCCTATGACTGACTTCATGCACTTGCCTTCTGTGGAACTAGTCATGCGTGCAAAGTTAAGCATGTGTAAAACATTTTGCAGGATCAGAGCCCATATCTATTATGTTTCAAGCAAAACTCAAAATTAAATGAAAAGTAATGAATTAAAATGCATATTTACTGTAATTTACCCCTTATCTCTGTAACAGTTTGAAGTGCAGTTACTTTTATGCCTCTTACTTTGATTAATTGGCTAACCTAAGCATTGTTATGAAGTCTATGTCAGCAATGGTAACATTTAAAACTTTAATTATTATCTACTTTTTTCCTGTATGTGTTACATTATAATAAGACTGAAATAAAAGCTAAACCTTTTAACTTCCATGTGGTAAGCCCAGGATTCACTTTCTGACTATTAACTAACTACCTTAAAGGGACTTAAATAGATAGCTGCAGTCTAAAAAGAAAATTAGTATTTTTTTAAAGTTCTTAATAGTATCCTCACTAATTTAAAATAAATACTTTATGAAATAACCATGGATAACCATTTTCTTTTCTTGTTATTTATTGTTATTTCAGCAGCCTCAAAATAGAACATGAAAGTACTCTAGTAAATGCAGTAACAGTGGCTGTCTGCTCTCACTGTGTCTTCTATAAGTCTCTATATCCTTTGCTGAATTGCTGTTTTATAAAGTCTTACTGCAGTCTTTCTAGTGAATAACTACACTATATCTCTTACAGTAAGTGAACACATTTTCCCCTCTCTCTTATTTAGAAGCAGAAAAATGTTGCTTTCTCAAATCTGCTCTAAATAAAAGCACTTGCTTTCTCTACAGCTGTATCCATACAGTGCTTTATAAAAAATGATGTAACCACAGATTAAGCAATAATGTTCGCCTTACCACCCCATCACAAGAAATAAATCATTCACATTGAAAGACTCCAGTATCAGACATGGGCTATACTGGGGAGACTTGTACAGGGTTAGGACCGACTGGTGGTGGTGGCTTGCAAATGCTTTCAGGGGTTGTGCTGATTCAGTCAATTTCATGTATAGCTTCCATTGGCAGATTCCCCATGGTGCCCCAATGGCGTGTTAAAGCTACGGCGTTAGGAACAGCAAAAGGAGAAGGTAGTGCCACAGAAATTAAAAATAAATTATCAGCCAGAAAGGAAAAAGATACAGATTGGAGCTGTCAAATACAATATGGTCATATCCATCTGCCTGCATGTCCCAAATCGACTATTGGAAGCTATGTTATAGTCTTAGGCAGGGATGGCCAAACTTCCGGAACTCACAAGCCACACAAGTTGATTATTAAATCTTCAAGAGCCGCACCGAGTCATATAGCCATACACTTTTGCCTACTAAATTGATTTGCTGACATTCTTCCACGAGCCACACTTTTTCATTCAAGAGCCATGCCTGGTCTTAGATCAGAAGGGATCATTACGATCATCTAGTCTGACACCCTGCACAATGCAGGCCAGAGGACCTCACCCACCCACTCCTGTAATAAACCTCTAGCCTATGACTGAGTTATTAAAGTCCTCAGATCACATTTAAAAGTCTTTTAAGAAGAGAGAATCCTCCAGCAAGTGAGCCATGCCCCATGCTGTAGAGGAAGGTGAAACCCACCCCCAGAGGCTTTGCCAGTCTGCCCTAGAGAAAAATTCCTTCCTAACCCCAAATATGGTTATCAGTTAAACCCTGAGCATGTGAACAAGGATCAGTAGAAAGATGTATGAGAAAGAATTCTCTTGTAATGAGGAGCCATAACTAATAAAACAACCAGCCAACTTGAAAGTCAAGACAGTGTAAATTATTAAATAGTATTTAATCCTCTTGCTGTATTGGAAGAAAGTTTCACACCTACCACAAACTCAAGCTCAATGTAACTACCTCATGATTTTACTGTGAATCTCCGAATTAATTGGTGTTTCTTACACTTGAAGCTCTGAGTCAAGTGATTTTGTGGGTATGTTCGAATCTCAGTCTTCTTTCTCTCCTTCAGTAAGGGTATGTCCACACAGGCTTCTTATTTCGAAACAACAGAGGTTTTTTCGAAATAAGAAGCGGCATGTCCACATGATGCACCGTTATTTCGAAACCATTAAACCTTGCATCTAATCGAAATAGCCGTTGTTTTGAAACGGTTGTTTTGAAACAACGGCATTCGGACATGATGCTTCAAAACAACACCATTGTTTCGAAACAACTGTTTCGAAATAACATGTCAGAACGGTCTTGTTTCGAAATAACCATTTTGAAACAATGGCTATTTCGAAAGCAGGCTTTCCCTTAATTCGAATTAACAAACTGTTAATTTGAATTAACTTATTTCAAAATAAGGACTTTATTTCAAAATAACTCATTTTAAAATGGGTTATTTCAAAATAATGATGTATGTGTGGACATAGCCTAATTTTCTAGACCACATGATTATAGAAAAAAGCTTAGGAATCCAGAAACCTAAAAAAGCTGAAGAAAAATAAATTAGTTCCAAACACATTATTTTTTAAAAACTTCATTACTTTTAAGTTAATCTCATTTTATTGAGGAGGTGGCGGGTGACTCATTGTATTTAAATGGTTGGCATTGCCAATGCTGCAAACCATATTGTCTGGTGCGCGCTAGATATGTTAAAACTGAGAAAAGAGGTTCCATCTTAAAGAAGTGAATGAGGACATGCCACCTTCTGAAGGCTACAAGAAAAAAACAAAATGTAATAAAAGCTCCAGTGTCATCTCCAAGTCAAAAGGAAGGAGAGCTCTTCTTGCAGCTGTCAGATGCAAAATGGCTTCCTTAGGACTGAAAACACTCTTATCCTGATTATAGGAATGTCAACAAAAGAGCATGCTGGGAAAGGCCCCACAACCACTTCCCTAAAATTGTAAAACAGAACTTGAGAGTCCTGTAGAACCATAACTACGGCTTCTGACGCCTGGAGCAGGAAGCCAGAAAGGCACTCCCCCCCACCTCCGATCCAGTCCAGGGCCTGATCCGTGCTGATGGGTTGGAGCCCCCCCTACCCCCACACCACTGGGCGAGACCTGCCGGAGACCCGGTGGGGGGTGCTTCTCCGGCCACCAGGCCAGAGCAGCCTGAGACCCGGAGAGGGGTGCTTCTGCAGCAGCCGGGCCAGAGTGGCCTGATACCCCGTGGGGGGTGCTTCCCTGCTGCAGAGGGCGAGTGGCCAGGGACATTTGGGGGCAGGGTGGGAGACACTCCCCCAGCCCCTGCCTGTCTCCAGGAGGAATGTGCCTGAGACACATTCTACTTCTGGGCCAAGCAGGTCTGGCAGCTGTCCCTTAAAATTCCTTGCCCAGGTCTTTGCCCTGTTTGCCCCACCCTAGTTACTGCTCTGGACTCCTGTAATCACCAGTAGTCCTAAAGAAACAGGGAAAACATTGACGGTCAAGAAAGAAAAGCCTGAAGGCTGTGTGTTGGCACTTGTAATATACTTTTGTTATCCTCTAGTATTTTATGTTATAACTCTTGCTGCTGATTTGACATCAGTCACTCCTGATACATGCACTTTGCATTTTCCCATATGGAACCTTTGAGACAAGGTAGCAATAAAAATGCTGCCTAAGTTCTCCTGAAGGCTGATCTGCCACTGGCTATAGGACACCTCACTTGGCAAAGAGGGATGAAAATTGCACAGATTTCACACCAAGGAACAGAATCCAGATGAGAAACTATTAGCACATTAACAATTTGCAGTTGTGTTCCTTAGATTATGACAGTGCTTTTAATTTTTCACATCATCATAAAAACTAAGTCACCATTAAGCAAGGGCTTTAAAATTAAAAGCTGTTATGGCACTTGTGTATCATTCTACAAATAAATAAATAAATAGATACACCACCTTGTATATGTTGGTGTATCTATTTATTTATTTATGCAGAACGATGCAATTTTTGGCTCATGTTGATCGGTGGGATGTGTGTGTGTGCGCGCGCACGTGCATGTGCACGCGTGTGTACGTGTGTACACACCACCGATATACGTGAGACAAAAACCGAGAGACCAGATTTATTCAGAAAATCCTGCCTGCCCATGACTGCAAAAATCTCCCAAGGTCAAAACTCTGCTCAAAATAATCTTTTTAAAAATGAACTGAATAAAAGTATATGATTCTGCTAGTATTTCTATTTAACTTCACCATTATTTGAAGTGCTGTTGTAGCTGTATTGGTCACAAACACTTAAAGAAACAATGTGGGTAAGGTAACAGTTTTTATTGGATCAACTTCTGTTGGTCAAAAATGGTCTTTTCAGGTCTGGGAAAGGTATTCAGAGTGTCAGCTGAATGCAGCATGGAACAGATTGTTTAGCATTCATAGTTAATGTCTATTCTAAAGGATCATTCAAAATGAAGTGGCCCAAATGAACTCACACAGAAAACTGATGAAAGACAAAAACACTGTATCAGCCGTGAGGGTGAACATTGTCTACAAAATGATCACTCCCAATCTGATTTCACAGTCCTCATTCTCAAAGGAAACCTGCCCAAAACCTTCAAGAGATGAAACTTAAATTCAGTTTTGCTAGACGCTGAAAATTATAGTTTTAATAAAGACATTGGATTTATGGTTTATTATGACAATCTGTAACTCACTTACCTCTCTTGTTTGCCCTATGATTGGAAGGTGTTAATTGGCCACTTCATCTTGAATGGTCTGGTCTACACAAGAAAGTTAGCATGGTTCAACTTTGGAAGTCAGGGGTGTGAAAAAAATCCACACTCCTGAGCAACATGGTTAATCCAACCTAAATCCTCATGTAGATTGTGCTAAGTCAATGAAAGAATTCTTCTCTTGACCTAGCTATCACATCTTGGAGAAGTGGATATTTAAAAGAAGTGCCACAGGACTCCTTTTTTCTTATGCTGACTGCAGAATCCCTCCCATATACATGTGTAGTTTCTGCACTGAAACATTACAGTAACACAGTGGCCATCTGTTCCCCTGTAGCTGTGCCCCTGAAGACGTACCTGGTGTACCTTTCCTAGACTTGACGAACTGGTCTATAGCTTGAAAGCCTGTCTCTTTTACCCATAAAAGTTGGTCCAATAAACATTATTATTAAATATTACCTCACCCACCTTGTCTCACTAATATTGAGCTTTCAGCTAAAACATTGTGTACAGACTGTGGCAATGGGGTAATCTGATTTTATTTGATTTTAACACAGATTTCAATTGACTCCTGATAATAGACAATTTGGGCCAGATTTTTTTTATATTATTGCCAAAGTCAAAATTCCAAAAAGCGTGTGCTAGCATTGTGGTTCCACTTTACTGGATGGAAAATGGCATTTGGACAGATGAATTAAGTAACTGCAAATGCAAACTAATGACTACCAATGAATGTAATTACTCTCTCCTCACAATCCCATGGAAATGATGGTGTGGAGTTAAATCAGGGGTTTCAAACTCAAATCACCACAAGGGCCGCATGACGACTAGTACAGAGCTGGATGAGGACTAGTACATTAGCCCGAGGGCTGCACCACTGAAACCTTTCAGATACAACAATATTGCAAATATTGGTAACAATAGTGTCATTGCAGGCCTCAGGAAATAGCCTTAGGGGCCACATGTGGACTGCGGGCTGCATGTTTGAGACCCCTAAGTTAAATTCTATCATATTTAGGGGAGCAGTGGACTCTCCCATTATAGCATCTCTTCTTTCCAAACCTACGTGAATGACATTTGGTAACTCCATTGCTCCTCATTTCCCTCTTGTCCTCCTAACCCCATCTCTCTGACTTTAACACCCTCTCCTTTGCCTCCTTCCCCCAACTGGAACATCTCTCCAACTTCCAAAACATAATTAGAGATTATAAAGATCTAAAGGTTTGTCAGCTGCACTCAGTTTTGATTCTAAAAGTGTGGTTGCTTATCTGAACCCATCCAAACTTTGGAAATAATGCAGTAGTAACAGGCTTTTTTTGCAAGATTTACAACATTTACATTAGAGGTGGGCCTAAATGTAAGAATTAAACTCCCTGAAATATGGAATAGGATCCATAGTTTGCATTTGATAGCTTGGACAGAACTCTAATGTTCTTGTTTTGTCCAGGATGGAAATATAGTATAAAAAGTTTCAAAATTTTGCTCTTTTTTCTTCTGATATCCAACACAAGGAAAATTCAAAATCTGCAACACTTTCCATTAAGCTAATTTAATCTTCAATACAATTTTGATGGTAAGAGAGATGAAGTTAAGGGCAAAGATTTGAATAACTTTTTTTTTTTTTTTTTATCTCCTGGATTAGTTTTGCCTTTCCTAATAAGGAATAATGTTTTTTTGAGATTAAGGACAGGAATCTAAAAAATCCATGTTCTATTCCTTCCTCTGCCACAAACTTCCTCTATAGTTTTGGGCAAGTTAATTAACCTGTCTGTGCCCCCATCTCTCCCAGCTATAAAATGGGACTAGTAATATTTCTCTGCCTCCCAAGGAGATTGTGGAACTATATAAATTAATAGATATTCAACACGATTGTATGATGGAAAATGTTACGTCAATGTCAGTTACAATTATCATTAAACATACACATGCTATTATACCAGTCAAGTTAGAAAATAAAAAATGTAGATTTTAAAGTGCTGTCATATACAATGTAAGAATATGTGTAGTTAATGATTGTATGATCTCCCTGCCATTTCTTCTTTTTGGCTTATTTGAAAATGTGTAAAAAAAATAAAGGAAATTCACTAATGAAAAAGGAGGGATTCAAAGAATGTTTCATTTGTAACTTAAGCTAATAAAAACTAGGAAATGTATAGTTAAGGATCATTTCCAATATCTAGACACTACAGGGTGTCTCTTTAATCATTTCCCCAATGTGCTCCATTGTGTCCACATATTGGAGGACAGCCTGTACTGTGAATTTCCTTATTATTAGCTTCTGTCACATTAAGATAGTTAACAATCTGGTTTCTGTTTGTTTTCACATTTGCTATCCTCTTTTCATAATGCATATCTGATCCTAGAAGGTTACACTACGCTGCCATCCTGAGATTCAGTTATCTCATGACTTACTATTATGGCATTGATCTATTGACACTACAGTTAAGATTGAAAAGATACATCCACTACAGCTAAGCTCTTATTTACTGGCACTCTTAACCTTGGGGGTGGAAAAATAGTATTTGGTCTGAAAGTTCTCAGCCCCAGGGTGACTTTTTCAGAAAAGTGGAGAAAAATCCATTTGGCCATTTTATCTAAGTATGAAAAAGTGTTTTATTATTAGCTACAAAATGTTTCAGATATTTTTCATCTGGAGAACAAACAAAAAAAAAGCTTTGTTTAAAAATCTCCAACTTGTTGTTGACTTGCTGTCTTTACTTATATGAGAAATTCCTACTTAATAAGCCCCATTTAAAAAAAAAATAGGGGCACAGAGGATCAGCAAAGGTAACCTGCTTTGACATTTTTGAGTTTCATTTGTGAAGTACAGTGTGTTTGGACACTGTGTAAATGGCATATGCACATCACATCTTTGTTCTTGCTCTTTTAAAGCACTAAAGCAATCCATCCAAGGTATATGCTAACATCACAGCGAGGATCTCATTTGGGAGTATGAATTTGTTCAGGGCTTTATTTAGTTTATATAGGAAATCCTATTATATGATGTAGAATCATAGAATCATAGGGTTGGAAGGGACCCCACGAGGTCATCTAGTCCAACCCCCTGCCAAAAAAAGCAGGACCACTCCCATTAGATCATCCCAGTCAGTGTTTTGTCCAGCTGGGACTTGAACACCTCCAGAGATGGAGATTCCACCACCTCCCTAGGCAACTTATTCCAATGCTTCACCACTCGCCTAGTAAGGAAGTTTTTCCTAATATCCAGCCTGGACCGCCCCAGCTGTAACTTGAAGCCATTGCTTCTCGTTCTGCCCTCTGTTACTACCGAGAACAGTCGAGCTCCCTCCTCCTTGGAGCAACCCTTCAAGTAGTTGAAGGTTGCTATCAAATCCCCCCTCAGTCTTCTCTTCTGCAGGCTAAATAAGCCTAGTTCCTTCAGTCTTTCTTCATAGGGCTTGTGCTCCAGCCCTTTGATCATTTTGGTTGCCCTCCTCTGGACTCTCTCTAATTTGTCCATGTCCTTTTTGTAGTGGGGAGCCCAAAACTGGACACAGTATTCCAGATGTGGCCTCACTAGTGCAGAATAGAGGGGAATGATCACATCCCTTGATCTGCTGGTAACACTTCTTCTGATGCAGCCCAGTATGCCATTGGCCTTTTTTGCAGCAAGAGCACACTGCTGACTCATATCCAGCTTCCCATCCACCATGACTCCCAGGTCCTTTTCTCCAGTGCTGCTATTTAGCTGATCACTCCCCAGCCTGTAGCAGTACATGGGGTTTTTTCGTCCCAAGTGCAGGATTTTACACTTATCCTTGTTGAACCTCATGAGATTCCTCTTGGCCCACTGCTCCAGTTTGTCTAGGTCTCCCTGAATCCTGTCTCTGCCCTCTAGGGTGTCTACCGTTCCCCCCAGTTTGGTATCATCTGCAGAAGTTGAAAATGTTCTGGCAGTACCTTTTGCCCAATTAAAAACTGCAGCTATGACTGTATCCAAAACACGGTCATAGTTTATCAGAGGCAGGGGGAGGCTGATTGGCCATTCTCTGCATCCCTGCTGAGGCAGAAGTGGGCCCCGGCCTGGACTCAGGGCTGCAATGACGGTGGCCCTGAGTCCCAGCCAGGGCCTGCTCCTGCCTCAATGAGAAGGCAGGGAGTGGCCACCACTGGCAGCAAGATCCAGCCTCAGCTGGGGACCTGGGATTTGGATCTGGCCTCATCTGGGGACACAGAGTTGCCACTGGCAGTGGGCCACAGTTCTGGCCAAAGACCCAGAGCCATTGGCAGTGGTGGGCATCCTGGCTGGGGACCTAGAGCCACTGCTGGTGGTTGGATCTAGTTCCAGCTGGCAACCCAGAGCTGGTGCGATATGGCCCTGGTTGCAGACCCGATGCCACCAGAAGTGGCAGGAGCCAGCCCCACTTACAGAGACAGGACCTGGATCGGGCCGGGTGGGAGTGAGGGGGGTAATGGTCTGGATGGGGCTTCCCAGGAACAAACTCCAAAATCTGCCCATAATTCTGATGGCCCTACGTCTCTTTAAAATATAATGATTACACCCACAGAAGCATATACAATAAATAAATTTGTTAGTCTTTAAAAATGCAACTTCTTCTTTGTTTTGGTTTTGCTGGAACAGATTAACATGGCTACCCCTCTGGAACTTAAAATTTAATTAGTCAGTTTCTTTTCTTTTCTTTTTAACTTTCAGATGACACTTTTTCTCATTTATGGCCTGGTCCTGCAAGCCTCACTGTTTCCATGGGTGGCCCTGATTCATGTGAATGGTTTTATTGAAACCAATATATAGGGACTGCAGTGTTAAGAAGCTCATTCTTAATTTCAGTCCTAAACTATCACCTAAATTGATCTATCTTTATTTAAATGTTTTAGCTTCCTATGCACCTTGCAGGTTTATGACCATTATTATCCAGCCACTGTTTATTTTTCCTGATATGTCATGTAGATGTTCTTCCTCCCTTCCTCCTTCAATTACCACATACTCCTTCATAAGCCAAAACATAGGTTATTTTAATTTACTTAGTGATATAATATCTGAGTATTGACAGGGAACGTATCATATGGCTTACAGATACAATATTGTAAATACCATAGTTATATTTGAGGTACATAGAAAAATATAGCTTTATTTGGGACTCAGTTCTCTAATCCTTAGTCACATGAGCACTACTCAAGGGAATAAAGATTTGAAAGATTGGACCCTAAATTAATTATGAATACACATGCTTATACAGAGATCAGAAGCGCTTCTTTCCTAACATGCTTTTAGCATGCTTCTGATCTCTTAGGTAAATATATTATTACAGGAAGACTGTAAGTACAGTACTATTTATCTGATAGCCTGGAGTGACTTCATGACTAAGTACATAATTATGTAAAAAATTACCTAAGAGACTGCAAGGTTCAGAGCTTTTATGGTCTCTCTGGTAAATAAATAATAATAGGAGAAGAAAAAAAAAACCTACATAATTTACCCAAGAGGCTAAAACATCTCTTGGGCAATTAAGTAATTAGGTTGCATGCTATACGTAGAACAAATTCTAATTTATAATAATTGGCAGAAAAAATGCACAGCCAATTATTTTCTTTCTTTCTTTCTTTCTTTCTTTCTTTCTTTCTTTCTTTCTTTCTTCGGAAAAGTAGCAATCCCCTCACCCTCCAATAATGGGTAATTAATTATCTCAATTCTATATGATAACTGTAAGGATGATGTTATATCTGTTTACATTTTTTTTATATTCTACTGTTACAAATGATGAACTGAAACATGATGATCCCCTGCAAACTCTTCAGTGCTCCCCAACTAAACACACTTTTTTTTCCCCAGACGTGACTACGATGATGAGGGTAGCATCAGAAGTGAAGAGCATAGAGATCCACTTGCCACAGGAGAGAAAGGTAATATACCTATATTCTGTCCTTTGTCTTGTTTTCTATTAATGATGTAATTATTCTATGTTTTTTAAAAAGAATATATTAGCTAAAGATGGAAATAATCTGTGCAGGAGGCTGAGCATAGAGAGTATTGATGGGTCAGGGGGAATACATGCATAAACATTCAGTCAAACCACAACTGCTAGAACCACACTCTGCAACACTCATTTGTAACTCATGTCCTGAAAAGCAAATGAAATGGTGTCTCTGTGACATTTCAAAAGAGCTGGAATCTGTGTGGCCAGCTTTTGCTTTTGGTCACATTTACTGGTTGTGGGTTTGCTGGTATGTACCACTAGCCAGAATTTAGCCTCAAATATAAAGCATTGCTTTAGTATGTAACTTGTACGGCTGAATAGTATTGTGAGTGTTAATATGCCAAATACAAAAGAACACATTTAGAGCACCATAGGAACATGAACTCAGAAATCCATTATTTGTGTGGGTTTAAGCATGTGCTAATCTATGTCAAAGATGTGGAGGAAAAAAAGAGTAATTTATTTTACTCTGGGCCAGTATAAGATAACTTCTTATTTTACTCTGGGCCAGCATAAGATAACATTGTAAAGTGAAGAAACCAGTAGAGAAGAGCTGAGCAAAAGACATAAAGAAGAACTGTATATTTACGAGAAAAATCATAGCAGCTATAGCAACAAATTTTACTTGTTAGTTCAGATTAAGTGGCCAGTGCTGTGAAACCTTGAAGATAAATAAACCCTTAAAAATCAATACATAAACCTATGACAGACAGCTCATGTAACTCCAGCACAGCAGAATGCACTCCTCATTCTCACTCCTGCACATCCTCCAGGCTCAGGGATACTACTTCCATAAGTCACTTCCTCTTCAAGAAACATTATCTGTTTCACTAAAATAGAACACAAGATCACAGCAAAGTCAAGCATTCTGCTGCTGCAAAAAGAATTCTGTCCATTTAGTAAATATGAACCACTCACAACAAATTACTGAGTCCCTCAACAGAAATTCAAATAGTTTACAAAGAAATTGTTATCATCAGTGAATGAATACCAAACTGATATATAACAAATGAAGTTTAATACAGAGGGTAGGCTGGTACCAGAAAAGCCACAAATTGAAAGACACTGATTTTATCGCAGATATCTCACTGTGATTGCTCTGCTCCTAACCAACTCACTGAGCCAGTAGTAAAAATGAGGCCTGAGCTGGAACACCTTCCACACCTCAACTTTAGCAAAGTTATGTGACACAGACCCAGATTCCCAGATTTTATAGCTTAGATCCAACTCTAGTCTGAAAATGATTAGTTGTGTTATTTATCAATGGCTCCAGACTGCCAAATCACAGCCACATATGAGCCATGGATTTTGATTAATATATTTGCCATTCAAATTCACTGGTCATGCAACTTGCATGTAGACAAATCCTCTTTTTCACAATGGCTATATCTATACTACAAAAGTTAGTTCGAATTAACAAATTTGAACTAATAAGTTCAACCTTAATTCAAAGTAAACCTGACCTTAGTAAATCAAATTAATAAAGTGCATTATTTTGACTTAAACGTTAAATTGAATTAGTGCACTTTGTTAATTCGAACTAACTGCCATAATTTGAATTTATGTGGTTTGAATTTAGGCTTAATCCTGATCTACACTGCCCTTAGTTTGACTTAAGAATCGAACTAAGCACTTAGTTCGAACTAAATGCAAGTGTTACTAACTCGAACTAAGCTTTCATTAGTTCAAATTAAGGAATTCCTTAATTCAAAGTAGTGAAAGGCTATGGTGGACGGGGATTAAATTAGTTTGAATTAAGGCTCCTTAATTCATACTAACTTGTCAGTGCAGATGCACCCAAGGATTCTTCACAGACTCAAAACTCTTTTTTTTGGAAACGTATGGCTTTTAAAATACTTGACTAATATGAGGTGCTCCAAAGAAAACACAGTAGAACTAACTGCCAATGAGGAACAGAGAGTTACTTACCTGTAGATGTTCTTCTTTAAGACACTCCTCACATCTATTCAAATGTAGCTGTCTATGTACCATGGTGCACACCAATGTTCCCTCTAATTACTTGTAGACTATGTGCGGAAACAATTTCTTTGTGTACGCAAAAACATTTCATTGTGAGCACCAATATTAGCACTACTGAATTTTTTTGTGCAAACTTTATTTTGTTGTGTGTGCAGGTTTCATGACCTGTGTGCGTGCGCACACACGCACAGCTTAGAGGGTGCACACTCATCCAGAACGCTTTTTTCATTAGCCTCTTCCCATAGCCTCTCCACATGGACCACGATATAATAGGTGGTGCTGATCTTGCCCCCCTTCAGTTCCTTCTTTCCACCCACTGACAGTCCTGGAACTACATTGGTCCTTGTGATTTGCACATTCCTGTTCTCATTTGTTTCCATTGTCATTTTTGTTAAATTAAAGTTAGTTTAGTTGTGTGAAGGTCTTTGGTTTAGAGCATCTTAGTACAAACCCCTGGCTCAGTCCTGGTCTGTAACCAGGCCAGACTTCAAGCCATGTGCTTCCTGCGGGAAGCCCTTTCTAATCAGTGATCTACATGACCGGTGCCTTAAGTGCCATAGCAAAGCTCATAGAACTGATAAGTGCTGCATCTACTGCACCTTTAAACCCCGAACTCAGAGGGACCATGAAAGCAGACTTAAAGTGATCCTCATGGAGGTGGCACTTATACCTACTTCAAAGCTAGCATGGGCTCCGTCGGTACCAGGGTCTTTGATACAATGTGCCCTATCAGCACCAGCACTGCCTCACAGGGCCTTCCCTGGTGGGGAGAGGGGCTGGGGCCAATCAGCCTGTTGGGGGCCCCTTGCCCCACCATGCTGGGTTGGAGGAGCCAGGGCCATTCCCAGGGGGTGCGGGGCCCCATGTCCCCCTGCACTGGGGGAGAGTGCGGGTTGGTCCCACACTGCCACCCCTCCCCTGACCCTGTGGGTGGAGCAGGCTGGTCCAGGGGCTGGGCTTTGCTCTGCTGACCTGCCCCTGGGCTGGCCCTCCCATCCCCAGAGCAAAACAGCTGGCCTAGGGGAGGGGCTAGAGAGAGAAGACCAGACTCTCAGCTGGCCTGCTTCACCCCTGGGCTGGCTCTTCCCACCACCAGAGCCAGCCAGGCGCAGAGGATGGCTTTGCCCCACCCCTTCCCCACTGCCTTCAGCTCTGTATCAAAAGCAGCAAGGAGAGGGTGGGGGTCAGTATGGACATGGCCAGGGCAGTGGTTCAGGTCCCACACTGCCCTGCTGAAAACAGAACAGCACAAGGCCCTCAGAACCGCGGGGCTGGGGACAGTCGCCCCTCTCACCCCCCCAGGATGGCTCTGGCCCCAAGGGGGTGCAGGGCCCCCAACCAGCATGTGCAGTGCCCTCCTCTCCCCCACGCTGGAGGGGTGCGGGATGGTCCCACACAGCTGCCCCTCCCTTGACCCTGGGGGCAGAGGAAGCCAGTCTGGGAGCAGGGCTTTGCTTTGCCACCCCACCTCTGGGCTGGCCCTCCTAGCCACCAGGGCAGAACAGCCAGCCCAGGGGAGGGGCCAGAGAGAGAAGCTCAGCCTCTGGGCTGGCCAGCTCCATCCCGGGCTGGCTCTTCCCACCCCCAGAGCCAGCTGGGAGCCGAGGCCAGCTCTGTGCTCTACCCACCCCCTTTCCCGCTGCCTTTGGCTCTGCGCTAAAAGCAGCGGGGAGGGGAAGGGGAACGGGGGACGGGGGACAGCGCAGCCAAGGGGGAGCAGCAGTTTAGGTCCCATGCTGCCGTGCTCAGGACAGGACAATGCAGGGCCCTCAGAACCACGGGGCCCAGGGCAATTGCCCATCTCATCCCCTCTCTGGATGGCTCTGGAAGGAGCAGGCCAGCCCAGAGGCTGGACTCTGCTCTCCAGCCCCACCTCTGGGCTGGCTCTCCCTGCCCTCAGGGTGGAACAGCCAGGCCAAGGGCAGGGCAGAAGAGATTAGCCCTGGCTCTAGGCTGGCCTGCCCAGCCCTTGGGCCAGCTGTTCTGCTCTGAAGGCGGGGTGGGCCAGCCCAACAGCTGGGTTCTTTTTACACTCCTACCCCTGCCCCGCTGCCTTTGGATTCCTGCCAAAGGCACTGAGGTAGTAACAGGGGACAGTGAGGAACTGGGGGGGGGGGTAGCAGCATGAGTCCTGTGCTGCCCAGCTATGAGCAGAGCAGCACAGGGCCTATGGCAACTCAGGGCCAGGGGTCATCACTCTTCTCGCCCCCTACACCCCAGGGATGGCTATGCTGCTTAGGTACCAATCCCCCATTGGCACCAAAAAAGAAGCCTCAGTCCAGTCAAGACAGAGTCTTGGCACCAAATACTGTGAGGGGCTCAGAGAAGAGCCACCCCAGTTTGTGTGAGTCCCCTTCCCGCAACAGGCTCAGGACCCTCCTCTGACATCAGGCACTGAAAAGGGTCAGATAGTACCATTCAGGGTGGCAAGAGCCCTGTTGGCCTTGCCCACATATCCACCCTCATCTGAACAAGTGGTGTCTAGGAGAAAACTCTCAATGGACTCTATGGCATGGCCACATCCACCATCTATGCTGAGTGCTCTACCACCAATGGCACCTGCACCTGCTTCTCCAACACCATCCAAGATAGATTTGCCAGGAGGCCCTCCACGCAGCAATCCTCTGTGGACAATGATGATTTCCAACGCCCGTCACCAAGGGGCACTGCCTCCCTAAAAACAGGACTCAGGACGGAGGCAGAGCCAGAGCCTCCCTAGCAGGGCTTAGTCCTACCCCGGTGAGAGGCCTCATTGAGGAGCCTCTCTCCAGCACTGGCCCGTGACTTCACGTGTGACTCCTGAACTATACAGAAAGTGATACTGATGCTGGCTTTCAATGGTAGCTTCTCTAAGCAACTTCTATAAGGTGAGCTAAAAGGAAACTCACCTGAAGGGCAACCTAGAACAGGCTATGCTAAACTTTTCACAACTGCAATTTGTTCTTTACATGTTGTAAATTTACAGCAAAGAGCCCACTTCGACACTTGAAAGAGCTTTCCAGTAAAATTCTTTGGGGCTTCTTGTTTATTTTGTCTTATTTCCAATCTGCAATAAAATTCCGAGTACAGCTGGGTGGAGAATGGTATTTCCATTTCACAGAGGATATCCAGATGTCCAGATTTGTTTTTGTTCCAGTCTGGAACAAAAATAAAAAGTATGTACGTTCTCCACACAACAGAAATCTGGGGAGAAATATTATTTTGAAAAACAAAATTTCATTTTGATAATTTCAAAATAAATTCCATCTAGGAGGCTGAAAGGGAGCAGGAAGCCTGGACCTGGGCCCAGGCCTTGAAGCCCTGGGAGCTCCAGCTGACCTGAGAGCTTCAATTATGATTCTCCCAAGGCTTCCAGTCCATTGACTCTGCTTCAGCCTGTCAGGGCTGCTGCCTGAGAACAGGGGATCCTGCCTCAGGACAATCGGCTTGTCTCGCTGTCTCACAGACATTGACCATGGAAACTTTGGGTCCCTGATTCAAAGGTAGTCTGCCTGGTAGGCTATTCTGGATCCATGGACCTTGGAATCCCATGGGCTGCTGAGCAGACAGTGGGAGCGCTTGCAGACAGTAGGGGCCTGGTTCTGAAGGAATTTTATTGAAATCAAACCAGTTCCACTGAATGTTTCAGTTGTAATGAATCTGCAAATTCTGAAGAAAAAGTATGTTGACCATTTTCCCGCCCAACTCTACTTTTGAGTAACTATGTAAAGATGTACTACTAGTGTCTGGTGCAACAGTGGTTTAAATTTAAGGATGTCTCCTTATTCCATCTATCACACCGGACGTCCTTTCCAAGGGATGTTTTTGTAAGAAAATGAGCCCCACTGTCATTGTGTGCACTTATAAATTCTATCTTGTTAACATTTTCATGATGGGAGAAAGTGCCCTAAGGATACATGACCTTTGTAATCACAGTGGGCCTAGTTCCTAGGGACCGTTAATGGAAGCAGAGCTTCTATGCTGTTTGTAATATTCATGATTTCTGGAGGGACCAAAATGACCTCAGAATAGCCCTGGAATACATCAAAGAATGAAATTAAGAAAAAGGAAAAAGAAAATACTCCAAGATACAAAAGATATTATAGCCCACAGAGTTCTTAATCAGTAAATACAATTCAAATGGGAGTGAGGGGTATATGCATATTCAGTGTAATACACAACAGAATAGATTCCAAGGCCAAAAGGAAACATTGTGGATAATCTAATCTGACTTCCTCTATAATACAAGACATAGAACTTCTGCAGAATAATTCCTAGCCATATATATATAGCCATGTAATTAATATTAAAGCTAAGGGTTATGTCTAACTAAATCTTTACACATTAAATTTATCATTAAGAGACATCTTAAACCTCCAGAAGCAATAAAAGCTATGGCTAAGGCCCTAATCCTGCAAAGAGATGTAAGGGCTTAACTGAACACACAGAGACATCAGTGAGTCTAGTGCATAAATGTAAGCATTTGACTAAATCTTTTCAGAATTAGGGCCTAATGTTGTGATTCTCACTTTACCATGACACATCATGTCCAGTCATAACACATGCTACTGAAGTATTAAATAATGATCTATGCATTCTTACACAGCATGTGGGGAATCATTAAAATCTGCTTATGTGATTAAATGCTGTAACTAGGGAAAAACAAGGAAAAAACCTGCATATTCATACTTAATACAGTAGTATCATATTAATCTGTGGTGTAGTAACTTCTTGGAAGACAAGGGACCAAATCCTATCTCACTGAAGTCAAGGGGAATTTTGCCGTTGACTTCAATAGGACTATGAATTGGTTCACAGTCCTGGCTTCTCCCAAAACTCACTCTTACCTTTTTTCACTTTTTAAAATCTGCCATCAGATTTGATAAGTATTGACCATTGGTGAAGCTATTAAAATTTATACTGGCATGTGAATTAAAACTTGACCACTCTTTACATATCACTCATATGTTTCCTTTGCAAGTTCCTGTATATGTGAAATGTTTGTGTCATTTGCTTTTAGGAATGGTTACTGCTGTGGTAAAAGGCCCAAAGCCTCAAGAAATCATATAGAATCATTTTGTTCCAGGGAATGATTTAATGCTGTTAATTCCTCAGGATTAATTCAAGCACTTTCATAGTGTGTACCACATCTAGTCCCAAATGGGGATGAAAAGTAGGTAGAACTATGACCCACCATGTTTCATGTTGATATAAGTAGGACCTGAATGAGCTCTCCCCTGACATCTAGTGATGAGCTGAGGAAGAGAATTTCAGGAGCTGACCTTGTTTGTAAGTTAGCGGCATGTGGAGTTACTTTACACAAATTATCACTTTTGGCAGATGTTGGATTGCAACTTATTTGTTATTGGGTGACGGGGTAACAAAGGACTCTTATCCTTGTTCTGTGACTCAAGGGTAGCAGAAGTGTGCTTGGCATGCCCTGATTGAAGAACTTACCCTCAGCTGAACTGTGCTTGCTAAGGAGAAGATTGAGGTACCAAACCCTCAGAGAGGGTGGGGGACACCAGTTTGTACGTGGTAGTGTGGGCTTGGTCTAAGAGTCCTAGACACCATTTGAACATCCTCCTCTCCACAATGTTGTGACAGAGCTGATTAAGATTCAATTGAGAGTCTTCGCTTGCACATGAGTAGACCTGAAAACAAGGTCTAAGTATTAGATCTCCAATGGGATATTATATCAGAGAGATATTGCGCAGCCTGCAGTAGCAGTGAGACTCCCTCATTAACAAATGAAATCACTGAAAATTGTGTTAAGTGGTGGGTCCTCAAGACATCCCAGCAGAGTAAGTGGCCAGAAAAACAAGCAGAGTGGCTGGCAGAGCAGCCAGAAGAACAGTGAGTGGATTACCCAGGAGTGCTACCAGAGGAATGTGTATCTGCACCCCGTACCATGGGAACTGAGCTCATGAAAAAACACTTCTGAACTCTGGATCCCCTCTGACCAAGGACAGCAACTGTAAGTTGGAGGGGCAGATTAAAGTAACTTTAAATTGTTGAAATTTCTCACTTCAAGGCAAGAACCTGAGGAAAAGAACACTGTCCATCATGCCCTGGTATGCGTGTTTTGCACATGGCCTTATACCTATGAGTCATACATGTACCATTTTCCCAAGTTAATGCTTAGTTACTTTCCTTTTTATTAAGAGTTTCTATTTTGCACACAGACACAGGGCTTGTGAGAGGGGAAGTGTGGCCTCTTAGGCTATGTCTACACAGGGGCATCACAGGTACCGGGCTTATGGGGCTCGAGCACTGAGTCCCAGTGCCAGAGCCCTGGGTCTTTTTCTGTGTCTACACTAGCCCGCTTCTGTGGCTACACTAGCCAATTAGTCCAGACTAAGCAACTGGGTCTACACTAGGCTTTGCCTAGTTTGAACTCAGAAATTTCTTAGTTCAGACTAAGCAAAGCTTAGTCTCAACTAATAAGTTTGAATGGTTAGTCTGGACTAAGTGCTTAGTTTGAACTTCAAGTTCGAACTAGTGCAATGTAGACCTGGACTAATGACTTAGGTCAAACTAAAAAAGTCCAAACTAAGCCATTAGTTGAAACTAGCTGCGCTGACTAGTTTGAACTTTTTAGTTCAAACAAGTAAGCGTGGCTCATTCGAACTAACCTGGGTTAGTTCGAACTAACCGGGATTGGCTTTGTTTGGACTAAGGAAGCCCAACCTAAGCTTTGTAATGGAGACATAGCCTTAGAGTCCCCAGGGGTGGTGTGTTATTTCCCAGGTATAGGCTCAAGACAGTTTTGTGCTGTATTGTTAAAAAGGAACCACTAATTCTAGAACTCAGCCCTGGTTGCTGTTGGTCCCATCCACCAGAAGGGTAACATTAGTTATCACCTGTTAGCTTATCAGAACAGAAGGAAGAACTTTTATTTTTTTCTAGTAAAAATGCACCTGAAGTATAGCCCTACCAAGCTGTCCACGTTAGCTGTAGCCCTACCAAGCTGACTGCATTAGCCGACAGAGTTAACTGGTTTTGCTAGGGAACTAAACAACAATATTCTAAGGGTCAGTGAAATCTTTATATTCTCTCCATGAACTGGTGTATTTGGGAATGATTGTGCCTCAGAAGTGTTCTTTCTGTTTGATGTTTTCCACCTTAAATGACCATCCAGGCAAATCACCACAGCATAGAAGCATGCTGGCCATGTTATTCTTCCCTCATACATGCCTCCAACTCTGAGATCTGATGGGAATGTTAGGGTATAATCTCTTATGGTGGCTCTTTCTCCTCTGATTTCCCCCCATACTGTTGGAGTCTTCCACCAGCTGCTTAGGCTGATATAATAGCTGCTTGGGCTCCAGTAGTAAGATCTAGCCCCTAAAATCTATTTATGTTGTTTTTAGCACATTTCTGATGTATTAGTGCAGATTGGTTTTATTCACAAGGGAAAGCTATTTTTGTGCTGTTGCCAAGAGACTACAGGAACTAGAAGTCTAATCAAAATAATAACTTGATTGAATGAACTAGCTTGACGGTTCAAAGAATATAATTTAAATTCTACTTAGTTAACAATAATCATGATCACAGTGACCACTTCATGCAGATCTCCTGTTCCTGGATAGAAAGAGTAAGGGAAAGATCATCATCACCCACCATAAATTCCCCTCCCTCTTCCTTCCCAGAGAAGGAAAGCCAGCTTTCATATCAGGGAAGAGAACTGGTACTCGGCAAGCAGAAGAAAAGCAGGCAGGTGAGGGGAGGGTCTGAAGGTCATACACATCCATGCCCTTCAAAAGCCATAGTCCATATCCAAAATAGATTCCTCAGAAATGAAATACAGATGGAGGTCCATTTTAAGAGAGGGTCTGAGGCATGTCATATGGTCATGTAGCGTGAGGAGTTAACTGGAGGGGGATGAGGTGTAAGAGGGACTCAGAGTTGATGTGGAAACCCAAGGCTCCTCTACAGATGATTCAAATTTTGAAGAAAACTGCAACAGAAAGAAAATTTGTGGCTGTCTTCTCTGTTTTAGCCAACTCCTTCAGGTTTTCACACAGGAGGGGCAATCAGGACTAATGTCAATTGAATAGTCTTAGGAAAAGTGGCACAGCAGTGGCTCAAAATCATTTATGTTGAGCAGCATGCTTTACCTTTACTGCCGAATTTCCCGTTGTAAACTCTAATAATGCTTCATATTTGTTTGAAAGTGCTGCCAACATGGCAGGAACTCTTTCCTTCAGAATAGTGAGTCTCAGTTTAAAATGACATACTTCAAAATATATCTGCTTAAAAAAAATAGACACATACTATGCTTTGTTTTTTCACTAACAATTGAGAAATAAGTGAAAGTAAAAAAAATAACATAACTTATATTCAGTAATGAAAATGTGTTTAACAAAATGTGTACACATTTTGCCTTTATATTCTGTAGCTTGGCATACACACAATAGGAAATAATTTACCGTGATATTGGCTGCTGCATTAGGGATTTTGCTTCTACATAAAAATGTAAAATATGTCTCTTGATTGTAAGACTTGTACACGTTAAAATGCAAAGTCTCCATCCAATAAAAATCCTTCAAAGTCACCTTCCATAATATACAAAATAGCAATAAATGCTATCTGGAGAGATTTTTAAATATAAACCTTTGACTGAAACAGGATTTGTACTACATTTATAAACTATAATAAGAATAACAGTATATTATCATGTATACATATCTATGACAATTTTAGAAATTAATTTTGTAGTGGTATGTTATCATATTAACTGTTCTGAAAAAACTTCAACACTTTCCCCTCCTGTGGTGTACCAGCAAAGATATAATTCCTCTGTTCTGTACCTTTTCAATGTCAACAGAAAGGTTAAATTATAAGTAATTGAGAATACATAGTGTTTTGCTGACACTGCAACTGTATGCTATGCTGTCAAATGAGATTTTTTAAGGTCCTTGGATGGCTCAGGGTTGGTACTGAATCTTGAACAAAGTACCAGGGATAAGAAATCTTTTTATGAATACAGAATGCCTTTAAGAAAATCATGGATTCTAGATTTACAACCTAATCCAAACATTTGAACTGATAGTTCATTTTGTTGCTCGTAAAACATGATTTTGGATCTTTTTTTTTTGCCCCCTACTTTCTTTCTCTGATTGTCTTGAAATCAGAGCGGCTATGTCCACACATAGATGATTATTTTGAAATAAGTTAATTCAAAATAAGTTAATTCAAAATAATATTGTTATTTCAAATTAATTTAAATCGAAATAAGCAAAAACCTCAAATCGAAATAGCAAGTCCAGACACAGGACTACCTATTTCAAATCAGGAGAGGGGCAGGATGGGAGGTGTGGCAACATGGACCTCAGGCAGGGCCATGTTGACAGCCAATATATAGAAAAAGGAAGGCACCCTGGGAAGGAAAAGGGCAAAAGTGTTAAATCGAAATAATGGTTATTTCGAAATAACATGTCCAAACGGCGTTATTTTGAAACAACTATTTCAGAATAATGGCTGTTTCGATTTCAGCCTAGGTTTTACTATTTTGAAATAAGGTTCATTATTTCTAAATGACAGGGCTCATCATTTTGAAACAACAAAACATCATTCAGACATGATAACTTTTAAATCGAAACAGTGGTTGTTGTTTTGATTTAAAAGCATCATGTGGACATAGCCAGCAAGTATTCCTTTCAAATTATAGAAGATAATTTTTTTAGTACTGCTGAATTTCATTTGCTCAAATAGATATTTTTAATTGAATGTTCTTTAAAAAAACAGGAAAAATGTTGAAATTCAGAGAAATAAAGAATCAATTGAAAATTTTGTTAAATCTAAAATTTTAGGATAACAATTTTTAAAATTTTAAAGTGTTTATGGACCACCGAACACTAGTGGGTTCTCCCATCCCTATAAACATAGGCAGTCTTAGGTATGGGGGCAGAGTGTGAATTTGCCCCTAGGGGGAGGGCCCTCCACTCTGGATTCCAGGAACTGGGGCAGGTCTGGAGCTGCCTGGTTGGCTGTTTTAAATCTCCTGGCCACCCACCAGCCCACATTCCACACGTGGGCCAGATAAGCAGAAGTGGCCAGGCAAGGAGGAGCTAGTCAAGTGAGGTGGAGAGGCTAGGGCAGAAGAGAGGGGATTTGGGAGGCACATAGGTAGAGACCCCAGTGAGGACCAAGGGGATCAGTGGTCAGGCTGGGATAAGCGAAGGCCCAGAGTGAGGCAGCAGGGCTGCTGGTGGAGAGGGGCTGGGGTGCAGGCCTGGAGAGAGGTGGTGTGGGGGGGTGTCGGTGAGTGCAGGCCTGGGGCAAGGTGGCAGGGGACCTGGCAGCAAGACTGGGAAGAGGTGGCAAGAGGCTGGCGGAGGGGGAGGCTGCTAAGAGGCCGAGGGATGTGGATAGGGGATGGAGGTTCCTGTGATGCTGAAGGGGCAAAAATCAAGAGTGGTCCCCCATGGTGCGGGGGGCACCCTATGGCATGGAGGAGCCCTATCCATGACTTTTGCCTGGGCCCCCATATCGCTCAGACTGCCTCTGCCTACAAAACATTATTGCTTCTCTGCTGTAATGTAGATTGTCTTGCAAAACCTGCAAAGTGATGTCTAATGAAATTAACAGAAAAAACTCACCCAGCTGTTACTGAAGTTAATAGGACTCAATGCATGAATTTCAGCTGGAGCTGAATCAGGTCCTAAGTGAAGAGATAGCTGTTCCATGGTACCCAAAGTGTAATGGTGGAAGGAGTCACACCCTTCTGAATAGCGTATTCAAGCTTGCCAGATTCCGAGTAGTTTGGCCATGATTCAGAAAGTATGTGTTTTAAGCGAGGGAGCTGTCCCATGCTATTACTTATTGTATAGTCTTAGGGTATGTCCACACACAGTCTTTAAATCAAAACAAGGCAGATTATTTTGATTTAAAAGATTGCAGGTCCACACTATGTTTCCTTATAATGAGATAAGGAGCTCCCTTATCTCACAATAGGGAAAGTCATTTCAATATAATAAAACCTAACATTAAATCAAAATGACGGTTAAATCGAAACAGTTATTTCAAAATAATGCTGTGTGGACATTCTATTTCAATTTAACTGTTATTTCAATTTAACACTTTTCCCCTTCTCCTTCCCAGGGTGCTGTCCCTTTTTTATATATTGGGTGGGGGCATGGCCCTTCTAGGGGGCCATCTTGCCACACCTCCCATGGTGCCCCTCTCCTAAATAGAGCTAGCAAGTCCTGTCCGTAGATACACTAATTAGATTTGAGTTTTTAGTGGGGACATGTTAAATCAATTTAATGATTTTTAAAGTGATTTATTAAATCAATTTAACTTAAAATGATTTAACTGCACAAGTGTGGACGTAGTCTTAGGGTTGAGTAATTGTTTTGGCCAGTCTGATCCACAATGATTAGTAATTTGCAGAATCATTCCCAGTAAGAGTAGGGTGCTGGGATCTGGCTATCCACCTTCACAGAATATACAGCAAAATTAAGTAAAACTTGAGAAATAAGTATAGAGGATTTTATGGAATGTCAAAGTGAAGATAGTGTTATTTTAGCATGTTGGTCCCAGAATATTAAAGAGAGAGGGTAGACAAGGTAGCATGTTTTACTGGACCAATTTCTACTGCTGGAAGAGACAAGTTTTTGAGCTACATCAAACTGACCTGAGGAGCAGACCCGTGAAGCTCGAAAGCTCATCTCTTTCATAAACAGAAGATGATTTAATAAAATATATTACCTCAACCAGCTTGTCTCTTAAATTGTGGGTACTAGTATCTTAGATATTGAACTGAAACTGCATCACCTATTAAAAAACAAATATAAATAGAAAATCAACAATCTAAGCAGTTTATATCTGTGCCTTTTGCTTTTTCTATTTAAATAACTTCACCACAGAGTATTTCTTGGGAAATAATGACTAGCCAGGGTTCTACAGACTTATATCTATTTTCTTTTGGTTGATTTGCTCCAAAGGGGTAGCTGTGCTAGTCTAGTTCAGCAAAACAGGTGCCAAAGGACTCCTTGCTTCTTTTGGTTGAGAAGAGGGTAGAGAAAGAGGAAACCCTGGAACTAAATTTTAAAAATTCCAAAGCATGTGTGTTATACTGGCAAACTACATGCCAGCTCCTTCCAAGGTTTTAGACTTCTGCTGAGCATGGAGGCTATGTCTACACCTGCAAATTAGTTCAAATTAAGGAGGCTTAATTTGAACTAACTTAATCCCTGTCTACACCAGAATTCATTAGTACGAATTACGGAATTCCTTAATTCAAACTAATGAAAGCTTATTTCGAACTAGTAAGACCTGCCCTTTGGGTCAAACTAAGCCCTTAATTCGATCCTTAGTTCAAAATTGGCACAGTGTGGACATTTAAGTCCACTTTGTTACTTCAAACTAAGGGTACTTAGTTCACATTAACAAAATAGGTTAAGTCGAGTTAAATGAAATTCAACTTAGTCCATGTTGTTAATTTGAACTAATAAACTCAAATGTAGTTCAAACTACATTTGAACTTATTAGTTCGAATTAACAAATTCAAGTTAAGTTTGGGAAGTATAGACATAGCCAGACAAATTTATTGCTGTTTTTACCTATGCGTTAATATAATTAAAATGAGTGTTCAACTTATAATAATGTGTTTAGTGTTTAGCCTTTATAATATGCTTGTAAATTGCTGCATGCATTAATCTGACTTATAATATCTTCATTACATATTATAAGATAATATTAACTTTTCACTTTATAGCTATAAAAACTGTGATCCCATTGAGGTGGAATAGTCTTCTGCCCATCAAAAAGGACTATCAAAACCAAATGGGTGACTTCGGACCATCACAATACACTTTGTCAATTGTCCTCTCATACAATGAAGAAACTATATACAAAAGTGCTCTTCCCATTAGTTTGAATTCAGGCAGCAGGAAATAAAACTAGCTCACAAGATTTTGTTTTTTGTTTGGCTTTGTTTTGTTTTGTTGTTTGGACTGTCACAGAGCTGAAGCTATGAAACAGAAACAGATAGTCTCAGGGTCCACTTATGTTAGCCCTAAAAGACATTCAGAGCTGACAAATGTCTAAAAATGTCACCTCCTAAAACATAGACTATAACTTATTTCTGTATATATGTTTGCCTGCTTTAACCTTGTGATAATCTTCTCATTTCTTTTTTCTAATGATTAAATCTCAGTCCATTTATCATGGGATAGGCTTCTAATGTTTTGGTGACAAAACTAAAATACAAATTTAGCTAGGATAAGTGACTGGTCTCTAAATACTGGAAGCAACCTGAATATTTTATGATCATCTTTGGTATAGCAATCAACTATCACTGAGTCCACTTTCCCTGGATGGCATTTTAGTCCAGAATGCACAAGGGGATTGTCTGCGACTCTCTGGTAAGAGTATTGTAGTGTTTTAGGAGTTCACCACACTTTTTACTGGGTTGGTGAAATTTAATTATAGAACTCTCAAACTTATAGCTTGGCACTTATGCACTGCTGCTTGATAGACAGGCTTCCCTGACTTTGACACTCATAGTAGTGGACCACTCCAGAGAGCATGACAATTTATTATTACACTTACAATTTAATTTGAATTAATGAGGATTAATTCAAATTAAATTTATATATGGCTACACTGGCTTTCATTCATTCAAAGTAATGAATTCCTTAGTTTGAATTAATGAAAGCTTGCTTCAAAGTTATAAAACCTCGCTTGACTTCTAAGTACGTTCGAATTAACCCAGTGTAGCCATGTTAATTCGAACTAACCATTAGTTCAAATTAATGCTTTTTGACCTTCTTCCTACTAGGGTGTCTTCCTCTTTCTATATATTGGGTGGGGCATGGCCCTTCTTGGGGGCCATCTTGCCATACCTTCCATGGTGCCCCTCTCCTAATTCAAACTAGCAAGTCCTGTCCATGGACTTGCTAGTTAAAAATGGGCTTCTAATAAGGCCATGTTATTTCAAATTAACTTAATTTGAACTAATCATTACTAGTTTCAATTAATTAGTTCAAATTAAGTTAATTTGAACTAACCTTCTAAGTAGGACATAGCCCTTGAGAATTAAGAGCAAGAAACCTGTAAGTTTTCATTCTTGATCCTTCTGCTGAAATTCTGCATCTCCTGTGAAAGTAAATAAACTTCTGCGTCAGGTCCTCTACAGTACAAGGGTATCACACTACATCATAGGGGTATGATGAGGACCAATTAGTATTTGCAAAGTGATATGAAGACATAAAGGATAATGTGAGAATTAAATATTATTGTGGTTGGGTGAAGTGTTTGTCATCAAAATATGCAATTTGTCAACATTTGCCCATTTCAAGTTCATGAACTGGAAGCAGTTTTCAAAACTGCCAAATGCTATAACCATTCATACAACTACAGCATAATAGGTTACAAAACAAATGTGATACTTCTTTTTTGTAGCCTTTGTCAGATTCCACCAAAATACTGTTGGTAATATGAGTTAATATCACTCAAGTGCTCTCAATATTGCCCATCAAAAAATTAGGACTGACAAACATGAATTATGAAGAATAATAAAGATTAAGCTTACTCACAGTGGAAAAGAGAAATGTGAGGTAATACAATAAGTAAGTGTTTTTAAACTTGTGAAGAGCATTGCTAACTCAAGAGAGATACATTTTTCACATTTGTAAGGCAGTTCGAAAACCAAGGGCATAATCTCTAATAACTAAAGAGGAACCTTGTAAAGAACTATTTAATACTAAAGGAAAGAAGCATATGGAGTAAGTGAGGCTGTGTTCACACACAGGCATTATTCGATACAAGTTGTGTCGAAACATCTTGTATCGAAATAATGCCTTATTTCGAAATAACTTAATTTGAATTAACAGTTTGTTAATTCAAATTAAGGAAAAAAGCTCAAAGCGAAATAGCAGTTTCAGGCAACAGTTATTTCGAAACAAGTCACTGTTATTTCGAAACAACATGTTCGGAAGGGATTGTTTCGAAACAATCATTTTGAAACAACATTGTTTCGTCCCCACATGGGGTTTAAGTTGTTTCGAAACAACGCTGTTGTTTCAAAACAACAGGTGCCATTGTTTTGAAACAACCATGTGTCATGTGAACAGGGTATTTCTTATTTCGAAACAACCTCTGTTGTTTTGACATAAGAGTGCTGTGTGAACACAGCCTTACTGATCAACGGCAACTGATGCAAAAACTAAACATAGATTTAACAGATGATTGGATGGATTTCTGTAGAAGAAGGAAATCAAAGGTTAGGGTGAAAAAGCAAGAAAATGGGATTAAGATACACTTTTAAAAGGTAACTATGTTAGGCCAAACATTGTCCAGGTCCTAGCATTTGTGTTCTTTGATAAAATCTAGTCTACTTCCTTTTGTTCTCTGCCATCAATTTACCAGACCCCACCCCCCAAAAGGGTTTACATCCATCCATATTCTGCCTGATTCTTTCTGTACACAAAATGTCACACATAACTTCTTTTGATTTCCATAGACACTATATGAATATAAAACAGCAGGACTGGATACCAGGCCACTAAGACTGAGGGAAAGTGAAGGAAGGCATCAATTATCTGATCCTCAATCATGCTACATACTCCAACTTCCATTATCATTTATAATATAAACCTTATAATATCCAACTAAAGAATTTAGAGAGACTAAGAGCGGGTCTACACTGAAAAGTTAGGTCAAGCAAGTTATGTCACTCAAGAGTGTGAAAAATTCACGCCTCTGAACAACATAGTTAGGTCAAAGTAATCCCCACTGTAGATAGAACAAGGTTAATAGAAGACTTTTGCTAGCCTACCTACTGCCCGTCAGGGAAGTTCATTATCTATACTGACAGGGGACCTTCTTACATCAGCATAGTAGTATCTGCACTAAAGCACTATAGCTAGTGTATCATTTCAAATGTAGACAAGTCCCAAAAGGAGACAAGGATACAAACAGAATATAATAGATATCACAGAAATAACAAACATCTTTCATATGAACAAGGGTCTTCATTTTTAGTTTTTATTTTCTTTAACATTTCCAAACATTTTCTAGTGTTTATAACAAAAAATAAAAATAGATAAGAATCATTGCAAAAATTTGCTTCACTGTTTTCTGGATAACTATTGGTGGATGGTAGGACAGAAAAGAACCAATAGATAAATGTAAGTATTGAAAGTAAAAGCAGTTTAATGCTGTAAATTATTTAATGAACTGTATGTTAGTATGCATATCTATCTATCTATTTATCTATCTATCTATCTATCTATGTTCATGCATGTGTATCTTCCACCCATAGCCTTACGTTGTAAAAACCAAATAGCATATCCTTTGTTAAACCCTGTTAATTTTTTCAGTAAAAATTGAAAACAAAGGGTCTTTACACCTGGACAATAAAGGGTGGTGGTTGGATGTGAGACCTTTCAAAACTTTTCACAAGAAAGTGAGAGGCACCACCCCAGAAAAGCCAACTGCCTAGTGATTAGGGTGCTTAACTGGGATATAGGAGAAGCATAATCAGGCTGCACTGCCTGATTTGAAGCAGCTGCCCCAACCCCAGATAAGTGCCCTAACAACTGGCTATTTTGGGATTTCTTGTGTTTTCTGCTTTTTCCAGAAATTCCATCCTGGACCTAAGAAACCTTCCAAGTGATGGTTACATCAGACCAGAATATTTCTGTGAAAAGTGTCAGGTTAGTCTAATGAGTATTTTCTAATTAAAATTTTTTCATCAACACATACCCAGTCACCTCTAATGTCAGATAGTATAGCACTTTTAAGCAAGGAGTCCTGTGGCACATAAAGACTAACAAATGTATTTATCGCATGAGCTTTCATGGGAGAAAATCCCACTTCATCAGATGCTTTGAAGATGGGGGAACTTCAAAGCCTCTGACGAAGTGGGATTTTCTCCTATGAACGCTCATGCTATAAATAATTTTTTTAATCTTTAAGTGCCACAGGACTTCTTGCCGATTTTGGTGAACTAGGCTAACATAGTTCCCCTCTTTGGAACTATAGGAATTTTGTGTGCATTGGAGACCATGGTTTGTAACAACATATATGTAACATTAAGTAACCACATGACTTTACTTTTGTACTCAGGTCCTCCACACCATCCTGTTTCTTCTACCACTTGTAGCTCTCACTTATTGTGCCAAGTCTACTATTCAAATACAAATCTTTTAGGCAGGGAATGCATCTGTCTGAATTTTTGGAGAGTGTCATGCTGCCGCAATGTATACAGAAACAAAACAATAATAGTAGTTAAAATATTATTTTTTATGGCAAAGTAGTGCAGTTTTATGAAGTATGTTACATTATTTGGTTTAATCAGATTATTTGAAATCAGTGATTTCCAAAGCACAAGTAGTTTAAGTGCGCTTGCCAATAAATTTCTTACCCTTTAATGCTGTGGGTACATTATCTAGCCTTGTTCTTGTGCCACACCTCACACTGTCATCTTGTTTTGATACAATAGGGTGAGGACTTTCCATTAAAATAAACCATTCACTGACGTCAGCAGCCAGAAATTTGGGATAACAAAAGTTATCCTAATGGTACCAACAGCATTTTTTTTTTCAAGACAGACTTCTGCATGATATTGTGGTACAAAAGAGGAAAAGATAAAAGACCTGAAATAATAATCAAATGAATAACCATTAACTGCTCTGTCAGCAGTCTAAGGCCTTCCAAGTCTTGCTCTCAACAGATGGACAATTACACTAGTTTGTCTTCCTTCAAACAAATGTTAAAGCTTTGTGTTTAACTCCTGGTACATGCCTTACTGTGATAGTTTATGTGATAAAAAAATTTGTTAGTCTTTAAAAATGTCACAGGACTCCTTTTTTGTTGTGATAGATGTTTCTTAATTAGCACCGATTTGCATTTGTTTTGTTTGTAACTGTTTGGAGCAGTGGATTTTGATCATGAAACCTCCAGCAAAAAACATTCAAACTGATAATTACTGCAGAAACTGCCTTTGTTCTTTAACAAATTGTATCACAACTCTTAACATTAGCCTAAGACCTTCTAGGGAGTGGTCACTCTGAGTAGTTAGGCCCTGACAGAAGTTCAGGAAGGCATGAAGGAGGGAATCATCCCCAAACTCATACTGTAGTTGTGAGGTTGCTCTAAGGAGTCTACTCCAGCTCCATTCCCTTCCCCTGATCATAATACGGAACTATCCACAACATGACACATGTCCCAACCCTGACATTTCCACTTCTATACCCACATGCACCCCTCCTGTACACCGCACAGCCCTCTCCACCACCCCTGCCCCCATACAACAAAACCAATGCAAGTATTACAGGTATGGGAGCTCGTTTTTGGAGTTTGTATGTTGAAACTGTATTCACAAATATTGTATTTAATAATGAACACAAAATGTATGTAATTACAATCCAATTCTCTTTGCACTGAGATCACTGTTAAAATTGACACTCACTGCACTAGAAAGAGGATTAGTTTCTTAATATTACACTTTGAGACTTTTCCCCTTTCTTGGATATGATCTTAACTTAGAAAATTGAAACTGATAAAGACCAAGTACTACATTCATTTGGAGACTTTCCTGGACAAATATATATTGCTTCAAAGGAGGCCCGGTAAGATTACCACATCAAAAATGAAAACATAAAAATTGGTAAAATGTGTATTGGCTTGATTTATTATTTATATTTGAGGAGGTTTCTGGTTTATTTGTGTGTTTTTAATATTCAGTAAGGCTCAAAACAACTCTCAGTGAAGTGAATCTGAATGTCTTCATTGATTTCAGTAGCATTGAGCTGAGCATATATACAACAGGCTCGCATATTTAACTTAGATGTAGCTTTTGGCATCAGACCACTACACATTAGGTATCCCTCTCCAAAAATAGATTCATGATATTCAGTCTTAATGAGGGTCAAATGTGTTATTTTTTTCAACCTCTTCCCTGTTTTCCCCTCCTCCCGATCCACGAGGCTTTTATGCCTGCAACAGAGAACAAAGCATAAATATGGTTCAAAAGCGATAGTGTTCTTCAGAACACTTAGCTTCACTGTTATGGGAAAACATTAGTTACAGGCTTGATTCAAGACCCGCTTGGTGTAATTCTATGACCTGTGTTATGAATCTGGTCAAACAAGATAACCATGAGGTCCTTTCTGTCCTTAAAAAAAATCTATGAAACTGTGAAAACATCATCAAGGGTACAAATAACATTTACAATTTCATCTCAGGCCCTCCGTGAGTTTTCTAGATGTCAAGGTTTATCCTTATTGCCATCAGTTCTATAGGAGAGCAAAACAAAAAAACTTATCTTGAGACATCCTAATATTACAAATCAGCCAATAGCCTGGAAATAGTATCACATTACTACCAAATACCTGCAGGCAGAGCACACAGCATTCATAGATGGTGAGGCCCAGCAGAAAATTTGCTGCAGCTGCTGGTATCTGCAGCTTAACCATCAACAGTAAGGGAGGAAATATGGGCAGATTTATCTAAAACAATAAGATCTTTATAAACTATTTAAGTCTAGGATTGGGCTGAGGTTTGGGATGGTTCTTATTAGGAATGTGTGAAATATGTGCAATTTTTTAAAAAAGGTTTTCATATTTCAGATTCAGTTCTTCCCTGCATCCATCCTCTATTCAGTATGGAGATACAAGAGGCATCTGAGAACTAGTGCTGGCTCTGTGAGACTATGCCTCTGTGACCTTAATGTCAATTAGAGCAGTTTAAGTGCTGCTTTGTCTACCTCAGTAAAGGATCAGCACAGCAGAGCTCTCATTTGCATGGTACCCTTGCCTACCACATCCTCTCCCTCCTCCACTATACCCTGAATACCAGGTTGATTTGGAGTCAGCTAGTGCAGAAGCCACCTGGATTTGTGCCAACAGAGCCAGAAAGTTCATAGTGCATGGGGAATTCTGCCCTGGTCATTTTATGGCCATAATCCAGTCCACTGTGCCACTTAAGTTGTGCAAAACAGCTGGACAGTATTGGAGGATCTGGCCTTTTATTTCGAATGTATAAATGACATCATTTTGAGAAGGGGGGCTCACAAAATTGTGAAAATGTCACTTAGGAATAGAAATTACTTTTTGAGTGAAATGTGAAGGTTTTTTTTTTTAATTTAGAATTTCATTTAGAGAGCCATATTTATACCACAAGCTATGCCTATACTTCAATTATGGAAGCTTAGTCCTTACTAATTTAGCCCTTGACTACACTAGGCTTTGCCTAGTTTGAACTAAGAAATTTCATGATCATAAATGCAGATGGTCTGGCTATAAAAAACTTTGTACAGAGATCTAATGAAAATGCCTATGTAATAGAGCATTAACTGGTGCAGTGATTTCCTGGATAAACCTTAATGTTCCAGGTTTTGGACCCTAGCTATTGTAACTAAGGAATCCTTTCCACAGCTCAATTAACATACATGAAAACTGGATGTCTTCCAGAAAATTCTATATAATAGTTTTCCTAAGAAATCAAATACTTAGACAGATACTAATATCTTAATTTCCCATTACTATTTTTCTAGTAACTGTTACACTAATATAGTGAAAGTAAAGTAGACAGCAACTGTCAGCATCTCTTGCTTGATTTCTTCAGGATAGACACTGTGTGCATCATAAAATGGTTTATTATTATATAGTGAAGGAAGGAAAGGGAGCATGGTTTCAATGGCTTGAAAACCATGGGTTGGGACCCAGAACTGGGTCTGAAACCTTCAGGTACCCAGTTGCAGAGCCCCCTGTTCCACCCAATAGAAGACTGGAATGCATTGCTCAGAGATATATTTAATGGGTTACTGGGGTGATGCTGTCTGGGTTTAGAGGATTGTTTATGTTTGTCTTGCTTATTAATATTTCATATTTGCAATAATCCACCTGTGATATGCCATGTTTGGTGCCAATAGAAAGGGTGTAATCTGCTAGGAGTGATTCTATGGTTTACGTGTAAGTGTCATATCCATATTAGAAATTAGGAATATGTTTGATCTATTTCTGTTCCAAGTTATTTGATTCTGGGGCATGCCCAGAATGGATGTCTGCAACCATTCCATTGTCTCCTTAGTGTCCCATTAAGGGAAGCTCCCAGGGAGAAAGCTGTTATGCCACTAGGACTGGCCCATGTGACTTAACTCCATTTTGATTGCAAGGAGTCTGCACAGCATGGGGAAGGACAGAGGAGATAAAAAGCAGCAGCCCCGACTCCATTTTGTGTTCAGTCTTCAGTCTCCAATCTACAATCAACACCTATCTCTGGAATTATTCCTCTGTGACTGAACAAAGGACTGAGACCCACCTAGGTGCTGGAGGTTTACAAGGGGAATTGGACTAATCAGCAAAATCCAAATTCTTCAAGGACTTGCTTTCTATGGACTCTAAATCATTTGTATATATGTGATTCACTTTGACCCTTTAACATCTCTCACATTTTTTTCTTTTCTTTTTATATTAAACCTGAAGTTTTAGCTACTAAAGGATTGGCTGACAGCATAGTATTTTGGGTAAGATCCAGGCCTATATTGTTCTGGGTGATGTGGCTGACCCTTAGGGGTCAGGAGAACGGATTTCTTTAAGGCTGTGTTCACACAGCATTCTTATTTTGAAACAACGAGGTTGTTTTGAAATAAGAATTGCCATGGCCACACGACGCATGGCCATTTCAAAACAAGGAAACCCCTTGTTTCGAAATGGCCGCCGTTCTTTCGAAACGGCTTAAACCTCGTTTCCTGGTGAAACAGCGTTGTTTCAAAACAGCTTGTTTCGAAATAACGCCAACAGGACATGCTGTTTCAGAAGAACCGTTGTTTCAGAACGAGTTGTTTCGAAACAATGCTGTTTACAGACGTGTTATTTTGAAACAACAGTTGTTTCGAAATAACTGTTTGCCCTTCCTCCCAGGGTGCACAGCGCCCTGGGGGAAGTCCCTGCCTGGGCGTGCCTGTCAGGCTGCGTGGCAGGCAGGGACTTGTAGGGCAGCCATGTCTCAGCAGCCGGGCCCCTCAGCTGCAGGACGCCGAAGGGCCCCTGTGTGGACCCAGCAGGATGTTAGTTGCCTCCTGGGCATCTGGCAGCAACCAGATATAATGGCATGATTCTGGGCCAGCCACCGGAACCACGACATCTATTCGGACATCGCAGCTGCGATGTCTGACCAAGGACACCCCTGCACCACAGAGCAGGTGCGGAGTAAAGTCAAGAGCCTCAGACAGGATCATGCCCGCACCCGGGATGCCCAGGCGCTGCAGGGGCCTGGGAGCCAGGCCACGTGCCCCCACTTTGAGGCCCTGGATGCCGTCCTGGGGCCACAGCCCAGCGGTCTCCCCGCTGAGTCTGTGGACACCTCAGGAGGGCATCAGAGCCCCTCCTCAGGCCCAGAGGCACTGGGCTCCAACGTCTCCCTCGGGGGGCCTCCAGCCGCACCACCACCAGCAGCGGAGGCCAGCCCCAGCACCCCAGAGCTCTTTGTGGGCGTGGAGGCAGGGACCAGCCCGGAGGAGCAGAGGCCCACCACTGCCCCAGGCTCCGAGCCTGACCCCGGGACATCTCAGTGGACCTCCAGAGCCCCCGTGGGTAAGTATGCCCCCCCCACGGAGGCACACAGGGCTGGGCCTGTCCAGCAGGTCCTGGGACGGAAGGAGGCCAGGGCCGGGCACCGGGGCAGGTAGGGCCCATGGTTGGCGGGCGCAGAGGGGCCCCCCTGGCCATGGGTCCTACAGACACAGGTGGCACCGGGGTCACAGGCCCTTGTGTGCAGGGGGGTGGTGAGCAGGGACTGGCTGGGAAAGCTACAGCAGCATCTTGGGTGGGGTGGAGAGCAGGCTGGGCATACCACTGGCAGGTGGCCTCGGGAGACCCCCTAATGCAAGGCAGGGCTGTGTCCAGCTCACCCTCATGGGCACCACTAGCATGGTGCCTCCAGGGTACAGTTCCCAGATGTCTGGAAAAAGGAGAACATGGTCCCTTTTTTACTGCTCTGTTCTTCTTTTTATCCTCACATTCTCTGTCTGGCAGGCAGTTCAAAATACAGGGGTTTGTCAGGCTTTTTACTGTAGGGGTTGAAGGATCCTGGAATACCATAGAATACTGATTTATATGGGAAAGTGTTCCAGGGTGCCCTAAACCCTGATGACTACCCTGGCCAGACAACCTTTTTGCCCAGGGTTCTCCAATGTCCTCCTTCGGGTACTGTCCTGGCCTCCGTCCGAGGCTTTGGGGGCCAGGAGCCCTACCCCAGGGCAATGTCCCACAGGATCCTGAGTCCTGCTAACAGTCAGGGCAGAGAAGAGCAATTGAAGAGGTGTCTGCTGCAGACAGGCTGCGCACAGACAGGGCCAGCAGGCGGCAGGGGCCAACTGTGTTTTCTGCTTCCCTGCAGCACGTCGCAGAGCTCCTCCCCAGGAGCCGCCACCCACGCCCAGACCCCAACGCCTGAGCCCCAGGGCACCCCGGCGACAGAGGAGGGCCCCTCGGACCCACAGCGAGCTCCTGGAGAGCCTGGAGGAGCTGGGCCAGGAAATGCATGCTGCCACCCAGGCCTGGTGGCGGGAGCAGGCCCAGCGGCAGGCGGCTGGTCTCCATGCCTTGGAGTGCCTTGCAACCGCAGAGGACCAGGGTGTGAGGGCGCTGGAGCTCCTGGCGGAACGGCTGCCGGTGGCCATCTCCACACAGGCTGCAGCCATTGCTGAGCAGGCCACAGCCATCAGAGAGCTGGCCGAGAGCCTGGTGCTCCAACACCATGACGAAGCATCGCCACCTGGGCCTCGACGACAGCAGGTGAAGGGCGGCTGTGGGCGTGGGGGGGGCATGCCCCCCCCGGATCCCCCCACAGGCCATGCCTAACCTTCCCCCTGCCCCCTGGACTTTCTCACCCCGTCCCCTCCCAAGTTGATGCCCCCTCCCCCAATTCCCCAAAGTCCTCTCCCAAGTTGATGCCCCCTACCCCGGGCCTCCCCCACATTGCCTCATCCCTTACCCACCCCCCGCCCTTCCCTGATTGTAAATAAACCCTTTGAAACGTATGTCTGGTTCTCAGTGTTTTTATTGGGGGGGGGTGGCAGTGCAGGTGGATGGGTGGGGGATGGCTGTAGGTGAACGGGGGAGAGGATGGGTGTGCAGGGCAGGCCTGGCCCTCATAGCTCCTCCTCACTGAAGGCGACTTGGAGGGCGTCACACACAGACAGGGCTTGCAGGGATGGCTGCTCGCGTATACGCACACGTCCGGGCTGTTCATAGGCCCTGCCAAGGATCTGGGCCTCAGCCTCCCATGCCGGTGGAATGGGTTCCCCTTGCTGCTCACAATAGTTGTAGAGAGCTGCACATGCTGCAATGACCTGGGGCAGTCTCCTCTCTGTGAGGTGGAGGCGGGTTAGAAGGCACCTCCATCATGTCTTGAGGCGTCCAAATGCACGCTCGACCACCTGGCGGCAGCAGGCCAGGCGGCAGTTAAAGAGCTGCTGGCTGGGGTCGAGGGGCCCTGCATAAGGCCGCATGAGCCAGGGCCTCAGGGGGTAGACCACGTCCGCCATGATGAGGACGGGCACCTCTACTCCCCCAAGGTAGATGTTGTGAGGGGGGAAGTAGGTGCCTGCCTCCATGCCCTGGTACAGGGCTGAGTTGTGAAGGACCCTGGCATCATGGGCCCTCCCGGGCCATCCCACATAGCAGTCCAGGAAGAGGCCCTGGTGGTCCACAAGGGCCTGCATGATCACAGAATGATAGCCCTTACGGTTCCTGTATTCAGCGGCCCTGTGCTCCGGCGCACGCACGGGGATGTGTGTGCTGTCCAGGATCCCCACACAGTTGGGAAAGCCAAGGGTGGCCATCCCAAGCATGGTGTCCTGCAGCTCCCCACGTCTCACTAGCCGTCGCAGGAGGACGCGATTGATGGCCCTGGTGACCTCAATGAGAATGGTGCTGGTGGTGGACCTCCCAACGCCAAACAGATGCGCCACTGCCCTGTGGGACTCTGGACTGGCCATCTTCCAGAGGGCAATGGCCACTCTTTTGTCCACAGGGACGGCGGGCCTCATGGAGGTGTCCCTGTGGTACAGGTATGAGGCAAGTTCTCTGACCAGGTGGGTGAAGCTGGCCCTGGTCATCCTGAAGTTCTGCCCCCACAGGTTGTCACCCCAGAAGCGCAGGACGACCCTCTCCCACCAATCTGCACTGGTCTCCCGAGCCCAGGTGTGGCGAGGCACGCGGAGGTGCAGGGGCAGTAGCTCACCCCTGTGGACGAGGTGGATGTACTCCTCGGACAGGGGCCAGTCATCCTTGGGCTCCTCGAACAGGGTGTCCCACACATGCAGGAGACCCTGCACGTGGTCCGAGAGCCTGGGGGTCGCACAGTGCTGTCTAGCCAACCAGGCAGCGTCCATTGCTTGCAGCATGCTGCTAGCCAGAGTGGACAAGGAAGTGAGGTCGGGGCCAGCTTTTATGGGATTGGCTAGCAACATGGCCGCTGATGTGGCCCAGGGAGGCAGCCATGTTGCCACACCTCCCATGCTGCACTGCCCCTGAATCGAAGTAGCAAGCCCACTGTGTGGACAAGCTATTTCAATTCCTGCTTTTTGCTTATTTCGAGGACAGGGTTTTGTTATTTCAAAACAGGTTATTTCGAAATAACCCATTATTTCGAAAGAAGTTATTTCAAAATAACTTCTTTCGAAACAAGCCCTCTATGTGTGAACGTACCCTAAGAGAGTCAGTGGCTAGGTCAGGACTGAAGAAGCCGATGTGCAATAAAGGGAGCTGTTTCTATTTTATTATGCTTTGTGATGACTGATGTGGGGAATAAAATGCATGTTTTGTTACTGACTGGGAGACTCATTTAAGTACTACCCATAATTAGTTTTGGGGAGTTGGCCCTTGATTATGCAGCTTGCCCTGATTTTTCCACATTCAGGAGGTTATCCCAGGAGGCCTGGGTCACAACAGGCATAAATGATGCTTTTTTTCAACTGGGTCCCAAGAAAAAAGTCTGAAACCGTGAAATAGCTCCTTGCACCAAAACACCTACTTTTTTTTTCCTTTAAACTGAAGAGTAAGCAAAACATCTGATGAAAGCTCATGTGATAAATACATTTGTTAGGCTTTAAGTGCCATAGGACTTCTTGCTTGTTTCAAAGGAAGACAGATGTAGAAACTAGACAACTGTGATACTGAATAGCTCAGTCTTGGAAATTCAGTAAGCCAATTGCTGGCATTAAACATACAATTTCTTGGGCATCAATTGCAATTAACATCTTGAATGTTAGCAGTGGATAAGGAGATGAGTGGACACGGTGAATTGCTACATGATTTGCCTTTCTTTCAGACGTGGGAATGTATCAGGACAGGACAACATTCCAGAACTGAGATTTTGGATTGAATGACTTTTCAAGGGGAAACTACTGTTTTTAATAAGCCATTGATATATGTGCACCTGTGTTCTATTTTGTGGGAAATAATACGCGGCTATGCAAACAGCTATGAAGAATTGCTTTTGGGAATAGAGTTCTAAACTCATAAATCCTGGAGGCTAAATTTTCACTGGCAAAATCACCTATTATGCAAGGAAAATCTCGGTGGAGATAGAAGCCCTGGTGATGGTCAAACACTCAGTTCCCTCATGAGGCTACTGACATATCTATAACTTAGTCGGTCCCCATGATAAAATAGCAAAGCTAAAATTAAATTAGACAAGCCCTGCTGGTGCTTTCTGCAACCCCTGGATTAGCAATGTGCAGTCTACAGAGGACAGCATAGAGTAAAATGCAATTTATAATGTTTTTCATGGTCAGAGAATCACAAAGCACATTTACAAAGACCAAGAGCTAAATGCTGGTCGTGCAGTAAATGTGCTGTGAAATTCATTGCTGTCTCACAGCTGTGAACAGCAGAACAGCAATGTCACAATGCTAAAGAAGCACAGAAGGAGTCATTTCTTTGTGAATTACTCATGGAATTTCACTGGAATAAGGGAGGAATATTATACATGAAGCTAGTTTGTCTCTTGTCTGCTTCTGTCTGGACCTTCTATATAAAGGGTAAAATTTTCAAAAGCACCTGAATGAGCCTAAATATCATTGGCTTTCTTGTGGGATTTTCAAAGTGTTGACTTTTAATGAGACTTAAACTCCTAATTCACTTAGGCACATTTGAAAAAATTACCCCAACATTCACCAAACTCCTCAAAACTGTCTTTCTGCAACAGATTTTTTAAAAGTACATCTATCATCCCAGAACCTCTTTAGAAAGGAAATGCTGGCCACAGATCTAGGTTACAAGGATTGTCCAGGCCCTATTCAAAAAAGATCAGATTTTTAGCATCCTGGATATTGAGCTTTTTTGAAAATCTGGCCAGAAAATTTCAGAATTGGAGTTGAATCACCAAGCACCCTAGAATTTTTAATTTCCATAGAGCAACTTCAATGCACCTCAGTTTAATATTTCAGGGAAAAGATTGTAAATCTGTTATCTCCTGCAGGAGTAATTCAGGAGTGGTTTCAAGCCTATATCTGTCAATGAGGCTTGAACGCACAGCTTCTTGCTTGGAGACAAACTGAGAACTCAAAAGTGCCAACTTAGTTCATGTTCAGTGGGACAGATCATGCACTGTACTTGTACCTACTTGTGTTTAAGAGCACAGATTTGTACTAAGAAAAAAAGACACCCAGCAAATAATCTGGATAACAGATTTAAATACTTTTTTTTTTTTAATTTCCTAACTTAATTTTATTGCTGACAGCACTAGGTTTTAGTAATTGCAGTCTGTGGGTGCAGAGTGATAGAGGTGCTGTATCTATTTTGATCTTAAGTCTAAATTCATGTTTCATATTTAACATGCTTAGGGACTTTTTGGTTTGGGGTAGGGTTTTCTTTGTATGCTAAATCCCTGCATCTGAAATACTTTCCTTGCATAAATGATATACAGGATGGAAAAAAAATGCATAACACCAGGAAAAGGCATTCTCATATACAATTTCCTGTTAGTGTGGTTAGCAAGGTGGGTTTTTTTTGTTTTTGTTTTTGTTTTTGTTTTTTTTTAATTAGGAGTTCAAATCTTTTCCCATGGTTAACTCTGCATTACTTGATTTTGTAATGCTGTCCACCACCTTTGGGTTTAGACTTGCTCCTGATATCCAATGGGCTTGTTCAGAGTAAAAGGAGTACTTTTCCTAAAAATACGTTTGCTAAAATGTTAACTATCTTCATTAAAACCTTCAAGAGTAGACAAGGCAAGCTTTTATTTATAATGCATATGAGCTGGTAGAACTGGTTGACATAATTTATTTATGTATGCAGAATTGGTATAGCTGTGTTGAGCCCAAGCTATTAGAGAGACTAGTTCAGTGTGACAGTATTTTTGCTAAAACTGTTTCTGATAGTGTGAAAAAGAAAAGATTTTGATCTTAAACTGAGCTCTTCATTTCTCAAACCTGAAGATGAGTTCTGGAAGTTTGAAAGCTTCTCTTGGTCACAAGCAAAAGTTGGTCCAATAAAAATATCACCTCACCCACCTTGTTTAATAATTTACTTAGACTGTCAAAAGGCCTTTATCAAAGTTTCTTACAAGAAGCTTCTAAAGAAACTAAGTCATAATGGAGTGAGAGGCCAAGTGTTGTGGTGGATTAAAATTGGCTACAATTAGAAACAAAGACTGGGTATTAATGGCTACTTTCACTAGAGCTAAAGGTTAGCAGCAAAGTGCCACAAGGTTATTTATTAGGTCTGGCTGTTGTTTAATATATTTGTTAAGCTTGAAGGAGTACGGGCAGTAGTAGTGTAGTAAAATTTGCTGATGACACAGTCATTTAAGGGTCAAACCCAAAGGAAAAAAGGGAACTTCCAAAGGACATAACTAGGTGAACAGGTAAAACTAGGGCAGATGAATGCCAACATTAATTAATGCAAAGTAATGACCACTAGGGGAAAATTGCTCATGTGCCTAATAGGAGTCTACATTTATTAGGTCAGCCCAGGAAAGGAAGGTATGTATCACTCTGGACTGCTCAAGGAAGACCAATCCTCCATGTGTAGTTGTGGTCAAAAAAGCATAGAAGATGATATGGTGCATATGTAATAGGATGATGAATAATAATTTGTAGATATTGTAATTTTATTGTATAAACTAAAGATTCACCCTCATCTGTAATACTACGTGCAGTATGTTTACTGCTTCAGAAGGGTGAGTCTTAAGAAAATAGTTTATTTCTAACAGTAGTTTTCCAAGTTGTAATAATTTTAGTGGGTTTCACTATTCTACATATTTTCATACCAAAACAAAAGAGTTAACTTATAAAAGTAAGGTAATTCATTGGTCATTTCCAAAGGGGTAGCCATGTTAGTCTAGTTCAGCAAAAAAAAAAAAAAAACCCAAGGAGTCCTATGGCACTTAAAGACTAAAAAATGTATTCATCGCATGAGCTTGATTTGCTGTTACAGTGTGACTTGATCCCACCACTTACACTTCCCTGCATTTATTTTCATCCCATTCTGTAAGTTCCCCCATATTCAAAGCACTGACGAAGTGGGATTTTCTCCCATGAAAGCTCATGTGATAAATAAATGTGTTAGGCTGTGTTCACACACAGCCCATTATCTCGATAGGGTTGTTCCGGAACAACCAGAGACCGGAACAACCCCAATCCACAACAACTTATTTCGAATTAACAAAAAGTTAATTCGAAATAAGGAAAAAGGAAATAAGGAAAAATAAGGAAAAAGGCGGGAATCGAAATAGCATGTTCACACTGTGAACGTGCTATCTCGTTACCTGCTGCAGGGGGCTGCAGCCCCCTGGGGGTGAGCCGCTGCTGCGGCTCACCCTGCAGCCCAGAAAGGGGGCTGCAGCCCCAGAAAGGGGGCTGCAGCCACCGGTGGGGGGGGGTGAGCTGCTGTGGGGTGGCTCAGCCCTCTGCCAGAG
>ML681993.1:2266415-2284349 GCA_007922195.1 Podocnemis expansa | reverse complement strand
GGCACCGACGGGGTTCAGCGCAGCCCAGTGCTGATCCCGCTAGCTTAAAGCCCGGGCTGCCCCCAAACCCGCCGCATTGTTCCGAAGCAAGTTGTTCCGCATTGTTCCGAAGCAAGTTGTTCCGCGAGGACGTTGTTTCGTCCTCGCATGAGGTTTAGCTTGTTTTGGAACAACACGGTTGTATCGGAACAACGGTTCCCGTTGTTCCGATACAACCGTGCGTCGTGTGAACAGCTGAAACCTTGTTCCGGAACAACCTCCGTTGTTCCGGAACAAGGGGTCTGTGTGAACACAGCCTTAGTCTTTAAGTGCCACAGGACTCTTTGCTTGTGTAATTCATTGGTGACACTCTAGTTTACTGCTTAGCAGTGTAGTAAATTTGGTAATAGGTTTATTCTTTTACCAGCCATCCCTACATGAGGTTTCACATAGTATGGTGGAAAAATCATATAATGGCTTTGCGTGTCTGATCATTGCTTCATTTTATTATGTGTTAGTGAAATTCTGTTCCCATGTAACAGGTTTACAGAAACTTTTTGGTTGTTTTGGTTTTATTGTTGGGTTTGTTTATTTGTTTTTTTTTTCCCTCTTCTCTTTTCATCAGTAAAGGTGCTAGCATTCCAAATATGGACTATGTGTCAAGTGTGTTAGCCAGAAAGCTATCTTGTTTGCCAGGAAGACTCTTGCTCCACGAAGAATTCTTTGTACAGTAAGTAGGTAGCCTACCTTTAGTCATACCACCTTCAGGCTGTGATCTTTTTAGATCACACACACACCAAGCAGGTTCAAAATTGCGCAGCACTTACCTGAAAGACTTCCAGAGAAAATCTAGCATATTAGAAGGAGTGGTGCAGACAGCATTCTTCTGTCTGGCTCACCATTCAATCAGCCTGGTGTCAGAAGCAGTGTGAAAGATGTCAGGGCAGATTTCTTCAGTCAAGATAAAACTGTGTTCAGTGCAAGACTAAAGGGTGTGAAGCAGGAGAAAGTTGTTCTGAACCAACTTTGTGTTCTCCTTGTGCAAGGGCCATTTTACCACAAGGCCAATACTTGGCATAAAGCAGAGCAGCCTCGGAGGTTTATATGCCCAGGTGCTTATGGAGTAAAGATGCTATTTTAATCATTAAGAATTGCTGGATTATAGAGACTTCCCTGAAACACTCTTTTCTCTGGACAAATCCCATATGATACGTACTGAGAAGAAGAAACATGAGTTGTGAGGGGAAATCCTCCACTGGCCAGTTAATCTTTCAGTGGCTGCTGTGCATCCCCAGAGTAGCAAAAAGCAACTTCAGTTGATCAGAGAACCCTGTGGTCTATTGACTGTCAGAGGCAGTGGAAGAGCTGTTATGATTCTTAATCAGTCTTTAATTCATGTCATAACATCTCTTCTTACCCCATACTTCTCTATTTGATTAATAAATTTATTATTATTTATTAATGGAGGATTTGTGTGCAATTTTTTTTAAAAAGTGTTTGAAATCAGTACCCACCAGATAACTTACATCTTTGGCATTATTAATGTGATTATCCAATTTGACATCCAGTATATTCATAGGTCTTTAAATTTCACTCATTTTAGCCCTATATTGAGCCCAATAACTTGTGTTTGTTGAAAAATTAAGACTCCACTGCTTCCTTCTGTAACTTGGTCCAGTAGTTAATAACATTCACTGGGGGTGACACTCCCTCAGAAAAAGACCCAGGGCCTGGGCCCTGCCCCAGCCCCAATCCAGGGCCCGAGACCAATCCAGTCCCAGGGCCCTGAGCAGGTCCCGAATCGGGCTCCTGCCGCCAACAGCCCAGCTCCAGATCCCCAGAATGGGGACAGGGCTGGTAAGGTGGCTGCTGCCATGGGCAGCCTGGCTCCAGATCCCCAGATGGTGACAGGACTTGGTAAGGCAGCCGCAACCACAGGCAGTCCAGCTTCAGATCACCGGCTTGAGCCAGGGCCAGATCAGGCTTCTACCACTCAGGGCACTGGTGCTGGGACTCAAGGCATGTGCCCCCCTGTGCCCAGCACCAGCAAGGTCACTGACCTTCACTTTTTAAAGGAATGCTTGACTTCTAATTTGGTTGATTTGGCTTCAAATTACCTATTGCAGGCCTTGGTTCCTGTATGTCTTTCTTTGCTACACTGGTGAACCCTTTAGTATCCAGTAAAACAAGCAAGAACTCCTGTGGCACTTTTAAAGACTAGTAAATTTATTTATCACATAAGCTCTCATGGGCATCATTCCACTTCTTCAGAAGCATGAAATGGAAACTGCAGTATGTCAAGTATATAGACATGCGGAAAAGAGTGGTGCATATGAAGAAGTGGGATCATAGGCTATGTCTACACACATGTCATTATTTTGAAATAAGTTAATTCAAATTAAGAAAATGTTAATTCAAATTAAGGAAAAGCCTGCTATCGAAACAGCTGTTATTTTGAAATGGTTAGTTCGAAATAAGGCCGTTTGGACATATTGTTTCAAAACAGTTGTTTCAAAACAACATGTCCAAACGGCCTTATTTTGAAATAACCATTTTGAAATAACAGCCGTTTCAAAATGAATGGGGTTTAAGCTGTTTCAAAACAACAGTTCTTATTTTGAAATGACGGATCCCGTCATTTCGAAATAAGAAAACGTCATGTGGACCTAATCTCTTTTATTTCGAAATAACCAGTGGTATTTTGAAATAAAAGAGATGTGTAGACATACCCATAGCCACAAAAGCTTATGAAATAAATTAATTGGTTATTCTATAAGGCTATGTCTACACTAGGGTTTAAAGTCAACTTAAGTAGGCATTTCACCTTATACATTGGACAAACAGGACGATCGCTCCATAAGAGACTGAATGAGCACAGAGCTGATATCAGAAATCAAAGAACAAAGAAACCAGTTGCTGAGCACTTCCCTCTTCCTAATCACTCGATGATGGATTTGTTAACGACTGTCATTAGAGATGTACCTGGGACATCAAGACTTCAAAGGGAAACAGCTGAACTCAAATTAATATGCAAGCTAAATTCTGTGAAAGCAGGACTCAATCGAGACTATGTGTTCTTTTCCCATTACAAAGGGTAATTTGACTTCAGGCTTCCCATGGTTTGAGCCTGTAAACTGCTCTGATTTTCTGTTACTTTATGACCTGATCCTATGTTTTACACCCCCTTGTATTTAGTTTCATTCCTTTCTGTAAGTTCACCCATCTTTGAAGCATCTGAGGAAGTGGGATCTTCTCCCACGAAAGCTCATGCAAAAAATAAATCTGTTAGTCTTAAAGTGCCACACAACTCCTTGTTGTTTTTTTTACTGGACTAGACTAACACGGCTATCCCTTTTGAAATTGACATCTTGCTTAAGTCAACGTAATAACCCCTACCCTGTAAGTCGATTTAAGCCTTTAAGTTTACTTTACAGGGCAGGAAGTGTTGGGATCCACTCTCTGCCCTGCTCCCAGTTCTGATTAGGGTACTGGAGCCCAATCTGGATCTGAGGGCCCCATCTGGCCCCAGCTGCCAGTGGATCCAGCTCCCAGCCCCTTGAAGCAGGCACTGTGGGCTTGGATCAGGGGGCTGGGACCCTGATTGGGTGGGGGCTTGGAAATGGCTCCTGCCACTAGCAGCGAGCAGCTGAGAGCCCGATCTGGCCCCCAACCCCTTGCCACTAGGAGCCAGCTCCTGCTACCCGCAGCAAGGGGTGGGAGCCCAATCTGGCTCTGAGCCGCTTGCCACTGTGGACAGACGGCTCAGAGCCTAGTCAATTTCACAGGCAAGGGCCAGCAAAGAGGGTGGCACGAGCTAGCTCCAAGCCCCTGCCACCTGCTGCAGGGGGCTGGGAGCCCGATGGGGTTCCCATCCACTTTCTTCCAGCCTCTGCCACCTGCAGGAAAGGGGCTGGGAGCCAGATCAGACTCCTAGTCCCTTGCTCCAGGTGGCAGGAGCCAGCTCCAGGAGCCCGATTGGGACTGGGGGTGGGGCAAGTGGTGGGTGGTCCAAGGTATGTCTGCACTGTGTCCATTGCAGACATACCCTTAAGTCAATTTAACAAGGTTGATTTAAAGTTGACCTTGTTAAGTTGACTTCCAAGGGGCCTCCCAGTGTAGAAATAACCTAAAAGTGCCACTGAACTCCTTGGTTTTTTTGCTAAAAGAGACTAACAAGGCTACCCCTCCTAAAATTAGTACCCAGTATATACTCTCCCTGAAGCTATATATAAACTGCAGTGAAGTTACATCTTGAGCATCTTTAGATAAACTAAACAGCTCCTTCTATTTTGAGCTCCTTCTATTTCTTAGTGTAAGGCATTTTCTGCAGACCTCAGATAGTTTTTCTGGCTCATCTTTGTATCCACTCCAATTTTCAACACGTTTTTTTTTAGAAATCTGGACACCTGAACTAGATGCAGTCTTCTATTACAAGTTTTGCAGTTGTGCACTTGGTGTTCCTATCAATTTCCCATTTTTCAGACCAGCTCTGCCATTAACATTGGTTCATACTGTATTACTTTATTTTTCTTGCAAGTTTATTTTTACTACAGTTATAGTATGCCTTTGCTGAAAGTTGTCCCTTCAGTAAATTTACAAATTCTGGTGTTCTCATATTTTTGAGGAATAAATCAAGCGAGACTCACACAGTGCTGTCATGAAAGGATAAATACTTAATAAGAAATGGAAAAATTAATTTTAAAAGTACATTCCTCTGCAGGTTGACTGGCTTAGTGAACAATTATCTCTTTAGTGCTTTCTCTTAGGACAGTAATTTCAATGCTAAGCACTGAAAAGGATGGGTTATGCCAATAAGCCTTAATTTAAGAGGGAGTTTTCCCTGCCTCAGGTTATGATAGGAATGCAAGATATATTCATGGTGACAGCTATACATTTACTCAACATGTTACAAACTATTTGCTGAGAGCAATGCAACCAGGTTTTTTGTCCATGTTTTCTCAGGTTTTTAGTTTATGAATTGTGTTTCTCTTTAGTAACTATTTTTTACTAAAAAAAATTGGACAGATATAAAATTAATTTCACATGCATCCAATGGATTAAAAGATGGCTAATTGAGAGGAGGAGAAAGGTAATTTTTCTTTTGTATTTGGCACTGGTATGATGGCTGTTGAAATACTCTGACCAGTTCTGGTGCCCATAATTCAAGAAGGATTGGGGAGGGTTCAGAGAGGAGCCCCAAGAATGAGCAAAGAATTGAAAAACATGCCTTAAGGTGCTCAATATATTTAGCTTAACACAAAGATTATTAGGGATGCCTTGACTACCAACTGTAAGTGCCTATATGGAGAATAAATATTTAATAATAAGTTCTGCCATCTAGCAGAGAAAGTCATGACAGGACTAGAGGTTGAAGCAAGGCAAATTCTGGATGGAATGCAGACATAAATTGTTGACAGTGAATATTTAATCATTGAAAAGAAATTACCAAGGATCATAGTAGATTCACCATCACTGACAACTTTTAAATCATGACTGGATGTTTTTTCTAAAAGCCATGTTCCTAGAATCATTTTGGGGGCATCTATGGCCTGTATTATAGTCAGGTAGAGGATCACAATGGTCTTTTTTCATCTCAGAATCTATTATTTTTATACATTTAACAAATACTAGAGTGCTATAAAAAGGTGTAACCATTTGCTGAAACCATAAACCAGTGGTTTTCAAACTATAGGTTGGGACTCAGTACTGAGTCTCAGACCTTCAGGCAGGGGTGTCGCTGCCCTGGGGAGGGATCCGGGGCACGGCCCCAGGCCCTCCCCGGCCCGCAGGACACGCCAACTAGCCACAGGCCACACCCCTGGCCGGGGGCAGGCCGGAAACTGCCTTGTGCTGCCGTGGGCGGCTGGACCCGCATCCCTGGCTGGGGACAGGGACACAGTGACCTCTGTGGTCAAGCCCCAGATCCCCAGCTGGGGACGGGGCTGCCCCGGAGACTGGGGGGGTGGGGTGCCAGACCCAGGGCACCGGCACTGGTATTCGAGGCGTGCCCTGGATGCCCAGTGCCAGCAATGCCCCTGCCCTCAGATACTGGGTCCTGGGAGCCCCTGTTGCTGCTGCTGAAAGTCTGGAATGTATTGCTGAAAGATTTAATTGTTGGGTTGAGGGCATAAATGATTTTTTTCAACTGTGTCCCGAGAAAAAAGGTTTGAAAACCACTGCCATAAACTATGAACTCATGTTAGCAGTAGTCTCATTTTGAGGGACGTTTTTATATCTGTTTAATCATACATAATTTCAATTTATTTGCATACTTCAGTGTTATTAGGAAATGTATTCTTGCTATTGTTATCAAACTAGCTTGAGAAAATAAATTTAAAACAATGCAGAAAGTGTGAGGAAATTTCCCGTGAACATGCATCATGCCTCTGGCTGTACAAACTCTCCCTTTGCACAAAGATAGTAATTTTGTGATCTTTATTACTTGGTAAGCAAGGTGATTTATATGGAAAAGTTGTTTTTGCTCCACAAATTGAACCCAAATCTGCCTAGCTCAAAGTACCCTGTAGCCACATAAATGGTCAGGTCACAGTAACCTGTAGTCACATTGCTGCCTCACCTTCAATATGTTTGGTTCCCACGTTTTATTATTTCCAGTTCATTCTGAGAAGACTGTGCAGGAAAAAAAAAGTAATTTTAAAAAAATATATACTGAATTGAGAACATGAATTTAATTCAAAAGATCACAATTTGGTGTAATGACCACTGAAAGATTCATTAAGGAGAGTTCTTGCAAAGGACTGTGTTAAAACTGAGTTTCTCTCATGGTTATTTTTAATAAAAGTCATGGACTCATCCTGGGAAGAAAACAAAAAGGTACAGAAGCCTGAACCTCTGTGTGACTTGTATTAAAAATAATGGGCAGGGAGGCTGATGGGGGGAAAGTTGAAGCCCAAGATGGGGAGGGATGAGACCCTGAGCCCTGCTTTGTGGGTGTGGGGGGCAGCACCTACCATGGCAGTGGCTGACAGCAAGGCTCAGGATCTCATCCCTCCCTAAGCTGCCTTCAGCAGTAGTGAGATGAAGAGTTCCCAGGCCATGTACAGCAGGGTCCCTGCCATCTGACAGCTCTGGCCCCGCTTCCTCAAAGTGGAAAATGTCATGTAGTCTCTGAAAGTCAGAGAATGTGTGACCTCTGTGACATAATCTTATCCTTATGCCTACAATTTTCAAATTTAGATATTTTGCTGAGGCATGCGCTAATTGAATCTGTAGGACTTACAGCTTCTAAAATGCTGTTTTAAAAGGGAGTAGCGCACGTATAGTCTCACATAGGTGGTAAAAAGGAGCAGACCTATGCAAACTAAGTAAACATTATAACAGCACATTGTAAACAGCACTATCTTAACAGTAAAGTGATGCTTTTTAAACACACTTTGGCTTGGTTTCACTTTTTTATTATGGTTCTTGTGGCAAGGATTGATGGTAGTGTGGCTGTGGTACTGGTTTAGAATTTAGGAGATCTGGCATTAGCTCCCATTTATGCCACAGATTCCCTGCATTGTTGTGCCAGGGCTAAACTCCTCCCTTAGGAACCAGACCAAATGGCTGATATTTCAAAAGAGCTCAACACGGCAACAAAAATGTCTCAATGCAAGAAATGAGCTCTTTTTAAATGTGCCCCTACTTGTAGGTTCTCAGCTCCTGAGAAAATCTGACCCTCTGTCTCTTGGTAACACAATTCTTCAAGTGTGAAACAGGAATAACAACGATGATGCTTGCTGCCCTACCTCAGAAGGTGTCATGGGAATAAACTTGTTCATGCTTGCAAGTCACTCAGCTACTGGAGCGAAGGGGACCATGTAAGCATTTCATTACTGAGAGAGATAAGTGTATCTTTCCACTTAAAATTGGCATTTGAGCTTGACAGTTACTTCAAATGTTTCTGCGGATGTTTGAAGAGCTTTCCCGTTGACTTTTTCTCCCTCTGTTTGGATATTTTGCTGATATGATTAACCTCAAGGTCTTGTCTTGATGCAGCTAGATTGTACAATGAAAAATAAGTTTGATCTTTGACTTTGTGCTGAAGTTTAATCTGATAAGGAACTCTACAATTACAGGCCTCATCATGAATAAGGCCCAGACAATCATTCAGGAACAAAAATTTAATTTTTTTACTTTGTGCAGCTCTATATTAGTAAACTGATTCATTTTGCAAAGCTGATTTTTCAAAAACTTTTATTCCTAAAATAGACAATACTTCAAACTTTACTATAATTGCCTTTGAAGAATATGAAGAATTTAGTCAGCTCTGTGCTTTCCAGTCTTTAGACCTGACTTCTTTCCCTTGTACGCTGGTATAAATGAGTAACTCGGTGGTAGACACTGCCATTATACCACTGTATGATAGATATGAGTAGTACGTGAATCAGGACCATTGTATCATTTATAAGCTGCACAGAACTTCCAAGTCAGTCTTCAGAAAGTTTTCTTGTTTTCTAAAATCTCTCTTGGAAGCTACAGGAATTGAAAAGTATTTGATTTGTTTATCCTCCTGATACTGCTTATTCTACCTGACTGTCTTGATTAACTGATCAATATTGGTGACCTAGTCACCTCACCTATACTATCATTGCTCTGAAGGTGCCATATTATATTACTGATCAGGATCCCCAACTGAAACATGTTCTCAGCTTTGATCAGGGGTCTCAAACACATGGCCCGCGAGCCACATGCAGCCGCTAAAGCTATTTCCTGCGGCCTGCAATGACACTGTTTTTACTGATATTTGCAATATTGTTATATGAAAAGGTTTCAGTGGTGTGGCCCTCGGGCTAACGTACTAGTCCTCATGAGGCCCTTCACTAGTCCTCATGCGGCCCTTGTGGTGATTTGAGTTTGAGACCCCTGGCTTAGATCCAATAGCATGGATAGTCCATAAAGTTTAATGTGATCAAGATTCCGTGACACATTTTCCTTTCACCTTAAATTAGCAATTCCAAGAAAGTATCAAGACAGAGTTATTATTAAGGATAATGACTGTGGCTCTGATTCCCACATTAACCATAAATATGAAGAATTGGGATTAAGGTGGTGTTCTGCAAAGAGCAAGAGTATTTGAAAGCTAATTTGCTTAGTTTTTTAGTCGCCACTGATTACTACTTGAATCCATCTAGCTTCTGGGGGGAAAAAAATTGGTTCTTTCTCTAACAAGTTCATGTAACAGTAATCACAAAATGCAGTATCGGCAAAATTTCCATTTAGTATCCTGAAGTTAAAAATGATCTAGTAAAACACCATGATTAAAGTACAATACCAGAGCACAGCAGCATTTAATGCCACTGTGCTCAAAAGGCATGTTTTAGAAATTTTGATCATACTGCAATCTGCTCAAAGCTGTTAAAGTATGGATAATTTCACTCAATTTTCCAGTAGGTTTCTGCCTTGAATAAGTAAATAGTGGGTAATGGTTTGTGTCAAAGTCCTTGTAACACTCCATTAAACATAAAGCATGACAATCTGATCAGATATCTCTTTTATATTCAGAAACTGACTTGTGACTTTGGGAGTTACTCAGCTGCATCAGGTCACTTCACAGTCTAGTCTTTTCATCTTCTAAAAATCCCTATGGCTTTCACATTTGACAAATTTGGAATCATAGCATTCTGACCTCACTTTTCAACCTACATTTGATATAACCAAGTACTGGTACTGAATGGGAACTAGAAGACTACTCATCTATTGGGAGCTACCTCTAAAAAAGTGTTATGTTTTAATGCTGTTTCAAACTTAAATCAGATTCCTAGACTTTTAGAATTTCAGTCACCAAAAAGGACGAAAGATTTTTGACAATACCAAAATATAACTTACACACACAAGAGCAAGAAAAGCCATAGTTAAAACAAACTCTTGTTTGCACTTGCCAATGCTTATATTCTAGGAAGATAAATAAAAAAAATTAAATTAAATATGCAAGTCATAACTCACTTTGTTGTAAACAGCTATTGCCAGGAAATGAGATCAGTATGTACAATTATATATCTTATGAGACATATTGTGCTCTTGATCTGTAAATGCAATGGCTAATCACCTCATACATTCTTACAGTTAAGGCATAGGAGCTTGGAAACAGTACATATACCTGGAATTTATTCCTAGTTCTCCTGCCAATATCCTGGGAGACAATGGGCAAGCCACTCCATGTTACTGTGGCTCAGCTTCCCCATCTATATAATGGGGGTAATGATAAACTAACCACACACAAAAGGGTAACAAGGTTTAATTAAATTAAAAGCATCTGATGAAGTGGAATGTTCTCCCACAAAAGCTCATGTGATAAATAAATTCGTTAGTCTTTCAGGACCATAGGACTCCTTGTTCATTAAGGTTTAATGAAACCTTGCTTCAGGAACTATGGATGGACATGAACAAGTGTCAGTTATGATGGGTCAAATCCTGAGGTGATTACTTGGGTCAAATCTTGCCCTTTGGAGTCCTTAAAACCTTCCTTGTGTGTATTGTTCCCTCCCCTCATAAAGAATACCATACTCCTCTGAGATAATGTCCCCCCTTTCCCTTTTCCCCTGAATCCATAGGGGCTTTTTATACATCTGCAATTCAACACACAAAGAAAGGGAGGAACATCAGCACATGTTGGTCTGGTCTACACTCGCTGCTCTTTTGGCAGTGGTCAAAGGAAGATATGCAAGCTTAAATTCTCAACACCTACTTACTGCAGCGGCTCCACTGTGCTGAGTCAAAAGGAAATGACCTCACTTCAGCTCAGTGGTCCTCTTTTTTAGGTGGTGGACTTACCAGGTTGACTTACCAGCCAATTGAGTGGGCCTTCACTGACCCACTGAACTGATCTAGAAAGATTGAATTGATGCAGAGAATTTGCTGCCATCAGTGTAGACTTGACCTGATAGAGGGGAAAGAAGTCTGGGAACAATGTCAAGAATGACAATATGCTGAGAAGGAATTATGAATTGCCTTTCCCCATGCCCAGCACAGGAATTAAAAGAAAATGAATACAGCCTGAAACTGTATTAATTAGCTAGAGGGCCAATGTCTATACCAAGGAACTCCCCTTTATTGTTTTCTGTGGCAGTCACTGGCAGGAAGCAAGTACAATGCAACAAGGCAGTCATAAAGATGACCTTGCACTCTGGATCTTGAGAATCTGCAGGATCTGTAGACAAATGTTTGCTTTCTTCAGTAGGATGGGGAGGACCTAGCAGCCCTCCGTGTCAGATATATTACAGACAGCGTGGTACAAGTTTCCTCTTGTGGTATTTCCTGCCCCCATGGGAATCCTTAAAGAGAGGAATGATCAAACTGAATCAGTTCTGTAGCCAATAGTAGTTTGCCTGAGTAAAATCTGAGTCAAGATTTCAGGATTTTGCTTGTTATCACTTTTTTATGGGTTTGACTATCCTGTTTGGAAAAGAATCAGTCATATGTGGCATTTGATAGTACTTGAATGACTATTAGGTAGTTAAGAAGGAAGCTGTTCTTCAATCACAAACCAGATTTCCAATTCTCCTCCCACCTGAAACTCCATCCTGACCAAATCAACTAAAATCTCTGGCTATGTCTACACCGGAGGCTTAAGTTGACTTAACCAACTCCAGGGCCAAATTTAGAATTTATCAAGTTGACTTACGTATGTGTTTAAGTCAATTTAATAAAGCCTCTCCTGCAAGTCAACTTAAATTTATAAGTCAACTTGATATGGCACGAAGCCCCGCCCCTTGCCCTGCCCTGAGCCCCAATCAGGCTTGGGGCCCCAATCCAGCTCCAGGGGCCTGATACTGCCCCAGCCACCGGCAGAAAGCAGTTGGGAGCCTGATCCAGTTCCCCATCTCTCCCCACAGGCAGCAAGGGCTGGGAGCCACCTCCTGCTGCCACCAGCAACTGTTACAGAGCTAGATTCAGCCCTGAGTCACTTGCCGCAAAAGGCTCGGAGCCTGATCTAGTTCTGAGCTGCCTGCTGCAGGCTGTGGGGGCTGAGAGCTGGCTTCTGCCACTTGGGGCAGGTGGCTGGGAGCCCAAACTGGCTTTAAGTCGACTTTGGTAAGTTGAATTAAAATAGCCCCCCAGTTTATACGTAGTCTCTGATATCACATTTGATCGCAGGGTAATATTGTTAAGAACAGTGCAAAGTATTTTGTACCAAATGTTTAGAGGAAATGACAAAAAGAACTTCTCAGGTAAGGTTTTAAAATATCTCTGGCATTTACATTTCAAAGATTTTCTAACTATATTTATACTTGTCACATTTCCAGAGTAGATGTAAGTAGAAACATCAAACTTCATTTCTCCAAGAGCCTCTAATGAGCAACAGTGTATTTTCATAAGTTTTGAGAGGGTGGGAAGAATCAGGCTTTCTTTCTTCAAAGAATGGGCTTTTTTAAATGGAATCCTGGCCTGTAAAGGCAGCATCCCACCGCTCTCTGTCACACGGAATCTCTCACATAAATCCTCAGCCTGGTGCTACTGTCCAGATAAAATCAACAGTAAAACAAATATTAAAACATCCAAATTCACAACTAAATGCAATCTGAACAGTCTAAAGTTTGACAGTGTAAAGCCACTTCAACAATTACAGATTATGAGGCTATATAAAGGTGTTTTCATGACAATGAAAACACACCTACATATGCTAAAAGTATAGGAAGTTTAAAAGTCTGTAGTTTTAAACTCTACAGGTCAGCATTCAGTTTAATGCACTGATTCTTTAGTAAAGAAAACCTAATTGTCGCATACCCTCTCAAAACTCATGAAATACGCTCAATTAAAGTCTAGAAGGTTATCTCAGACTTTCAAGCTGCTTTATTGCTATGCAGGCAGAGTCAAGATACATTTAGGGGACTTCACTGTATATTCGAAAACTGAACTGTTTAGAGAGTCTTTTTTTGGGCAGAGCCTCAACTTCAATGTAGCTCTTTTGTGGTTGCATGGTGCAGTAGATGGTGTTGCCATTTCTTGTACTTTCCAAACTAATGCTGCTATTTTTTGAAATGTTCTCAAATATTACTAATGTAAGAGATTCCTTGACCCTTAATGGCAAATTTATTAAATTGTGTTGTTGTGGTGGTGATGGTGGTGGTCATTTTATTTAACCAGGAATATATAAAAATATATTTAATGTAATATGTTGAAACTGTGTGTAATATAACTGGCAATTGTTTTCTAACGCATTGCATCTTATTAAAACAATACTGTATTTCTGGAACATAGGTTGGTGCTAGGCCATACTTTTATCATCTTCTTCACCAAGTAGACCCACTAGGCTGTGAACAGGAGCAGTTTTTAATCAAATTGAAAAAATATTACTCTCTGGTAAACCCACATTACCTTTTAAAATTATTCCTAGGAACCATTACGATTACCAAACTTTTCTAAAGAAAATACCTTTTCTATTCATTTGGTGGGAAGGAAAAAAATTTCAGAATACATTTAGTTTCCCTTGCTTAAGATACTGATAAGATCTGCAAAATTAAGGGAAGTTTAGTTTGAATTAAATCTTTTTAAAACATTCACAAAATTTAATACTAACCTATTGTTCTTATGGGTTTTCAAACTCTTATGGAAACTATCCAGAAGATCGCAAACGCGTACTTTAGTCCAAATATTTGGTGTAACTTGAGTTTTGTCTGTATCCTTTCTTCTTACTGGGTAAAAAAGAGGCTTGTTGTAATTGTACCCCAGAGAAAAGCCATTACATGTAAAACACAAAACCAGGTGCTTGGGAGCTTTCATTAAGAACAATTAGTTATAAACTGAGACCTGCATGGTAGGTCTCTGTACTGCTTGGGTCTCAGCCAACTTTAAAATAAACTAAATGCCAATCCACTGAACTATTTAATATAGATAATATTCAATGGATTGTCTAATGAGCCTCAAGAAAGAGGTTTCATATAATTCTCACAACAATTTTTGTCAGTAGAGCAATTAAGAATTTACTGAAAAGCAAATAAAAATGGGGCAAACGGCATTTCATACTACTGCAATAAAATATTTATAACTCTTGGGACAATCACTTTGTGAAATGAAATTAAATTTACTCTTGAACAACATGTTTGCGTATTGCCATCATACTGTGTGGGATTTGTTTTTAGCAAGTTTGTTTACATTTCATTTAAGAAAGAAAGAAATCCTGTTTTAATAAATGAACATGCTTCTGGTACTAAAGAATCACAAACACAAGGGATTTGTGGAAGGGATCTGAATAAAAGTGACTGAATAAGGTAGAAGTGCTTAATTCTGGGTTGTTAAACTCTGATTCCAAACTACAAAGAGATATTATTCATCCCTGTATGAAAAGCCAGCACAGTGTCTATGCAACAGTATGCTTTGCTTACACTCCATGCTAGAGCTCTGTACAGGGGTGAATTCCATCCTGTACTTCTTGAATTCAGAATGAAATTTCATCCACAGCTCACTCTCTGCTTATCCCCACAGCCCTGAAGCTTCATAGCTGTAAACCGTTAAGAGGAGTACATGTTAATCTAAGGTAAAATCTTATTTATATCAGTAGTCTGAAAAAAATCTCTACTGAGTTTCACTGTTTTCCATTTTCTTCAACACTTCAATTCCCCTCACTAAACTCAGTATTTTATAATTCATATGTGACATTTTTCATATGTCCACTCCACGCAATGTTCCACTCACATACTCTACCTTGTATATACATTTACTATAGGCCACTATTAAGTCCAGGCTTACTCAAATTGCAAATGTAAAAAATATGCAGTTACACAGGGTGGGATTACATGAGGTTCAGTGGTGAGTGACAGGAATTGGGTGATTACTATGCACAGAACAGCATTTTTTTTGTCCTAAGTGATACATTCATAAGAGAAATTGACTATATATTGTCTTAATAGAAAAACTGTCTCAATTTATAAAAGTATGAAGTCTGATACTGTAAATTATAACATATTTTAACAGACACAGGTATACATCATGCACTGAGGTCCTTCATGGGAGACAAATCAGGAAGGCTGGAACAGATGCTGTTTTAGTTACTGATAGAGGTCTCCAGGCATGTACATCCACTTGCTGTCATAAGCACCCATGGTATATCTTAGAACAGAATAGAATAGAATCATAGGGTTGGAAGGGACGTCATGAGATCATCGAGTCCAACCCCCTGGGGCTTGAACCCAGGTCCTTCTGCATATTAAACAGAGATGCTATTTGCAAAAGATTAATTAGACAGAAATATTTTAACTTTAGCATTTATTTTCTCGAAAGAACAGTCAGTTTTAATACCATATCAGAGCCTAAACAACCAATAACAATGCATAGCAGCTGCTACAGCATTGCACCAGCGTCTGAGTGTCTGAACTTGGATAGCAAACTGAGCATTCAAGTTTATTTCAACAAACTGTGGCCTGCTAAATATGGTTGATTTGACAGCTTTTGAGTAATGCTCTCTGAGTCCTCGCTGGTGGGCAACAGTTGGTATAAAATATAAGTCAGACAAAACAGTGAGTGTTTGTTATTCGATTTTATAAAATGTTCTGTTCCATTAGACTTGGAAATCCCCTACAAGATTTAATAACACATATTAATGCATATAACACTAATTCCTTCAGAGGCAGAAGAACCATCTGCAAACAAACAGCCTCTATTGCCAAAGCTTGCTATCTCTTATCCCTGAGGTAATATTTAAATGACACAAAATCATTAAATGATGCTGAGAAATAGAAATGCTTTAAAGCCCAGTTCTTCAATTTGTTGAGCACCCCACATTTCCACTGAAGTTAATGGTTTGTGTACACTTCAAGCACTCAGTTAGTAGGTGATGAAAAGTGTTTATCAGTTGAATACTGCATCATTTATTATCGTGCACTGCTTGAGTCCTCTTCAGTAATTGTTTACTGAGATTTATCTAGCATAGTAATTTACTCTTTAGTTAGGGTCCACTGTCCATTTACTTCAATATTTATTTCATTTGGAGTAACAATCAATAGAACAAAACTATTGCCTAAAACCATCTCTTCATGCAAATAACATGCAAAATTGTCAGATAAATGCAAATAACCAGCAAGAACTGTCAAGCTCTACAGTGTCATTTCAAATTAATCTCTATAAGCAAATTTAGACTTTGTATTAATAATAACAATAGCTGTAATACATTTTTCCCTACTTTTTTCTTAAACAAAATAAAAACATTGGCAGCACAAGACCTGAATATTCAATTAATTTAGACTGCAGAAAGAATCTTCAGAAGGAGAGACAAAACTGTTTCTGCTACTTATTTGTGGAGAAGTATGTACCCATTATACCAGGGATTGGCAACCTTTGCCAACCCCCGTGCAAGCCCTGCCCACTACACCCTCAGTGGGTGCCAGGGATGGGGCCTAAAGAGGGCAGGGCCAGGCCTCTGGTTCAGGGCCAGGGCCAGCTCCTCCCCTTGCCGGCAGGCAGCCTCCAGGTCCTGGCCAGGGTCACCCTTATCCCTGCAGCCTCTGGGGATGGCCAGGGCCACATCTCTCCCCCACCGGTCAGCAGCTTCTGGCTCCGCATTCAGTGCCAGAAGCAGGAGGGGCTGACCAGCCTGCTCCTCTCCAGCCCTGCCCAGCAGGGCCAGGACCAGCAGGGGGCTGGGAGCCACATGCCGCAGCTTCTGCTGGCCTGGAGCCACGGCATGCGGCTCATTCCACCCAGCCGCCCAGGTCTGGGGGAACGGGGCCAGCGAGGAAGCCTGAGTGTCACCGCATACCGCTCAGGCTTGGCCCCATGCCATTCTTGGTATGGGTGCTGGGGGTTGCCAATCCCTGCATTATACTATCTCAAACACAAATGTGTGTGCTGTAACAGAAAATTCCTGCATAAGCAATATGCAAAGAAAACTATGCTGCAGTTTTCAACAAATTTGTCTGTGAAATTAAAATCAGATTATTCACCATACTGTAAATTTAGAATGATAGAAGATTAGGGTTGGAAGGGACCTCAGGAGGTCTTCTAGTTCAACCCCTGCTCAAAGCAGGACCAACCCCACCTAAATCATCCCAATGGTTTGTCATACCCTGACTTAAAAACATCTGAGCAAGCAGATTCTACCTGCCTCCTGAAGTAACCAATTACATAATTTCATCAAGTTGTTTCCTAATATCCAACCTAGACCTCTCCAAATGCAACTTAAGACCATACTTTAGTGCTGTCACCTACTACTGCTGAGAACAGCCTAACTCCATCCTCCCTGGAACTCTTTTCAGGTAGTTAAAAGCTGCTATCCAGGGCTGCGCCTAGGGAGATATGAGGCCCGGGGCCAACTGGCCTGTGGTGAGCCTCCTGCCTTCCCCCTGCACTGGGCCAGGATCCATACTCCCACTCCTCCCCTGAGCCAGCCACTTCACCCCCGGAGGCAGAGTGGGCCAACTTTCCTGCCCCACCTCTGGGCTGGCCTTTCTTGCCCCCAGGGTGGATCAGCCAGCCCAAAAGAGGGGCGGGAGAGTGGAGCCCAGCATCTGGACTAGCCCACCCCAACCCTAAGCCAGATGTTCCAGCCCAGGGAACACACAGCCAGGTAAGTACTGGGGGGAGTCTGGTGGGACCCTGAGCCTGAGTCTGGAGGGGGACAAGGGTGCTGGGGATCCAAGACTCCCCCTGGGCCCCAATTTACATTGGGCTAGTGGGGGGCAGGTAGATCACGGATCATGCTGTCACAGACTGCTCCCCAGATCCCCTTCACTGTGCTGCTGCGACCTCCCAATTCCCACTCCTGAACCCTGATTCATCTCGCTTTGCCAAGTGACCACTCACTCCTGAGTCAGTCCACTCCAGCCTCTTGTGTGCCGTTGGTCCCAGGCAGGGGGTGCATGCCCCCTGGCTACTCAAGGGAGGGTTCCCCAGCAAGCACCCTCAGCCGCTGTTACTACACCAGGGGTGTGTTCACACGGCACTTTTGTTTCGAAACAACCTCGTTGTTTCGAAACAAAAAAAGCCATGTTCACACGACGCACAGTTGTTTCGAAACAAGGG
>ML681993.1:2231443-2266015 GCA_007922195.1 Podocnemis expansa | reverse complement strand
CACCCCGCAGCGGCTCACCCCCTGCTGGTGCCTGCAGCCCCCTTTCTGGGGCTGCAGGGTGAGCCAGCAGCGGCTCACCCCCAGGGGTAATGAAATAGCATGTTCACACTGTGAACTTGCTATTTCGTTTCCCGCTTTTTTCTTATTTCGAATTAACATTTTGTTAATTCGAAATAAGATATTTCGAAATTAGTTGTTGTTTCGAAACAAGTTGTTTCGACACAACTTGTTTCGAAATAACCCTGTGCGTGTGAACACAGCCCAGGAGCCCCTGTCTGCAGAGATTGGGAACCACTGCCAACCACCACACACTAAAGTCCCTCCATTTAATGAAGGAATGGATTGTGTCCAGCCTCCTTCACTCACACCCTCTAAAATTCACACAGCTTTAGGTAAAACAACTACTAGTTTATTGATCAGATTATAATTCTAAGTGAGAATATGGCCAAGCATGGCAGAATCACAGTATAAGTAAATCAGGAGAAGCCACAAGAAAACAAAAGGCAAACCACACATGCTAACCTAATACTTCTACTTAAACTAACCTCATAGTCCAAACAAGTTTAGCTCAAGGTGTTTGGCTGTTAGATGACTGCACAGCCAGTCTCTGCCTGAGGCCAGGCAGGGCCCATATCTTGCTTGGAGTTGTTTCAAGATGGAGAGTCCTAGCTCAAAAAACCTTTTTAAACTTCCAGGTCTCAATTTCCAAATGGATAGCTGTGTTAGTCTAGTCCAGCAAAAAACAAAACAAAACAAACCAAAAAAAAAATAAATAAATAAAAAAACCAACAAAAAACAAAACAAGGAGTCATGTGGCACTTAAAGACTAACAGATTTATTTTTCACATGAGCTTTCATGGGAGAAAATCCCACTTTGTCAGATGCTTGTCTCAGTCTTTGTTTCCAAACCCCTCAGCCCCTCCCTTTCAGTACTGAGGTGATTCTTTTGTCTTTTCACAGATACCTCCATTAGCATACCTTTGTCTCTGTCAGGCTCACTGCTGCTGGGAAAGACCTCTGTCTCTTTCCTTATCCCTGAGCCATAGAAAGCATGTTACATGTTTGTTCACATGTATGAAGTTGTAGGAAACATATCATCATAGAAATCATGTAGAATAGGTTATTAGCATCCACACAGAAATATTGCATGGGGCAATTGGCAGCAAATCATACAATTCCAGTGTACACGTGAACAGGAAAATCATGTAGATCATAACCCAGGGTGCACACTGCCACACATGCCCCTCTGGGCCCTGGGTCATGCTGGGTTGGTGGCCAGGGAAGAGGATGGCAGGCAGGCCAGGCCAAGGACTACCCCCCACCAAGGCCAAGTGGGGAGGCTGGAGGGCAGGCTGGGCCAGGGATCCTGTGTGATCATCGATCACCAGCCATTTAGGGAATGTCCACACATCTCTTTTATTTCAAAATAACACTGGTTATTTCAAAATAAAAAAGATTAGGTCCACACGACGTTTTCTTATTTTGAAATGACAGGCTCAATCATTTTGAAATAAGAACTGTCATTTTTGAAACAGCTTAAACCCCATTCATTTCGAAACAGCTGTTATTTTGAAATAACACTGTTTGGACATGTTGTTTCAAAACACCATTGTTTCAAAACAACATGTCCAAACCAGGGGCGTCGCTGGGGCGGGGAAAGACCCGGGGCACGGGCCCAGCCCCGCCCCCGGAGGGCAGGCCCCGCCCCCAGCCAAAGGCCACACACCCCTGGCCCGGGATAGGGCCAGGGGGAGGCCGCGCCGCCACCGCCAGCTAGCCCACGCTGAGGTGCGGCACAGTGCAGCACAGCTTAGCCTGGCCCAGCGCGGCCAGAAGCAGCTGCTGGAGGCCGGGCCCGCAGCCGCAGCCCTGGATCCCCGGCCGGGGACAGGGCTGCCGCGGCCGCAGCCAGGCCCTGGATCCCCAGCAGGGGACAGGGCCGCCGCGGGTGGCCAGCCGGGCCCCAGATCCTCGGCCTGGCTGCCGGTGGCTGCGGTGACCCCGTCCCCTGCTGGGCATCCGGGGCCTGGCTGCGGCCACGGCAGCCCCGTCACTGGCCGGGGATCCAGGGCTGCGGCCGCGGGCCCGGCCTCCAGCGGCCGCTTCCGGCTTCGCTGGGCAAAGCTAGGCTGCGCCGCGCCGCGCCGCGCCACACCATAGCGCGGGCTAGCTGGTGGCGGTGGCGCGGCCTCCCCCTGCCCCTATCCCGGGCCAGGGGGCGGGGCCTGTCGGGCGGCCAGAGAGGCCCCGGATCCCTGGCCAGAGATGCGGCTGCCATGGCCACAGACCACCAGGGATCGGGCCCCGGATCCCCGGCCCGATTGGACCGGAGAACCGGGGCACCGGCTTTGGGACCCGGGGCACGTGACCCGGGTGCCCAACGCTAGCGACGCCACTGGTCCAAACGGCGTTATTTTGAAATAACCATTTCGAAATAACAGCCATTTTGATAGCAGGCTTTCCCTTATTTTGAAATAAATCATTTTGAAATAAAGGTTTTATTTCAAAATAAGTAATTTCAAAATGACTTATTTTGAAATAAAACTTTGTGTGTAGACATAGCCTTACAGACATGACTTTCGCTTTGTGTTTTCTTTTCTTTCTGGGGTGGACTCTTGCTTTTGTGGGATTTGTTTGCATCACTAAAGTAGTACTTGCATTTCATCAGGACAGGCTGGTATTGACTGATTCCATCACACACACCCTTCATTCACACATTTTGTTCACACATTTAAATGAAATTCCAGAGTATACACCTAAAAGAATTTTTATCAAGAATACAAAATAGAGTTCAAAATTTACAACATCAAGCTTTGTTGGACATTGGTTACAATGTCCATCAAACTGAGTTAGTTATTTCAGTTATGATATTAAAGAATGGATATAGTGTTGCCTAACAGATGCTTTAAAAGGTACATTCAATTAATTTTATCTCTCTGTCTCCCTACATTGTGGCTACAGAAGCCTGCTGCACTAGCACGAAGACTACAGTTAGGAATAGGAATGCCTTGAGTGAAGTATATGGTATTAACTTATACAGTATTGCCAGTTTCAAGAGATCAAAAATCACAAGAATGGCAAAAATAAGTCCTTTGGGGGGACAAGATTATACTATTTTTAAACTAATCTCTTGATGTTTGAATTCCCCCTACCCATCCCACAGTGAGTAGGTGAAAATTAGTGTTGCCTGCTCTTTCTACCACAGATAGTGGGTAAGTTTTCATCTTTTTACCCATCTTTTATATTTACTGACTCTCAAGTAAATCTATGGAACTTCCTGTGTCCTGCTTCCTCAGACCTCCTGTGTGATCATTGTAAATGGCTGGTGATCAGACATGACTTTCATCTTGTATTTTGTTCCTTTTCTTTCTGGGTGAATCCTTCTTGCTTTTCCCATCCTGAGTGAAATGGACTTGTTTGCCTCATGGGTTTCCTAACTTCCCCCACCTGGCTAACATACACTTGAAAGCTCGGACCAGGCCAGAGCCTTTTTAAATTTTCTGCCTTGCAGCATGTCCAGGCATTTGGCCTAGGGCAGGAACAGCATGGGAAATTGCAGATGCTGTGCTGCCTTCCTGAGTGGCTGCCACCCCGTTGTACTTCTCTTAGTCTCCTGATACCCCACTCTATCCTCCCCTGCTCCCCACTCTCATGCTGCCACTCAGAAGATTGTGGGGAAGGGAAGCATCACAACAAAGTTCATGGCGGGGGGGGGGGCAGGGCTGGAAGTCCCAGGGACAGTATGATCCATCACCCTCCCTCCTACTCCTGTTTGTGGAGCTTCTTGGCTCCTGATATTGAGCAACAGGAACCTGGAGGGGTTAGGGAATGATGTGCCTTGTCAGACACCCCCCTGGGCTGGCCAGCCCCGCCCCCCAGTGCGGGGGTGAATGGGGGCCCCACAGAGAGCAATTCACCCAGGGCCCTGCACCCCCCTAGGGACAGCCCTGCTCCCTGCCCATTCTTCTCTTCTGCAAATTAAACAAGCCTGTTTCCCTTAGCCTCTTCTCATAAGCAATGTGTTGCAGCCCCCTAATCATTGTTGCTGCCCTCCTCTGGGTTGTCTCCAATTTGTCCACATCTTTTCTGAAGTCGGGAGCCCAAAACTGGACACAATAAAGTGGTGGCTGTTGGGGTAGGTGAAGCAGGCGCCCGCCTAGGGCCTCAAGCAATAAGGGGCCCTGTCTTCAATTTGTAGACAGAAATGAAAACATAGAAAAATATAGAAATTGTTCCCATCTAGCAGAGATAATAGGGCTAGAAGCCTAAGCACTTTTCACTCTTGGCTCATCAAGGCAAGCTATCATTAGGATCTGTGCTTTATCTGAAATGCAGATTTCACCATTCTCTGCCCATCACCTTCACATTAACATGCTAAAAAAGCAGGAGCAAGCAATAGACAGCACAACAGCAGGAACTTTTCCAGTGGCTTCAGCTTTTAATTCCTTACTGTGGCCATTTATTTTGCCATTTTTTAATTTTGTGAAATACTGCCTTTTTCTTTTCTTTTTTACCTGTTCTTTTGCCTTTTCCTTTGACTTTGTGACAACTTTTACTTTGGCTTATTTTAGCTCAGGTTACCAGGTATATCCATATAGGCTGCTATATCTAAATACAGTGCTTCCCTTAGGCAATCATTACACCTGTGTGTGATGTCTGTGCTGTATGTCTTTCTTTTGGTAAGTTTCCAAAGGGATAGCCGTGTTAGTCTAGTCCAGTAAAAAAACAACAAGCAGTTGTGTGGCACTTTAAGACTAACAGATTTATTTTTTGCATGAGCTTTCGTGGGAGATCATCCCACTTCCTCAGATGCTTCGAAGATTGGGTGAACTTACAGAAAGGAATGAAACTAAATGCAAGGGGGTATAAAACATAGGATCAGGTCATAAAGTAACAGCAAATCAGAGCAGTTTACAGGCTTAAAGAATGGGAAGCCTGAAGTAGTTTCTTTGTTCTTTGATTTCTGATATCAGCTCTGTGCTCATTCAATCTCTTACCGAGCGATCGTCCTGTTTGTCCAATATATAAGGTGTTGGGGCATTTCTTGCACATGATGGCATAGACCACATTAGTAGACAAGCAGGTAAATGAGCCTTTGATGGAGTAACAGGCTTGATTAGGACCTATGATGGTGTTTGTTGTGTAGATATGTGGGCAGACTTGGCAGCGTGGTTTTTTGCAAGGGTGTGTGCCTGCTTCAATGTTCTTGTTGTTAGATCTGTAGTTGCTGGTGAGTATCTGTTTAAGATTAGGGGGCTGCCTATAGGCAAGGAGTGGTCTGTCTCCTAATGCTTGAGAGAGTGAGGGGTTAGAGCTGTACCTGGGACATCAAGACTCCAAAGAGAAACAGCTGAACTCGAATTAATATGCAAACTAAATTCTGTGAAAGCAGGACTCAATCGAGATTATGGGTTCTTTTCACATTACAAAGGGTAATTTGACTTCAGGCTTCCCATTCTTTAAGCCTGTAAACTGCTCTGATTTGCTGTTACTTTATGACCTGATCCTATGTTTTACACCCCCTTGCATTTAGTTTCATTCCTTTCTGTAAGTTCACCCATCTTCGAAGCATCTGAGGAAGTGGGATCTTCTCCCACGAAAGCTCATGCAAAAAATAAATCTGTTAGTCTTAAAGTGCCACACAACTGCTTGTTGTTTCTTTTGGTAAGTAATTTTTTAGCTTCTTTTATACTTACTATTTAATATTTTTGAGGGGGCCAGAGTCTTATAAACTTGAGTACTTCACAGAATTTCATTGAAATTTGGTGTTTTTCATTTATAGCTACACACCAAGAAACCTCCTTTTCACTTACTTTTACTTATTATATGTATTTGTATTAAATGTCTCTAGTGCACATAAACCCAAGCCTATATGAAAAATTTGTAAGATTTGATTGCCAAAATTTTAAATGTGGTATTTTAGTTATTTTTGAGCCATCATTAATGTTACCACTTCTTATTTATTAATTAATGTTTATACTTTTTTTAAAAATTTCAAATGTTCACTTTAACTTTGTAGTTCAGCATTAGCTGCTTTGTGTTAAGTGAAAGATGATCAACTTACAAGCTTCATGATGGGAAGATCTTTAAAAATACCATACCCAAGAATAATTTACGAGTTCCAGAGGGATAATCATGTTAGTCTGGTTCAGCAAAACAAACAAGGAGTCCTGGGGGGTGATATGGGGCAGTTAAGGGGACTGGAGCCACAGGGAAGGTAGCAGTGGGGTCCAATTGTGGGCCCTTTAGGGGGCCCCACAATGGACCTTTGCCTAGGGCATCCAATTGCCTAAGGCTGCCTCTGATATACAAGGACCCTCCAGTGCTGAACAGAAGGTAATAATCACATCCCTTGACCTGTTGGCAATGCTCCTACTAATGCAGGCCAATATGCCGTTTGTCTTCTTGACAATAAGGGGTACTGTTCTGCAGAACTGCTGCATAGCCAATTGGTCCTCAGTCTGTAGCACTGCATGGAATTCCTCTATACTAAGTGCAGGACTCTGCATGTGTCCTTGTTGAATTTCATCTGATTTCTTTTGGCTCAATCCTCTAGTTTGCCTAAGTAACTCTGTATCCCATCCCTGCCCTCCAGTGTATCTATCACTCTCCACGGCTTAGTGTCATCTGCAAATTTGCTAAGGGTGCAATAAACTTCATTCTCCAGATCATCAAAGAAGACATTAATCAAAACCAGCCCCAGCACAGAGCTGAGTGGCAGTCTGCTTGCTACTGGCTGTCAACTAGACATAGAGCTGTTGATCACTACCCACTAAGCCCAATGACATAGTCAGCTTTGTACAGTCTATTGTAGTTTAAAATCATAGACAAATCATAGCAGCCAGTTTTGACTTCTACTTCAAAAGACTAGCCTTTCTGAGACTTTTGGAATAGTGATTTTATTTAATTATTTAGCAATATAATATATTAGAGTTGGTTATTTTTTTTATCCTTTAAATTTGCTGCTTCTGAGATATTAAACAATATTTTTTTTCTACCTGTATATGACATGAGAAGTTATAGAATATAACATATTTTATGCATGCTTTAGAAATGCCCAAAACAAAGTAATAAAGTTAATCAAATCAAATACAATAAGCCAAGAATAGGTTTCGAATAACTAGTCTTTAGATCTGGGGCACACCATTGTTAATGAAACTGCTCAATTGATTGCCAGTAATAAATACATTTTAAACACAAAAATATGCTCCAAAGAGGCCTGAAGGTTAATATTCAACCTAGGAGATCAGTTAAAATTAATTTGAGGTTATCATCTGAACCTCCTTCAATATTGTTGTTCATATTACAAACTCACCACACAATCTACGAGAACAAACTATTGTTGCTAGGAGTTCCAGAAGTCTGAAAGTCCAGTAATAGATTTCTTTGCTGACTGCTGGTCCTAGACAGAGTGATGCCTACAGTTATGTAAATTGGACTCCCCTAAACACTCTATGGACTGAAACGAAGCAAAGTGGGTGTGTATCACACATCAAGCTGCGGGAAGAATTAATAAAATTGGGCAAGAGCTATTTTAGCTCACAATATTTAAGGCTCCTCATTGTGTAAGTTACACCAGCTTGAACTCCAGAAAAGTAGAATGTAAATAAATATGAAGGCATTTAAGTTAAGTTGAATTTGATGTAATACACTTGTGATGTCACTTTGGAAAGAGTTTATGATGTAAGAAAAGTGGTGCAATGTAACCTTTGCTTCTTTGCAGGTATATAGGTGAAAAATATCTATGCCTTTGATTCTGTTACAAAAGAATATTTAATATGGCTTGCTTTTTGAATCTCACATAATCCTCATGGTGAATTCCATGTGATAACTCTGGTTCCTTATTTCTATATATCCCTCCCTTAAAATTATTTGTTTTGTTAGAGTTTGTACACATATGTAGTAAAGAGGAGAGCCCTTGACCCCGAACAGCTGAAAGAGGGATTTTTAAAAGCACTTACGTGATTTAGGTCTGTACCTTCAAATGATTTGCAATGAGAATTAGATGTCTCACTCACCTCCATGTATTTTTTTTAAAGAAAAATTTGTCTGAATCTATAAATGGACATAAACTGAGAGAGATCTGAGATCCATAGTCTCATTCATCCACCAAACATCAGTCCAGAGATCCTTTGGTTTCCCATCTATTTGCCACATTTTAAGGTCATGCATGTTGAACCCCTGGTTCACGATGTGACTGGGATGGACCAGCGACACCCACCAATGAGACAGACACCAGTTCAATTAAACAAAAAAAAACTACTTTTATAGTGACACCTTAAACACCTTTAACCACTTAACAGTGTAAAACAAGGAGATCTATACAAAAACACTTGTAATCAACTAACAATATGAAGCAAAAATCTATATAGGATACTTATAACCAACTAATAGCATAAAGCAAAATCTAAATGAACACTTATAACTAAATGACAATATAAAGCTAAAAAGCTATGCAAAGCACTTATAACCAAGTAACAGTGTGGAGCAAGAGTCTATATAAAGCACCTGTAAAACACCTCCAGCCAAACAACAGGATAAAGTATGAGAGTCTATGCAAAACACTTACAACCTACAAAAGTACTTATAGTTAAATAACAGTATGGATTAATGACCTACAAGAGGGTGGCCATAATAAGTCAAGGACTTTTCTGGCTTTTTACTGCCTCAACATCGGTATAGGCACTGACCAGCCCACCCGACGCGTATTTACCAATGGCTGGAAGCCATTCCTCCTTGCTAGCCAAGAAGGGTGGGCAGCAGAATGAAAAAAAAGTCAGATGAGAGAAAAATAAACCCCCACACTCCCCCCGTGTACACTGGGGAAGTTTGGGGCCAGCAGTTTAGAGCAGAAGCAGAGTAATGAACAATTATACAGTAAGAAGGATGCAAAATACAAATGACTAACAAAACACCTGGCAAATTAACAACACAAAACTGTGCTAGACCTTAAACAACTATATCATAAAAAGATTATGCAGGATACAGAGGAAATCATAACAACTACACAAACTATGCAAAACTCAGGTAAAGAAGCTACAGTCACAGATTATATATAAATGGTACCAAGTAGAATGATTAAGAGAAGGTAGGAGGCCTATATCGATTTATAATACCTGTCCCAGGACCGCAGTAGAACCCAAAGCGAGGAGGCAGACCAGCTGCAGCATCTCAGCACTTAATCGTTCGGCCGGCAATCCATGTACACCCCAAAAAAAAAAGAAGGTCTCGGGGGTGGGTACTCCCTGTCTCAGTCGGGGGATCAGTCTGACCGGGTCGCGACGTGCCCTTTAGCATCCGAGGGTGAGAGAACAACAAGCTAGCTGAGACAGGGGGTTTTAATAGAATTTTGCCCAGCCAGAGTAAAAATAGCCATTTAGGAGAGGGATCCTGGTCAGGACCAATGATAAAACTGGGACCCCAGACAATGACCCCTCCTTCGTGGTGACGGGGGTGCCGAGAAACTGTTCAGGGGGGATAGGAATTCACCCCCCTCCTTGTTGACACAAAGCTAGGGAGGAAGAAACTCACACAGGAGATTGAGGCCCATCAGGGAAGATCGATCCTTAACACTCTTCCCCTTGAGCTGGATAGCCCGGAGATGAGACCCATCAGGGGAGATAGATACTTAACACTCCTCCCTGTGAGCTCCATAGTCTAGAGGGCTATGTTGGGGGGGCGGGGGGGCCATTATGCCTGCCACCTGCGTTGACATCCCCTGTGGCCAACCCGTCCCCCCGTCCCCGAATCGGGTCTTGTCTATGGGTCAAAAATGGTGTTCTTCCTCCTCCTCCTCAAGAGGTCTACGTGGGTGCTGGGACAGTGGGGTGTATGTAACCATAATAGAAGACAAAGTTCGAGAAATAATAACCTTAACAATTATAATGCCTAAAATAAACAAACCTAAACAAATAGCTATAGTGACTAGCCAGTGGCGAATTGAAGATGCCCATGAACCGAGTCCCCATGAGTCCCAGAAACTGTTCCATTGGGACCAGTTTTCACGGTCATGGTGAACATCGATAGTGACTTGTTGAATGTCCTCAATAAGCTGAGTGAAGTTGTTCCACCCGGGCTTTAAAAGGAAACAGCACCTGCCCTTTGCCTCAGGAACGTGGTGAAAGTCTAAGGATCCACAAACAAGCAGATGGTGATAGGCTGTTCAGGGTCCCATCGGCGTAGGCATAGGCGAGATTTGAGCCAGGTGGTCAGCTGGGCGGTGACGTCCCGATGGTCTTGCGCCCATGGGGGCCACTTTGATTTAACCTGCTCCTGTAATAGACTTAAACTGGAAAGTATCGTTAGGGGCAAAAATTGCCAGTGCCAGGTTACACTTAGGGGTGACGCACAATTAGAAATGATATAATGGACCCCCAGACTTTTAGACCAGGCGGGGGTACACACCAGCTCCTTTGCCTCGGTGGTATCTAACCACTCGGTTCCGTGTCCTAAAACAAGGTGACCCAGCCACACTAGTGGCAGTTCGTTTTCCCCCTTTCCCGTTTCCTTTGCCAAATCTTTCATCTCAGAGAGACATAAAACTGTTCTAACCCCAGGAGAAAATATGAACTGCCTAAGGTAGTGAACCCCAAACTTTTGCCCCATTTGAGAAGATGCTCCCCTTTGTGGACCGTCATCTGCATATAAGTCAGTTCCTTTATGCTTTAGCACCTACCAAAATAATTTCCAATGGCAGTTCAAATTTCAGGAACAAGAATGTTTTAAACTGTTGGTAATCCTTACAGTTGTCCACCATAAATATAGCTATTGGCTCTATAGCTTTAGGCCACAGCCTGGGGATCAGAGATAATGGAGCCATTTTGCAGAAGGTCACCTGGTTGAAATGGCAAACGTTCTCTGAGGCAGTTGGATTGCATCTGTATCTCATTCCTTCCTTACAATGGGGCAATCATTTGGCATGTATGATCCTGAAGAGTTGGTATTCCATATCTCTCCCCACTTAGTGGATCATGGGATCTTTTGCATCTCAGCTGGAAAGGCATCAGTTTATGCTGTCTCTGCTTGGTCAGCATGCCTGGATTACCCCATATCTGCCTAGTAGCAAGAGTTTGAAGATAAATATCCTCCAAAAATAGCTACCATTGTTCCTTTTATAGTAATCCAAAAACTTCAAATCATTAAAAATCAATCAACACACAAATCAAATATATTTTTTCCCATCTCTGCCCCCACTGAATGAAATACTGTAGATTATGAGTAGCAGAATTTCCAGCTCTTAAATAATAAAGAGGCCTCAGATCAGATCCAGGATCCCTTTGGAACATTTTTACTTCCTAAAAAGTTTTAGTATGTATTGGGGGATGCTAACTCCCTAAGCTAACTAACATGAAAAGAAAAGAAAATATTGTATTAACACTACTCTACTGCTCCTCACTTATTCACAGCTGTCCTATCACCCGGGTGCCTAATATAGACATTATAGTAGTGAAAGGGAAGGTAAGCCTGGGACTGGGCAGTAAGTAAAATTGCAGAGATTAGGAGGGGATTTCAAAAAGCATCAGAGAGATGTTATTAATCTTATTAATTAGGTGAGACTTTCACAGGCAGTAGTACAGAAGTCTTTTTCAGGAATCTCAGTTACTGTTACTGCATAACAAATAAGAAAGGTCCAAAGAAAAGTACAGTGACCTTAATGATCCTAAGATTAATATTATCAGAAATTAATACCATCTCAGATTTATGACATCTAAATAGTTTTTCTTGGTTAACTAAAACGCCGCTTTACACATAACTGGCAGTCGCCTGCACAAGTGGAAAGGCATGCACTTTCATTTAAATGCACTTACAAAACGTATTTTCCCCTGAATTTGAAAAGCACACTCAGTACATAAGTATTCAGCAGGGGTTAAAGTAAGCTGGAACACCCAGAACAGCATTCTGGGGCCTCCAGATTTGAGGGGCCACCGTTCTGGGCCTTGAAAAATAGACAAATTGGGCGGAATGCTGCATTCTGCCCTGCCCTGGCTGCTGTGCACGTCCACCCTGGGGGGTTTTCAAATTGCCGTCCCTGAGCATGCTCTGATGCACACTCAACATGGGAGCAGCCTGACCAAGGGGCTCATTGGGACACCCCTGTAGCCCCACTGACCAACAGTGTAGCCCCAGCCTGCTCTCCTGACCCTCTCCCCAGCAGGCTCTGGAGGGGGCTGCTGCTGCCTGCCACTGGCGCAGAGACGGGTGGAGTGAACCCAGCTCCTCCTGCCCCAGCCAGAGCCAATGGAAGGCACTTCCCATCCCTGGTGGGCCAGTGCTGTGGGCAGCGAGCAGCATGAGTGTGGTGGAGGTGAGGGACTGTCTAGGCCAGAGGGAGATTCTGCAGCTCTTCGAGGTGAGCCGAGTGGCCGAGCCAGGGCACAAGTCCCAAGGACAGGGCAGGCAGGGTCCCAGTTGCAGCTGCATTGGGGGTCCCTGGTACATTAATGTGATATACCTTGATGTGATATACCTTGATTTTAGCAAGGCTTTTGATGCAGTTTCCCACAGCATTCTCATTGGCAAATTAAGGAAGTATGGGTTGCATAGGTGGACTATAAGGTGGATAGAAAACTGGCTAGATCAACGGTTTCAGCGTGTAGGAATCAATGGTTCCATGTCTAGCTGGCACCCAGTCACAAGTGGTGTGCCCCAGGGGTCGGTCGTGGGGCCAGTTCTGTTCAACATTTTCATCAATGATCTGGATGATGGAATAGACTGCACTCTCAGTAAGTTTGCAGATGACACCAAGCTGGGGGGAGCAGTAGACACGCTGGAGGGCAAGGACAGGATTCAGGGAGACCTAGATAAATTGGAACAGTGGGCCAATAAAAATCTTATGGAGTTCAATAAGGACAAGTGTAAAATCCTGCATGTGGGACGGAAAAACCCCATGCACTGCTACAGGCTGGGGAACATTCAGCTAAGTAGCAGCAGTGTAGAAAAGGACCTGGGGGTCATGGTGGATGGGAAGCTGCATATGAGTCAGCAGTGTGCTCTTGCTGCCAAAAAGGCCAGTGGCATACTGGGCTGCATCAAAAGAAGTATTACCAGCAGATCAAGGGATGTGATCATTCCCCTCTATTCTGCACTGGTGAGGCCACATCTAGAATACTGTGTTCAGTTTTGGGCTCCCCACTACAAAAAGGACCGGGACATGCTAGAGAGAGTTCAGAGGAGGGCAACCAAAATGATTAAAGGGCTGAAGCACAAGCCCTATGAGGAAAGACTGAAAGCATTAGGCTTATTTAGTCTGCAGAAGAGAAGATTGAGGGGGGATTTGATAGCAACCTTCAACTACTTGAAGGGATGCTCTAAGGAAGATGGAACTCGACTGTTCTCGGTGGTAACAGAGGACAGAACAAGGAGCAATGGTCTCAAGTTGCAGTTAGGGAGGTTGAGGCTGGATATTAGAAAAAACTTTTTTACTAGGCGAGTGGTGAAGCATTGGAATGAGCTGCCGAGGGAGGTGGTGGAGTCTCCATCTTTGGAGGTGTTTAAGGCCCGGCTGGACAAAACCCTGACTGGGATGGTTTAGTGGGAGTGGTCCTGCCTCTGGCAGGGGGTTGGACTAGATGACCTATGAGGTCCCTTCCAACCCTAGGATTCTATGATTCTACATGGCCCCCCTTTAGCCCGTTTACCTCCTGATAACCGTCCACTGTGTCCCCTTCGGGTATAAGCCCCAGCATCCCTGCCCAAGCTCTCAACTCCCCCTGCTCCAGCCCTTTTCTGCCTCCATCTCCTCCCCATGCCCCTCTTCACCACCCCACCTCCAGCCCCAGCCCCAACTCCCACCTTCTGCCCCCACCCACCACTTCTTGGCCCCCTCTTCACCACCCTGATGCCTTCTGCCTCCAGCCCTCCCCTTCTCTCCCCCACCTCCTGCCCCTGCTCCATTCCTCCTCATCCCTCCCTCCACATCCCATGCCCTCATCCTTCCTTCCATGCTGCCTCCCCACACCTTTACTTCTGCCACACCCTCTGCCCCATCTTTCCTTATTCCTCCCTAGCTGGGCTAGGGCCCACACCTGCATGTAGGGGGCCCAGACAATATGAGAAGGGGACCCGGAGATTAGGAGGGTTCCAGGGCCTGTCAAATTATACTTTAACCACTGGTAATCAGACTACATCTTTCTTTGGATTTAGATCTGTGGAGGCGTGGAAGCTTAAGTGGAACCATACAGGCATGTGAAGCCGTCCCATTTTAATTGTAGTCTATAGTTTTACTCATTCATGTATCACAAAGTATTCATGACAAGCTCATCGCAGTACATTTATCTTTGCATGTGACTCAAATTTTTGCATGCCACCTATTCCGACCTCCCAAGACTCACTTCCTATAGTGCTGGGCAGGACCAAAATTATAGGAAAGCCATAATGTGACACTGAAGAGAGGAGGCATAGCTATGGTCAGCTACTGTTCTACCTCAAATGAAAACATCATAACAGAAAAGCCTATGGGGCCAGGAATAGGAGTTCCACAAAGCAATATGCTCCTCCACAAGAAGTGCAGAAGGCCTGCAGTAAAACACATAGAAATGAAACGTTCATGGAAGGTGGCTTGGAAAGATTTTATTTTTGGCATTAAACGTCAATTTCACTGTGCACACAAACCAAAGAAAAAATATTTTCACGGATAACGATCCAAATGTACAGCTAGGCAAAATAAGACTCTCTGGTTGAGAACTTATTAGAGTTTGATTTAATATCACTGACTTTGTATATTTGACATATAGAGTTGACAATTTATGTTAATAGTTATATAGCTTTAACTCTCAAATCTACTGTCATTAAATAAATTCTGTCTCCTTCACTGTCTGACCCCTCAATAATGTCCCACCACTATGAAAATTTAAATTGATATAAAGAAGAGAAAATGCTTAAAGCCCATAACTTCATGCAATTGTGAGACATTTGAATTTACACAAATCAGAAAAATGCCTAAATCAAGTTCTGCCAAGCCTATTCATAGACCACATTGAAGGATGTTAGCCAGTAGCAGCAGAGCTACTAGTCTCTTGCCTCTGTGGGAGTGGCTGATGGGTAGGAGAGCTATCATGGGAGTAGGGAAGTGAAGCCCCTTCCAGCTATCTGGAGATATAGAGTCAGGGTATGTCTACACTGCACACCACTCTGAGACTGACTCAAATTTCAGTGCATGCCCTGATTCCATTCACACGCTAATCTGACTCGACTCAAACTGCAGGACCTCAGGATCTGGGCTCTAGAACCATGGAAGGATGGAGGAACTCCTCCCTCCAAGCCTGATGCTCTCTTTCCCTGAGACTTTCACCATCCTCAACAGCACAGAGGCTGTCAGACTGTGAATGGCCCCAAAAAATCTCATCTCTGTACCACTGTTTCCCTTACTTCCACCAGTTCAGCCACTCGGCTCTCAAGAGTGCCTACTCAGTCTCTGAGGGTCATAACCTCATTGCACTAAGTGCACACAAGTGCCCCACTGTGTGACTTGGTCCAAGCCCTGTCATTTGCTGGCATAGCTGCAGCTCAAGCCACAGACCTGAGTTAGAAGACCTGCACACTGCTATAGGAACACATTAGCAAGACTGTGAGTCTCAGGTCCAGCAATTAAAAATGCTCAGGCTTGGAAACACTGAGTCCACATGCCCAGATTCCATAGGACTCTGTGTAGACATACTCTCAGGGGCTCCTACAAAGGGAGGAACGGAGGTGTCCCTGTCCCCCTCAAAAATTATTCAGGGCACAGCCCCGGGTTCACCTGCCCCCCCCCCCCTGAAACCATGCCCCCCATCACATTCCCACCTCACAACTATCCCCCCAACAAGCTCCCAGCCCCTGCCACTGGCAGCCCTGGCTCCCTTGCCAGAGCGGGTCCCTGCTGCCAATGGCCAGGATCCCAGCTCCCTGGCCAGATCCAGTCCCTGCCACAACCAGCCAGTGGCCCCAGGCCCCAGGCTGGCTCTTGCCACTCCTACTGGCCCCAGGCCAGGCTGGGCTGGAGCCAAATGCCATGGCCAGCCCTGTCCACCCAGGTCAGAGACAGCCACCCCCAGCTGTGACCCACGGCCAGCCGCTGGCCCCACCACCTACCTGAGATGAGGGATTTAAATATCCCTCCTCTTCTGCTCCGCACCATGTGCCCTCAGCTACCTGCTGCAGAGCCAACAAAGCCTTTTTGTGCTGCTAGCTTGGGACCCCGGGCATTGGCTTGGAAACTTGGGGCTTGTGCCCAGAGCCAGCAATACCCCAGGGGAGGAAAAGAGGGAGCCAGAGAACCTCCCTTAGTTACCACTAACTGCACTTTGGTTTTCACTCAGTTGTTAATTGTTTGCTTTTCACCTGGCTGGGTATTAGCTTTACTTAGGGTTTATTCTTTACATTAGTCCACTATCTGAATAAATTGAGAAACTTAACTTCCTCTGTGTTTAATTCAGTTGAGACTTCTTTTTGGCATGTACCTGTTCACACACACACTCTGTGAGCTACTCTTTTTCTTCCAAATGGCTAGCCAAAAAAATCAGATCTTGTGGATTGCTACAGCTGGTAGGAGAAACTGATGAGAGACATATTTTTTGTGATGTGATCTTGTTTATTTATAATCATGTACAATGTCCGGTTTACTTTAACACAAGTGGGACCAAACATTAGCACTTATTTTCTTTGCTTACGGCCACAAACTTCTTCAGCCAGTATGAGGCCCAGAAGCCTCTTCTTTAGGTTACTCTAGGTCATGCATTGTGCTTGTCCAGACTGGGTCCTCTCTCTGTGTTGTTTCCTGCTTCTGTTATATACACACACTGCACCCACAACCTCCAGTCAGAGCCAGCCCCACAAAATGCACGTGTCATTCAAATTTCTGAGCAGCCTGGCTTTTGCCTTTGTTGTTGGTGAAGACATGCATCCATGTTCTGGGTTGGGAGGGCACCGTTTTTTTAAAGTCATTTCTTTGCATTCCTCATTTCTTCCATTTTCTCAGTGAAAGGAAGTAGCTAAACCCAGCCCACAACATTTTCCCTATTGAGTAAGGGCGTGATCCAAAACCCATTGAAATCAATGAGACTTGTCCCATTGAATTCAAGACTTTTGGATCATGCCCTGGAAGAATAAACACTTTAATATACTTTGTGCCCTCTATAGGGAGTGTAATAACTATTCCAATGCAACCTATGTTAACAACCTGTGGATAAAATCTGTGCTTTGATTTACCTCTTAACATTTTGCTGAGGTTGTCTCTTTGCAACCCTGGTAACGTGATTATTTCTGATCAGCCAACACACTTGTAAGCAAACTGAGACAATTAGTGTGACATCCAACTGTTTTAAAAGCATTTCTGGAATATCGATTTGTATTAACGTATCTCTTCATGAAAGGCATGAAAATGTTATAAAATGAGTCAATCACATTTTGCCCATATTATCATCTTGTATCTACATATTAAAATTATCTTTCCAGAATTCCATAGTTAGGTGTATATGTTAATATATGAACCAAGCATCTGGTGCAGTGTTTTGAAGAGGTAATACATTTATTCTGTATGAGAAATGCTGCTACTTAGCTGTATATCATTTCTGATGGAGGCTCTCTCTTATAATGTATGCATAAGTGATGCATCAGTATCAATTTGTCAGGGCACTCTGAGGTTCTCAATCACATGACCCGCTGCAAAGTGACAAGTGTTGAAGTCTGGGCTTTTCCAAAGAAATTCTGATGCACTGGAAATGTCAGATTACAGCAACAGCAAGATCTATTGCAAATCAAAGTATAAGACAAGAACTATTGGCTGTCACTGGTACATTTGATGGGTTTCTCTGCTAAGATGTCCTGTGTGAACCTTTATTGTGCATTTGTGTCTTAATCAGAATCAGGGCCCCACTGTGCTAGGTAACATAAGGTTGTCTGTCTCTGAAAGGTTAATAATATAATTTAAGACAAACAGGCAACAGGTGTGAAAGTAAAAAACAATGGACTGGGGGAGGGAGGCTGAGAATGTGATAGGAGCCATGCAGTTATGTAAACTATTTGTTTTTCAAATTTGCTAGTTTCAAATCATTTTAGTTTTTATTTGTAAGGTATACCATACTACCCATACAGCAGACTTTTCGCAGTAGACTCTGATACACAGAGCCTGAAGCAATGCATCCTCAGATCCAACTAGCGCATTCTGTGCTGTCACCTCTTGTGCTTCCCAGCATCTTCAGCCAAATCATACCTGCCTCCTGCCAGGTTGCATTAGAGGTGGAACATCTCTGTTCACTCGTCACCACTAATGCAGCACCCACACATGGCCAGGCATAACAAACGTTAGTATATTACAGAACTAATTGTAATTTTTTGTAAAAATCCATATGTTCTGTTCTTAAAACAGCAGACTTTTCTCTCAGTTTTATTTCAGAACAGTATCAACTAGTAGTGACCTTATTTAGGGACCATAAGCGTGTTCCATATAATCATTGTTTTCACAGAGAGGAAGCAATAGGAAGGGTAAATCTATCATAATAATTTGCTCTTCCCTAAAACTTTATATTACATGTTTCAGTCTAGGGTGAAAGTTTGTTTAGAAAATAAAATTTAAAATGCACCCCAAAACTTCCTTTATTTTTAAATTACGGTACCACAATAAAAATTGTCATGCTGTGGTTTTTGTATTATCTCATTTTCCAAACAATACTAAAAGGACTTTATTTTTCCCAGTGAAATGTCACACTCTATTAAACTCCATGCAATGTGATTTAGTTCCTTTGACTAGGTCAGTAAGGCAGACAATAAGAATTTAAAAGTAATGGTGTTGTGGGTCTATATATTTTCAGGCACTTAACTGCAGCAAACATTTGTAAAAAGATGTTGCAACATAGAACAACTGCTAGAAAGACACAATTAACCTCACTGGTTATTGTCACTCCCTCCATAATGTCTCCAGTCTGTGAATGTCTGCCTCAAAGCAAACTGTCAAAAACACAGCAGAAACCGGAAACTGGTGATACACTTCAAACTGGTAATTAGCCTTCACCAGCCCAGTAACAAATGTGAACTCCTGGATCACTACCAAAGTCTGCCCATGAAATCACAGACAATCCCTTAAACTCTCCCATCTATCTTGCCACCCAGGCAAGGTGGTCTTAGTAATAAATGATCACTTACACAAAAAAAAAAAAAAAAAAAAATCGCAAAATGTTCAGGTTGTTTCCAATCCAAAGAGACCAGTCACTTACCACAAATCAATTTGTGTCTTAGGTCTTACATCAAAGATGCCTGTAGCCAATCTTGTAATAAGCAAGATCAAGGATTATTAACTTGGGAAAAGAAATGAGAGAGAGATTATTACAGGTTAAAGCAAGCAAGCATATGCACACAAATGACTTAAATATGACAGAGATATAGTAATCTGTTGTTCAAAAATTTCTATCAGGATGGACCCATGGGAAACCCATGGGGATCTCAGACTTAATTTAGTGTCTCTGGCCCTGTAAGAGTTCAAACAGGAAAAAGAGGACAAATTTTCTTGTTTTTTCTCTTTTATTTAGCCTTTTGCTTAGAGACAAGCTCTCTTGCATCTGGCATTTTCAAGGTTTGATATGGTCATTCACCAATCCTTTATATCATCATGTTCCTTCAAGGCTCCTTTGATTTTTATAGGCCTCCTGAATGGGCGCCATCTGTGAAGGAAGTCTTTAAAGATTGCACAGTGGGTCCACCTGTGACACAGATGCACTGAATTGTGCATGGAGTCTGCTTTTTGAAGCCTTGAGACAGCCTACCAACTCTTCACACAGCCTACATACAGGCCAGTCACAGCCATTGACCTTGAGTTTGCACTCATCTCTTTCCAAATGCTCTCCATGGTGTGAATTACCTAAAATAAAAGATGGCTGAAGCAATCCCAACTTCTCTTTTCAATGGCCTTTAAGGTATGTCAGGTGCACCATAAGTTGGGGAGTTTGCACATGCACAGGATCTAGGAATACCAAGAATCTTGGGAAGGGACTGATTTCACCTAAGGAGGGTTGGCTTTGCACTATTCCCTAAGGCGACTGCCTGTCAATCACAATCTGGCTCAATATATTGCACCAGCTGAACAGGAACAACCATGTAGCCAAAAACATCTCCCAATGTAGTCAGTTGCAAAATTCCTTAAATGTCAATGGGAGCGAGAACAAGCTCCTAGCAAATGGGTGAGAACTCTGCTTTTTATGATGACAGAAGGTTACATTTAAGCTAAGAGATGGGATTCCCAGGTCCTGTAGATGTTTCCACACCAGCTCTGCTAGTGCAAATGTGCTAACAATTACAGTGTAGCTGAGGCAGCACAGGTGGCAACTCAGGGATGTAGCCAGTGAGTCCAGGTTGGTATATACTATGCACTTACTAAGCCCTAAATTCTATGCTATGCTGGCCACCTTGTTCTAGTGTGCTAGCTCCAGCACAGATAGCAAGAGTGTGTCTATGTGCGCTGGGAAGTAGACGCACCTGAAGTATGAATTTCCTAGGTCTGAAAAACTGTGACAGACTTTACTAGCTGTTAGCCAAATAATTTATGGATTTGCACTATCTATGCCACAGTTCAAAAATTATTTTTCAACAAGAAATTAAAGTTTGGGTTCAGTTTTTCATAAAAAAAATTATTGGAGGGGTTGACAGAAATATTTAAATGAATTGAGCCAGCTTATGGATTCTTCTAGTAAAATGCACAGAAAGTGTACTTGACCTGTATGACAACCCCACAGCATATTTATTTAAAACCAGTTGGTAAATGTGGTTTAACCAATTCCTTAACAGACCAGTGAAAGTATGCTGTTGGGAAAAGTAAGGATTAAACCAAGTTCTAGCTAATACAATTTAAAAATAAACATGGGGTAGAGTTGGTCATATTTATATAATAGGCTTTTTTCAGCAATATTAAATATAATGGATTTTATCAGCTATATTCAGACCCTTGCATTATTTTAACATAGGATGGAATTTCTTAGTGTGTTCTTGTATTCTGAAAAGAGAAAAGCTTTTATCAGCAATATCATGTTTTCAGCAAAGACTAGCATAATAGGTTTTTCACTTGAATCATTCTGAAATCCTAAATCCATTTATAAAAGGACAGATACAGCTCTGTCGGAAGTATAAAGGAACACAGCCTAATTCTAACACTACATGAATTTTCATACAATATAAATAGATGCAAGCTAATAAAAAAAGAAATGTAAATTACTTCAGTGACTCTCACAGGATAACTCCTTTGAGGAAATGTTGAAATGAAATAGTTGTTACTAAAAGGGATGGGAGAAATCCAGTAAATATTCTTTATTTCAGAATGTCTTAATGTTTACTTTCAATCAAAACAGCTGTGGTTAGTAGGGATATGTTTTCTAATGTTTGCTAGCAAAACACACCACTGCTGCAATAGTAAACAAACAAACAAGGAATATATTTGAAAATCTGAATGTACACAAGTGCCTTTATTTTTCGGACTGATGAGAGAAAAAGATGTGTGGACTTTTCTTAAGAGGCTGGTTAGTCATGCAAAAATAGATGGGGTTTTTGGTGTGGGCACAGGGATAGGTGTCCAGACCTATTATCTGAATTGTTGACCCACACTGATGCAGGCATTTGCCATGAGCCAAGTGGGACGAGCCAGAAACGTTAGCACAGGAAGATCTCTCTAATTACCTAGTAGTAGCTGCTGAACCATCCACTAGAGTACAAAAGAGGCAACAGATAAAGTACCCACATGCATAAGCACTTTTTTATTTACAATATCTTGACGGTTCATCAACAGAATGTTACCTACTACTGAAGTTGCAATTTCTTTCAAAAATATTCCCTTACTGGCCTCTTAGACCAGCAGTTGCACCAGCATTAGATTAACTTGGTATTATTATTTATCTTGTCATCTGTGGAAGCCACACCAGGTATGACCCAGAACCTAATTGTGCTAAGTGCTAAGCACCACAGAAGAGACAGACCAGAGGTTGTGAACCACTGTGTTGAGACACATTAGTGTGTCACCACACAGCAGTAAGTCTGACAGGGAAAGCCAAGAAGATGGCTAGATTCAGCCTGTGGGGTAGGCTGTTGTGTCCTGTAGAGTCATGATACGCCACCAAGTGTGTCACAACCCACAAAAGGTTGAGAACCAGACAGTCTCATTAAGCTACTTCAGCCTTCCCTAGGCTAGTTTTAGTATACTAATGACTGATAAGCATAGTATTGCCAACACCAAACACTCAACAGTCATGAGTGAGGCCCCCATGAGGATCCCCTCATGAGGTTTTTTTTTTTTTTAATGTTTTTCATTTGCTTCCTAGTCTCTGAGTCTTTAGGTTGCACTTGATGCATGTTTGGAGCTTTACTTCCACAAGGACATGTAGAACACTTTTTTGAAGGAAAGAAAAAAGAAAAGCTGATACCTTTATGCAATCCCTTGATTGTAGTAGTCAAGGCATCAGGAAAAATAATATGTCATGAGAAGTCATGAGTTTGTGACTTTATGAAAGCGCACTAATACAACATGAAAGCATATAGCTATGCTGAATTGAGTACCAGCTGCCTTGCTGACACAGTACTCCAGTTTTTTTTTTAAATTAGATTTTTAATGGCCATGCTGCCATGCTCATGTGCCCCTCACAGCAAATTGTGCCAGCAGGAGGATAAGAGTGATAGGGAGAGCTGTCTTTAAAGGAAAACAGCGTGGATTGCCTGCAGATGCAGAAAGTCTATTTTAATCTGGCATAGCAACATGCTCCATCATGTGGAAACCTTAAACAACACCTCTTCACCCAAGATAGCTAAATGTTCTACACATGCAGTCCAGCAAAATAAGCAAGGAGTCCTGTGGTACTTTTAAAGACTATCGAATTTATTTATCACATGAGCTTTCATAGGATAAAATCCCACTTCGTCAGATCCTTTGACAATGAGAGAATTTACAGAATAGAAGGAAAATAAATGCAAGGAAGTGTAAGCACATGGGATCAGGTCACACCGTTATAGCAAATCAAAGCAGTTGTTAAGATTCAAACACCAGGGAACAACATACAGCAGAAGATGTGGTCAAATTTTGCTGTTCCCCAGTGTTTGAATCTTAACAACTGCTTTGATTTGCTGTTACAGTGTGACCTGATCCCATGACTTACACTGCCCTGCATTTATTTTCCTCCTATTCTGTAAGTTCCCCCATTTTCAAAGCATTTGGCAAAGTGGGATTTTCTCCCATGAAAGCTCATGCAATAAATAAATCTGTTAATCTTTAAGTGCCACAGGATTCCTTGTTTATTTTGCTGAACTAGACTAACATGCCTACCCCTTTGCAACTTGGTACATGATGTTTCCAAGAGTCTTTGCCTTGTATCCCATGCAATCCCACTGAATTTCATGGGTTAGAAATCAAGGAAAATTATGGCACCTGGAATCCTATGGCAATGAATTTTGGCAAGTTAAGGCCTTAGGTATGTACATACTTTTATAGGCACCTACTTGCATAATTGCTACAATTTCATGTACAAAGTCAGCCACTGGCTGAGCCAATGGATAAAATAAAATAACTCACTTATAACTGGAAACCGGCTGCCAAATACCATGGTACTGTATATGCCATTCATGGCACTCAAACATCTCTACAATATGACTTCAGGGCATCTGGATAAGTTACACTGATACTTTTCAAATGCATTATGTCTGTTGGCACCCTGGAGCTGTAAAGATGCTGTATCAGCTAAAACAGGGACCAAGGCAACCTTGGACTCTCAGGGAGCCTCCTGGCTAGTCTAGACTTGAGGAATGAATTGCCAAGGATGTTATAAAATCAGATTGGAGAGAGATCAAATCCAAGATGAACATCTACATGCTCTAGATGCTTCAGCCCTGCCCCCTCTTGCCATGGCAATTGTGTATTTATTTCACAGCAAATTATACAATAGATCATCAATGCCTGAGATATAGTAATTATTTGGTAATACAATAAAGAGATCTGGCTTCATTGTCATCACAACTTGCTTGGTCTCTTAATTCAAACCTTCCTTATTCTGGCTGTTGCGATGTGTCATTTTTGGGAGTGGCCTCAGTCAGTTACTACAGTAAACTGTATAGGATAAGGACTCATTCTTTCAACTCATTTGTGATGGCTTCTCCAACCAAAACCAAATACTTGGGATGTCCAGTGCTCTGACACAAAGCCATCCCTTACTCCATGCTTGCAGATGCACAATCAAATATACGTCCTTCATGGAGAGTTTCTGATTTACTAGCTGTGGTTTCTTTAGGGGATGCTTAGTGAAGGAGACCAGAACAAGGGCAAGTAATTAATGTGGGTGGTGCAGGGGACCAGACTGTATGTCTAGAAACTGCAGAATTGGAATTCATATCCCAATTTAACAGTGTTGCTTCAAGGTTAAATACAGTCTTTGGATTTTTTCTCATTGCAACAGGTGATTTGACCTCATCTTCGTCTATATGCTGATCCCCAGTGTTTGAATCTTAACAACTGCTTTGATTTGATGTTACAGTATGACCTCGTCCCATAACCTACACTTCCCTTCATTTATTTTCTGCCCATTCTGTCAGTTCCCCCATGTTCAAAGCATCTGACGAAATGGAATTTTATCCCGTGAAAGTTCATGCAATAAATAAATTTGTTAATCTGCCCCAGGACTCCTTGATTTTTTTTATCATGGACCAAATCCTCTGTTATGGACACCAAGGCAATTCCATGGAAATCATTGGGATTGCATGTGTGCAAAAAAGAGGCAAAAGTGGGCCTTTGCTGTCTTTGTCAGAACACAGAAAAGTCCACATGCCCCTTTGCAAATCTAAAGGGTCTCTAAGGCTACTTCTGGGTCAACAAAAGCTGTGCTTTTTTGTTGTTGTTCTTGGGCTTTTTAAAGCAACAATTGTTAAAATTTTCAAATTTATCATAATAGCAGCAGCAGGAAAGTTGTAGAGGAACACTATTTATTGGTACATCATCAGTTAATCCTCAAAAAGAGGGGGGTAAGTGACTGCATACATTTACACTTCTGGAGTTTCCTTGATTTTCTTCCATTGGGTGGGGAACACACTGTGTGTTTTCTGAAATGTGCACAGTAAGGCTTGGTCTACATGAGGAAATTAAGTCATATCAAATATGTTGCTCAGGGTTGTGAAAAATTCACTCTTCAGTTTGGCATAGTTAAACCAACCTAATCACCAGTGACAAGTGTACCAGGTAGATGGCAGAATTCTTCTGTCAACTTAGGTATCACCTCTCCCGGAGACAGATTCTGCAGATGGGAGAATTCTACCTGTTTTCCTACGTAATATCTACTCTGAAGCTATGTAGTGTTGCAGCTGTGCCACTGTAGCATTTCAAATGTAGACAAGGCAAGTGAATCAATAATATTGAAATCTTCCCAAATGTTCATAAATATGTCATCCAATTTCTTTTATCTGAATTCAAATTGTCAGCAAAAAAAGGCAACAAAATCACCAGTTTTAAAACTTCTCTAGGAGCCATGTGTTTTCCTGGCTTCTGTAAAGCACTTAGCACACATTAATCCCAAATGTAAAAGTGGATGTGTGAGAAAGAAAGCATTACCATCTGTAATATTTAATGCCTATTTTAAAGAGCAAAAGACCTTTGAGAATTATGGAACCACTGTCCTTTACCTATCACAAATAAGCATGTAATAATGCTGGAAATACATGATGACTGTTGACAGTGTAAATACCATGTAACCCCCAAAGTAATTATCTGCCTCTCTATATCTTTTAAAACAAAGCCTTATCCTAATATCTAAAAAGTGTAAGTTACATGATAATTATTCTTTGAATTACTTGGTAACTGGAAGTATAATTATCAAGTAATCTGCATGAAAATAATTAGGTATTTACATAGTCTTTGCAATGTAATTACAGAGGAGTTGATTGATTATACCATGTGTGCCTTGTAACAGAAAGTGATACTGAAAAACAGAAAATCAGTGTAAAAATAGCTGTCAGTTGGACACAAATGAATTAAACCTGGGAGGTGAGTTCTCTATGCGTGGAGTAGAGCATAGTAGTTGGGAGAGTGGGTAGGAGTGAAAAACAAAGATAAAATAATCCAAAAATCATTATGATAGCCAATTAAGTCTATTTTCAAAATGGAAGAAGCCAACGGAGTCATTCAAGTTTCTGAGTCAAGACAGTATGAATTATTTTCATAATTCACAATTGCTTTTACATAATTTTCTGCAGGACTAAACATTTTTATCTCACCTTTCCATCTCATTGTCTCATCTCTGTTTGGACATGTTTAGTGAGTTGGTAGATATGTGGAAACAGCAATTGAAACAAGTTGATTATTTAATAACATAGTTGTAGCTGACTTTTGCTCTAATTATACGCTTGTGGTAAAATGAATGTATAGAAATTTTCTTGTTTTAATTTTAAATTATCTTCATTTTTTTGAATATGCTAATAGCAATATGTCCCTTTCGTTGTGGGCTCCTCAGCCCAGTAATTGACTTTGATTCCTTTTATACATCTATGCCCTTTGCTCTTGATTCACTGCTGCAGTCATAGTCAAGTATCATATGGCAGATCATGCAACAATGAAGATTATTTCTTAAGTAGCAAGTCATTATTTGGTAATCATTTGCATAAAAATAGCTACCTAGAGTGAATACATTGTGAGTACTGGAAGCATTGTATATAAATAGTCATGAAGTAAATTATGAAAGAAATGTTCAAGAACATTCTTTATACATAAAGATAACAAAAACAGAAAATTAAAGAGCATCATTTCATACCTGTGTTTGTCTCATTAAAAGGCCAAAAACATAATTTTTAAAAATACTATTCATATCTTAAATTCCATCTTCATTGAAGTGTTTTTCTCTAGTTTGGGCATAGTTAATCATTACTGTGAGCTCAGTAAGATACTTATTTTTTTCCCTATATATTATAAGGTCAGAAGGGACAATTTATGATCATCTAGCATGTTCTTGAGCATAATACAGACCATAGATTTTCAACAAGTGATTCCTGTATCTAAACCCGTTGTATGTGAAATAGAGGATATCTTTTAAAGTATCCTCTTTTATCTTATTGATCTATTTTTCACCCTCTTTTTGCTCTGTCCTTACTCAGACAAATTCCCATCTACATTAAAGGGAGTTTCTCTCAATATATGTCAAGTAAAAATTGAAGAGGGGTCTCAGTATTTCTTTTTATTTAATGAAATATTTAATCTAACAAAGTCATCTTGTAAAACTTTTAATATATGACAGTATTTTTAGAAAAAACTGAATTACTGCAAAACAAACATTTCAGATGAAATATTTTATTAAACTTACCGAGCTCTTCTTATACATAATTAGGGTGCAGTTTTGTTTACGCATATCCTTCCTTTACAAATCATCTGGCCCTAGACCTGTGATAAAAGTCTCAGACTGAAGGAGTGGAATCCACTATGGATTCTCTACAAGTTAGGGAGATGAAATGTCTTGATTTTATAGGGACAGTCCCAGTATTTATGTCTCTGTATTATGTGATAAGGTCAAGCCAGAGGGCTACAGAAGGGTGTGACTATTTGGATAGCAGGAGGTAGGTGGGCACAAGCCTGTCCACTGTGAAAACCCTTCCCCCAGCTTAAGGGGACGCGGTCCTAGACCTCAGGCCAACTGAGTCTGAGGGACACCTGATGATATAACAGAAATGGATGTGAGGGTCAAAGGTTCAAAATCAGGGATTCGGAGGGGGACACTGAGCAGAGAACCCCAGCCAGTGCCTACTGCTCCTGGAAGATGTCGAGGGAGCCAGCAGATGCCGCCCAGAGGAAGTCTGCCCGGAGGCGTGATCAGACGGGGGACCGGAAATAAGGGCCACAATCGCAGGCCCCTACCTCACTCAGCCTCCTCTCTCTGGTGTTATAGATGGCAAGCTTGACATATGCCAGGAGGAGGTTGGCAAGGAGATCCTGCGACTTTGTGGGGCCATGGATAGGGAGCGCATAAAGAAATATGTGTGGGGAGAAGTGCAGCCAGAACCTCAATAAGAGGGGCTGCAACCTGACGCATTCCAGATACATAGGCGCCAGGGTCCCCCTCTCTCTGCAAAAGGAGCAAGTGTTGGGGTACGGGATGAACCGTGCCAGGTACACGCCCGTGCTCATGGCTCTATGCAGGAGCCACCATACAGAAGGCTGTGACTATTTGGACGCCGGGAGGTGGGTGGACGCAAGCCCACCCACCACTAACACCCCTCCCCCACCTTAAGAGGAAGTGGCCCTAAGCCCGGGGCCAACTGATTTTGGGGGGCAACTAATGAAAAATAGGGACGGGTGTGGGGGTCAAAGGTTCAAAACTAGAGAGTCAGAGGGGTACACCGACCAGAGAACCCCGGACAGCACCCACTGCTCCCGGAAGGTGTTGAGGGAGCCAGCGGACGCCGCCCAGAGGAATTCTGCCTGAAGGTGTGAGTGGACAAGGGACCGGAAATAGGCCCCACAGTTGCAGGCTCCTCCCTTAGCCAGTCTCCTAGTCTTGTAGATGGCCTGTTTTGCGTAGGCCAGGAGGAGGTTGGCGAGGAGGTCCCGCAACTTCGTGGGGCCATGGATGTGAAGTGAATATAGGAATGTGTGTGGGGAGAATTGCAGCCAGAACCTCAATAAGAGGTTCTGGAGGAGCTGGAAGAGGGGCTGCAACCTGGCACATTCTAGATATGCATGCGCCAGGGTCTCCTCTGCAAAAGGAGCAAGTTTCTGGGTTGGGGGTGAACCACAACAAATACAAGCCTGTGCTCATGGCTCTGTGCAGGAGCCGCCATACAGAAGGGCAGATACATACAGCCGCCATACAGCCAGGGCAGATATGTGAGTGTTAGGCTGTTAAAGGCCCTTTTTCCTGGCTGCAGAGAAAAGGTTTCTGCGGGCCAATTAGAGACACCTGGACCCAATCAAGGGCTGCCCCAGGCCTGCAAAAGCTGCTGATACCAGAAGGAAGGGGGGAAAGACTGAAGCTGTCTCTAGGCCTGGAACTTCCCCAGTCTGAGGAGGGACCTGTTTCTCCCCTGCTGCAGAGAGATTGAGATTGAGAAGGAACCCAGACCAGACCTCAGACCCCAGCCTACTAGGGGATCTGACAAGCACTCCAAAATATAGGTAGGACTAGTGGTTTGCTCCTATACTGTCCTGGAGGCATCAAAAGGAGTTAGCTGGGATGCCAAGGGAAGACTCCTGGAAGACCTGCCTGAGCTAGGGCAGATTGGCCTCAGGCCCACACCACTGGGGGAGAAGTTGGGACTGTTGAGCCAGGCCCCAGGAGGGGTGATCTTGCCACAGCAGAGGTTGGGGTATATAAATGCTCATTATCTCTCACCCACTATGCCAATCTCTCACATTTGCTATCTGGTCACCCTACTACAAGTTCACATGAAATGATTTCCATCCCAGTTTACCAGCAAGGAAAGAACTTGGTATTTTTATCAACTGCACAAATGCCTAGCAACTAGAAACTCAGTTTGTTAATATCATTGAGCTGGGTGAAAATTTGTTATGGATTGAGTTAACACCCCAATGAGACAGATAAGTGTTTCACCCTTCAGTTAATATAATTGTAAGCCTTAACATTCATCTAAGACCAAAGATTGCCTAGGAGTTTTTGGCTGAAGATTGTTTTTGGTTGGTGGTTGTGTGATGGCTGGGGAAGAGAAAACACCCTTAAACAGAAGACACAGAGAGAGAAGCAGAGGCAAAAGGCAAGGAGTCTTAGCAGTAGTCTATGGACACAATGTAACCCTGGAAAAAGCTAGAGAGTGTGCTTTTGAGTCTGCTGGGGCTTAGGACTGTAAGATAAGAAAATGTTCCCTATGTACTTATTCCTTCTGCTTTCACAGACATAAGACTTTGGCTATTCTTTGCAAATAAACAAATTTGTATCAAAGAATGTACCATACTCCCTCCCAAAGAAACACATTCTCAGGTTCCTGAACTTTGGCTATCCAGTTGGGTAAAACAAGCAAGTGTATTATTAGCATGCCACATATTAACAGGTGGCATGATCTTGTACTTTAAACAGCATGTTATACATTTTCACACTCCATCAGGAAAAGTTCATTTTAAATATCTGAACATGGAACCCAGAACTGAATTTGTAGGAAGGCAATCCAGGTGACTATCTGGGATGCCCGGTTTGGGGTAGGCAGGGCTCAGGGTACTGTTTTGTTGTTAACAAGGAAAGAGAAAATAGAATGTTTGAAATAAAATGATTCAGGTATTCCATATGTAGATTCATTTTTAACTAACCTTCTAGGATGTTCTGAACCTTTGTAAAATCTCATGGAACCTTCCAGGCTTTCTGAGAACAATGTTTTCTTCAAATTTCCTAGAATGTTGTCAGCCATGCCCTCTTGGGTATATAAGGGTGGGTGTCCTCATTCCATCAGTGAGATACAAGACCAAAGTGAAGTAAAGTGAGGGCCCTGCCAAAGTTACTCCTCACCTGGGGCACCATTTGGTCTACAGCTGGCCTTGATGGGACCATTACTAGTTCTTCTGTGATGACAGAGGTCTGTGGTTTTAGTGAAGAGGTCTCTAGTTTTGTTCCCACTGACAACTATGTAGGAAAAATAGTTATAAAGTGTGCTGCAAATTAGGTACCTAAAATGCCAATAGCAAATAAATGTGTACAAAATTTTAAGTGCAAAAAAAAACAGTGTTGGGGGGGGGGGGAAGATGAGGTTCATGCTCTTAAAAGTCAGTCTATAAGTCTGAACATATAAGAACTGATTGTAGAGAACAGAGCTTCACTGGAAAACACTTTCCCTTACATGTTGTTTTTTTGCTTATAATGTGCTGCCTATGAAGTTAAGTGGTCTCTTCTTCCTTCCCACCATACATGAAAGATGATTTTATACCACAGAATTGCTTCCAACAATAATTTCTATCTGGAATAATGCCTATTATTCATTGACAACACCATGCTCATTTCATTCACTTTTTCTTTAACATCGTAAGCAAAGTGTGATGTAACCCCATATTGTAACTAACCCTCCATTTTGAATTCTTTACTTCATTTTGTATTGCCCAGTCAAAGTTTTGCTGAAACTTCATTTGGCTGTGTGAACTTAGTTTGGATATGTGAACGCAGGGGTGTGTGCAGTGGTTAAAGTGTAATTTGATGAGCCCCAGAACCCTCCTAATCTCCAGGCCCCCTTCCTGTATTGCAGAACTGTAACTACAGTGGAGCAACAGGGCAAAGCCCCAGGTGGTGCAGAGCAGCTCAATGGAGCCGTGCTATTAGAGGGGAGGCTTTCACAGAGCTGGCTCTAAGCTCTGCTAATGGGAAGGGGCAACTTTGGATTGGAATGCATCGTGGGCAGCGTTACAGCTCTGCTGTATTGTCCAGGGCCCCTTCATGCATGTGCAGGCCCCAGTCGAGGTAAGCATTTGCAGCCACTTCCCAATACCACATGCATCCGTTATCATGAGAAGGGCTAGTGACCAGTCTGTAACTGACCAAGCTGCAATAGGAGGGCAGTGACAGTGCCACAAGCTCAGACCCCAGTGCTGCAGATGCTCCAAATGAGTGCTGCATGGGTTCCCATAAACCCTCACACACCTGGAAGACTTCCTTACTGCTTTGCTGGGCTTGCCAGCAAAGAACGGTGCAGACGTTCTGAGGACAATGACCTCGTTGCAGCCTAAGGCTCAAAATAGTATTAAGCGGGGAACTGGGGGCGGGGGCATGGGGTGCGGTGGCAGCGGAGAGCCAACCTGCAGCTGGGGTGGAGAGCAGGGGGTCGGTCTCATGGTTAGGGAAGGACCAGGACAAGGGAAAGCTGGCTGAAGGAGAGGAGTGGAAGGGGGCAGAACAGCACTGGCTCCAGCCCTGGCTTGGTGCAGCACCAGCTGCAGGGCAGAGGGTGGAAGAGGACATCGCAACTCCGGCTGGGGAGCGGAAGGCAGCAGTAACTGCCCCAGCCCTGGGGCGGTGCAGCACTGGCCAGAGGATTAAGGAGGTGGAAGGCAGCAGGCATATCGCTGTGTGTTCTCCTTCCAGGCTTGCTTTGCACAGCCAAGACACCGGAGCACCGCACAGGCCCCCTGTAGCACACGGTTGACCCACATGGCCCCTAGCACTGCAGCTGCTCCCATCCAAGCCCAGCCAGCAGCCGCCTGCACACTCTGAGTCCTGTGCCCTGGGGCTGTACATGGCCCTTCTGCACCAACCTCCTGTCCTGCTGCCAGGGCACAACCCCCTCCTGCCCCTTCCCTGTCCACAGGCTGGCTCCCTGACCCACAGGGTCCCTTACCTACTGGGCCAGAGCTGCTGGGGTGTCCCCACGAGTTGCTCCCTGGCCAAGCGCCTCCTGCCTTGAGCATGCATCTGAGCACGGTCAAGGTGGGAGATTTGAAAACTCTCCTCCCCAGCCTGGCCACAGCTCCTGGGACAGGGCAAGGCAGAACGCAGCATTCTGCCTGGTTTTTCTATTTTTCAGGGTCCTGGAACACTGGCGCTTCAAATTTGTAGGCCCAAAGCAGCATTTCAGGGTGTTCTGACTTACTTTAACCCCTGGGTATGTGTGATGGGATCAGTCTCCAACTCCAGCCTGTCCTGACAAACTGCTAGCACCACCTCAATGCTGGAAGAACAATGCAAACAAAGCCTGCAAAAGTAGGAAGAATCCACCCTAGAAAGTAAGGGACAAAAAGCCCCACCAAGAACAAGATCAAAGTCAAATCTGTCATAACTGATGACTCATGATCATACAGTACCCTGAGACAGTATGACACAGCAAGATCCATAGACAAAACTAAGAGACATAAAACATGGGTGAGACTGCACAGCACTGGGTAATGTTCTGCACAGCATCCAAGAGTGTCAGTGCACAGCTATGTGACCAACAGAGACCACCAGCTCTTCCTCATGCTTGGCTTCCCTGGCAAGGTGGCCACCATCATCTACAAAAACCAGCCACAAACCCAAGTTACGATTGTGTGTGTACTAGATATTAACTATTAAAATAATTGTGGTTTTTTTTCATAATAAATGTGTCATATTGCCTTGCCCCCCTCAATAAGATCCTGCCAGTGTTTTCATATTCTAAGAACGACACACCTTTTTAATTTTGGGAGGAAGCTAGTCACTATTTGAAGTGGGCATGTAGCTTCCATATGAATTTTTGAGAGGTAGGTGCCCATACCAAATAAAACTTACTTCAAGTGATTTTAAAAATGCTTATGGATTAAATCTGGCTATCATTTCAATGTACACAGTCCTATTCAACCCAGTAAGGGCTTTGTATGTCATTGAGGACAGAATGGGGCTCAGAGGTTTTAGCTCACCACTAAAAGTGTTTCAGTGCACATAACACCTGCTTGTGAATCAAGAAATTGTGACTTTTCTTTTTTGAACTAAATTATGTCATTAACAGAAACCTTAGATTGCAGGTCCATCCATAATAAATTGTTATAAAACTTGGTGTAGGTGTCAGACTGAAGCTATGAAAGCTTGAAAATAAACAAGGCACTGTAAAGTAGATAAAATCAACTACATGTTTTAAGATAGTCTGTGGCATCAAAGGAATTAATAAAAAAAAGATCCAATTGATAGCATTATAGGTGTTTCAGGCTCCAGACAGCCATGAAGTTTGTTCATACAAGTTTAAACCACCAAATTCCATTCCTGCTAGACAGCTGCTGGTGTTTGTAAAGCTAGTCCCATTTGATTCAATTGATCTTTGTGATAAATAGTACATGCTCTAGGGCTACCCATGGGCCTTTTTTCCAGCATATGCTAGTGGTCCGAAAACTCTCAAGGGTTCACACCATTCCGGGCGGGCCCCCCCCCCCCCATTTAGCTTTCCCCATTAAGCTCCTGAATTACTTCAATTATTTCAGGGGAAGTTACGGCTATTACAGCTAGGATTCTATACTGCAAGTCCCTGTGCATTACACATCAAGTAAAGCAAGCTTGTTACATTCCAAGGCATGCATGAATAAGGCTTCACATGAACCACAAGCAAAGTAAAGCCCTGAATGTGCAGCAGTAAACCTTGATACCTTAGTACCAATCTACTTCTCTTTTCTAAGAATAAGATAAAGAAGGATTGAAGTGTGCTTGGAGAGTGGATGTGTCTGAGAAGACATGGTCTCCTGTAGTTCTGTACTTAGTCATATTCCTCCAATACATGGCGTGTTGTGGGCTAAATTTAGCTTTGCTCTAAGCCAGTGCAACTTCAAAGGACTTGAAGTTAAGTTTCAAACACCTTTTTGGTTGCTCCTGTTTGAGGTTATGAATATGGCCTCAATTCTCTAAAAATCCCATGTATACAGTAATGAACAAAAAGACAGCATCAAAGGGTGTATTCACACAGCACTTTTGTTTTGAAAAAACGAGGTTGTTTCGAAACAAAAAAAACCTGTTCACACAACGCACAGTTGTTTCGAAACAACTTAAACCTGGTTTCTGGGTGAAACAACATTGTTTCGCAACCGTTGTTTCAAAACAACGCAGTGTGAACATGGTGTTTCGGAACAAAGTGTTCCGAAACAACATTGGACCCACAGCACCCTGGCCAGGGAACCCTTAGGACCCTGGCCAGGATGCTGAGGGCTGTCCCTCAGCCCCTGGTGGGGGGGGGGTGAGCCAC
>ML681993.1:2173511-2231043 GCA_007922195.1 Podocnemis expansa | reverse complement strand
GGCTCACCCCCTGCCAGTGCCTGCAGCCCCCTTTCTGGGGCTGCAGGGTGAGCCAGCAGTGACTCACCCCCAGGGGGCTGCAGCCCTCTGCAGCACATAACGAAATAGCATGTTCACACAATAGCACGTTCGGTTCCCGCTTTTTTCCCCTATTTCAAAATGACTTTTTGCTAATTTGAATTAAGTCATTTCAAAATAAGGCGTTATTTCGAAACAAGTTGTTTCGACACAATTTGTTTCGAAATAACCATCTATGTGTGAATACAGCCAAACAGAAAATCAAATTTATTCACTTGATTCCACTTCAGTTTTACCTCCCAAAAAACTGTTCAGCTTGGAGAAACAGAATGAAATGTCTTTGTTGGTCCACAAACCCAGAAGTTCTTTTGCTCAATCTTCCCTGCTTCTCCTTAAGACTTCTATCTTATTCTAGACCCATGATGTGGTCTTGGGTCAGGAAGGGAGAGACTATGGGTGATATATCACCAAAAATATTAATGGCATCACACACAAAAATTAAAAAGAAAACCACTAAATGATTTGCCACTACTCCAAATTCAGAAATCATATGCAGAAAAAAGAGTATCCTACTTTAACTTCACTTTTTACATATTAATACTATAAGAGCAATAACTTTATCACAAAACATTTCTTGGGAATTAATAACAACCTGAACCTAACACTTGGGGTCCAACAGATAGTCATCTACTCCTCCCCACCAATCATTTAGTCTTCAGGAAACACCCTACACCTCATTTATAATGACTTAATTAAAGTTTCAGTACTGCATTTCTCAGAACTAACAGACAATAGGGAGAGTGTAAAGAAAATGCCAGAGGTGGCCAATATCTGTTTTGAAATAGGGTGTGATGTCTGAAATCCCGTTAAAAAAATCCCACCCACATATAATGTCACTAACTGACTCTGCTGATACTCGTTAGTTTTGCAAATGTTGGCTCCAAGTCCGCTGATAATAATATGGAGTAAGTAATTTTACACGGAGGGAGTCAGGCACAGACATTTCCAGCTGTATCCTTGAGTTGACAGATTTATGCAGATATTGCATTTTATTTCAATATTATTTTTTGACCTAGTCATACAATGTACAATGTTATTGCACATAACAGACTGGAAGTGTTCTCTGGTGAACCCACTCTGTTAGCAGGTGTTGATCCTGTTGGGATATTCTAAGTGATGACTCACTGAAGCAGGTGGGTCTCATTACCTCCACTCTGGATATAAAGGAGGTGGGAGTAGCTCCCTGGAAGAGGAGGTTGAGGCTGAAGAGTTTCAGGGAGAAATTTTAGGAACAGGTAGGCCTAAGGAGAAAGCTTGATCTGGAATTCATTAGGTTGTAAACTTCTTTATAAATAAAACAAGTTGCTGGTAAAGTAAATTTTGATCATGGATGAAGTAGGCTGCATTAGTGCTGGCTGCAAAAGCCACATGCTCACATGCCATATTTACATTCAAGTTAACATGCTGCAGGAATATGAAAAATGTTGATGAAAAGTGAACTTATCAAAACCTTTTATACAAAATCTTTAGTTTAATTTGTAGTTGTTGCCATCAGCTGCCTTCCCCTGCATCTATTACAATTACTTCATATTATAAATACAGAAGTAATTGATATGTGTGATAGTTAATTTTAGCAAAATACTGATTATTTTTTAATACTGATCTCACTGTTACAGTCATTTACTCAACTATTATGTTGTTATTATGTTGCAATCATTTATCCAACTATTTTACAAGTATTTCCCCCAATAAACTGAGATTGTAGCTAAAAGAATATGCTCCAAAAGCACTGCAGATCTGCCATTGATACCTGCCCTCTTTTTAACAGTGCAAAACAGTCTCATTGTACTTTGTCACTGAATACTGAAACATTATACTAGCCATCTTCAGATATGATCTTGAAGTCCATATATAGACCTGCCCAAACTCCCAGTGATTTCAATGAGAGTTAAATATATATAACTGCTACAAGCCACCTGTTCTTTATATTGATTGAAAATGCTTTGTTTGACTTGGTCTGACTTGTGCTTTAACTTCTTGTCTTTTTTTTTTCCAGACCTTGCATTATTCACTCCTCCTGACTGCATCTCAAGACTCAGTTTCAATTTCATGTTGCCTGCCTTCATTAGTCATGTCACCCTATTCATCTACTTCCTTCATGAATAGCTCTATGCTTTCCCCCATGCTGTCAGCAATGCTTGGCTCTTCCAGCCCTCCCACAACCCATTCATCAAGACACCTCCATCATGTCACTTAAGTCTGTCTCCAAAATTCATTTCTTCCATAAAACCTAAGAGAAGAATGGATGGAGGAAGAATCATAATAAATAAAAGGTATTTAAATAAAAAAACAGAAAGAGACGTGGCGACTTTAGGGAGCAATCATCTGATTTTACTGTCACCTTCATTTTCCTCTTGCCTTCATCTTTCTTGTCTCCATATGACAATGTCTGAAGTGGTATGTATGCTCTTGATGGGGAGGAATCACTTAGCCAAGCTCTGGGCTCTCAAAGAATAGAGAATAAAGAACAGGTGGCATTCAGGGAGCCCTGTGCATGCATCCATAACTTGCATTCAGGACTTCAGAGAACACTGCTTGGGGGATGCTCTGAATCAGTGCTCCTGGCTATGCTCTTCGCCCAGCATATTGTTGCACATTCTTAGATTCCAAGATCAAGTAGACCATTGTGATTGTCAAGTCTGATCTGCCATATAGCACAACATTCCCAAAATAAACCCTAGAGCATATCTTTTACACAAACATCTACAAGATGATCCCTCAATTTCTCAAGCCTTGGGAGACAGACCTCTCCTTGCTTATAGACAGCTCCCCAACCGTAAGCAGGTACTCACCAGCAATTACAGACTTAACAACAGAACCATTAAAGCAGGCACATATTCCTGTGAGAAATCACGCTGCCAACTTTGCCCACATATCTGCACAAAAGACACCATCATGGGACCTCAAACGAGCTACTCCATCCAAGTCTCATTCACCTGCTCATCCACCAATGTGATTTATGCCATCATGTGCCAGAAATGCCCTTCTGCCTTATATATTGGACAAACAGGGCAGTTTCTGCACAAAAGAATAAGTGGGTACGAATCTGACATAAGAAATCACTACACTCTAAAACCAGTGGGTCAGCATTTCAATCTTCCTGATCACTCTACTCATGATTTACTAATTGCATTGCTCAGACAGATGAATACCAGATCAAGGCTTCAAAGAGAAGATGCAGAAATTTGCAATTTGAATTTATTTGCAAATTTGACTTTGGGATTAGTAGTGACTTTGGCTTTTTTTCTCATTAAAACAGCTGATTTGACCTCATCTTCTATATGCTGTTCCCCATTGTTTGAATCTTAACAACTGCTTTGATTTGCTGTTACAGTATGACCTGATCCCACCTGATTACACTTCCCTGAATTTATTTCCTTCTAGTCTGTAAGTTCCCCCATCCTCAAAGTATCTGATGAAGTGGGATTTTCTCCCACAAAAGCTCATGCAATAAACAAATTTGTTAGTCTTTAAGTACCATAGTACTCCTTGTTTATTCTTAGAGAAAAATAAACATCCAATCTTGATTTTAAAATCATCAGTGATGGAAAACACACCATGGCCCATGGGAAACTGGTTCATTACTCTCACTGTTTTACTTCTACTCAGAGTTTGCCTAGCTTCAACTTTCTCCTCATGAATCATGATATACTCTGCTAGACTGAAGAGTCCATTTGTTCCCCATTAGCTACTTACAGAGATACCCCTTAACCTTCTCTTTCTTGACATAAATAGACAGAACTCTTTGAATCTATAGTTATAAGGCATGTTTTCCAATTGGTTAGTCATTCTGATGTCCTGAAGACTCTCCAGTTCATCAGCATTGTTCTTGAAATGTGGGCACTACAACTGGAGACAGTATTCCTACAGCAGTCACATTTGGGGATTCACTGGCTTGTTCAGGGCCTTCCAGTGGAGGCAGTACAGACACTTTCTACTGCCACAGAGCAAACCCGTTAGAGATGCTCAAAAAACAGTAATATTTTTCACAGTTTATTTGTTTTAAAAAAAAACCTCTAAAATGTTGAAAAATGTCTACCAATTCTACAGTTGGCTGGAAAAGTGAATGAATTTCCTCCATTGAAATGCAAAATTTCAATGAAAACAATATGATGAATGTCAGTTAGCAAACTTCCCCCAACTCTAGAATCGAGGCCAGCAATTGTAAAGTTCTGTGCACATTACATGGCCTTATGTGGGTGACTGTGATAGTTCTGCTTAGCACTGACTCAGACAGGAACAGCATCACTTAGGGAATCAGCACTATGTAAAGAATTTTAAATCAATTTAAAACCAATTATTTTAAAAAGCGATTCATCCTGCCCTCCTGATTCATTCAACAGAATGAAAAGTACAATGACATAAAATTACAGCCAACAGCCTTGGCTTACTGCAAATTCAGAAAATAAATAAGTTTTAAATAACCTTCGAATTATAGCATACTGGATATTTATCAAAGTAACATCCATATGCAGTAAGGGGGCAATCATGCAGGGGAACAAGCACTTCCTAAGATGGGCTAAGCACTTTAACAGTTTCAATGGGAGTAGCTAGTGCTAAGCACATCCCAAGACAGATTTAAAACCTTGCAAGATGAGGGGTTAAAGTACATGGAAATGCCTACAAACACCATTTTGGGGCCCCACAAATCTGATGGGCTAGAGTTCCAGAGACCAGATTTCAAAATCTAGAAGAATCAGGCAGAATGTACCACAATCCATGTATGAAGGGGACCTGAACAATACAGGAAGGGGGCCCAGAGATTAGGAAGGTATCTGGGCTTGCCAAATTATACTTTAACTACTGTGCAGGATCTATTCCCCTATGCATCGGCATACTGTAGTTCAGCAGTTTTCAAACTTTATTTCCTCAGGACCCAGTTAAAAAAAAAAAATTATTTATGCTGATGACCGAAGAATTACATCTTTGAGCAATGCACTACAGTCTTTGGCTATGTCTACACGGCACTTTTATTGCGAAATAACAGCCATTATTCCGCAATAAAAGAAAACAGGTCTACACGACGTTTTCTTATTTTGAAAGAACGGATCCCATCCTTTCGAAATAAGAACCGTCCTTCCGCAACAATAAAACCTCAAAGTTTGCGAAACAGCCGTTATTTCGAAACGGTTGTTTCAAAATAACGCCGTCTAGATGCGTTATTTCAAAATAACCGTTATTTTGAAATAACGTGCTCTGACCTTCTTCCCAGGGTGCACAGCACCCACAGGAAGAAGGAAGTGCCCAGCCCTGGCAGCGTGCTGACACACCTCCACAGGCCTGTCAGCACATGGGGCAGACGCTGTGGAGCGCAGACGACGTGGTCCTGTGTGGCCCAATGACGAGGTCCACCGGCTCCTCGCCATCTGGCACAGGCCTGAGATCCTGGCCAGGTTCCAGGCCACCCAGAGGAACCGGGCAGAGTATGCCGCCATAGCTGCGGAGCTGTCTGCCCAGGGCCAGGAGCACAGCACCGAGCAGGTGCGCTCTAAGCTCAAGGCTCTGCGGCAGGACCACATGCGGACCAGGAACGCGCGTGAGCTCCAGAGGGAAGGTAGCATTGCCACCTGCCCCTTTTTTGAAGAGCTGGATGCCTTCCTGGGGTGTGAGCCCAGTGGCCTGCCTGCCCAGACCGTCAACACCGGGCCCGCCCCCAGCACCTCCTCAGGCGCAGAGGGACCGCCCAGCAGTCCAGACGCCTCCCTGGACATTGGGGGTCCAGCAGACCAGCCACCAGCAGAGGCGGAAGCAGGGACCCCAGAAATGATCCCCCCTGGCCAGGGTGGGGCCAGCGAGGAGGAGGGGGAGCAGGGGCGGGCAGCGGTGACAACCCCGGGGGACTCGGAGGAGCCAGAGGAGGGGACATCCTGGCGGACATCCAGAGCCCTTGTCGGTGAGTCTCCATGCCCCACAGGAGGATGCAGGGCCAGGCCCGCCCAGGGCACGGGCAGTGACGGGGTCCAGCACGGGGATGGGCAGGGCACCAGGCTAGGGCGGGGGATCAGAGGGCCCCCCTGGACACAGGTCCCCAGGGGACGTGTCGCACCAGGGTGACGGGCCCCTGCGTGCCTGAGTTTGGTGAACACAGGTGGGTGTGACGGATGCAGCTTCACCTTGGGCAGGACGCACAGCCTGCAGAGCAGACCACTGGGATGTGGCCCTGGGAGACGCCGCAGAGCAACCCATCCGGGTGGGTCCAGTGCACATGTGGGCCCCAGGAGGCCCTGTGTCCCCCTGGGGCAATGTCCCACAGGACCCCAGCTTAGCTTCCTGCTGACAATGCGGGCGGAGCTGTGTGCTGTACACAAGCTGCACACAGGCATGGCCAGCATGCAGCAGCCTCTAACCCTGTGTGATGCTTCCTCCCCGCAGCTGGTGCCACTGGTAGCCAGCGGGCGCGGAGCCCAACCGGCAGCCCTGGGCCATGGAGGAGGCGGAGGGGGCATGGACCCCACACACGCAGCGAGATCCTCGCCAGCCTAGAGGACCTCGGGGTGCACACCAAGGCATCCGCCCAGGCCTGGCGGCAGGAACAGGCCAGCCGGCAGGACGCAGCCTACAGCTCCTGCACCAGGGATCCACCACCAACAACCAGCTGGTGGCTGCCTTTGAAAGACAGCTGGGGACGGCGGTGGATGATGCAGCCGCCAGTCTGTGCCGTATTGCCAACGGCATGGGGCCACCGGCGCCTGGCGGAGCACCACCCCAGCATGGGGCTCCACGCCGACCCCGGACCTGAGGTGGGCCTGGGCAGGGCCATGCCACACCCGCCTCCCAGTGACCCCTGTCTCCCAGTTGCAGCCCCGAGCCCCACTGACCCCAACCCCAACCCCGTGTCCCAGTTGCAGCCCCAAGCCCCACTGACCTCCACCCCCCCTGTTCATTATAAATAAAAATGTTAACACGTGTCATTGGTGTGTGCGGTGTATTTTATTGGTGGTGCTGCAACAGTGTGGGTGGATGAGTGGGGGGCTGTCTGTGCTAGAAGGGGGAAGAGGGTGATGTGTGGTGGGGCAGGCCTGGCCTTCAGGGGTCCTCCACAGCTGGAAAGCTGTCCGTCAGTGCCTCACAGATGGTGAGGGCCCTCGTGGAGGCCCGCTCCTGTGGGGGCACGGGTGCGGGCTGCTCATACTGGCGCCCGATGAGCTGGGCCTCGGCCTCCCAGGTTGCTGCGAGGGGCTCATCCGCATTTCATAGAAGTTATGCAGGGCCAGGCAGGCGCTGATGACCTGGGTTGCTGTCTCCTCTCCGAGGTGGAGGCAGGTCAGGAGGCACCTCCAGCGGGCCTTCAGCTGTCCAAAGGCCCGCTCAATAACTTGGCGGCAGCGGTTCAGCCACCGGTTAAACAGTTGGCGGCGAGGGTCGAGGGGCCCTGTGTAGGGGCGCATCAGCCACGGGCAGAGGGGATAGGCCGCATCTGCCATGAGGAGGACAGGCACCTCTACCCCCCCAACATAGATGTTCTGCGGGGGGAAGAAGGTGCCTGCTTCCATGCCTCGGTAGAGGGACAAGTTCCTGAGGATGCGGGCATAATGTGCACTCCCTGGCCAACCCACAATGCAGTTTTGGAAGATCCCCCGGTGGTCCATGAGGGCCTGCACCACAATTGAGTGGTAGCCCTTCCTGTTGCGGTACTCTGCCGCTCAGTGGTCCAGGGCCCTCACGGGGATGTGGGTGGCATCCAGGATCCCCATCCAGTTCGGGAATCCCAGCACTGTTATACCATCCATGGTGGCCTGCAACTCCCCCTGCGTGACAAGGTGCCGCAGCAGGCCTCTGTTAATGGCTCTGGTGACTTGGCTGAGGATGACCCCAAGGGTGGCCCTGCCAACCCCGAACAGGTGGGCCATGGAGCTATAGGACTCCGGGGTGGCCATCTTCCATATGGTTATGGCCACCCTTTTGTCCACAGGGATGGCCAGACGCATGGCAGTGTCCCTGCGATGCAGCAGTGGGGTCAGTTCAGATACCAGCTGCTCGAAGCTGGCCCTGGCCATCCTGAAGTTGCGCCGCCACTGGTCATTGTCCCAGGTTTGGAGCACGATGCGCTCCCACCAATCGGTGCTCATCTCCTGGGCCCGGACTCGGCGAGGCACTGACAGGGGCAGGGGCACTAGGGCAGCCCTGAGGCCCAGGGTGCTGGCAACCTGGGGCACACCTTGGTCAGCATCGGGGTCTCTGAACAGCGTGTCCCCCACCAGGAGCACGCTGTGCAGACATGCAATGTGCCTAGTGGTCAGCCGTCGAAGGCTAGGCAGCCGGGCACCGTCCATCTGTGTTGCTGGCAGAGTCCTGCTAGCCAGAATGGACAGGGAAGTGAGGTCGAGGCTGGCCTTTTATAGGATTGGCTACCAACATGGCTGCCAACATGGCCCGGGGCGGCAGCCATGTTGCCACACCTCCCATGGTGCCCTGCCCCTGAAGTGAAATAGCATGTCCACTGTGTGGACATGCTATTTCATTTCCACCTTTTCCCCTTATTTCACCTAGTTTTGTCCTTATTTCACTTCCGCTTGTTTCGCAATAATGTTCTTATTTCACAATAACTTGTTTCAGAATAGGTTATTTTGAAATAACGGGCTGCGTGTGGACATAGCCTTTCAGTGGTGGCAACAGGGGCCTCTGTGACCTGCAAGTGGGTCCCAACCCGTGGTTTGAAAACAACTATGTAGTTCATCAAGTAAAGGGTGTTATTTTATCAGCATACTGTATTCTTTTAAATAACATATTTCTTTAGCAAATAATGCACAGATTCCCTCTTAAATATGCAGTAAAGCCTTCTTATATCTGCTTTTCATTCTCTGTGCACATCCAATGGTATGGATTTGCTAAGATGAACACATTAAAGCTGAATTTTTAATCATCATCTCTCTTAATCTGAAATATAAATAGTAAAGCAATAAATAAAATAATTAACTCACACTCCAAACCGTGGTGATATTCTTGTTGACTAGAAATTAATCACAAATTATAAAGTGTTATTGTATTGTGTTAAGAAAAGCTGAAATGTTTAGCATGCTGGTAGGGCATTTCGTCAGTCCAAAGAATAAAAATAATTTTACATAGCATTAAAAGAAATCACAGTGGATCCTATATATTAATTCAGCATAGATACTTTACACTTTCTTAAACAAAAACAAGATGCTGAAAAAATATAATACTGGAAGAAAGAAAAGGACAGAATATTTCCAAGTTTTGCCATTTTCCTAGACTACAATGTACCTGAATGTACCGGGGTGCGGGGGTTAAGTATAGTTTTCTTCAGAGGAGCTTGACTGACAGCCTTGGGGAGAGACTGAAAATATTCGTTCATCTGTAGAATAAGTAAACAATAAAAAGCACTGTCAGCCTCCCCACATTAGCCTGCAAAGTAGTTAAATCATTATGACCCACTTCTAAAAGAGAAGTGATAGATCAGTTTCTATCATTATTCAGTTATTTTTCTTAGCTATCTGCTCTCTCTCTCTTCCATCATCAGAGTCTTCAATTTGCAGGATGAAGGCCTTCCTTTGTGGGATCAGAACTGCCTGAATGAAATTGGAATAATATTGAAAAATATCAGGACATAAGGCATAACATTTTATTTTACCCAAACCTATTGTGGCACTAATCAGGAGAAATTTTATGTACATAGATTTTCCTTACCTAAAGAAAACTCTGATGTGGAATATTTCATCTCTTCTGACTTACTCAGACTCAAAATGTCATTTTCTGTCCCAGCTATGCCTTCTCCTATATGTGTCTTTCAATGAAACATTAAAAGCATAAAATCCTCTTAGAATTTCTAGGTAGTCAAGAGATGATCAAAGCATCAATATGTACAAGTGTTCAACAAAGCAATATTCACACCAATATATAATGTTTGGTGAAGAAAACTTCAGAACACCTATGAGGACATAATATTTAACTCAGCTGTGTATGTTTTAGAAGATGCAAGCACTATCGTAGATAATGCTACCTGAAAATAAACCTCTATGAAATCAAGATGACAAAAGAACACACACATTTCTCCTTGTAGAAAAGGAAAACCCATAAAGAAGGTGCACAACACTACCTGGTACATCTGCTTGCTCAGTACCTCTTGATGACAGTAAAGGGCATGAAGACACTTTATATTCATTCATAATGCGTGATTGTGCTTGACCTAGGAGACGCAAGTGTTCAACTACAGAAGACAGATCACTTTACTATTAGCTACACTCAGGGAATGGGTAAAACCAGAAGGACAAAATGATGAGTACCATCATGACTCAGAGCTGGAAAAATCTCTGAAAGACAATTAGAACAATATTGCCCATTAAGGTTATGTAAAGGTATTCTACACATCCTTCCACAGATGTTTTAACAAGCTCAGCTGAGAGTTCTTGACATTCATATATGCTGCATTGGTGTTGTTGACATCATCCTTTTACTATATCACACTGCAGTGTGAAAAGGTTTTGTTGTAAGGTACCATGCATAGGAGAACATGTTTTTTTAAAGGCATCACTAGCCAATGGAGTAGAAGTTTGTTTACTTCTGAGTTCAAGCTCTCTATGCAAGGAAGATTGATTGTTTTGGTTCCTGGCTCCATGGAAGCCAAATTGTGAAAGCTTATCAAAATGGAGTACATTTTTGAAAAACTTACAGGGGAATTACCTTTATTTTTTCTCCCCTACTATGTACAAAATATGGCCTGCATCTGTATTTTTAACAGACTAGACTCCACATAAATGGATGACATGAAAAGACTATCAGTACTTTTTGCCTTATACATTAAAGTCAGAGTTAATTCAGCCTGGATGAATCCAACTTACAGAAAAGCTATGGAGGAGGGGAATCACTGCTCAAGAAGAAAAATGTAATTTGATCTATGTGGGTAAGGGTTTTTTTCTTGTCATCATTCAAGCTTTTAATATGTATTCTGTAGTTAAAATAACCATTAATTAAGGAGAACTAACAACAACTGTAGAGAGGCACAGTATATAGGTTACTCATTACAGTAAGATTGCAGGTGGGAGATTTATCATTTTGGTAAGCATCCCAACAATCCTGTTACGTTTGGGAGTATTTTAAAGGCTGCAGAAAGGCAAATGTCCTTGCTGTGAATCCTGGTATGTGGAAAGGTTGTTATTAAATTAAATCACCTCTCATTTTATTTACTTTGCATCACTAGTCTCAAAACAGCAATTGTAACATACTAGTATTTGAAATATATTTGTTATCATAGACGTGTGACTTCAGTATTACCCAAAAGCCTACAATAAACTTGCATGAATGTTTTTTTGGTTGTTTGTTTGGGGTATATGTGTAAATTTAGCACAATCAGAAGGCTTTTTAAGTACAAATCCTAAGATTTTAAAAAGGTGGAGCTTAAATGTAGGCTTCTAAACAAATTCTAAAATTCACTTGCTGTAAGTTTCCCCAATAAGAAGCTAGACTACTAAAATCAGATTGGCTTGTTACATAGCAGATCTACAGATTAGCCAAAAAAGGGGAAAAAATAGATTTTAATTTTTAAAAAAATCAAGATATTTGTCATAAACTTTGATTAAATGAATACATATTTATTCACCCTGATCAATAAATTGGACAAATAATGAAAAAAAAAATCAAACAGCATACTGCAAACATTGTGAAATTTGGAAAAATAAATAATTTGGTTAATATGATTTGAGCGGATATACCTAGACCACTCCCCACTGTTATGTTATATTAGGATCTATAGCTCATTTATTGATTTCTTGAGAATTTTAGTACACAAAACTGATGTTTCAGCCACAGTTAACTGGAACAGTCTCTTAAATGCACAGAACCGTGACTAATATAATGTTTCTGGCTGTGCTTTCATCTACATCAAAATTACTCCATTGACTTAATTGGAATTTATTCCATTTCAAAGTCAGTTTGAGAGAAATCAGGATCGGTTCTGTTATATTTTAGTGTTTACCACAGTAGCAGCTGTTACTACTCACAGTCAAACCAGTTTGCAACACTTGCTTTCAGAAACACACAAGCTAAGCTAGGGTGGAACACAAGAGGGTTGATATAATTATCCCATCCACTTGCCCACAACTTCCTCAGAAAATCACACATTATGATTTCAAGAACAGACTAATATTGTGTCAGTAAATACAGTCCACATTTGCTGTGTTCATCTGTTATATCATGTTCTTTTCTTCAGCATGATCAAAATATTGGCAAGTTAAAATGTTCGATGTTTCAGTCAGTACTACTATGGCTCTAAAGTAAGCACAGAACTTTCTGGAAATAAGAATCTGTGAGATTCATTATTTTCCCATTTCAGCACAGCATTAATGTGCTCAACTGCTTTGCAAATAAGGATGGACTGTTAAATCAGGGCCTCGATGTGTTAAGAAGGTTTACTAAGAGTAACTCAGCACTTCTCATTGTAAAGTTTTAGCTTGCTAAATAATGCCCGTTAGGGGCTGAAGTAATATTTAAGAGAATACCAGGAAGGTAAGACTTTTCCTATGACTGTGAAAAACAAAACCTTTTAAACTGTTCAAGCAAATTATACAGTAACAAACCTGGACTGAAGATATTCTTTATTTAAATTTTAGACACAAAATGGTGCCCAAACACAAGCTCTAGTCTCTCTGACAACTAATTAAACTCTCAATCCACATAGGACTAGCATAACACCAAAAAGCAAATTAGTTTAGTAACCAATAAATAAAAGCTGTGAAATACCCTCTTTCCCTTTAAACCTCATATATGAATTTTACTGCTGGCTCTGAAACCAAGAAGGGGGATAGATACCACGAGTGGGAATAGGTTACATATATAACATATAAACTATACTAAACATTAACATTGAAATAGTGCCTTAAGATCCCAGCTAAGGACCAGTTATTTTAGTCATCGTAGACATATAACAGACACTATTCCTGCTCATTATCTAAGGCCCTGATCCTTCACAGATTTATACCTGAAATCAGTGGAATGAGTCACAGTGACAAAAGTGAAGTTAGTGCCTAAATCTTTGCAAGATTGAGGCCTATGTGTATGATATATACATATATATAAAATGCACATACATGATGTGCACTACACATCACATTTTTTCCACTTGGTCTTTTTTCAGTTGACCAGTTTACTTTTTGTCAACCTTTGTAGCCTTGGCTGCAGTCGCACAACAGAAAAATGTTTATTCTAAAACTGCTGAGAATGACCTAAATGTTTGGACTCGGAATATGAAATGGCCTTTGGGGAACAGTTACTTAATAATGGACTATTGCCCCCAATGAAATCTTAATCAGTTCAGTATCCATTTCATGTGGGATCATAAAATCCACAATATACATGACCCTCAATGTTAGTTTATATTGGATTATAACTTGAATCTCTAAAGACCAAGGTAGTTAGGAGAAATTACTGTTGAGTATTATTCACTTTAAATAGTTTTCCAAAACGTGTTCAATGCATAATGCATGAGTATATGCTGAATTACAATAAAATATAGATGAGAACCTGTACGTTCCTAATATATCAAGTTTTCAAAACAAAATAAGAAAAATAAAAGTCCTACATTAATTTCCACCCCCCAAAATTTAGCTTACTGAAACTTAAGAAAATAGCCCCAATTGCAGTCATGTTACAGGCATCCCTTAGGCACCTCTCTGATGTTAGTGCACTCCTCCAGTAAAACAGGTTTATGAGCATTTAATTCATTTAATTTTGAAGGGATTAGGAGGAGAAATGTTAGCATGACTGACTGCAATCCGCATTCCGTAGTACCACCCCCACTACCATTTCTTACTCTTGGAAAATGGCAATGACCAATGCATTCAGAATGCCTGTGATATGTGGTTGCTCGGAAAAGAGGATGAATAAATTTGAGGTTTTCTAGCTAACTAGCTACTTAAGAAAGAAGAAGTGATAAGCCAAAACCTCCCTGAATGATGTCAGCTAGCAAATCCTTGTCTTCAAGTCTCCCACTCGCTTAACTGGAAGGAAATGATTATGCTAAATTATCATACAAATTTATGTGTTAGACTGCACATACTATTTATACTAAGTTATAAATTAGAAAAGGGGGGCAGGGATGGGACTTGCAAAACACTTTTAAGTGTATTAAGCAGGTCTCAGAAAGTAACCCTTGTCACACTACTTACTGTAATTTATAGATATATCACTAGTCAGAAAGTAAGATACTCTTACGATTAAGCCTCTGGACTAAAAAAGAGTAGAGCAGCATTTGCTTCTTAGTGCTGCCACATATTTCCTGTCAGACCTACAGAAAGTTATTTTCTCTTTTCCCATCTGCAGCTGGGGATAACATTACTTCCTTTCTCCCTCTCTTTGCCTATTTTGTGTTTAGGATTATAAACTCATCAGAAGAATAACTGTCACTTACTATTTGTCTGTAGAGTACCTAACAAAAAGAAACCCTTGCCCAGGTAAGGACTTCTAGTTGCTATTGTATATAAATAATGATATAGCCTAAGGCAGGGGTCTCAAACTCAAATCAACATGAGGGCCTCAAGAGGACTAGTACCTTAGCCTGCAGGCTGCACCACTGAAACCTTTACATACAATGATATTGCAAATATTGGCAATAATAGTGTCATTGTGGGCTGCAGGAAATAGTTTTAGGCGCCACATGTGGCCCACAGTCCACATGTTTGAGACCCCTGTCCAAAGGCTTATCATTAGAATGAAAGATTTTTCTGTGGGATCCCAATATTAATATTGTTTTTATATAAACACCAGGCTTTTTTTCTGGGTATTGAAGATTTTTTTGTACCACTGAAGAATTCATTATGGGAAAGAAAGAAAGAAAGTCCAGCAGCAGCAATAATAAAACATATGTATTAGCTGTGTGTCATTCAGAGCTGGCATTTGAAACACAGGATGCTGGCTTTTCTATGCAACATCCATTTAAGTTGGCATCTGACAACCTTCAATGATGCAGCAGCAGAAGCATGCCAGCTCTGTCTCCATTCAGGATGGCAATGTAAAATAAAACAAAAAACAGATTACTGGCCTTGGATTTTACTAAGTGGGAGGGGCTGCTGTTTAAAAGGTATTTAAATAATGTCAGTATGTTTCTTAACAAGATTATAGTTTAAAAAATTGTTATAAAAAGTTTTTCCACCACTACCACACTGCAGCACTTTTTGTACTCATGGTTTGAAACCTTCATTTAACATCTCTAGCCTAAAAAGTAACATAGCTGACTGATCACCTGTGGGCATCATATGATGACCTAAACAGATGTTGAGATGAGAATCTAGCATCAAGATTTAAAACACCACACCTCTTTGTTGCAAAGTTAGTGGTACAAATTTAACCCTTCCCTGTGGGGAGTGAACAAGGGTGGAAAAGGAGAAAAGAGTTAAAGCTGCCTTTAGCATCCAGTGCTATACACAATTTTATATCTAACAAATTAACCAACTTGTTTGCATACACATCTTCTTTTCCAGAAATATGCTGTACATGCAAATATATTCAAGAGGTTATAAAATTGGCTATGGAACTGCAAAATAAAAGGGCTCCTGGAATTCTGCAAGAAGCAGCATATTCTGTGGGCACAGAACTGTAAACTAATTTGTCACCGAATTCTCTTATCCTTTTTGCAGAAGTTGGAACTCCAGTGTGCAGAATGTCATGGGCCATAACTGTACAGTAATAGCTCACCAGAAGACGTGTAGCAAATGTATATCTGTATGCATGCATGCATAGGTCAACAGTAATAAAGGGCATTTTTATCAGTTATAATTTAGAGTCCAACATCATTTGCATGAAGATTTTAATGTGTTTGAAGAGATATTGCTTGTCTTTAAATGTTTATCTTTGTAGCAATTTATTGATCCCCTTTAAAAAATATGGATGTTTTAGACTTTTAATGGAATGAATTAGTTCTTGACATTTTTCTTGGGAAAAGATGCTCCCTGTGTAGTTTTTAATCAGCACCATTTAAGTATTCTAGTAAGAAAAATGTAGCTTACAGTTATGTACCAAATTCTAAAAACACCCTGACAAGTCACTTGTTAACCTCATGGATTATTTGCTTTTGTAAGGGACAGAAGCCAGCACTGAAAAATCATTTTTTTTTGCCCCCAATAATAAACAGATGCAAAGAATTACTGTACCACAAGCAAAACTTTTCTAACCTCCAAGCTGTCATTAACTCTGGTTGCTTGTGTAATTGCTGTAATGTTGCCATTTAGCTTGCTAACTGCAGCACAGATCTTGCCTCAGTACCTGGATAGGCCTTAACTTTCCTTTCATGTTCCGACTGCAAATGTTCCATTGCCACATTCCTGTTGCTTGAAGTTGTCAGAGGAGAAAGTTAACTCCGCCACTAAACAAAGACCTTTTGATATTTTTCCTAAGCTGTTGCTGAGTGATCCCTGCATATTTGACATTAAACAAAACTACGGGAACTGTATCATCATTGTCTAAGACTCATAGTATCACACTCTACATAATGATGGGTGACAAAAAAAGAAGCTATCAACAAGAAAACTGAGCTTTTTTCCTCATTGCCTCTTTATTTTCATGTACAATGTAGCTACTGAGTCATGTTCTTGCAGCTCCCTAACTACAAACCTTTATACTTTATCTAAAATATTCTGTCAACTCACTTTTGATTTACAATTTCACCTCCTTTTATTTTATTTTTCATGCCAGCCTCCTAGAAGTTTAAAAATTAGTTCTCTCTACTGATTTTGTGTCTTTTCCCCCAAGTTTTATGTGCTTATTACACTTGAAATGGCTATTTTAGGTTTACTTGTCTGCGCATCACAGTATAATGAAGAGAATTGTTTATTGCTTCCTGATTGCAGAGCCCACAGAGGGAGCATAAGAGCATGAACACAATATTGTTTTGTAGGTCTGTTATGAGATGCATATCTGTGCACCCTGGGTTATGAACTATATGATTTTTCTGGTCACTTGTCCACCTTGATTATATGATTTGATGCCAGTTACACCATGCAAGATTTCATTATGGATGCTCATAAGCTGCTCTAGATGATTACTATGATATTGTGTTTCCTGCAGCCTCATGCATGTGTACAGATGTGAAGCATGTTTTACATAGCTCAGGGGGATGAGAAACAGACAGAACTCTCTCCCAGAAACATGTAAACAGCCACAGCTGTGAGCAAGCAAGTATCTGCAGGAGGTTGTCACAGTCTGCATCTCCCGAACTGGTGGGAGGGCGCCCCCCCTTAAGGGGCTTAGGAGGGTTACATCCCTTTAAAGTCAATGGCCCCAGCCCCCCCAGCAGGGTGGGCGGCCAACGAATGCAGTCAACGGCCCTGGCCCCCAGGCGGGGCGGGCGAGCAACCAATGCAGTCAATGGCCCCAGGTGGTTGGCCGAATAATAGGCTAACCCAGGGAAAAGGGGAGGGAGAGAGACGCAGGCCCACCCGACACCACTGCTTCTCAGCCCAGGGCCCTACCAGTGACAAGCCACAGTCACTGGGTCAGCAGGGCTCTGGCTGCAACACACTGACCCACATAAGAGCCGGCCTCCAGCTCGGCTGGGTGCAATTCCCCCTGGGCCACTTCCTCCCCTCCCTTGCCCGGGGACCTGTTGCAGCGAGGCTCCTCTGGGTCCAGGAAAGGGTAGGCCATGCGGGGAACCCCCATGAATCCCTTGCTGTCCAGGGGAGGCAGGTCAGGGAAGGCTTTCTGCTCCTCGGCTGAAGGTAGCTCCTCCAGTTCACAAGGGCCCTCGGGACCACGGAATTGCCCAGGGCCATAGGGATCCTCCATAGAAGGTAATTCTTCCAGGTCACAGGGCCCCTCCTCAGCCTCTCCTGGGCCCACAGGAAGGGGCGGTTGCACAGTGGTAGGACGGTGGCCAGAAGAACCGCTCCAGTACACAGTCCAGGGCGCCTCTTGCCAGTCCTCTGGCCCTGATAGGCTAGGCAGGCCCTCAGGCTCACCGGCCAGGTGGGCAGGCATCTTTCTAGCCCCCAGCCATGATCTGGTCTGGCTAGCGGCCTGGCTGAGGGAGCATCCTTTCTCCAGGGCAGCTCAGCCCCAACTGAGCTGCTGGGCCGGCCTTTTATACCTCCTGCCCTAGCCCCACCCCTCTGCTTCTGGGGCTTCAGGCTTGTAGTGCCTGAGTTTGGCCAGAGAAGGCATCCAGGCCCCTCCTCAGGTCCAGGGTTTGAGGAAGGCCAGCACCCTTTGCTACAGAGATAAAAAACAAAATGCAAATTGAGGTGGCTCAGACTGGACAAAGAGATCACCTCTGCCCAGAAGGGGAGGGGCTGAGGGGGTTTTGGAAACAAAGGCTAAATCTATGCTAGCAAATTAGTCCAGATTAAAGAAACTTAATCTGGACTATTTTGGTCCCTATTAACACTAGGTTTTTGTCTAGGTCGAAATTAGTTTGAACTTTAGTTTGAACCAGCATGATGTAGCCTAACTAACTTTTTGTTCAAACTAGCTGCTCTTTTTTAGTTCGAACTAAAAATTAGTTTGAACTAAAAAATGTGGCTAGTTTGAACTAAAAAGCTACCGTTACTTTGAACTAACTAGGAACTGCTTAGTTCGGATTAAGCAAGTCCAAACTAAGATTTCTAATGCAGACATAGTCAAAGAGAGACACTTGGAATGGTTTGAGGCTTTTTGCCTTCGAATCTCCATCTTGAAACAACTTCAAGCAAGATCTGGGCCTTGCCTGGTCTCAGACAGAGACTGGCTGTACAAACATCTGACAGTCAAGCACCTTGAGCATAAACTTGGACTATGAGGTCAGTTTAGACAGAGATATTAGGAAGCAGTTACAGCCAGAGAGGCCAAGGAAGCTGCCTGAAAGTGCAAGGAAGCCACCCACAGACATGCGAGAGAGGACTAGGATGCCACCCACAGACATATGGTAGAATTAAGCAGTTGAAGAGGCAAGCCACAACGGAGGTGATGGAACTAAAGCAGCTGGAGATGCAGGCCACAGAGAAGGCAACTGAGGAAAAAGAAAAGAAGAAGAAACATCAATTCCTACAGCTTGAGAAACAGGGCCAAGTGCCAGGCAGGGGTGACGCTGCCCTGGAAAAAGACCTAGGGCCCATTCCCAGGGCCTAATTTGGTGCCTGGGTCCAATCCAGTCCCAGGCCCCAGGCAGGGGTGACACTGCCCTGGAAAAAGACCTAGAGCCCATCCCCTGGGCCTAATTTGGTGCCTGGGTCCAATCCAGTCCCGGGCCCCAGGCAGGGCCCAGATCGGGCTCCTGCCACTGCCAGCTGTCAGCTCAGCCCCAGATGCCTGGCCGGGGATGGAGCCAGATAAGACAGCTGCCAGCATGGGCAGCCCAGGTCTGGATCCCTGGCCAGGGCCGGGGCCGGGTAAGACAGCCACTACTACTGGTGGCCTGGCTCGGGATCCCTGGCTTGGGCTGGGGCTGAATGGGCTGCCACTGCAGCGGAGTACTCAGGGCATTGGCACTGGGACTCGGGGCACGTGCTCCCCCCCATGCCAGCACCAGGGATGCCACAGGTGCCAGGCAGCCCTGCACCCCCTATGTCGAAAATACCCAGCTTCGTGAAACTGCACCCAACTTACCACAAGAAAGACTGCATCAAGTAATATTTCAATGTGTTTGAAAGACTTTGTGAACTGCACATGATCCCCAAAGAGCAGAAAGTTCCCATGGTGGTGGCCTAGTTGTCAGTTAAAGCCCAGGCAGTGTTTAATGAAATGCCAGTTGGGGAGGTTTTAAAGTATGCTGCTTTCAAAAGGGCTGTTTTCCAAATGTTTCAGATTACACCTGAAGTGTACAGGCTGAAGTTCAGAGATCTCAAGAAGCAGGCCAGGTTTGGCTTATAGCAAATAAACTCATAAGTTGTGGGATCTGTTAAACAAATGGGTCATGGGAAGAAGGGCCTGCACTTCTGAACAGCTCCTTGACCTTATAGCGCAGGAGCTCTTTCTAAGTGGGTGTAAAGACAAAGTCTGAGCTGGCTTATGGAATAAAGAGGTGAAATCAGTAATGGAGCTGACCACATTGGTGGACACTCTTGAGCAAGCCCAAAGATCTATGGGCCATGAGCCCCAGAGGCAGGGGGGTCAGACAGGGAGACACACACCCCCTGGGACTCCCTACCTTACCTGGAAAGGCCAGCACAGCCCCCTGCAAGGAGGGAAGGGGGTTGGAGTGGCAGATGCTCACCTCCCACAAGCCTCCACGAAAACCCAATGCAGTTCAGGAAAGGAGCCTGAGAAGGTGTTTTCAATGCAACTCCATTGAGCATTTGAGAAAGCAGTGTCTGAGACTGGCAGGGGTTAATTCTCTACCAGCTCAAGTGAGTTCTGTGATTGCAACACATGACACTCCTGAGATGCAGGAGACACCCCCTGTTTACATGACCAGCTTTGTGGGTATTGTGGGAGTCAAAGGAAATGTGCAGGTTCTAAGAGATACCATGATAAATGGCCAGAAGGCTGTGGGATGGAGGGACACTGGCACGCAACTATCACTGGTTAGGCCAAGCTGAGTCCCAGAGAGAGACATATTACCTGGTTAGGTAGCACACATCAAGGTGGTGGAAGGAGGTATGATCTGTGTTCCCCTTGCCATAGTCCAAGTACAGAGCAAAGGACTGGAAGAAGACATTATTGTGGGGTCCCTGTCCGATGCTAATTGGGAATGACTTCTCTAAAGGGTCTATGTGTCTGGGAAGCAACTCGGGTCAGCCTAGAATGCCCAGTAGATTACCTAAAGGGTAAGACTGAAGTCCCAGAGAGTGCCCAGGAGGAGAGCTGTGGGCCTCCTGGTGAGAAAGCAACCATGGCAGGCTCCTGCCAGCCAGAGAGGAGTGACGTGGATACTGGGGCTGGTGAAGCTGTTCCCCAGAGAGAATGTCCATAGGTTCCAACAGTGCAAAGAATGATCTCACTCAGCAAGCTAGTGAATGTCCCATTTCAGTGCAAAATCCAGAGGAGAAAGCTAGCAAAGCCACTGTGGGGCTACAGGGAGGTTGCTATCCCCTCGCTCAGACAGTGACACCCAGAAGGAGGGGGTTGACACAGAGTCCCTGCCACTAGACGTGGGACCCACCACCCCAACAACAGGTGAGAATAGAGCAGGGGTATTGTCAAGGGGGGACCTGCCCCTGCTGGATGATGCTGACAAGATGAAGATGCCAAAGCTTCTGTGTACATGGATTTCAGGTAATTGGCATCCTGGGGAAGCATGCAATGAACTTTTTGGAGTTGGGGAGCAGAGACATGGAGGTCCAGAGGGTTTGTTGATTTGCCCCTCCCAGAGCTCTTGCCACACCATGCCCCAAAGCTTCAAAAGTCCAAGGATCTAATCAAGGGGATCCCCAGGTGGAAGAAGAGTGCAGGGCTAGCCAAATGCAAGGGTCTCATAAGTTGTTGGGGAAAGAGGAGGACCAAACCATCTAAACTGGAATCAGGCACCGCAGGTTAGGGGGTGTGGTATGGACCCCTACCTGTAAGCCCTACCTTTAATTCTGTAATTCTACATTGAGCATTTGATACTGACATTATATTAGCTGGTAGGGATTCAGATACACATACAAATATTTTAAAGCAGACAAGGTGGAACTTATCGTATTTGGCAGTTAAACTGGAGGGAACAGAGTGTATGCTGCAGAAAATTTTGAAGAATGTTTTTTCCTCTTTTTTCATTGAACTTCCACTGAGAAATCAAAAATCCAAAGTATTTCCACCACAACATATAAAATATTGAGGTAAGTAGAACTATTCTGAGGGGGAGGGAAGCCATTTAGTCGCAAAATAAATTTGCAGTTAAAAAAAAGTCAAGGCAGAAAATTTTCAACCAGCCCTTCTTGACATAGCATCCTTAAACATTTTCAGAAACCTGTCTTTCAATTTCATAAAAAACCAAAAAGTCCTTCACATTGCAGCATCATTAATTTAGGGCAGTAACTCTACAGACAGGATATTATGACCACTTTTCTTTAAATCTCTTTCTCATTCATTCCTTATTCCCTCAGAAATGGGTAAATTTCCTTGCTTAGTGTCAATCCAAAGGTGATTTTTGGTGTGTGTGTTTTTTTTTTAAATATTGAAAAAAATCCACTTAGACATTTTTGGTTAAACTTGTGAACTCATGATGTGTGTGTGAGATTGAAACTGGAAAAAAAAATTATCCCATCTTCTCTGGACCTTTCAAACTCATCTCTCTCTTAGGTGGGATATGTGAAACTGGGCACAGCATTCAAGGGAGTGTGTTTTCATGTGTTATACATACTAATACTATGCCATACCTGCCCTGGTGCCTGGCCCTGGACCCCCTCACTGCCCGTGACCTGCTGGACAGGCCCAGCCCTGTGTGCCTCAGTGGGAGGGGAATACTTACCCACGGGGTCTCCAGAGGTCCGGTGCGATGTCCTGGGCTTGGTGTCAGACCCAGGGGCCAAGATGGTGGTGGGCCCCTGGTCCTCCGGGCTGCTCAGCGCCTCCGGGCTGGCGAACAGGTCTGGGCTGCTCGGGGTGGCCTCCACCGCTAGTGGTGCTGTGGCTGGAAGCCCCCCAATGGAGACATCGGACCCCGGTGCCTCCGGGCCCGACGAGGGGCTCCTTTGGATGCCTGTGTCCAGAGCCTCAGCGGGGAGACCACTGGGCTCTGGACCCAGGAAGCTGTGCAGCTCATCATAGTAGGGGCAGGTGGCTGCACTCCCTGCCCCCTGGACCTCCCGGGTCTGGGCATGGTCCTGCTGTAGCGATTTTATTTTGCTCTGGACTTGGTCTGTGGTGTGGAGGTGGCCCTGCTCAGACATTGCCGCGGCAATGTCCGAGTAAATGTCCCAGTCCCGGTGGGAGGCCCGGAACTGGGACATGATGTCTGGCCTCTGCCATATCCCAAGGAGGCAGCAAACCTCCTCGGGGGTCCAGACAGGGGCCTGGCATCACCCCCCAGCGGCAGTGCCTGCCTGTGCAGACATGCCTGTCAAAGGCTCAGGCCATGCTGCCTGACAGGCACGGCCTGACAGGAACTTCCTGTTCCACAGGGTGCTATGCACCCTAGGAGGAAGGTCAGACGGTTATTTCGAAACAATGCTTGTTTCAAAATAACATGTCCGGACGACGGCTGTTTCGAAACGAGTCATTTTGAAACAAGAGTTGTTTCAAAACAGCATGTCCCAACGGGGTTATTTCGAAACAACTCATTTCAAAATAACCATTGTTTCGAAACGGAAGGAGTTTAAGCCATTTCGAAATAACGTCTCTTGTTTCGAAACAACAGAACCCGTTGCTTTGAAACAAGATAACGTTGTTTGGACATGCCGTTTCTTATTTCAAAACAAGCTCTGTTGTTTCGAAATAAGAAGCCTGTGTGGACATACCCAAAGAAGTCCCAATTCATGTTTAACGTTCCAGTCCTGACCTGGGAAGCACCATTCCAGCATTGCATCTGATCTAAATGTGTAAACTACTTCCCCGTGTTTATAAACATTTACCATTCTATAAAGCTCTGAGTAGAATGAGGTAGTAAGACCTAGTGGCTGAAGCACAATGATGGGATTCATGATAACTAGGTTCCAAAGGGGTAGCTGTGTTAGTCTAGTTCAGCAACACAAGCAAGGAGTCCTATGGCACTTAATTCCTTGCTTGTTATAATAACTAGGATCTCTCTATTTCTGACTCTGCTGTGTGGCTGCTGGGTGACCTTGGGTGAGTCACTTGACATGTCTCTGCCACATCTGTAAAATGTGAATAATGTTAGTAAGTTTCAGACCTGTGGATGTAAATCACCATACAAGAGCTAAGTGCTAATATTAACATCTCAGCGAGTAGCTACAGCAAGTAATAATCTGAATATTGTCTAAAAGCAATGAGTGAGCAGGTTGAGAAACTGCAATAGCAGGGGGCAAATAGCCCTTTACTTATAGCACATGGGAATCTTATACACCCGATAACACTGAGACAGAGTAAATCAGCTTTCCAACTCAATAATTAAAGGTATGACCAGAATAATGAGATATAAAGAATTCAAATGGAAAGAGAGGAATCACTTACGGCCAACCATAGCCAAATGTATTTTTCTGCTTCTCATTTGCCCACTATATGTAATATATGAATATCTCCTTAGTGCCACAAGTGGAAATCAAAAGAAAAAAATTCATGCCAAAATATTATGCATCACTGTGTCTAAAGAAGCAGTCCTCTCCACTTATCTCTCTTCTTCTACAGGAACCTACACAAGTCCTTCTCACATCCCAGATCTCATTATTTTCTACTTCCTTTTTGTTGCCTTGTCTACTCCCAAACTTCCTTCCTAACTGCTTCATTCTAATCTCTATGTCCTCTTCCTTGGTGTCACTACATCCCTGTGGTGGAAATCCTTGGCCTGAAAACAGCAAAACTCCCATTGTCTACTTCACCTTGGTTTACTCTCCCTTTTCCATTCCTTTTAATTTGCTAGGTAACATCCTAGCCGTCTTTCAGATCCCTTCTTATAAAACAAGTCTTAGTTATGAATCTTTCATGCAGTGAAAGGTTCTCATTCCTGTCTCACCTGAAACACAAAGCAGCACCCATTGAACTAAAGAAGCTTGATCTAGTTAGATAAAGCAGAGAAATGGGGAATAAAACACAGGCTTTCTTCCTAGCTCTGCCACTGACTCAACTTGTGTCATTAAATAAAGTTTATTTATTTAATTAACCATTTAATTCTTCCATGACTTAGTTTCTTCCTCTGTGAAATTATTATTCCTGCCTCAAAAAGGAATAGTAAAGTATGAATCATTAATGAGGACTCCATGTAGTTGTTGCTAGATCAAAAATCTGCTTCTTAAATGCTATTGTAGGTCCTGGGTATTTGTGGGACCACAACACTCAGGGTGGAGGTACTTTAAGGTGAAAAGTGGCAGCTTGCTCCATCACCATGCATGCTACCTTTTCTCCCCCAGACAAAGTCTATCAGTTTGTCCCCTTTTACAAAGATAGCATTTACTTAAGAAAAAAATACAGAAATTAAAGGTGTGTTCTTACCAAATGCAATATAATACAACTGAAACTAAAGGAACAACAGATGAAAGAAAACATTTTTTTAACAACAGAGAAAGTTAAAATCAATTTTTAAGATCCTAAGTTTACATTATAAACAATCAAACTGAGGAAAAATATAAAAATGATAAAAAATAGTAGAATGTATTTTTAACTACTGTGGTACATATAGTTGTTATTATGTCATGCAAGTAGTTTAATGATTAAAATATTACCGTATATCTACAACTGGTTTTGAATATATAATGCAATTATATAATGTTTGGTAACTAGTTTAGCAAAAACTAAGGCATCTACTTTGAAACAAAGTCATCAAAACTGCATATAAAGCAGGAAACTGAACAAATTCCCGGGACACTTTTTGGTTTCATGAACTGGTAGCTAATTTACATGTATTTCAGTTGCAGAAATCTGATGAGGAATTAAATAAATGATTATGATCTCATAATATATAAATCAATTCCATTCTTTATTAGAAATTTTTCACAAAGAGTATTAGATAATTAGGCTGTTATATAGTAACTCATGCATATCAAATATCTCAGCCAAGAAGGTTAATTGAAGCTCCCTCTTCATCATTGTAAATGTCTTCAAACTGCTTTGACTGGGTCAAGTTGAAACAAAAAGGTACACTCTAATAAGTGCTCTGAACAAATTAATGGCAGAAAAACACTAACGGGAATAATATATTTCTTTGCATATTTATAGGTCTTTCAAAGAACACAGCTTGTTGTTTTACACCATGAACACATACTAAAATGTAAAAGGGACTTTTGTGAGTGTGAGAGAGAGAGAGGAGAGGAGAGGTGAGAACGTTGGCTAGTCTACACTTAAAGCTTAGGCCAACCTAACTGTATCACTCAGGGCTGTGAAAAATTTTGTGCCCTTTGTAACATACTTCAGTCATTCTAGCCCCCCACTGTAGATGTAGATAGTTTAACAGAAGAATTCTTCCATTGACTTAGCTATCACCCATCAGAGAGATGGATTACCTACATCGATGGAAGGGATCAGTGTCTTTTTGTTGATATAGGAAATCTCTACATAGATGCAGTGCCATAGCATACTAAGGACATATGCCAAATCAGTATTTGTCAATAGTTACTATGTAGTAGTAACTGACATGCCACACTTTCCTTCTGGATTTAAGATAGAAAATACAGGTTTGGAACTGACAGCTAGAGCTAGTTTTACCAATGCCAGATAGGCTTGAAACCTCAGCACCTGCAATATTCCCTTGTTGTACTCTCCTATACTTAATACAGGATATATCTTGTACCCAACATCAATATTAACTAAATCCAAATCTAAATTAGGCCCCAATTCCACACAGAGCTCAGCATAAACAAATTCCCATAGGTGCACAGAGACCCATTGAAGTTTTGAGCACTGAGGTCTGCCATGGTGGAATTACTTGGAGACCTGGGGCCTTAGTTATCTAAAGCAATTGACAAGTTTTTACTTACCAGGGTGGTAACTATGTGCAACCAGGTGGCAAATGATGACTTCCTAACACTTGACATATAACAACATTCATTTTGCTCTCCTTTCCCTTCATATTATAATGAATTTTTCCAAGAGAGAGATTTATGTTTCTAGTTGAGTTGTGCTCATCATTGATTTATTTTACTGGCTTCATTCCTGTTGACTTAAAATCCCTGCTAAATGTGCTAGTATAGTCTTTATTTCTGATTTCCCCTTCTCCTTCTCCTCCCCCTGCAAATAAAAATCCCTTCTTTATTCCTTTTTATAAAGAGTCTTTAACATGATGATATCAAAGGAGACTCTAACTACTAAGTCATGCTGCAAGCTTTCAATACGCTTATTTTCTCAAGGAGAAAGTTCTAAATAATTATCGAAATATCATGAACAAACCCCATTAAAGGCCAGCTAGCTCAACTGGAAATGCTGAAAAGTTTTCACTTACACAATTAATTCTACATATCCTATATTTCCTGTTTTTTATTCCTTTCTCTCTTATTTATTACAAGGGAAATTTGCATGAAAACAGCATCTTTGTTTCTTTAGGTATTCATCTGCTCCTTCCCATTTACAGTATCATCCTGCTCCCACTGAAGTCAATGGGAATTGTACTGTTGAGATCAATGGGAGCAGAAGTAGGTCCTTAGGGCTTGATCCCGAGAAATGCTGGACACCTTCAAGTCCTATTGATCTTGACAGAAAACATGTGGTGCTGAGACACTTTAAAACATAATTCCCTCTTTGTGATACCGCAATTAGCTGTTGCAGAGATGCTTATGATGTCACCAGGGATTATGACTTTATGTGAGGAGTAAACAGCAGGAGCAGATGAATTTCTAAATCAAAAAAAAAGACACTCTTTTCATGCAAATATCCCTAATAATAGAGAAAGAAGAAGATAAAACAGAACATACAGGACACACAGTCAAGAATTCTACTTAGAACAAAGTTTTTCATGTAATGTCAGTAGTTGATATATCATCTGAAGTCTACAAAACAAAGCCAGCAGAATAATAAGCAGAGAAACATGGTTCTTTATGTTTTTATTTTAGGAAAAAAAAGTTTTTGTTTTAAAATGAAGGGGAAAGATTCTTAATTAATTAATTGCCTGTGAAAACATACTGTCACTGAGTTATGAAGTTCATTACGCAGACACATTTTCTTCATGATTTGTGTGTGTTAAACACAGAAAACATTTTCAAGATACTTTGTTGTAGGGTTTGTTTATGAAGAAGTGACTTGTTCATCAATAGAACTTCAAGTCTGTGTGTCAAGAAAGAAAGAAAGAAAGAAAGAAAGAAAGAAAGAAAGAAAGAAAGAAATGTTAATCAACTAGAACCAGAAAGTGGAATTTTGATGGGAAAGTCCCATCAAAGTTTGCCTGACTGATGGTTGCACTTTTCATCAGTGTAATCTGTCATACAGATTACAATGGTTAGATATAATTCATTGTCACAGACACAGACTTCTCTTTTTTGGGCTGACAAGGAAGAAGCGCTTCTTACAAGAAAGGATGTTTTTGCATCCAGTGCCAAAACCATTTACATTCAGCAATAGTTGAGAGAGAGAGAGAGAGAGAGAGAGAGAGAGAGAGAGAGAGAGAGAGAGAGAGAGAGGCTGATGTTCACAAACTATCTAGTCAGAATCTTCCTTAGAAACACCTGTATATTGTAATATACTTCAGAATTTACCGCTTGTCAGGAAAGCACATGTCCTACGATGCTGTGTCAATCATGGCCTGAAGTCTTTCACTTAAGCCTTCAAGCTGTTTTTCACACTGCTTCAGGAAGTTTGACATCTCATAAAATTCAAAAATGAGTTTCTGCTGCAGGAAAAAAAGAGGAGACAGAAAGCGTTGCTAATTAAGTAAAAGATAATATATTGTATGTCAAGTTGAAACATGAAACCTAGGTATTTTTAGAATGTTCACTAATGGAAAGCAATATGTTAGCAACAGGTTAGTATTTCACATTTCTTCAGTTTTCTTTCTTCTTATTTTTTTCCCTTATAACTATAGGTTTAAACGTAAAAGAATTAAAATTGTATGACTTCAAATATTCATTTTAATATGTAGTTACTGAAATTTTACAATTAAATTAAGGTATCCAGTTGGAAGCAATTATATTTATTTTCTAAGGCCCTAAATCATAGCTGATGATGGGACATAAGCTAGATGGGACGTGGTTCAGAGGTGGCACCAAAATGGCATTCTCTTTCTCTCTTAAGTGTGTTGCTTGCTTGGTTCTTGCTCATATGCTCCGGATCTAACTGACCACCGTATGTGGGATTTGGGAGGAATTTTCCCTGGGTCAGATCGACAAGGATCTTGGTTTTTCTTTCCTTTACAGCATGTAAGTGCACTACACTGGTCAGGATTATCTAAGTATATCTCATTTAATCTTTTTTGCTGCTGCTACAAGGGCTTCAAGTATGAGTGCATATCACTTCTTCCTGTTCTCTGCCTGGGTATGTCCACACCTAGAGCCGAATTTGAATTGATTGCCATCAATTCAAATTCTATTAAGTACATGGACACACTGGCTTTCCTCAATTCAAATTGAGGAACTCCTCAGTTCTAACTGATGAAAGCTGACTTCAAATTGATCAAACCTCGTTTGACTTCAAAGTCAGGGTCAATTCAAACTGAGTAATTCGAATTGACCAAGTGTGACCATGTCAATTCAAATTCACTGTTAGTTTGAATTAGCCACAGCTTGATTTTTCCCTATACAATAGTGCCCCCTACCAAATTCGAACTAGCAAGTCCTGTTCATGGACATGCCCATTTCAACTGGATTTTCTAGTGTGGACATGTCAATTTGAATTGACTGAATTTGAATTAATAATTATTAGTTCAAATTGACTAATTCAAATTCAATAATTCGAACTGAAACTCTAAGTGTAGACATAGCCCCTGTGACACATAATAGTCTAGTCTCCTGTGGGATGTAAAACTCTGGCCTAATTTGGGGTGTTGAATTTAGTGTGCTGGTGCTAGTGACCTGTGATATACATGTGGTCAGACTAGAATCTATGATCTGGTGGTCCCTCCTATCATTAAACTCTGGCTAAGTCTATACTTGAAGTGTTAAACTGATTTAACTTAAATCGATCTAATTGAATCAAAACAAAAATCATTAAATCAATTTAAGTTAAATCAATTTAACATGTCCCCACTAAAAACACAAATCGAACTAGCATGTCCATGGACAGGACTTGCTAGTTCGATTTAGGGGAGGGGCACCATGGGAGGTGTGGCAACATGGCTTCCAAGAAGGGCCATGCCCCACCCAATATATAGAAAGAGGAAGGCACCCTGGGAAGGACAAGGGCAAAAAATATTAAATCAAAATAAGTGTTAAATCAAAGTAACATGGGTATACTGCATAATTTTGAAATAATAATTTTGATTTAACAATCTTTTTTATATAAAATGAGGTTTTATTATTTTGAAATAACCATTCCTTATTTCAAAATGAGGGAGTTCCTCATTTTGAAATAAGGAAAGCTAGTGTAGATGTGCGTTACTTTAAATGAAAATAATCATTATTATTTCAATTTAAAGTGTAAGTGTAGACATACCCTATGGCCCTAATAATTAAATTACCAGAGAGGAAGAGGCATTATTTTAAATTCAGCATCATTGTGGACACAAGAACAAAGGGATATAAACTGGACCTCCAGAAGTTTAGACTTGAAACTAAACCAAGGTTTCTAACTATCAGAGGAGTTAAGTTCTAGAATAGCCTTTCATGGGAAGCAGTGGGGGCAAAAACCTAGGTGGGTTCAAAACTGAGCTTGATACATTTATGGAAGAGATGGGACAGCCTGATTTGCTAATTAATTTGTGATAGGATGTTGGATGGGTGGTTTCTGAGTTACTACAAAGAATTCTTTCGAATTGTCTAGGTGCTGAATCTTGCCCACATGCTCAGGATTTAGTTGATTGCCATATTTGGGGTTAGAAAGGAGTTTTCTCCTAGGGCAGATTAGCAGAACCCCTAGGGTTTTTCTACCTTCCTCTGAAGCATGGGGCATGGATCACTTGCTGGTGGATTCTCTATAAACTGAGGTTTTCAAGCCATTATTTAAAGACTTCAATAAGTCAGTCATTGGTTAGGGGTCTGTTACAGGTGTGGGTGGATGAAGTTCTGTGGCCTGCGTTGTTCAGAGGAGATCAGGATGGCCAAACTGCAGTTCATGAGCTGTTTACAGTTCTTTTACAATTCAAGTGCAGCTTGCAGTAGCCCTTATGCCTCCTGATCTCTACCTACCATACTGGAGTAGGGAGCTCCAAGCATCTGCTCTATAGCAGGATGATGGGGCTACAGGATTCTATGCAACAAGAACACTTAATAGTAACTAAGGGCAAATTATATGATAGGATGTATTAACTGTGGTTAGTATGCAAGAAAAATTACATTCAGTCTTGAAACTATATTTCAGTCTTCAAACCACTGCTGGCTGAGCAGTTAAAAAAAAGTATGTTAATCATTTCACTGTGATTCATTTGTTCATATTATTCATTATATATTTAGACAAATAAGGTGCTCTGAAGAAAACGTTAATGATTCTCAAAATTTTCAAAAATTTTACAATTGATTTTTTTGTCAAAACATATATTTAAAAACATCATTAGACATCCCATTACTCCCAATTTAAACATGCATTCATCCTATCAAGGGGCAAGATCAAAGTAATTTTATTTGAATTCTCTGTTGCATAGAGTAAATAATCAATATTCAAAAGGGGTTTGGGTGAACAAGGAATAAGATGAAAAATAATAGATAAAACTGCTCAGTGAATGCTTAAGAATAGCTGAAACATTAATTGAAATTAGGATAACTCATACCAGAGTTATTAACCAAAACAGCCAGCTAAACTGATTAAAAATGTTACCCATAATTAATAGTTTAACCAGTCTAATCCAGACTGTCCTAAATCATTTGAATGATTTTATTAGTGTAATTTCCCACCCCCCAAAATGATGACAAAATAGTTATGACTCAGACAGAATAACTCCATAAAAATTCTTCTTTCACGTTTCCAACAAAGGAACGAAATGGAATGAGACAATGAATAGAAGACTCCACTTGCTAATCACTTATCACCATCGAGGTCCAGGACTTTTCTGAAGAAACCTGCACACCTAAGACTTGTATGTAATAAACAGTTTTCCCAGTAAGGAATCTGACTTATTATTCATAACAACTTACCACAAGTGGATCAATTTGACAACACAAAGATACTTTCAATACCTGTGAATCATAAAATGTTGCTTGGTTTATGGCTTGTCCAGATTAAAGCATTCAGGAAAGAGTTTTCGGGGGGGGGGGTCATAAAATCATTTAATTATAAGGAACCATTTGGATATTTAGATATTTGAGCTGTAAATTCAGAGGTACCTTTAAGTCGGAGGCATATTTACATGGAGGAGAGAAGAATTTGGTGTCTGCTGCTTTCCTGAACTATACCCTCATGATGAATTGAAAGTATTTCCACAGCTTCAAGAGCAATATTATCTTTCTATTTCAAGAGTGATGTAATCTTTCCTAACACAATTAATTTGATTTTCTTCAAATAAAATACTTCTCTTTTAAACTTCCAACCATATAAGAACTAGAGCAGTCTCTACTTAAAAAGTAGACTATCAAAGGATTCATTTTTTATTTCTCCTACTTGGTACTTGAAGTTACAGGGAGGATCAAATCTATTCAAGTGGACAGTACCTGGAAGCTAAAGAAATAAAAGAACTTTACCTCAGAAACAAGGATAGGCATATTTCTGAGTGTTCATTACAATTCTTATAGTATTTAACAGCATCACAGGTGAAATTCCTAAATGTTTACAGGGGGATTGATTTTCATAGTGCACACTTAGGTTTCTATTTCCCTTTGACAGTGGAAGGCAAAGGGAGTTAGACATGTAGGTTTGTCTGATATATAAATAAGCAGCAGACTTATTTTGAGAGAGGCTTTATTCTTGATTACACTTTCTCAGTATACAGCTGTGGTATATAATATATTCAGATATGATAAATATAGATAGTTGATTCCTTGTCCCATGTGCAAATTTGGCTTCTCTCCTGCAATTCAGTTTGAAGCTGCAAGAGTGTGTCTGAGTTTAGGGAAAAGGATAGTGGTTACAGCAATTTGTCAGAAAAAAATTAGTGAAACCAAAATGCTCATGTTTAAAACTAAAACAGCAATTTACCAGAAGAATTATAAGGCAAAAATTTAGGACATGGTAACAAAAAAAAAATCTCTTTTTGAGCGTCTCTCCACTGTCTTCAAAGGGCTTTGGATTAGTCCCACATGATGCAGCCATGGTTACAATTAATATACACCTTCAGTCTAGAATTCTTGTCTTTCAGCTTTAAAAACAGACTTCTGTCACTTGAACCAAAGAATACCTTTAGTTGATTATAGCCCTTAACCTGTCTGTAGAACATCCACTAGATAACACCCTTACTCCTGTAGATTATATCTCTGCTCCTATGCTTTCCGTCCCCTCAGATGAGGAGGGGTTAAATATACCTGGACCATCCCTAAGAGGTAATTGTCTAACCTACCGTTTAAGGATGGATGAGAATTCTATCTCAGGGATCTCAAACGCAAATCACCACAAGGGCTGCACGAGGTCTAATACATTAGCCTGAGGGCTGCACCACTGAAACTTTTTCATACAATGATATTGCAAATGATATTGCCCTGCAGCCTGCAGGAAATAGCTTTAAAGGCTGCATGTGGCCCACAGGCCATGTGTTTGACACCTCTGATCTATCTCCATAGGTAACCTAGAGGCCTTTATGTCCACACAATTTTCAGTGGCATTAGTTAGATTCTATTTAGAACCTGTTCTACAGGTCTACCTGAACAGATTCAAAATACCCATTTCAAGAGATTATTTAAATAGATGCTCTGAGGATGTCCCTGCACGGGTCTTTTGATTTATGATCAAGAACAACTTTTTGTGAGATCTTCCCACTAGAGCTATATGAAATTCACAATTTTATATTCATTTAATTTCAAACTAAAACACTTACAATGGACTACTTCATTATTCGGTAGCCTCCTAGAGTTTATTTTCTCCATCAGTGGGATGAAATAGTTATGACTATGTAAAATATTTGCAAAAATATGAATATTCGTGTTTTAATAAAAAGGAATTTTTGTTTTCAAAAGATGCCAATTTTGGCTCAAAAACAGACAGAATTTTATTTAAAAATGAGTCGATTTTCATTGGAAAAAAGGATCTTATTACAGTTTTGCAGAGGTGGTTTTCATAAAACACTTTGAGTTCATAACAAAATTTTAAAAACTTGAATTTCAACTTTTTGACTAGTTAAGTAGTTTGCAAGCCTTACAAATACTTTGTACAAATGATACTTATGAACAGACACCCTTGTGCATTACATGCCCAGTTGGGAGGGATTTGACTTGTCTTTTTTACAATAACTAGGGTTTAAATAATCATGCTTTGCATGACATCTGATCTATGTGTTTTGTTGACATTATAAATCAAATTCTCTGCTGGCATAACTAAAAGTTATTTATTGAGAATGGCTCACAAAAAAATCTCTTCCACATTATCTAATCTCCTATTCCATATGAAGTATTGCACTGCAATTTGGGATTAGAATTTAAAGATTTATGAACAATTTTATAACAAAAAGATGCAAATAAAATATTCCATGTGATTCATTCATGCGTTTTTATTTACTTATAACAAATTTAAGTCCTGAAACAGAAACGGGCGTTGGTTTTAGCAATGACACCCTCTATTTGTCTTTTCTATCTGCTTTAATCTCAAGACTGGTAGTAACTGAAGCATTCTGTGAAAGCTATCTACTGCTATTTGTCATTTTCTGGGATTAATTCTTGTTTTGTAAAAAAAAATTATTGAAATCAGAATAGTCACTGCTGGAATCTTTACCACAAAGCACACATTTATGAATGCTACAAGTGTTTATTCATTTTGGTTAATATATATTCAGAATCATGAAGATGCAACTGCTCAAACACTGACACTGTTCATGTGTCATATGAAAAAGAATCATAGTAGAAAAGTGCAATGACACATCACAATTTAGCGTTTAATGCAGTAATAACAGAGATTAGTTGGTGCCAATACAAATGGGGCATGGTGTATCTCAGCCATTGTTCTTCATGAAGAATTTGCCTAAAATATTCTTTGTAGTTTTAGCAAGGAAAGATTTTAATGAACACCTGATGAATCAAGAGCTAGATATTTAGTGTTTTGAACAGTTTATTCTTATCCTGAGACTCAGTCACAAGAACATGTCATTATGGCATTTTTATCATTCACATAGACATAAAAACCTGTCACATAATAAGTAAAGGAGTCTTTATTTAAGGTAGATAGATAGATAGATAGATAGATAGATAGATAGATAGATAGATAGATAGATAGATTCAGATGGTGCAATGAAAAAATAAATGTTTGATATCTCTACATGAGAGGCTCACATTCTGAACTGAAGGGCTCCTGGGCATAATAGAGCTCTTTTTAATCTCCCATTTCCAGCTTTCTCCAGAACAAGATTGACACTAGTTTAAAGAAAGTCATCCTCTCAGCTGGAGGATGAGATGTCAAAAAGAGAGGAGGGGGCAGGCGGGGGGATGGCAATTACAGAGCTCAGCAAATGGCAAGAATTAATTGTTTGTTTTTTCACCTAGTAAGGAACTTATATTTCTCTCTTTAAATCATATAAGACAGCTTGACTCAAAGTCCACTAAAATCAATGAGCATATTTCCATAATTTAAATAGTTTTGTACTAGGCCAGCATGCACCTGGTTTTTACATGACAAAATAGTCACTGAACAAATAGTACTGTTTAACCACTTTTTTGCTACAAAGGATGGGATTTTCAAAAGAGTTTATTTTTTACCTAACTCTGCTGCCACTGAAGTCTCCCCAAACTCAGATGTACTCAATGACTTCAGTAAGAGGAGAGTTAAATCAATGTGAAGTGCTTTGTAAATATCACTCAATAGATAACAGCCAAGAGATTACAGCTATATGGTATCCTGCTACATTAAATGAGTTGATAATCTAAACCTAAATTGTGATGGCCTGGTGATCATCTCTATAGCATATGAATACCGCTGCATTTGGCACTTTTACTGGCAGACTCAACAAAGAGAGTGGGGACTGTGTGAGCCTGTTACGTCTCACCATTAGAACTGAACAGTGGTTAAAGTATAATGTGAAGGGCCCTGGAATCCTCCTGATCTCTGGGCCCACTTTCTGTGTTGTCTGGGCGTCCTTCAGGTATGTGCAGGCCCCAGCCAAGTTAGGCATTTGCAAGCACTTCTCAGTACCATACACATAGGTTATCACTCCATAAAAATACTGGACTGGATCCTGGCCTCACATGCTGCCCCCTCCACCACTCTGCACCTCCCTGACTTTGATCCCAGCCTCATGCTCGGCATCCGCCACTCCCCCCCCAGCCCTGATCCTGGCCTCACATGCTGCCCCCTGCACCACCCTAGTTGGTACTTGGTCTTGACATGAATGTGGAGGACTGGACTCAGTTACTTCTCATGGGCTCTGGCCAGGCCATTCCCACCCTGAGCATGCTCAGGTTGAGAGATTCCCCCATCTGAGCATGCTCATGTTGAGAGATTTGAAAACTCCCCCAGCCTGGCCACAGCTCCTGGGCCAGGGCAGGGCATAGCATGAGTTCTGCCTGATTTTTCTATTTTTCAGGGCCCCAGAACTCTGGCGTCTCAAATTTGAGGGCCCCAGAACTATGTTCCAGGGTGTTCCAGCTTACTTTAACCCCTAGAAGTCAGAATGTGTAAGGAACTTTGGTGAACAAGGTAAGGAAGCTTCCAGCACTATTCTAGTGAAGGACTTCATTCTCCAGGGATGCATTTATTGAGTCCTAAATTTATTTAAAAGCCACACACATACACAGAAAGTCTGTGGAAAAAAAGAAAGAGTTAGAATTTTAAAGTTTTTAATTATGGAATTCACTCATGCTTTTTTCCATGTGAGTATAACCCACAAATACTATTGTACCTGAAAAGGTAACTTTTGTGGTACCCTTTCAAAATTTATCCTGTTGTGTACTTCCCAGCTTTCTCATATAGCAGTCAGGAACTATAAATATATACAAAACTGAGCCTCGAAGGACTAGAATCAGGGGCTGGGAGGGACTCAGATTTTAATTCATCTGTAAGACAGCAGAGGAAAGTATAGAAAACAAAATGAAGAAAACATACAGTACAATCACTGCAATAGCCTGCTTTGAAATGTCAGTCACTATTAAGGTTCAATACCAAACTACTTATTTTTTTGAGGCAACATCCTTTGGAGATGGATGTATTAGAACTTTGTCTAGAACTTTGGAGATGGATGTATTAGAAATGCCTCAGAGACACACCAATGAGAAAAATTTAAGAAATATGATTAAAAACTTACAGTACTACATCACTTTGTACATTAATATTGGAATACTTGTCCCAGTTCAAATTGCTTGGCACTGAATTAAAGTGCCAAGGTGGTCTTTGAGCTGTTTTTCTTTATTTTTTGTTATGTTAGAGGATTTTTAAGTCTTAGTTTCTTAAAACTTTTTACATTTTATGATTTTTTTCCTTTTAAAAACTCAAGCTACCCAAATTTATTACCGTAACCAGAGGGTACTTTGGCAAAGAACCATGGCAGGAATCTCTTTTTGGCATGAAATTAAACTTGTGGTTCATAGAAGCACAGAAACTCTCCTAAGAAGCCTATCATATTTTTATAATCATAAGATATTTTGGCTTGAAATACTGATCGCATATGAGCAGCTGACAAATGATGATATCATAATCACACACTAAAATGCATAAAAAGGACCCAAAAAGTCCAGTTTTATACTAGTGATATTACAAGAAAAAGTTTCCTCTACATTAGAAGATCTGTATAGCATGTATTTTTCTTAACGGTACTGCCTTTTGTAATATAGAGCTAATGGAAAGTTATTTGCCAAGTGCTTTGATGACCCACTGGAACCATTTTAACATTTTGATGTGTAAAATGAAAATGACAAAATCTGCCATTAGGTCAAAGATGAAAACGCCAACTTTTTACCTATTTGCCTTTTATGACTAAATTTTAGGGAGAAGCCATTTCATAGTGAAAAAACAACTGCAGCACAATGAGTCTCTGTGGGTATGTCCATACTTAGTCTTTAAATCAAAATAATGCTGATTATTTCAATTTAAAAGATTGCATGTCAACACTATGTTTCCTTATTTTGAAATAAGGAGCTCCCTCACTTTGAAATAAGGAAAGTCATTTTGATATAATAAACCTAGTATTATATCAAATGACGGTTAAAAAAAACCTGATACTTTGAAAAAACGCAGTGTGGACTTGTTATTTCACTTTAACTGTTTTTTTGATTTACACTTTTGCCCTTCTCCTTCCCAGGGTGCTGTCCTTTTTCTATACATTGGGTGGAGGCATGGCCCTTCTAGAGGCCATGTTGCCGCACCTCCCATGGTGCCCTTCTCCTAAATTGAACTATCAAGTCCTGTCCATGGACATGGTAGTTTGATTTGAGTTTCTAGTGGGGACATGTTAAATCGATTTAATTTAAATCAATTTAATACTTTTATAGCGATTTTATTAAATCAATTTAACTTAAATTGATCTAACTGCCTAAGTGTGGACACAGCCTGTGTGTCCTGTTTGTGGCCTTCCTCACAGCAGGTGTGTGCATGACAAGAGAAAAGGACCAATGTTCAGTGCTAATAGCTACATCCCCTATTAATTTTCATATTTGTATTGCAGTAGCACCTTGAGGCTAGGTATTGTACAGACAGAGAAGAGAAAAAGACAGTACCTGCTCTAAAGAGCTTACATTCTAAAAATAAAATTTCCATAAGCATTTAAGTGATTTAGGAGCCTAAATACCATTAAATACTGAAGGTCCCTAAATCACTTAGGCCTGGATTTTTAAAGGTACATAGTCACTACTTTGCAAGGCCAAGGTAACGGAGACAACTAAATTCCATTTGTAAAAAATGCCTATGTTACTTTTGAAAAAGGGATTTAGCCTCTAAATCCTTCAGTTGTTTGCAACACAAAGCAGAGCAGTGCCTAAAAAGCTTTAAAAATCTGTACTTTGGGCACACTTGAAAAATTTGCCCTAAATTAGCAAGACTAACAAAGGACAGAGGGAGAAGGAGGAAACAAACAGATGGAGAAGGGTAATGTCTTGCCAACTATGACACCTAGTCAGACACTGGCTGAAATGGGATTAAAATCCAGTCGAATCCCCTAATCAAATTTGTTCTCAATCTGAGTTTTTTTAACAGGGTCAGCAGCTCTTCTTAGGGTTGCCAACCTTCCAGAATTGTTCTGGAGTCTCCAGGAATTAAGAATTAATCTTTAATTAAAGATTATGTCCTGTGCTGAAAACACCAGGAATACGAACAACCAAAACTGGCAACCCTAGTTCCCTTAATGACAGAGCTGATTTCCTGAAAGGAAGGGTAGTAATGACTAGTTGAAGGTCAGAGGGGTCAAATGTCCTGGGACCATAAAAACTTGTTACAATCCAGGCTAATGACTCTAGTAGTTTTTATTAAGCTCGTACTGTTCATTGAAAAACCATACTATGATGAATAATCAAATTTGTATAACATCTGTTTTCTACAGGGAGTCTGATGTTAGGGACACTGGGGAATTATTTCAGTAGTTGCCCTATTCTCATGAAAAATGGTTGACAGACTCTAGTTAACTTTGGCTGCTGCCAGTTTGAAACTCTCTGATGTAAAATGGTTTTTTGGTATTCCAGCAGACATATGGGACTTATCAGTCTTCTGATATATGAAGATATACACAGAGTTTCATTTAATAATTTTTACATGAATACAACACTGCTTTTCACTGAGCTAGGATAGCCAATAGTATGAATTCTGTGCACAGGAAGACTATCATTTATTCCTAGAGACAAAGCAAATTTTCATTTTACAGGTTTGACATACCTGCTGTTCTTGCCAAATTTTCCATTTTAATCTTGACTGTAAATACTTCATATTAGGGATGGATGCTCAAGATTAGTTAAAATAAGAACTGACACCAACCTATGCTAAAAACAATATTCAAATCTTTTTGCAGGTTCACAATGTTTGAATATTTTTTCAGTATTTTTCTTTAATCATCATTTTATTATAATATCTGAGCATTGTAAAGATTAGCCACATTAGTCTTTCCGATCCTCACAAGCCAGCCCTCAATCCTACTTGCCTCTCTTTGTATTGCCCATGTGATTTTCACCTCACTGCCAAACTCAGAGACACTTGATCTCATCCCAATCCAACTAGGAGCTTCTACAGTCTGGGTTTTATTTACTCCATTCCATTCTATGCCATTCCACACAGCAGATTTCAGTAAGGTCTCTAATGACCTTTCTTAGCAAAATGTCACGGGCTTTTACTGCAGTCTCATTTCAGCTGCATTTGATATTATTGATAATGCCATCTTTATCAACTCTTCTATCCTGCCACCTGTCCAGTCAGTGGGTATTTTTCTTCTCTCCCACTTTCCATGGATATCCCATACGGCCCACTTTTTTTTCCCATTTTCTACTTTTGCACAAGGGTTCTAATTGTCCCAAATGGCTTCACCTAGCATCTATATGCTGATACCTTGCAAATCAACCTCTCCACGCTTTATGTTTTGTCTTTGTTGACACAAACATTGTTTGTTTTACAGTGAGATAACAAAATGTGTGCTAGATATCTCACTGTAAAATCCTAAGTGAAGACAAAGACTGGTAGCATTTACCGTGAGACAGCTAAGCAAGGTCAGTATGCTTCTCCAACCAGAGGTTGACCTCACCTACTTTAACCTGACAGTTAAAATAAAATGCCTTCTTTTCACTATGTTTTTACAGCATTATAACTTTATCTCTGGTTTCTCCAACACCTACTTTGTTCCCCTCCATTTTATTCAAAAGGTAGGTACTAAGATATTTTTCTTCCCCATCATAATGTTAATATATCAAATTTCCCCTTTCAGATCCCTTCATTGCCTTTCTCCTTTTCTACACCTCCATAATATAGAATGAAAGTTTCTTGTCATCACTGTTCTGCCTCTTCCTACTTATCCGCTATTCTCTTCTCAACCTGATGCCAGGCTTAATCAGCCGCTTGTCCACCTCTCCCACAAACATCTGTGTTTTTTTCCCATGATTCCCTTTAGGCATGGAACACCCTTCTTGAGCAACACCACAAGTGTGCTAACCTCTCCTTTTCCAAATCCTTCCTCAGCCCCCCTTTCTTTGAGCAACTTTGAGTCATCTTGAATGTTGAGTTCCTATTGGAATATCTGGTACACTTCTTTAAAAATTATTTAAAACACAGATAGATTAGATAGATAGATTACTTCTGTTTTATCCAAGTTTTGTGTGTGTCCTGGGGGGCACAGGGGAAAAACACACACATACACACACACACGTACGCAAAGAACAAAGCATATGGAACTAAAAAAATGTGTGCCTAGCATTGCTCAGCCATTTTACTTATATACAGTATCTTGACATATATACACACACACTTGGGGCTCAGACATCACAGCTTTAGAAAGTATGCAACAGCTTTACAGGAATTTTGCAGATCAGAGGTGAATTACTGCATGGGGCCTGTGCCCAGGGGCCCACCATAACGTGGAGGCCCTCCATCCCAGCAGCACTGGGGAGCAGGACAAGTTGGGCCAGGGGCCAACTCTGTGCTCTGCTCCTGGCCCACTCGTGGGCCAGCAGGTCTCCTCCTGGGGGCATGATGGGTCAGCTGCAGCCTGGCTGGTCAGCCCCTGATGGTGGTGGTGGTGGGGCCAATGACTGGAGTGCACAGTACATAGAGCAGCCTTCGGGCTGCACCAGAAGCCACACCATGCTCGCCAGTCAGGCCTCGCAACTCCCATGGACCAACCAGCCAGGCTGTGGCCAGGGTCTGACTCTGCATCTCTCCTAACCCCAGCACTGGCCTGCTGGCAGGGGCAGGAGGCCCACCAGTGGGAGGCCCACCAGTGGAAGGGAGAGGCCAACCGTTTGGGGAGATGACCCTGATCCACATCTGTTAAGGATCTAAATTTTGTACTTAAGTGCTGAAAGTGGCAGTTAGATGCCTAAATCCCTTTGGTTTTATCTTTTCAGATTGCAAACACTCCAAGGCAAGGTCTGTGTTTGTACAGAGCTCAGTAACCAAATGTCCTTTTTCTGATGTGAACCACTAAGTGTTAATGCATAACAAATACTAAATAATAGAGTTCATCAAAAAAATTCAGCAGAATAGTTTTCTGTGGGAATAATATCATTTTGTTGAATCAATGTTTCATGGAAACATGTCAGTTTTGATGAAATATGATGGAAAAAATTGAAACAATTCAAAGTCAAAATGAAGCATTTTGTGCCAACTTTTTCACTTCATTTCATTTAGACTTTTATATTATATTGCAAAGTACAGAACCAGAAATGTAGGGCCAAAAAGGGACACCCCCCCATGAGGTTATTTAGGCCAGCCACCTGTGCTGAGGCAAGATCAAGTATTCTTAGACTATTCCTGACAGGTGGTTGTCTAACTTATTCTTAAAAATTTCCAGTGACAGATTCCACAACCTCACTTCATAATCTGTTCCAATACTTCATACCCTTAGAGTTAGAAAGTTTTCCTAAACTGTAACCTACATCTCCCATGCTTCATATTAAGCACATGACTACTCTTACCTTTAGTGGACCTAGTAATCAATGTCCCAGCTATACTAGCCCTTAACAAAATGGAAGATTTTATTAAGTCTGCTTTTCTCAGGCTTTTTTTTTTCTTTTCCTGAAGATTAAACATATCCCATTTTTAAACTTTTCCTCATAGGTCAGGTTTTCTAAATCTTTTATCATTTTTGTTGCTTTCTTCTGGGCTGCCTCTCATTTATCTATGTATGTGAGAATGTAAGAATGATCATACGGGATTCAATCAGAGGTCTCGCTAAGCCAATATCCCATCTCCCAGCAGTTTTCAAAGTCAGATGCTTCAGAGGGAACAAACAGAACATGGTAATTTTGATCTAGCCTCTCTCTAGCTCCAGTTTCTGGCAGTCATAGATTTAGGGACTCACAGAGCATGGCATTGCATCTCCAGCCACCTGACTAATAGCCACTGATGGAACCTATTCTCCATATTGCATTCTTTTTTTAACCCAGTTTTGGACTTCACAACTTTCCCTGTCAATGAGTTTCACAGGTTAATTGTGTATTGTGTGAAAAAGTACTTCCTAATGTTTGCTTTAAACTTGAAGCCTATAAATTTCATTGGGTGACCCCCTAATTTTTGTTATGTGAAGGAATAAATAACACTTCCTTATTCACTTTCTGTTGGGAACATGGACGCTGGCAAACCACGCCTGTGTTCGCTGCATGACCCCGGACTCTGAGGTACTTATGGAAAAATACAAGCATGCTTCTTCCACGCCTCCAGCTCGTGAGGGGAACAGGGGGAGAGGCTTTCACTACCAATTATAGTAAGGTAAACAAGCATATCCATCATTGTACTGAATGTATAGAGATAAGCTAGACTGTATAAATAAAGACCCCCGGGGCTTTCCGGGGACGCTTCTTTGCCGTAATCCATGACTCTGTCCGGTTTCTTCCCGCATCTGGTGACCCCGACGTGATCCAGCCCTCCACCTCATCGGCTGGCAAAGCCTTGGTGCACCACAGCGTTCTCGCTCTCTCATGAGTATGGGGGGGGGATTTATCCGTGCAGCAAAAGGCTCATGCGAAAGAGCTCTTAAAGCTTCTCAAGCAAACCGGGTGTGTGGCTGCCTCTCAAAAACATTTGGAGGATCTCCTCCGCACAATCGAATATAAATGCCCATGGTACCCTGATAAGGGCTCTTTGAGTGTTTCCGATTGGCAGAAAATTGGAGAACGGTTATTCCGTGAACCACGGGCCGAAATTCAGCACATTCTTCTTTGGCAGCACTGTGCAGATGCAATAGGGCGATTACGGGCAGAGGCGTCCCCCGTTGCATCTCCCTTACTCGCGGTGCCGGCTCATCCCTGCGTGTTGCCCCCAGCCCCATCGGTTGCCCAAGTTTCGAGCGCACCCTCCACTCCTCAGGCCCCTTCTGAGCCGTCTCCGGCTCAGGTACATTCAGGGGCTGTCCGCGCCGCTCTTCAACAAGTGCAGCGCGAGGGACAGCACCCGCTTCTGGAACAATGGGAAGGGGAACTCCCGTCCCTGTTCCCCCTTACGTACACACAAATCGACGGCGAACACGGGGGGGGGGGTCAGCGGGTGGATCACACCCAACTTAGTTACTCGATTCTCAGAGAATTAAATAAGGCGGTTAGAGAGTCGGGCATTCACTCTACCTATGTAGGGGGGCTTATTGAGGGACTCGCCAATGGTTACACTATGATTCCTGAGGATTGGAAGCAACTCTTTCGTCTGATTTTGTCCCCCGCCCAATATCTAGTTTGGGACAATGAGTTTCAGCTCGCCGCTGTGGCCGCCAGCTCACCAGAAAATATCCCTGACCAAATATATGGTTCCGGGCAATTCGCCGACATCCCGGCACAGGCCCAACTCCCCGCGGAGTCTTTTCGCCGCACGGCGCTCTGTGTACAACGCGCCTTCTGGAGAGTCCCCGCTTCGGGCAAACCCCTTTTATCATTTACCAGTATCAGGCAGCAGGCGTCGGAACCATTCCATCAGTTCATAGATCGGCTTAAAGAAGCCATACACAGACAAATTGATAATCCCGATGCCCAGATGGAACTCCTCCGGCGCTTAGCGCACGAGCAAGCGAACGCAGATTGTAAAAAAATCCTTCAATCTGTTATCCATCGGGCTCAGTACACACTTGCTGACATGATTCAGGCATGTGCTGAGGTAGGCACACAAACTCATGCTATGGCCTTGTTAGCCGGCGCTCTCCGAGCCGGCAGCAAACCCCTGGGCAATTGTTTCAATTGTCGAAAGCCGGGCCATTTCCGTCGGGAATGCCGAGCGCCCGGGGGTGGGGCCTTTAAAGGAAAGGAGCAGCCCCCCGGGGACAAGGGTGGGGGCCGCCCCCCCCAAAAATGCCCACGTTGCAATAAAGGATATCACTGGGCCAATCAATGCCGCTCCAACCCGCCGGGAAACTCCCCGACGGGCCCCCCCCAGGCCCAGGTATAATTACGGGGGTCGTTCCCGCTATGTTTCCTCCCCCGGCCACCAAAGACAGTGCTGGCATTGACCTGGTCAACGGTAAGAACATGACCTCTGCCCTCCCTGGGGAGGTCTTACTTATGCCCACCCAGCTCACGGGCCCTCTTCCGGAGGGAACAGTTGGTGTTATCCTTCCCCGTTCCTCCGCTTACAAGCGCTCCATTATGGTGGTGCCGGGGGTTATTGACTCTGATTACACAGGAACGATATTTGTACAGTTCTGGAGCAACCTTCCTTTGGAGCTCCATCAAGGAGAGTCGTGGGCTCAGCTTCTCATTTTGCCATACTGCTCGCCGGGAGGCCCGGGGTTCGAGGAGCGACGCGGTGGCTTCGGCTCCACTAGGACGGAAGACACTCAGGTGCCTTCATTCCATCCCCAGGTTGCTGCGCTTCTCCAACAAATACAGGTCCGCAAGCCGACACATACGTATTACATTAATGGTAAAGCGTTGGATGGGCTATTGGACACCGGGGCCGACGTCTCAGTTATTGCTCAACAAAACTGGGATCCAGCATGGCCCTCCGAGGTAGCTCCCTCTGTCTGGGGGGTTGGTGGAGCCCAGGCATCCCGTCGCAGTGCTAATTGGCTTTCGGTGTGGGATAACGAGGAGGCTAGAGAAGTCGCGCAAATTCGCCCCTGCATTTTACCTATAACGCTTAATTTGTGGGGCCGAGACATTTTGTCACAGATTGGATCCTCTCTTGTCACGCCATGACCCCCCCAGTTGCCCTGGCACTACAATGGAAGCCACACACTCCCATTTGGGTTGAGCAGTGGCCCCTCCCCCTGGAGAAATTAGAAGCGTTAACGCATTTAGTACAGGATCAGCTGTCGGCCCAACACATTGAACCCTCTACCAGCCCCTATAATACCCCGGTCTTTGTCATTCGTAAAAAATCAGGTAAATGGCGGTTGCTCCATGACCTTCGTGAAATAAATAAAATTATCGAACCTATGGGCCCGTTACAATGTGGCACCCCAAATCCAAATCTAATCCCTCATGATTATCAGTTAGCTATTATAGACTTAAAGGACTGTTTCTTTTCTATACCCCTTAATGAACATGATAAAAAGTATTTTGCCTTTACCGTCCCGGTTCTTAATAATTCCCAACCCACCAAAAGATATCAATGGACAGTCCTGCCCCAAGGCATGTTAAATAGTCCCACTCTCTGCCAACATTTTGTTGCCCGGGCGTTACAACCCTTTCGTGATAAATATCCCCGACTTTTGATCTATCATTATATGGATGACATCTTGGTCGCCGGCCCTACCTTACCGGCCTCCTGGCGCCATGATCTCCAATCCAGCTTGCACCTATTCGGCCTTCAAATAGCCCCCGAAAAGGTTCAAACTATGGAACCCTTTTTGTATTTAGGCCATAAACTCTTTGCTGCATATTCAGTTCCAGTTATCCCTGCTATTCGTCTTCCCTCGCCTGTTACTTATGTTGTGTTACAGCAGGTCCTGGGGGCCATTAATTGGTTACGCCCTTATTATCGGCTCACTACAGAAACTCTCCGACCCTTGTTCCTAGCGCTCAAAGACGGCAAGCATCCTTCTGATCCCATCTTTTTACAACCATCGCAACTTGCGGTTCTTGAACATGTTAATTCCATTATTGCCCAACGATGGGTCGATAGGGCCGTTAACGACCTCCCTCCTAAGCTTATTTGCCTTTATGACACGCGTCAGCTTTGTGCAGTCTTGGCTCAAGAGCCCTCCTCCGCCCCCCTCCGTATCCTTGAGTGGCTCTATCTTCCCCACGCCCCTCCCAATACCCTGACACCACTGGATTGTATGATTGCTCAATTGATTACTAAGGGCTGAATGCGTTCTCTGGCTCTGATGGGTCTTGACCCCGTTGAAATTATTCTTCCCCTCCCATTGAAAGGCAGTGCCATGACAATTGCCTTTTCGGAGTCCCTACAACTTGCCTTGGCTGGGTATGTGGGGCGTCTTTCCTATCATATTTCCAAAGACCCGCGCCTACACATTGTGCAGCACATCCCTGTTCAGCTCGAGCGTTTACTTGTTCTTACCCCCATTCCCGACGCGCTTACTGTTTTTACTGACGGCAGCCCTACCCGCGGTGTTGTCTCTTGGTTCACTGCTGGCCAATGGTCTTCATGCTTTACCCCTCCTCAAACCTCACCTCAGCGCTCGGAATTGGCCGCAGTTTGCCTTGCCTTTTCTCATTTTTCTGCTCAACCTATTAATATCATCACTGATAGCCTATACGTCGCTAATATTGCCTCTTGTATAGTCGGCAGCTATGTTTCCCCAGCTATTGATCCGGCGCTTCTGAGTCTTTTCCTTGCGCTTCAATCCCTCATCCGCTCCCGTTCCCACCGTTTTTTTATTGCCCACATCCGTAGTCACCAACCACTTCCTGGCTTTCTTTCGCAGGGCAATGCCCATGCGGATGCGCAATTGCGCGCCTGTTGGCCCTGCTCTGCTATCGACAGTCACGAACTTCACCATCAGAATGCCAAGGCCCTTGCTCACCAGTTTTCTATTCCCCTTTCTGATGCTCGTGCTATTATTCAACAATGCCCCCAATGCTCCCTTCACGCCACCTTCCCTCCTGCCGGCGTTAACCCCCGGGGCCTTGGCTCCAACCAATTGTGGCAAATGGATGTTACGCAGTTTCCCCCTTTTTCCCCTTGGCACTACCTCCACGTCTCCGTGGACACCTATTCCAGTTACTTATGGGTCACCCCGCACAAGGGTGAGAAGACTACACACGTTATTAATCAGCTCCTCCGTTCCTTTTCCGTCATGGGTGTCCCCCAACGTCTTAAGACGGACAACGGCCCTGCATATTGCTCCACTGCCCTTGCGGACTTCTGCGCTCACTGGGGCGTCACTCATACTTTTGGCATCCCCTATAATTCTCGCAGTCAGGCTATTGTCGAACGCACTAATCGCACCCTTAAAACCGCCCTTGACCGCCAAAAGCAAAAAGGGGGAGTACCGGTCAGCCTTCCCGAAAAAGAGGAATGGCTCGCTAGTGTTCTGTTCACGCTTAACCACTTAAATCTCCTTCCCCATGATTCTCGATTGCTCTCTCGTACGCAGAAACATTTTCAACAAACAGAGGTCCTTCCTGCCCCGAGGGTAATCTACCGTCAACTGCCCGGGGAAACGTGGAGCAAGCCTGTGCCCCTCATTACCTGGGGGCGAGGATACGCAGTGGTCACAACCGACAGCGGGCCGGTGTGGGTTCCAGCGAGATACGTTAAGCCGTGGGTGGCAGATGGCATGGCATCAAGGTCTCAAAAACCCCATCCCGAACTTCAATCTGCACCTGACGCCTGACCCGACCACCCCTGTGACCACCCAATGTAAGCGCGGGCAGCACAACCCCCCAGTTACTTGGGGACAGATCAAAAACCTCGCTAGACAGGCTGAAGTAACATTGGACAATAATGGCCTGGAAAAAACAGCTGAAAACTATGTTACAGCAATTATTGCATGTTTGAATGTTAATTCTTGTATCATGTTGTGCTTGTTTGCTTTCTTTTTGTGTCCTTTGGGCTGCGCAAACCCCCTCCCGACTGTCACGCCCAATGTGTGGGAGACGTTTGCTTCGGTTCTTAATCAGTCCAGTTTTTGTCTGACCCGGCAAGTGGCAGTTGGACAGATATTAGGTACTTGTCTTGTTCCTGTCTGCCATGATGCATCGGACATTGAAAACAGCACCTGGTTTTACCAAACCCTGGAATCCAATACCACCATTAAAAATCTGGGGTACTCAGCGTATCATAATTGGGGAACCCAAACCAAACAGCCCCCACCCAGTGCGATTGTCCTTGATACGCCCTATATTGCTAGTCACAATGTTTCCTGTGCCTGAATGGTGAATTGCACGGGGAATTGTTATCTGCCCCAAACCCGTTCACTCAATTGCTCCTCTTATTTGAATATTTCTTATTTATATAAATATATTACCTTGCCTCCGGGGTGGTTTTGGACATGTACAGGGCTCACCTTTAATTATATTCCAGCCAATATTACTCATGGCACCACCTGTTGCTTAAGCAGGCTTTCCCTTATTATGCCCCCGCGGGCCCACCTGTCTCGTATTAAACGGGCCACTGTCCCTCTAGACTCCTCCTGTAATAGTCACACCTCCCTGCTCTCGAAAACCGAAACTGTTGCATTAGCTGTTTCCTTGATAGGTGTGCCTGGTCTCGCTGCTCGTGATAGTATGAATATCAATGCCTTAGCTTGTGCGGCGGTAAAAGCCTTGAATGCCACGTCCACGGCTATCGCCCTCCTGAATACCGAGCAAGCGGAGATCCGGCACGGCCTTTTACAGAATCGCGCCACCATTGATTATCTTCTTCTATTGCACCATTATGGATGTGAAAAAGTGAATGATATGTGTTTCTTTAATATTTCTGACCACTCTCACGCTGTTGATAATCAATTGCGGATCATCAAAAATCTCACCTCGCAAATTCAGATTGACTCGGGCCCCTTTTCGGGGTGGTGGAATTGGCTCTCCTCTTTCCTCCCGGGCGGGGGGTGACTCCACCGTCTCCTTACTTACGGTGGTTTGGCCTGTCTTTGTCTTATTTTCACATGTTGCGGTATCCAATGCATCCCCTCCCTTGTTGCTATGTGCCTTCATGGCTGCCCCTGGTCTCCACGGGCAGCGTCCAAGCCTCCTTTTGCCAAATTTTAAACAAAACAGGGGGAGATGTTGGGAACATGGACGCTGGCAAACCACGCCTGTGTTCGCTGCATGACCCCGGACTCTGAGGTACTTATGGAAAAATACAAGCATGCTTCTTCCACGCCTCCAGCTCGTGAGGGGAACAGGGGGAGAGGCTTTCACTACCAATTATAGTAAGGTAAACAAGCATATCCATCATTGTACTGAATGTATAGAGATAAGCTAGACTGTATAAATAAAGACCCCCGGGGCTTTCCGGGGACGCTTCTTTGCCGTAATCCACGACTCTGTCCGGTTTCTTCCCGCAACTTTCTTTACACTAAATCATGATTTTATAGACCTCTGTCATATCCATCCTTACTCACATCTTTTCTATGATGAAGTCTTAGTCTTAATCTTTTCTAATGTGGAAATTGTTCCATGCCACTAATCATTGTTGTTGCCCTTCTCTGTACTTTTTCCAATTCTAATGTAGCTTTTCTGAGAAAGGATGACCAGATTTGCATGTAGTTTTCAAAGTCTGAGCATACCATTTATGAATATGTAGAAAAGCACTGGTCCCAGTCCAGACCCTTGTGATATTTACCTCTCCCTGCAGTGAAAACTGACCACTTAGTCCGACCTTTTGTTTCTGATTTCTTAATCAGTTACTCATCCATGAGAGGATCTTCACTTTTTATTGCAGGATTGCTTATTTTGCTTAAGACCCTTTGATGTGGGACCTTGCCAAAGGCTTTCTGAAATTCCAAGTACACTATATCCTGGGAATCATCCTTGTCCACATGCTTGTTGACCCCCCTCAAAGAATTCTAATAATAATGATGTTAAATGTAATTACATTACAGATGCTTTAACCAAGCAGTTTGGCTATATTCACCTCTCAAAGCTCCATTTAGGAGTAAATCAAGAATTGCCCATACCATTGTGGGTTCCAGGAGTAGCTGCTCCAAGAAGCAATCATTTATAGGGTCTAGAAATTTTTTCTCTGCATTTCATTTCCCTGTGCATTTCACAAACCCCATTAACATCTTTGTCAGGGGATCAATATTATATCTCTTTCTCTCTTATTATTCAAGCATGCAATCCACTGGGATTCTATAGCACAGGTTGATTCATTTAAAAATTTTACAAAATTTGACTGTGCTTTTTTTCCAGATATAGTGCTGCTCCCCCATTTCTGTGATCTGTCATTACTATACATTTTGTATTCTGGTTTTACCACATTCCATTATCAACCTACCATCAAGTTTCTGTGATCCCTATTATATCAATATCTTAACACCAGCCACTCAAGTTCGCCCCCTTTAGTCCTCAGACTTCTAGTGTTTGTATATATAAACACTTATGCAATTTGTCAATATTTAGTTGTCTGCCTTTACGTGATATAATTGAACTGAACTCTTTTTCATGTGACTCTATCTTTTTAGCTCCTGTCCATAATGAATCAACTTTAACCTCTACTTTTTACTAAGATATATTCTCTTTAATAAATCCTCACCTACAGGACTTCTCTGTGTGAACCATGTACTCCTCAATATCTGTCACCTTTCCTCCAGCCTTTAGTTTAAAAGCTCTTCTACAACCTTTTACATGCCAGCAATCTGGTTCTGTTTTGGTATAGGTGGAGCCCATCTTGCCTGTATGGGCTCCTCTTCTCCCAAAAGATTTCCAATTTCCTAATAAACCTAAATACCTTCTCCAAACACTATTGTCTCATCTACCTGTTGAGAACCTGCAGTTATGCCTTTCTAACTGGCCCTACATATAGAACTGGAAGCATTTCAAAGAATGCTACCCTGGAGATCCTGGTCTTTAATCTCTTCCCTAGCAACTTAAATTTGAAGAGTCTCCTACCTGTCTCTAAGTCATTGTTAACTGATGTGCCAAGACTACTACCAGCTCCTCCCCAGTTCAGCACATCTCTCTAGATGTCTGAAGTGCTCGTTCTGTGTATCCAGAAAACAATTCACCATGACAAACTTACTGTTCTAGTAATAATGCCTCATTACTATTATTTGTCTTTTTCCAATAATTGGTGTTCCATCCCCCGAAGGGGCATCCTCAAGCTAAGACAATTCAAATCCACCATCTGAAAGGGGTGTTCCAACAATGGGATCATTTTTCTGTGTTCCAGACTGATGTTCTCCTTCTCCGTGACCTTCATGCTTCTCAACAGCACAGAAGCTGTCATCCTTAAAATCTGGCACACAAAACCAGACACAGTACTCCAGTTCAGGCCTCCAGCACCAAGGAGAGCAAAACATTTACCTATTGTGTCTTATATATGACACTCTTGTTAATGTAGCCTGGAATATTAACCATTTTTTTTACAACTGCATCAGATTGCTGGTTAATATTCAATTTGTGGTCCTCTATAATTTCCAAATCCCGTTCAGCAGTTATTCTCCAATTTGTCCTTTATGTCCCTAGCTAAGTGTAACTAGTTTTTGCTTTAGCTTTTTGGGTCATCAAAGCACACCTGATGGAGCCATATTGGTCTCCTACTGTTTTTCTCTTTCCTTCACACTGAGGTGGTCTGCTGTTGTAGTTTGAATATTGTCTTTTGAGTGACTGGCAGCTCTCCTGCCAATTTTGTTATTCTGTTAAAGTTTTCTACTTTCTTTATTTTGCTGCTTTTACTCCATCTTTTTCTTAGAGTTATGAAACCTGTAAATTCATAATGACCATCACCCAAAATGCTTCCCCCCTCACCTCCTCCTTTTTAGTCAGAATCAAATCTAGGTTATTAGCTTACTTCCTTCACCCTGTGAAACAAGAAGTTGTGCTCAACACATTCCAAGAACTTACTGGACATATTGTGGTTTTCTGTATTATTTTTCCAAAAGGTGTCTGGGTAGTTGAAGTCCTCCATCTCTATAAGGTCTTGCCTTTTATGTATTTCTGTTATTTGTTCTAGAAATGCCCCCATCCACTACCTCTTCTGGATTTGGTGGTCTAGTAAGCCACTATCATGAAGTCACTCCTCCTTTATCCCCCTTTTATTTTCACCCAGAGACTTCCAAGTGGACTGCTCTCACCTCCTTATGGACCTCAGAACAAGTGTATATATTCTTGAAATATAGTGCAATATTTCCTTTTTTTCTCTTCCTGCCATTCATGAGTAAGTGATGATAACATTCCAGTCCTGAGATTTGTTTCACAAAGTCTCTGTGATGCCAGTTACATCATACATTGGTTTGTGTTCTCAGAATTCCAATTCTCCCTGTTCATTCCCAATATCCCTTGCATTTGTAGGAGACATCCAATATGTTGAGCAAATTCTCCCACTTTTTTTGCACTTGGCGCTCCTATTAATCTATGGTAATTGTTCATTTCCTTGTCCAACTTCAAGGTGGCTTTTTTCACATGCCATGACTAGGTTGGTGAGTTAGTGTCTGAAAATATTTTTTTTCTTTGTCGAGGGGCCCAACTCTTACCAGCAGTTCTTCACAGAACCACATCACATATAAGTGTTATATATTCTATTCTATTCTCAAAATAAAACATTGACAATATCAAAATGAATTTTTATAAGATCATTTCAGTTTCAGAATTTCCGTTTCACAAAAATTCAAAATTTTGTCTTCCCATCCCAATTGGGATGAAAAATTTTGAACAGTCAGAATTTTCTGTGGGATGGAAATTCAGTTTTCTGACCAGCTTTACTAAATAACAAGAAGAAATTTGATTTTCCTTAGCACTATGCCTGAGTAAGATGAGTCAGATGTAGTTCCACAACAACACTGAGAAAAGGGGTTTCTAAAAGGAAATAATTAAGTACATTTCATACACAGAGTAATTTCTGTGAAAAAAAATATTATTTCAATAACCAGCATATTTTGAGCCAAATTTTCTGCTGAGGAAAGAGAACAACATTTCAGTGGAGTTGTATCAGCTTACCACAGAAGTGAACTTGGTCTATTGTGTTTTTCAGGTGAATCTTCGGATTGAAATTTTCAACCACAACTATAGCATTTGGATGCCAAATTCCCTGCATGTCCGTCTTTTGTACACAGTGTTATTGCAGCTTCTCTCTCTCACTGACAGAAGTTGGTCCAATAAAATATATTATCTCACTGACCTGGTCTCTCCACACCCTCCTGGGCAGATTTGGGGGGGGAGAGGGGTAGTTGAAATGTTATAAAAATATTATTAAAAAAAATTCTTCCCATATTTTAAAAATGTGATTTCCTATGAAGGTTTAAAGTGTAACACTTATGGGTTTTAAATAATACTAGATAATGACAATAACCACTAGTGGGATGCTAACTAATATACCCCATTTGGATTTTATTTCGTTAGTGTACTGGTTTTTAATTCAATTACTATTAAAAACAACTTTTATTAAATTAGATTACAAGATTCAATATGTTAAGTATCACCACAAGCTTTTTAATCAAGAGCATTATGCATTCTTCTGTTGAGATTTGTATTAAATAAGTCTTTCTTCATGTTTAATTAAAAATGAAAGATAAAAATTTGAAACCAGTGAAGAAAATACTTTGTCAGAAAGCCCTATAACAAGCTTCAAATTCAAATCCTTTGTATTTCAATATGTTTAGCTAGTTATTTTGCTGCCCAGATTCAGGAGAATGTTTTGTACAATCTTTTCTATTTCCTTTCCCAGTATGTTGAACCAGGAAGAGGGTATCTTCACAGAGACACCAGTTTTTGCCTGTCTCAGCAAAACAATAGCCTGGCCAAATACTGCTGTGTTTTATTCCCATTCCACACCATATTTCTGAAACCTGTTTGCTAAATCCAACCAGCAGGGATGCACAGTAGGTAACATTCAACCTCATGCAAAAAAGAGGTCCAAGCTTTGAAGAACACTGAAATCCCACATCAGCGTTATTTATGATGGTCTTTTGCTTAAGTCCATCATTGGAAGGATCAGCTTACTCCATCTGGGGATTCATGCCTCAGTTTCTTTGCTTTCTGTACCCCGGCAGTAATTTCACCATATAATTGGCATTTTACACTAATTTCTTATCTGGTTTATTAACAACTAATTTATTCAACCATATACCCACAGCTAAGAGCTCCTCAAGTCCTCTTAGCCCTCTTCCTGGGCCCCCAGTCAACCTGCATCAGGGCCTCTTGCTAATCTTGTTCGAAGATCCTTGCTCAGCTCCTTAAAAACAGAAGGCCAAAACTGGGTCCTGATCTCCCTCTAACTAAGCAATCAACCCTGCTTTTTACTTTATTCATTGCTAAGGTGACTAGTATGTGACCCCTAGGTGCCTTTGCATTGCTTGCAGGCAGCTGTGGCCCCTTCTGGGCAGAAAGGTGAATCCTTTCAGAGACCCTTTCACACTATCAATTTTACTTCAGTGCTAAATCAGGGCCAAAGTGCAGAAGTAAGATGCTGTGTTGGAAAGGGATGAGTGAATAGGGATTCTGCAAACTGAAATATAGATTCACTTAATCATAGCAATTGTTAAAAAGAATTATTGTCAGGCAATTCACTGCAATTAATTGTACTTAGAACAATGAGGTCAAAGTATGCAAAAATGACATACTGAAGTAGAACAATATAATTCATGATAATGAATTTGGTGCTTAATATGAAAAATACATAAAAGTGCTTCAAACTTATGACATTTTCAGATTAGGAAAAGGCCATCTGGTCCAACACACTTGCCCATTTTCTGGTTGGTCACACTCCCAACTCTCCTGCTGTTTCACTATGTCCCTCATTCTCCAGAAACCAAGCTGCATGTCTCTTGAGCTATTTGTACTCTTTGTTTCAGATTGCTTTTCCTTGGTAACTTATTCCATATGTTTATTTCCAACGTCATGAAGCATGAAAGTCCATATTGTGTTTTCTTCTATAAGGCATGTAACTTCAATAAGCATTGAAAATAGTGAATTACATAACCAAAATCCCTTGTGAAAAAGCAGTGTGCCAAAATGAAGCATTTTACACAATGTAGTTAAAATACACAGTTGTACAGTAAGTAACACTTTAAAATAAGAAGTAACCTTCTTTGTCTCCCTTTAGGACTAGGCTATTTTTCACATCTCGTGGGTGCATCTTAATAACTGTAATAAAAGGCATTGAATGTGCTAGAGCTCAAATATATTATATAGAGACCATGCTATATTTTTATAGGTGGATTTGATTGCATATTTATGCATCTTTGCAGTCTGTTCTCAGAGTCCACGTACTCTGTTTTCTTTTGAGTGTTTCCTGAAATGAAGGACACTGCAAATGGATTAGCTATAATCATCTTCCCAGACAAAGTCACTGCTTGCTTTTGGGAACAGCGGAGTCCCTCTCATAATCTCCTAGAGACCTAAACAGAACTATTTTTCCATTCCACACCTCTTAAGGTTCTGGGTGCATTTATTTCATTTTTTAAAAGAATGGCCTTCAGCCCAAAACTCCTCATGGGTCCTCTTAGCCTACCGTAGTTTATATTACAGCAAACCTAAAGAAAATACAAACAAAACCAGCTATAATAGAATACATATTGGATATAAAAGCCAAATTTAAAGATGATTTTTTACCACGATGCCGTTTATTGGGCTGAAGAATGATCACCAGGTTTGTTGGAGAGAAAAGAAAATTGGGCAATAAATTCAGAGGGAAAGAAAGGAGGAGACTGAGACTGGTGAGTAAAATGCAAAAGAGCAAGATGGAAAAAGCAGAAGCCTTGGAGCCTAAATAAGGTTTAGAGTACTATTTGGATTACAGGGTTTTGTAAATTCCAAAGGGGTAGCCATGTGTAGTGTAATTCAGTAAAACTAGCAAGGAGTCCTGTGACACTTTTAAATAAATGTGTTAGTCTCTAAAAGTGTCACAGGACTCCTTGCTTGTTAGGCTCCTGTAAGAGAATGAGAAGTCACTTCACTTTCCTACATAGGCTAGCAAGACCTGTGTGCAGGGTTGAATGTGTGAGCTGGTGGAGCTTCCTCACTTATTCTTCCAGCCCCCGCCCCTGCCCCCCCCGGAGCTGTTTGTTAGGGAATGGAAAGAGTCATGATCTGCCTGCATCCCTCCACTCCTTGACCGTCACAACTGAGTTTCTGTGAGGACCATTGTGATTTGCAGCTGGCATAGGCTAGTAGCAAATCACTTACTCTTGAGAGCCAGGAGAGGACCATAACTCAGAGAGATGTCTCTGAGTTACAGTGTCTCTTGGGTTGTTACAAATTACAAGCCACCTCTTGCTTAAAGAACTGTCTAAATTCACAGTATTGCCTAGAAGCATGAATGAGAAGAGTGAGATTCAAAGCCCAGGCAGAGGGAAAGAGAAGGTTGCTTTGCACCCTCCCAATCCTGGGCTGCTCTTAAGAAGCCCTAGGCACATCTGAGACAGCCTTGAAGGGGCATGAGTCAGCAAACTCCATTTTGGGTCCTGAGACACCATTTCAGGGACCCAGGGTCACATCTCACCTGTCCTCACCATCTCCAGGTTAGTCACATGGGCCCAGAAGCATCACATGAGGTGATGCACCATATTAGGAAATAACCCTTCCCTGACCCAGGTGAGGTGACCAGCCATATAAGGTATACAGCCCCCGACCCTGAATTAGGATTGGCTCTGTGCCTGCCTTACCCCTTTTCTGTAAACTGTACTATAAAACCCACTGTATTGTACCCCTCTGGGAGCTAGCTCCACGAGATCTCGGTAAGGTAATAAAGCATATATGCATTTGTGACCTCCTCTGTCTTTGTGTGTCTTGGGACCACTTGGACCGACTCGGGGACTACCAGAGCTTTGTGCTCTAACAATTGGGGGCTCGTCCGGGATTCCAAGGCGAGAGCTGCGAGAAGCCAAACACCCACAGCCGGCAAACAGTCCTGTTTTGGGACCACTGGGTCTTTTGCTTCTCCTGGCCGGTAGCTAAGGGTCCCAGCTGGAAAAACTGATTTCCCGAGCAGAGGACGTCACTGGGGAACAGGTAAGACAGGGTGAGCCTGACTGGCAAATAGCCCTTGAACCTGAAAAGGGGGATTTTTGTTGTTGGGGTTCTGAGCAAGAGGGGGTGAGCTGACGAGCGAGAGCCCCTGAGCCGAACCTGGGGGGGGGTTTATTGTTTTTATTGAGGTTCCATGCAAGAGAGGGTGAGCTGATGAGCGAGAG
>ML681993.1:1942470-2159977 GCA_007922195.1 Podocnemis expansa | reverse complement strand
GCTCACCCCCTGCTGGTGCCTGCAGCCCCCTTTCTGGGGCTGCAGGGTGAGCCAGCAGCGGCTCACCCCAGGGGTAACGAAATAGCATGTTCACACTGTGAACTTGCTATTTCGTTTCCCGCTTTTTTTCTTATTTCGAATTAACATGTTGTTAATTCGAAATAAGATATTTTGAAATAAGGTGTTGTTTCGAAACAAGTTGTTTCGACACAACTTGTTTCGAAATAACCCTGTGTGTGTGAACACAGCCAATGACTTTTGAAACCAGCACCTCACCAGTTTACACATGACACCTTACAGAATATCTTTTATATACCAATTATGAAAATATTGCATTGGGGACAGTGTGTATTTTCAGGCCTCACAGGAATTGCAATTTTGTACTAACTATACTCAAAAATATTTTGGGATGCATGTACAATTCGTAATAAAAAGAAACAGTAGTTTACAGAGAGAGCAGTAAACAGGTAACAAGAGGGCAGCCAAACCCATAACTGAACGCCTAAATTTGAAATTCAAATCTAAAATAGGATGTCAGTGGGATTTAAGTATGCTTTCTCTGCTGCACACTGGTGAATTTTGCCTTCAGTGAATACCTGATCTTTTAAAAGAATTACCTGAAGTTCAGCAGATAGAGGCTCTTGGCTGATGACAGGGGTCTCAAACACATGGTCCATGGGCTGCATGTGGTCCCTAAAGCTATTTACTACAGCCCACAATGAAACTATTGTTACCGATATTTGCAATATTGTTGTATGAAAAGGTTTCAGTGGTACGGCCCTCAGGCTAACATACTAGTCCTCATGCAGCCCTCATGGTGATTTGAGTTTGAGTCCCCTGGGCTAGTACTAGTTCAAGATTCAAGCACCATCTACTGAAAGCATCCTGCCGTCAGCCCCCAAGAATAAAAATCTAGAGACTGAGTAACTCACATATCTTGCTGGATTTCGTCTGCCTTGTTATAATGTTGACAGAGAAAAAGTCTCTTGGTAAACAGTTCATAAAGCAATATTTTATATTTAACCTTAACACCTTGGCCAAAAATTCGTCTTTGTTCCACACTGCATAGAGAGGCAAATAATCCAATCCCACAAAAGTGTCCTGAAAACTGATGTAGAAAGACAGAGGTTATGTCTATAGACAATGGCAAAATCGCGACTGTCAGTGCACTCTTCCAGGTTCGATTGAGCGGTCTGTCGAGATGTGTTCAATTGCTCCGGAGTTCGCATCAATAACTCCTGTCCCAGAAGTAGCATAGCACTACGGCAATTGGACAGCTTTTCCATTCACCTTAGTGCAGTGGGTAGAGAGAGGTAAGTGAGAGTTAATATGTCAATCATAGACACACAAGGTGTTTTACGTACCTTGCATTTCTTCCGTTGACTGACGCCAAAAGCCGCAGCAAGTGAAGACTAAGGGCAGAGACAATACAACATGCTTATTTCCCCTCCTCTCATCACAGTATGGTTCCAGCAGCCCCTCTGTGGTATATCTAAAAAATTAGGGCTCTGTGAGTCAAGCAGTGAAGTCTAGACACATAGATGTACTGGATTACTAAGAAAAGCTGCTCCAATCTCAGAGCACTGCACCTTCTGTTTGTTTTTAAAACCACCATAGTTCTGCCTGTGATTGATTAGCATTAAAAGGCAGTTTCCATCTTTGACCACGTCTTGCACTTTACTCATTCTGAAAGAAATATATAATAAATCAATATGAAATATGTGTAGAATAAATAATAATAATTCATCTATTTTAATTATATGATCAGGGCATGGATTCATTATTTGCCAGATTTTAGTATTCAAATCAAAGCCTTTTTTGAGTTATACTGTATGAATACAAAAAGGCATTTTAAAGCATCAACTCTGGCAGGGAAAGAAGAATTAAACTATGATGACTCAATTTATAAAGGGATTATTTTCAAGTTGTTTTCTTTTATTCTTGAGCTGAGATTGTGTGTACCAAATTTGAGCCCAATGCAACTATTTACAAATTTTAATCATTTTACATATATTGTATTATTTCCTGTAAATATATCTTTGCAACAGAAACATTAAACATCTAACTATAATCTACTATGTACTAAAATGTAGGAGCAGAAAGGAAGCCTGCACAATATATAAAACATGCAATTTAAGTTAACAAAATGTAACAAAGAATGTGGGATAATCATCAGTAAATGTAGTAGAAACCTCAAGGACACTAACCCGACTTACATGACAAGGCAAGTCTCAGGTTTCCTTTGATCCATAAGAGATGAGTGGTAAAAGGCACGTCTGTTCCCCTGCTTAGGAATGAAGAATTCTATTTGCTGCATTATGCATAACATCATTACAGACAAGGTACAAATCAAGAGCAAGTGGTTCACATATCCCACTAGCATGCTAAAATAGTAGTGAGACTATAAGCTGACTGAGGTACTATATTACACAACTCTTCTTTAAATACCACTTAAAACATCACATTTGCTAGCAATCTGTCTCTTAAGTTTTCTAAATATAAAGTTTCTGCTATCTGTTCCCTGGAGGGAACTCCAACTGAAAGAGGCAGGTTGGTACAACAGATGACTATCTAGCCCTTACAAACTATGCTTGATGTAGTATGTAGTGATAAAAAGGCCCTTATCAGTTTGGATCCCAACCTAAAGGCAACTGCTGTCCAAACTGTAAAATGAAAGATAGCATTGTGCAATTAAAGCTCTTGACCCACAGATACAGAATACCAAACGTTGCTCACTTTCAAGTTTGAAGAGTGGGAATTTAGGCTTTACATTTATTTTGCAGCTTTTTCAGACCCACAAATAAAGCAACCTTTCTCCTCCCAGATCCCCGCCACCAAACACATGTACACAGATGTACATGCGCGCGCGCGCACGCACACACACACACACACATTATAGACAAGCCTAGTTTCATTGCTCACTAAAGTTGCAAAACACTTCCCATTTTAAGACCCTATTTTAATTGCTTGTAACTTTGCCAAACTTTAACTGTTAAGCCTGAAATTGTCCATGTTATGCATCAGCTTCAGACTATTATATGGGGCATGGTCAGAAAATTCCAGACAAAATGGTTCAATTTTTTCCAAGAATCAGGCTAGAGAAGAATATGTTTGTCAAGGCTGTATCCCCACTCTGGCACTCTGAGTGCAGAAGGTAGGGGCCTGCAACAGGCCTTAAAAGCCACTGGCCTTAAAGCCTGGTCTTAAAACTCTCCAAGGCCTCCAATTCCTGGCCTTGGAGTGGTATCGCTGCCACCACCCAAATGCAAAAACCTCTTGAAACCCAGGAAGGTGTGCTTGGGAATTCCTTCCTGTGAGGTATCCTCAATCACTTTTATTCCTCACTCAGGAGAGTGACTGACCCCCAGTTGGGATATCAGCTGGAAGTGGAACAGAATCCCTCTTAGTAGCTGGTTGTGCAGTCTGAGGCACATGCACACAAACCTCTTGCTTTTCAGGACACAGAACAAGAGCTTACTTAAAAGGTAAAACCTTTAATTAAAAAGAACAGATAAGAAACACAGAGAGTTGCTTCTCTGGGATTGAATTTAGGTAGTTACAGGATGGGGGAGGGTGTATATGTGCTCAGCACAGAGAAATCCAAAAACAAACTAAAAACAAAGAAAATACCCTGACCGTGTCTAAGTAAACATTCCCTGTTCTACTCACGCCTGGTCAGTAACAACTTAGCTTATCTTTGATGAGGATGTTGCTTGGATCCTTCCTCAGGCCCCTCTGGCCTCTTCCTGATCCTCCCAGGAGCTCTGCTGCATCCAAACAAGAACAGGCCAGGCTGCTGCTCCAATTCAAAAAGCTGTGCTTTGTTCCTATTGGCTGTCCTGGGACTCACTGACCAAAGTGTTAACCCCTTCCTCCCCAAGGATTACTACAGTGTTGGTTTGCCCATGTTAAAAAATGCTGAAAACCTTCCCTTTGAAAAGCTGTAATCCCCCATGTTTTAGATCAGGGGCATGAAATATGGTGGGAATTAGGTGACCTTTGAATGAGGGATGGCAAAATGTTACATCCCCCTCTAGTGTTTATTTACATAGAAATAGTAGGCTGTTGTCCTCCATCTGTTACTCCATTACTTTGAATAGCAGAGGCCTGTGTAATGGATCTAAACATTCCAACCTATACTGAAACAATTGTTATCAATATGACGCCACATGACGGAAGTTCTGGAGGTCCCTCCTGCCCCAGTTTGCTTTTTAAAAAAACTAGCTAATTACATGCAGCACATTGGGTTTCAAAGTCAGATTAAGGTTGCGTATGCCCCCAAAGCTCAGTATGGGCTTAGTCATACAGTCTCTGTCCCATAATCACTCCAACTGCAGATGATGTGAGTTTCATCAGCATATGGTCTGCATGACAGCAGACTGAAGCCTACTTCACCCAGTGATCTTTCCACCACAAATCATGAGCAATACCTCCAAATGTACTTGCCAGATGAATTGTTGTTACGTTTGCATTAACTCTCTTGCAATACATTGAAAATTAGTGGTGGCAGTCTTTCTAGATCTTCCCTGATATGAGAGAAAGAGAAAGAGAGAGAGATGCTTGAAGCAGGAATATCATTCCATATCTGGTCTGAAATAGCCCAGATTTGCTGGCTTTCAGAGCTTGCTACAGGACAATTCACTGTGTTGCCTGTTATTTGAAGAAGATGGATGGACTGAGATCTTGGATGGTAGTATTTCATCATATGCTGTGGACTGGCAAGAGGGATGGCCTGATTGTATTGTGTGTTGGTTTTATTATTTTAAATAACTGGTAAAGTGTTCAAAGTTTCTATTTATTCCAAATCCAAATAAAGCAAAACAGTGTCTTGTCTATTGGACATAGGGGAGATTTTTGAAAGTGCTTAAGGGAATTCAGAGCACAAATCCAGCTAACTTTAGTGAGGGAAGAAAAAGGATATTTAAGACTTAAAGGAAGTATTTCTGCCCAAAGAATTTCAGCCCAGATCAAAATATATTAGTTGCTGGCCTGAATGACACACTGATCTTCATCTCCTTAGCCCACCCATGACCTAAAGAGGGATAGCAAGAAATAGAGAACTGCTGCTTTAGACTCTGGACTTTGAAGGAGAAATATACAGACATTCTTTATAAGATTTGTGGAATAAGAGAAAGATTTTTATATATTTGTAATGCTCCAGATGTCATGCTACTTGCTTTTTATGGTTTGCAATATTTTAAATGAAAATCACTAAAACAAACCTTTTTTAAAAAATTGGACACATATGGCTTAAGGAAAGAAAATGCTGCATAGTTGTGTGTGTATGTGTGTGTGCGTGTGTGTTTGATTTTTAAATGCTTCCATCCATTGCTCTCAGAATGGAATTGCTTGGCAACATAAAAACAGGCAGGTAATCAGTGGCCCATCCTTATTTTGCTCCATCTCTATTTATCCTCTGAAAAACTATGTCACCACTCAGGAATTGCTAACTAGCTCTTTTTCTAAACAAATTAGTGTAAGCTCAAATATGTTTTATATCTATTCACTATTTCTGTCACCAAGAATAGAGGCTTAGTTTATTTTCAGTGAAAAATCAATTATGTAGTAGTTATTAAATGATTTGCAGTGCTCTCCCCCATACCTTGGCTGCCTCCTGGGCCTAATCTCTGGATGCTCCAGTGGGTTGAGGCTGACGGGCGCTGAACCTGCACATGTGCAAAGAGAACTTGGCCCATAAGGAGGTTGTTTCTATGCAACACATCACCTTTCGTGAAGGAATTCATTATGTTTCACAAGAGAACAGGTAACAAGCTGGCTCCTCCAGAGAAGTAAACAGTGCAATTACAAGAATTCCATTTCAAGCTAGACAGCAAAAGCAATCACCTAGAACAATAAAACTCATACTCCAGATGACAGGAAAAAGGGACTCCATATTGAGACCATTCACTTGTGTCTTTTATTGAGTCACTTGAGTTAAGGACATCAAGCTGAAGGTTGATATAAAAGTTGTCACATGAGATGCCAAGTTTGGAGGACATTTGTTTTGATTTTTTTTCCCCAAAACAAAATTAGTTTAAATTATTTAAACACTGTTAAACTGTATGGCCCCCGTTCATTCTAGTGTGTGTGCTCAGCAAGGTACATGGACTAAGGAGAAGGTGACAAGCTACTTTCTCTTTCGGCTTCAGTCTGTCATGAAGTTCAGTGTCAAACACCTATGTTATGAATGTAGACTCCCCAAGATGAGACCGAGCAGAGGCAATGCTTCCTTTTTCTTTCTGTCCCTGACTCTTCCTAGTCTGAGTCTTCATATGGGGGGAATCACAGACCCTTCTATGCTGCCTCTGCACCTACTCGTGAGATACCATACCCCGGGAATATTCCCCTGAGGGAACCTTTTGTGCCACAAAGGGATGGATAAATATCAACCCCTCCAAAGACCTCAGGGTTAAATCCTGTAGACTTTGCTCATGTAAAACATTCAGTGAAATCAACAGCAGTTTTACTCTGAATGGGAACTGTCATATTTCAGGGACTGGAGTAAGGAAGGTAACTGAGTTGTATCTAAGACTATGCAAAACTCAGCAACTTTCATCCTTGTAGTTTCATAAAGATTACTTTGGTTTCAATTTCTGTGGAGTTCCACCTGGTCTGATGGACTTTTGAGTTTCAGCTTCAACCAATCATGTTAACACAAAGCAAGTTACCGTAGAAAAACAGCAGAATTTCACCTGATTGCATCATGTCAGGAACATGCAACCATAAATCAGCCCAGGTTTATTCAAAATTAGCCATAGATTTACTTGAAAATTCAAAAAATTTAGTTGACCTTTTAATTTTAGTTAACCTTTCAGAACTGGCTGAGCTTTAAGATTCCATGGGTGCTTTTAGTTTTCACATTTGCATTTCTCACATGTACACTGTACCCTATATATTAACTTTACAAGACACTGTCTGATTCTCAGCTCACAGTAGTGTGAATAAGGAGTAGCTTCACTGGAATCAATGGAGATACACAAATGTGAGAAAGATACAAAACAGGCTACAAGTACTTAAATAAGATACACAAGAGAAGTTTTACTTGGGAACTGGGAAATTTGAGTTCATTCAATGGGCTATAATTTTCAAATATGGTGTAAATTTGGCCTAGTTTATATATAAATATGCCACATCTGGGAAAAAGAACAGAAAGTTTTAAAAAGTGAAACCAGTGACACAGATTTAATTTGATTCTAAATGCAGCACCATTAAAAAATAAAATACGCTTTATAACTTTGGTTACGGCCTCACTTTAACTTTCGTTAAATTAAATTTTCAGATTGAACTTGCTTTTTCAACTGCTTTTATGCCTGTGGCTTTATGTGATCTGGAGTTCCACTTATTGCAGATGGATGCTCTCACGAGAATGTTCTCTCTCAGTTCGGTACAACTCCCACTTGACATTTGTTGGAAACAAGAAATAAGGCAAGGGACACAATGCAATGTGGTTAAGAATCAAAAGCAATAATATTCAACCTTTCAAAAATTCAGGGTTCAAATACAGTTGCTCACAAGGTGTAGGTAAAAGTGTTGAAGTTTATATTTCATGTTGTTTCTAATTTGTCCTCTCTAATTTTCTGTGAGCTTCTTTTGCAGTTCTTTTTGTCCATATGTGAGTAGAGAACAATGCTGATAGTGGCTACTTTAAAAAAAAGTGTAGAAAGCTCAATATACTTTCACACTGCATTCCAAACTAAATAATAGTGTGAAACTTCTCACCTGAAGTTCAGAATTGTATTTGAAGAGTAAGATCCTCAATCTCCATGTATGTACAACAAGTAAGAGAAAGATAAAGATTACTTGGGGGGGGAGGGTGTCCAGAAAAGAAATACTATTAATTAAGAAAGGTTGCTTAATAATAACACTAATGTATTAACACTTTGTATTATTAATGTTTTATGACTGTTTTCAAGTAGTACCCAGGATAATACATACTGCTTGTGTATATGCGTAAGCATGGAGTATGTATAGACCATTTTCTATTTACTAATTCCAGAACTGCCACCAAGTCACTGTGAGGAAATGTCTTAGGCTCAAATTTTTAAAGCTGTTAAGGCAGGTAAAGATGCAGAGAAGTATCTAATGGGATTTTTGAAAAGCAGCAATGGCCCAGAGCCTCAAAGGTATCTATATTGGTCTTTAGGCTCCTAACCAGTTTAACACATCCGTCCCTTAGTCTCTCTGTTCCCCTTCTGTAAAATAGGAATAATATTCCTTAGCTGATTTACGGCATGAGAATTAATTCATGGATGCTTGTGCAATGCTCTGAAGACTGTAGACCATTCTGTTAGTATTCTACACTAGTATTCCTTAGTGGTAAGTAGTAGTAAGTGATATTAACCAAATTATATAATTAATGTTGAATTCATGACAAAGCTGCACATTACTATTTTATATACAAGCCCTGTTAGTTCTTGTAATGATAAATCAGACTAAATGAAAGGAAGGATTCCTATTTCTGGCAGTTACATTCCAAAACTAAGTGTAATAAAACAAAGGAGCTATCTCTTTACAACCTTTCCTGTGATAATATCTGCAAAAATACCTTTTCTATCAGCTACTGTACAGATCTTTCCCTGTGGAAGGGTATCACAAAGATTCCTGGAATGCCTGGTCATTAAGCACATATTGCCTAATCTATTGCCTTAGATATAGGACAAACAAGACTGTCTCTGCACAGAAGAATAAATGAACTTGAATCTGACATCAGAAATAACAACATTCAATAACCAATAGGGCAATACTTTAATCTCCCTGCTCAGTTCCTTGATGATTTGTTAACAGCTGTGCTGCAACAAATGGATAACAAATTGAAGCTTCAAAGAGATATTACAGAACTGGAATTCGTATGCAGATTTGATAGCGCTGCTTTAGAATTAAATAGCCCATAATAGGCAGCCCTACTTTCTCCCTATTTTAGATAAGATGTGCAATTAAAAGAAATTGATAACACCTTATTTTTCAGTTAAGCTGTGGACTTGTTCATAAAAAGATCTATGTGTCTACCTACATCATCAGCCTGGCCTGTCTGTTATTAATATTGCACCTGGAAAAGAGTGATTCGACTACAGCCGAGTAGTTTCAAAAAGCTGCCAAAAAATTGATTCAGATCAAATGGAATCCAAAAATTTTGAATTTCTTTGGCAAATTGAAGTCAACAATTTAACATTTGATACACATGCGATGCTGCTATGCTGCTATATTAAAAAAAAAGTTTCAGGAAAAATCATGCACAGTGTTATGCATATGGACTTGCAGTAGCTTTGAGTAAATTAAGGAGATGGTGGAAGAAAGGTACACTTCTAGGGCTTGATCCTGTAAAGTGCTGAGCACTCTGTCTCCAATCCTGCAAAGTGCTTTAGCATGTACTTAACTTTAACCATGGCACTACTACAATTCAAGTCAACATCAGAAACTCACTTTCTAACAGTTAAGTAAGCACATACTTGAGTTATTTGCAGGATCAGAGCCAGAATGCTCAGTACCTTATAGCATTCAGCCTTTAGGGATAAAAAGGAATCAGCCTAATGCACTCCACACAAGCACTCCAGGAGGGCATGGGGGTTTTGTAATCGTTGGGCCAGGGAAAGACAAGACTCAGAAGAGTGGGTTTCCACTCCCTGTATGGTTGTTACATGGCACATTCTGTGTCTTTTTGGAGTAGTATTAGCATATACTACACAGCATGCTATTCCATCCTGATCCATTTTGATCTACACAGCCTTCCCCAGCCCCATTCTGGTCCCCTTCCCTTGCTCCTTATATAGACACAGGCAGGATTTCCCTCTTTTACTCTATTTACTGAAAATGTAGGATATCAAAGCATTTTGAATATACATTTCCAGTCATGTTGTTTTCCTAATAAGCCATTGTTTGTTTGCTTGTTTTAATTTGGAAGGCTAACTCTGGTGAATATAGCCCTTGAATTATAGACTACTAGAAAGTTAAATTGGTGAATTCTGTCTTGAATGGTGCACTATTGGAACAGTAAAATAGTGTCACTGACTGTTAATCAGAAGAGTTCTGAGATAACCTTATCTTGCACTCTTGCAAGCCTTGGGAGACAGACACCTCCTCGCTTACAGACCCCTCTCCCCCGCCCTTAAGCAGCTACTCACAAGCAACTACAGACCAAACTACAGAACCATTAAAGCAGGCACATAACCCTGCAACAAACCACTTTGCCAGCTTTATCCACAAATCTGCACAAAAGGATCATCACAGGACTTAATCAAGCCTGCTACTCCATCAAGGGCTCATTCACCAGCTCATCCACCAATGTGATTTATGCCATTGTGCTAGAAATGCCCCAATCCCTTTCCCTCGCCTTATATGCTGGACAAACAAGATACACTCTGCACAGAAGAAAAAATGGAAACAAGTCTGACATCAGAAATAACAACATTCAAAAACCAGTAGGGGAATACCTCAATCTCCCTGTTCACTCCATTGATGATCTGTTAACAGCTGCGCTCCAACAAATGGATAGCAAATTGCAGCTTCAAAGAGAAACTACAGCACTGGAATTCATATGAATATTTGACACCGTTACCTTAGGGTTCAATAGGGACCTCACTTTCCTCTATATGCTGTTCCCAAGTGTTTGAGTCTAAACAACTGATCTGATTTGCTGTCACAGTCTGACCTGATCCTATGACTTGCTCTTCCTGACATTTATTTTTCCCAATTCTGTAAATTCCCCATCTTCAAAGCACCTGACAAAGTGGGATTTTCTCCCATGAAAGGTCATGTGATAAATAAATTTGTTAGTCTTTAAAAGTGCCACAGGACTCCTTGTTTGTTTTGCTGAACTAGATCAACACAGCTACGCCTTTGGAACTTGTCTTGCAGTGTTTCCAAAAAAATACCTCCTGGGTATGTCCATGCATGGTCTTTAAATAGAAATAATGAAGATTATTTTGAATTAAAAGATTGCGGGTCCACATTATGTTTCCTTATATCAAGATAAGGCGCTCCCTTATCTCACAATAAGTCATTTCAATATAATAAAACCTAGTATTATATCAAAATGATGGTTATATCAAAACTGTTATTTTGAAATAATGCCATGTGGATGTGTTATTTCGATTTAACATTTTTGCACTTCTCCTTCCCAAGGTGCTGTCCTTTTTCTATATATTGGGTGGGGCATGGCCCTTCGAGGGGGCCATCTTGTTGCACCTCCCATGGTGCCCCTCTCCTAAATCCAACTAGCAAGCCCTGTCCAGGAACATGCTAGTTTGATTTGAGTTTCTAGTGGGGACATGTTAAATCGATTTAACTTATATCGTTTTAATGATTTTTATAGCCATTTTATTAAATTGATTTAACTTAAATCGATTTAACTGCCTAAGTGTGGACAAAGCCACTATGGCTAACATTGCTTCGGCTTTACCAGCTGTAGCAACATTGAAAGTCCTAATGCAGAGAGACTACCAGTGTTGTAAACACTATGACATGAAGCTGTGCTGTGGGCAATTCTAATTAACATAATTTTAAAATATTTACAGCACTGCAGCTCCCAGGGCTACTGACACCGGTTGAGCTGAACTGATGCTAGCAAAAATGGGACATTTTCTAAAAATGTCCCTACTAGGGAACAGGTCTGTGTGGTTGCTAGAGAGCTATGATTATCACGACTGAGTGCTAGGAGTATAACACAAGGTTTTGTGGAGACCATAATAAGTGGCTATACATTTGTAAATGTATCTGTGATGAAGCAATTTCTTTAAGTCTAGAATTATACAATCCAAATAACATTCCCCATGAAAGTTTAAAGCACTCTATCGTAGACCCAATTTTGGTCCTATAATTTTTTATAGTAACCCTTTTAATCTATTCTTATTTGTTTGTTTGTTTTTCATTTCAAAAGCTTTCATAGATTTGGGCAGATTTGGGCAAGCAGCAAGGGTTTTGATAATTGTAATCTTTTTCAATCAGAAATGTGACATTTATAAGTATGAGTGCATGGATTAAAATTCTTAGACAATGGAATATTGTTATTGGCCAACATCCTAGGCTACATACCTGGTATGCTAAGTTATAATCAGGCATAGGTTAGTGCTTTATGTGTGAAAGCAATGCTTGACTGCATTTAAATGGCTTTGATTGGAGCATATATGATGCATAGTTGGACATAATGTTCATAATTGCCTATTTTTCTTGGCAAATGTAACAAGTTGCTTGATGACTGCATTCTGAACTATTCACAGCTATGTCTTTGTGAGGTGCACCACAATTTAATGGTAATTCTAAATAAGCTTGTATCAAAGTACCCTGGCTCTGTAAGATTCCTTATTGTCCAGAACTACTTCATTATGGCAAGATGGCAGATTCCCTTTTGTTAAGGTGGAAGCTTACTTTCTGTTTTAAGCATGATTTACACACACACACATCACCAAAACTGAGTCAATCTCCCAGAAAATGTTTTACGCCTGCTCCTCTAGCAGAACAGATTTTTTAGCAGCATTTGATGCAAAGCATAGAAGGAATTTTGGAGATAAGCAATAATGCACAGGGAGGCCACTACACGTAAATATTGGGGGGGCCCTGACCCCCACCGGCGGCCAGGGCCCTGATCCATTCGGTCCCCCCCCCACTGGTTCCTCGAGCCCTTCCCAACCCCTCCCCCCGCAACACCCTCAGCCTTTCCCTAACCCCCCGATTCTGCTGCTGGTCCCCACTGCCCTAGGCCAACCACCTCCTCCGCGACCTTTCCCCTGCGGGCTGGTGTGTCAGCTGCCAGACTCTCCCTCCAGCTCCCTTACTTGGCTGCCGGAGGAAGAGCGGGGCCACGGCACAGGCTGAGGCTCCCAGCATGACCCTGCTCAGACTTTAAAAACTCCCAGGCCCAGCCTGGGCAGCTCCCTACCAGCCAGAAGACTCCATCTTCCAGCAGGGTAGAGGCCACGGCTGCCGGCTGCATGCAGTGTTCCCAGCACGGGGTGCAACAGTGCACCCCCACGCAGTTTAGAGCTGTGCCACTCATGGGCTGGCCCTGAGTTTCGGGGGGGCTGAGGCCCCTAGAGCCCCCCTCCCCAGTGACACCACTGATAATCACATAATGCCTCTAGCCACCTTACTTGTCTAAACTTCTCTTTTTTCTCCCTCTGCATATACATATGTAACTCTGAGAAGCATAATTTGGTCACTCTCATGCAAAGTGAATTTTAGAACACATTTTGGTTTACGAACTTTGGAAGTCAGGAAAAGGGAAGAAAAATGGATTAATTACTTTTTCATGCTTTTCTTTGAAGTGGGCACTTCTTCTCTGTGAGTATGTCTGCACTGAAAGTGGCAAATTCCCTGCTGTTATATTGATATGTTCAGATCAACTGAGTTAGTTGTCAGCAAAGATATGCTCAGTGGAATCCAGAAATTGATGTAATAAAACCACCCCCTTAAAGTGACATAATTCTGCATTGACAGGAATGCATTTCCTGTCAGTGCAGTGTAGTGAAGACAGATTGAAGAAGCAAAGTTAAGAGGTCGATTGGAGTTACACAAGCTACTCTACAAAGCTTGTGTAACTCCCGTCGACAGCTGCCAAATTTTGCCACCAGCACAGACCTGGCCTGAGATTGTAGGGGCTTTGAAAATCACAGGAAGAACTGACATGAGATTAGCCAGATATAAGAATATTCATAAACTCTATTCAGTTAACATTTGTATTTGCTTTAATGTGAGACAACAGACTGAAAACTACCATACCTAATCAAGGCATAGATACTGGGTTTCGGAGCAAATTTGCAAAGGGTGTAAAGGGAAGATAGACCCCCTATGCACATCTGTGTGGCATTCTCAAATCATGGGTCTTTAGATACAGAAATAAAGGCATGCTTTGCATTGCTAAAGTCTCCTGAGCAGGATGGTAGGATGTGGGAGGAGCTTCACCACCACTCAGCCTCCCAACCTGATAACTACCACATTTGAGCAACTGTGCTGAGGAGAGGAATAGCAATTTGCTACTGATATGTCCCTATCTGTGAGGTAAGAGAAGGTAAATATGAATAGCTACTCCTTGTCTTGAGATAGAGTATCTCCAAACAAACAAAATGGGTTCTACGAATCTATACAGCAGTACATATATGGGGAGCCAGTAGGACCCCAATAGGAGTTCTTAACCCTCAGCATGCTCCTCCTTTCTCTGCTCCATGTATAGGTCTTTGATGGACAAACCCTAAGGGCCAGAGCTCGGTAAATAAAATATTTTTAGAGTCACAGGCAATTTCAAAAAGTTTTAAAGAGTCATTTTTGGGTCAGACCAAATTTTTTTGTTTTGACATAACTTAAATGTTTGCTCTCCATTTTGACCTTTTTCAAATGATTCTGAATTTTTGTAATAAAATTAAAGAGAATTTTAAACCAAAATGTTATTTCAAATTTTAAAAAAATCAAGATGTCTCCATTTAATAAATGTCAAAAAAAAAAGCCAATATTTCGGGGGGGGGGGTTGTTTCAAAACAAACATTTTAAGAAAAATGTACATCAATGTAGCTGAAACTGCATTTTTCATCAAAAAATGTTTTTGCTTAAAATGTCATCCAGCTCTAGTCGGGCATCAGAGCAGTACATGGTGTGCCAATTTGTGCCTTAAAATCAATGTACAAGTAATTTAACATATAGTTTTACATTAGGCTGCAATAGAGTGATTATGTTTGCATTTCATGTAAATTCACCAGTGGTGCTAAAATAAAATATTCATTGTTTAACACACTCTGGTCATCTAAATTTTTAATTCTGCATCCAAAGAAACACTTTGGAATGCACATGTTTATCCTCAGGGCAAGTTAAGAGAGTATTATCTAATTTACAGAAAGTTTACCATTTAAAAACATGGCTATGTTGTGTCTTAAATGCACCATTTGTGATTTGGGGCCCTGTGGGAGTATATTATCCCTACAGGAGCCTCCAAAGAAAAATGCCGTGGGGGCATTCAACAATATATTCACCAAGGGGTGTGTACAAGAATTTAAATTTGACTACTTTTGGAGGAGCACAAAGTTCTTCCAGCCCCAGAGGCTACAGTGAGAAGAATGTAGCCGGGGAGCCAGAGGAGTTCTATGTCCCCATCAATTATCAGAGGGGCCCATGATCTTGCTTTTTGCACACGCCTGTATTCAATTCTGAAAGCATTTGGAACAGAAAGGGGCATAACTTAATGACTTGTCTACATCGACTCCTAGGGGCCTGCAACCTGCAGCTGCAGAGCCACATGCAGCTTTTTGGTTTCCTCCTTGTGGCTCTGGGTTCCTGGCACAAGGTCCCCACTTTGCAGGGGGAACCTTCAGGTGACCCATGCCAGGCTTCCCCCACCACTGGAGGACTCTTCAGGGGGCCCCCTCCTGTTTCTGGGCTCCTCCATTCCCACCACCAGGGGACTCTGACGCAGGCACCCTGACCCACCCTCTCTTTTTTCTACCAGGAAGTTACACCCATCTCAAAACACTTGGTTATTAAAGGAATTTTTAAAAATGGCTCTTCTTACCTTTTGAGTCAGCACCCCCAACCTAGCCTCTCAGGTCTTATCTATATGCAAAATGGCACTAATTTAACTCAGCTGTGATTTTAAATTTATGTTGAAAATGCTGTGAAAGATCACAAAAGGATTGAACATCTTCTTTTAGGTTTAAATAGGTTAATTTCAATTTATCTGATGTCTGTAGGAACCAGTTCAAGCTAAAACAAATAGGCCACTCTTAAAGCAAATTAAAAGTTTATTTGAATTTAGTTTGCACACTTCCCTCAGTGCCAGCTTTGATTGGTCCTGATTTAGGGCAGAAAGAGAAGTGAGAAGCTCTTAACACTCTCTCTTCACCTTGCATAGCTGGCATGGACTGGAAATCAGTCTTTTAGACAGTACTACAGTACCTTTGGAAAGGAGATATCCTACCCAGTTCCAAAAACCCCAATTCCCAAGAGTAGTACTTTTTAGTGGTTATAATTTATGGCATAATAAACAACAAACTCATAATCCTATCACTTGTTTTGAACTCAGATAATGCTTCCAGTGTTGGCTGGTTTGGGATGTGCTGTTAAGGTCCAGGTTTTAAAATTGAAATCCAGTCCTCCAGCAGATGTCTTTTATTATTTTATTTTATTTTTTTTAAATAGGTATGTGAACTGCTGTTTTGAGAAATAAAAACATCTTTAGTTTTTTAATACATCTAAAAATTGAGCCTCACAATGGATTTCAAGACACTTGTTTAACTCCTTTCTTCCTGCAGTAATCTCTCTTTCCTATTTGCATATTCTGTTCAAGAGATTAAAATTAATACTGCAAAATGGGGAAAGGATAAAATGTGATCTCCTAGTGCTGGTGCACATCTCAGAAGGATCTTTTGGCAATTTGTCATGCTGTTTTTTTTTTCAGTACAGAGGAGACAAATCTACCATCTTGTGCAGAAATTTATTTTGAGAGGATTTTACTTCCTCCCCTCTTCTCTGAGTCAGTTTAAAAATCAATCACTTGGATGAGATGCAAATGATTAATCTTGGGTCAGGTTTGTCAGAACTGCTACCATAGTAGAGTGTGGTGTACATCACAAATCACATTCCTACTGAGTGTTTCATCAAGCAAATGATATTAGCTGGCCACTTTTTCACAGGTAGTTCTGAATAAATATTGCCTTTTTTCAATACAACACACCCCAGAAAAAAATATATAGCATAAACCTTAGACCAACAAAAACAGAATAAATACTTCAGTGAAATTCTAAGAGCATTAGTCACTTGACAGCTTCTGCTCGCTCACAACAAAGCAAGAACAAGCTAAATATTTTCTGCAGCACTAAATAGAAAGTTGATGCTAAGTTCCAACACATAGGAACAAATGACAACCCCCTGGAAAATGCTGGAGCCCTAAAATGTCAGAGGAAATATGAAAGTGATTTTCAAAACACACAGTTTGATGTTTCTTTTAAAGGTAATATGATCCCTAGTTCCAAAGGGGCAGCCATGTTAGTCTAGTTCAGCAAAAAAGGCAAGGAGTCCTGTAGCACTTAAAGACTAACAGATTTATTTATTGCATGAGCTTTCGTGGGAGACAAAGCGGAATCTTCTTCCACAAAAGTTCATGCGATAAATAAATCTGTTAGTCTTGAAGTGCCACATGATCCCTGGTGCCTTTGATAAAAGCTGGGTAACAATTCCTTTTTAATTCCCTCTGATTTCACCCCAGAAACAACTGTTCTAACTTCATTTATCTGCTCTTACCACTCACAAGTACATCAAGACAAAATGCTGACAATTCTTTTTAAAAATTTTCTGGAGGGCAAAAGCGTAAAGCTTTGAGAATACTTACACTATCTTTTTAAACTCTGTTCTGCAGCTCTAACTGACAGTGATCAGTACCTTTTTCCATGAGTAGTCCCACTACAATCAACGATAGAAGTATAGTGAGGCGCCGAAGAGTCGTAGAACAAATCTTCTGTATTTCTAAAATTGTCTTTAATTTCTTTCAGAAATAATTAACTAATTTTAGATAACTAACAGTTTGATATTTGTCTTGTGTGTTATTTGCTTACCTAATTAAAGGCAGGAGAATATATTGGCATTCCACAGTCTAAGAAACCCTCCTTAAATGAATCATCCTATTTAATAAAATGTTCCCCTGCAAACACTGTTTTCATTGATAAGTGCATGAACAAATAAAAGAATGGAAAAGGGTAATTGTTTGGTTGAGATGTAAGGGCACACAATGTGGTATGCACTAAATAACCTGGTCAGCAGCCCAACTAATCTGGGATCGTTTGTTTTCACAGCTTTGCACTAAACATCAGTGCTGATGGCCTGACCCTCCCTGTGGAGTCTGAGATCGGGTGGCAAGCCAAGATATCAGACTCCTAATTATTCACCTGTGATGCCAGATAGTCAGGGGAGGACACTCTGTAAAAACATTAATAAATTTCACTAGCCTTTTTTTCCCAGCAAACTCCCAGTCTACGCTGCCAGCTATGATGCTGGGTCATTCAATGACTAGAGACATTATTTTTTAATCAAGGCAGGGCTGGGATGATGATTTGACAGCTGAAGGGAATTCAATCACTCTCAAGAGGAGCACAGTGCCTAAAATGGTATGTGTTAACTATACCAGAACTTGTTCTTGCAACACTTCTACTTTAGTCAGCCTCTGAGTTTCAAAACCAATCTAGACACAATGAATTCAATGCAACTGGAGGTCAGACTCAGCCTGAGTGAGTAAGAATGAGCTCATTTGCTGAACCACATGATCCAGAAATGAACTCTGAACAACCCTAAAACTGTACTGATCCTGCCTTTGTCTTCTGTTAGTTGCTCAGTGAGGTAAAAAGCAGTTAGAGCGAGAGAGTTAGATTTTCACAATGCATTCAAAGCAAAAGACTGTCTGGTAAGAGCTTCCTCTCCATGTTTTGAGGGGCTGACCTTGTCCGGTGTTCAGAGCAAGTACCCATGGCTTAGCTTCCATCTAGCATAGGGGTCAGCAACCTAAAAGACAAGAAGATCCATTTTGAAAAATTCCTTCAATATCCAAAACAAACAAGGAGTTCTGTGGCATTTGAAGACTAACAAATTCATTTATTTCATGAGCTTTAGTGGGAGAGAATCCCACTTCGTCAGACGCTTATAAGATGGGGGAGCTTACAGAATGGAAGGAAATAAATGCAATACATAAATTTATTAATCTTTAAGTGCCACAGGACTCCTTGTTTTGTTTTGCTGAACTAGACGAACAAGGCTGCCCCTGTGGAACAATTCAATAACCACACTGTTTTGAGAGCCACACTGGGGGTAGCTTCCTGTTGGGGGGATCTGGAGCCTCGGCCAGGACACCTGCTGTAGGGGTCACCTTACAGTGAAGGAGGGAGAGCCTGAAATCAGGAGTGGGTCCCCCGGTGGCAGGGGGAGCCCAGCACCTGATGCAGGCCATTCACAATGTCCACTGGTGGGGGGTAAGGATGGCCCAGAGCCAGGATCCTCAAGGGGGCAGCCAAAGAGCTACATGTGGCTCTGGAGCCGCAGGTTGCCGCCCTGATTTATCACCACTGAAGTCAATCTGTGTTTTGTTGTTGATCTTAATGGAAGCAAAATCAAGCGCTAAAACAAGGAAATATCAATGTAGTCTCCAAGGCTATGTCTATATTTAGAGTGTTAAATCAATTTAATTTAAATTGATTGAATTGAAATAAGTTAAATCAATTTAACATGTCCCCACCAGAAACCCAAATCAAACTAGCATGTCCATGGAGAAGAGTTGCTAGTTCAGTTTAGGAGAAGGGCACCATGGGAGGTGTGGCAAGATGGCCCCCCAAAAAGGTCATGCCCCTACCCAATATATAGAAAGAGGAGGGCACCCTGGGTGGAAGAAGGTCAAAAAGTGTTAAATTGAAGTAACAGTTAAATTGAAATCACAGGCCTGCTCTGTTTTATTTCAAAATAATTTTGATTTAACTGTCAGCTTGATATAAAAGCAGGTTTTAATATATCGCAATGACTGTTCCTTATTTCAAAATGAGGGAGCTCCTCATTTCAAAATAAGGAAAGCTAATGGGGACATGCACTACTTTAAATCAAAATAACCATCATTATTTCAATTTAAATTGTAAGTGTAGACATACCCCACATCTTCCAAGATTAGACCCTACCTCCCAGTTTGAGATAGGCACCTAAATATCTTTGAAGATCTGGACCTAAATCTTTAATTTACATAAAGAATGAGGAAAAATGTTCTGTTTTGCTGTTAAGGGACTGTATTGGAACTCAGGAGATCTAGAATTCCTCTTTGCCAAAGATATTCCTTGTGACAGTGAGAAAATCACTTACTTATCCCTTCACTTCAGCTTCCAAACTTATGCTTACTGCTGCTCATCCCTTTGGAAAGTAAGTTGTTCATGGCAGGAACTGTGTATGTACATCACCAAGCACAATGGGGATGAGCCCTTGGTAAAGGTTCCTAGGCACTATCGTAATACAAATAATACTATATATCAGAGATGGTTAATTGTGAATGTCTTCATGTTTTCCCCTCTTCATCTTTGTGATGCTTTCTCTGCTTAGTGTTGAGCTTTATTGTGCTCTGACAATTGTGAGGGATCAAGAAATACCACTGGACTAGGAGTTTGCAGATTCTCGACTCTGCCACAGATTTATTGGACCTGGTTCTCCATTCTGTCTGGTCACTGCTCGGTACACTAGTGAGGGAGAAGAAGAAGAGCAAGACAATCTGTGTATTTCCCTGTGTACCAGAACTAGATGTGTGCCTGTACAGTCCACTGTGTAACTTAGACCCTCGAGGCTGCACTGACTTATACTTGCTGACTGCCCATGTTGGCTCTAAGGTGCTGGTCCAATAGACAGAGGAAAATAGTGTTATAGCCAAGCTCCTCCCCCTATCAGTTCTGCTGATATCATCCTATCTTGGGTCGTTGAGGTATTATAACAACTCTGTGGCAACTGGAGTGTCCCTCTTCATCCAGGTTATGCCCCAGTGGCTAAATCCATCATCTTTACAAACCCCTTCTGCCAATGTAGCGTAAAGGCAGAAAGTGCTGTGTAGTGACTTGGCTGGTTTCTGAGGGTGAAGATTTGACTCTGCCATCTTCCTGCTCTCTTAAATTGTATGCCTCAGAAGGAAAGAGAGCAGACTGTGCATGGGGAATGCGGGAACTGCTGCTGTATCTTACTCACACACAGGGATACATGTAAGAGATTTTACAGAGCTTTTCAATGTTCCATACGGTAGTTATGAAATTTCCCTCCTCCGCCAGTGGAGCTGCAGTGGGTCTGGTCTGAGATGATCCTGGAATGATGGAAAGTGAACTGGAGTGGGTGAATGCCTGAAAGTATTGTTGGAGAACCTACACTTACCGGTACACCTCAAGGCTTTGGCTGCATTAAGAAAGGTTATTAGATTTTATGACAATGTGGTCTCCTCACATCCATCCACATACCCCTAATGCCACAGTCTCATACACAGTATAATCTGAAGTCTTCATTGGGACAGTCAAATACATTCAAAATTGACTAAATGAATAAGTAATATAGTGAAATGAAGGCGGTTTGAACATGCTGTGTGGGTGAGGGGAGATAATCATAATAAAGCTGAATACAGTAATGCATATAAAGAATTGTAATTTGAGGTAGGTTGACCATGATGTCTATTTAAATTGTTGCCATTATGAAAGGTTCTTCATGGTCTTCTAAGCTTCATAATACCATGCTGTGGATTATCTGGATCTCAGAAGTTCTCTCACAGTTTAATAAGAAAGAAGAAGAAGACATTTCTTTGTACAGTCTGTCTGGAATAAGTTCTGTCATACAAAGCCTAGAGCAGTGGCAAAAATAATTTGGGCATCAGGAGAGATCAGACATCCCAGTATTCATCCTGAAACTCTTACCTCACTCTGTGTAAAATGCATGAAAGTGTTGGTTTAATGAGCTCTGCATAGAGGTATTAATCTGAACACAGCACTGAAACAGTAACTCATGTGCCACTGGCAGCACTTTCCTGGCAAAAGCTCTTTGAAGAGTAAATAAAAAGGATATTCTAATGTGACAGATTGAATATACAAACTTGAGGTATGATCAAAGACATGATTTTGTCTCTGCATATTGGAAATGAAGTACCAGTAGTAAAAGCCTTCACTGCATCAGTGCTTCCAGTGAAATCTATCTGTTTCAGTCTTGTGTTGAACCAATTAAAAAATTAGAACGTAAGACTGGCCACATACTGGGTCAGACCAATGGTCCATTTAGCCCAATATTCTCTCTTCCAACAGAGTCCAATTCCAGGTGTTTAAGAGGAAACAAATAGAACAAGTAATCATCAAGTAATCCATTGCCCATTCCCAGCTTCTGGCAAACAGAGGCTAGGGACACTTCAGAATATGATTTTGCATCCCTTCCCATCCTGGCTAATAACCATTGATGGGCCTTATCACCATGAACTTGTCTACTTTTCTGAACCCTACTATAGTCTTGGCCTTTGCAGTATTTTCTGGCAAAGAATTCCACAGCTTGACTGTGTGAAGAAATTCCTTCCTTTTCTTTGATTTAAACCTGCTCCCTATTAATTTCATTTGGTGACCACGAGGTCTTGTTTTATGAAATAGAATAAATAAAACTTCTTTATTTACTTTCTCCTTTTATTTACTTTACAGTGCCATCTCATATTCCCCTTTAATTATCTCTTTTCCAAGCTGAAAATTCCATTTTATTAGTCTCTACTCATATAGAAGTTGTTCCATATTCCTAATAATTTTTGTTGCCCTTCTCTGTATCATTTCCAATTCCACCATATCTTTTTTGAGTTGAAACAGGGTTCAAGTGGTGAGCATACCATGGTTTTATACAGAGGCAATATGGTATTTTTGATCTGATTATCCACCCCTTTCTTAATGATTCCCAACAGTCTGATACTTTTTTTGACTACTGCTGCACAGAGTGGAGGTTTTCAGAGAACCATCCACAGTGATTCCCAAGTTCTCTTTCTTGAGTACTCTATTCCTGGTAGTTTAAAAACCACAGGGATGAAGATATCTCTGACACCAAGTCGTCGGAACTGTGAGAGAGTGAGCTTCCATTTTGGAAAAAGAATCTTATCTGATTTTTTTTTAAATAGTACCAACAGCTTTCTAGTACTGCACACAAGGCTGGTTTCTAAAATATGTCCGTAGTTTGCAGAATGTTGGTATAGAGACCATTTCTACTTCAGCTTGTCTGCTCACCATTTAACTGTTTGGAGAGAGGAACCATGAGAAGTTACACAGATGGACAGGAGATCATTAAGTTAAAAAAAAAAAATAGGGAACTCAAATAACAGAACTATTCAACAAACCATCAAAATCCAGACATCTTTTCTTTTATCACTATGCTAAGAGAAAGGATTCACTCATATACATAACCATTAACACAAGCCGCGATGGTCACTTTTCCTTTCATTTGTTGAAGAAGTAATAGTAAGAAGAGTGCAGCCATAGAACATAAAACTCCAAACAAAATAGAGCCTAGCCGTCTCTTGCACTCCCAGCTCCACCCTCAGAGATACTTCTAAGTGGGCAATGTTGTGATTAAGGCACTGGAATGAGTTTCAGGGTTCTTGTGTTCTGCCCCCCCAACACACACACAATCTACCACCAATTTTATTAGTATTAGAAATAATCATTTATCCAGTACCAGAGCTGTGCATGAAAAATAAAAGTTATGGTTCATGGTCGAAAGAGTTTATGGCCCAAGTTAGATACCACTAACCAAATTCTTCATGGCCTTGCATCTTCTATAGTCATTTATTGCTGAGGGAAAAAAAGGGCAAAGTGGGAATAAAATGTGACCAGATCAAAATGTAAAGACTGAAACACAGTGCATAGCAATGAAGAACTAGGTCCGACTTGTCATATTCCATACTGGATATTCTGTGGTTTAAAGGTGATGATAGGTGCATTATAATGCAGAGTAAAATGTGAGTCATTAAATCTACTGAAATATTTTTATTTACCCAACACAATTTTATCTGAAACATTGACATGCAGTCACTGCTTGGGTGGACTGGCATAATAATTATGACCCAGCCACATAATACAACAGTTTCTGAGGACAGGAACAACTTACTCAACTGAAACAATGGTAGGCCTGGGCCACACTAGAGAGTTTTGTTCACAATAGTCAGCTTTTGTCTACAAAACAGTGCTTATGTACACACTCCAATCCATCCCCCTCACCGTGCAAACAAAACAACCCTGTTTTTTTTGTTTTTTTTTTTACAAAATGAAATCACCTCAATGAGAGGCATTAGACTTTAGTTGACAGAGCTACAAGTATCAGTATCAATGTAAACCAAGGGTCAGCAACTCAAAAGATATGAGCCATTTTTTAAAAATTCCTTCAATAACCAAGTATTTTGAGAGCTGCAGTGGGCTTAGCCTCCTATGAAGGGGGCTGCAGGCTGTGCTAGGGAGCCTATTGCATGGTCCTTTGGAGGGGGGAAGGGAGCCTGGGACCAAGACTGGGCCACCCACAGGGTCTCCTGCTGGTGAGAGGGGAGCCCAGAGCCTGGTGCAGGCCACCTGCAGGGTTCCCCAGTCACAGGAGGGGAGCCTGGAGCCCAGAGCTGCAAAGAGGCAGTCAAAGAGCCACATGCAGTTGCAGAGCCATGGGTTGTACACCCCTGTTGTATACTCTGCATCCACTTAAAGTGTTCGAGGGACTCTACAAGAGCAAGGAACTTGACAAGAAAGTGGCTGAGAGCAGGGCCAGAAGCCTCACAAGCCCAGAGAAATTGGTTCTCAGCTCCTGACTGCAAGTCAGAATTGGGCAGACCTCAAGCTGTTGGACCGGGTTGGGGCACAGAGTGGGGAGAGCAGGAGCAGGCAGTTTTGGGGCAATAGTGGGGGCATCAATGGTTTTGGGCCAGGTGAGGCAATAATGGGGGGGGGGGCTACCAAGGCCTAGGTGAGGCAATAGCCATCTAGAGTAGTTTCGGGCCAGCCAGGGCAAGGGGTTGGAGGGTGGTTTGGGGGCAATAGCAGGGGGAGCATTTGGGGGCCAGATAGAGCAATAGTTGGGGCAGGGAGATGGGTGGGTTTTGGTAAGGCAGGCCAATAGTGGGTGGGCCGGTTGTGAGTGGGGGCACTTTTTATTTGTGCAAGAGCTGGGCTATTAGCATCTGGTCCAATTAAAAAGGGAGTTAACTGTCGTGAAGATAAACCTAATGAGGTCATGAGAGGCAGAATAGCATAGCTGACGAAAAGCTGGACAGAGAATCTTATGGACCCATAAGTACTTTACTGTGTGTATTGGGCTGTTGGCTTACATATTAAAGATTGTTTATAGAAAGCTGTGTGGCCACCAAAGACTTTGCCAGAACTGCTGAAATAAATCTCAAAAAGGGCATTCTGGGTTTAAACTGGTGCCTCTTGTGTATCCTTTCCTGCCACTGGCACCCTCTGTAAAAAAAACCCTGTGCATCTGGGGCTTCTTGTTCCTTCGGTCACAATGTTTTCAGCATCAACTTTCCTCAGATAACAGATAGTAACTCTTCTACTTTAGCAACCCCACACCCCTCATCTGAAAGTAGCTGATCTTTTTTCCTTCTCACGGCACCAGCAAAATTGTGCCTTGATTTACACTTTGCTCCATGGTCTTCAAATTCAGCAAACAGTGGCCGATGTGCTATTGTTGCACTATAGCTGTCAGTGGGTAAATAAAGTAGAGGTGTGACTGAAACTTAGCAAACAATTCTAAAGATGCCAAAAAAAAGTGGGGGGTCCAATTTAGACTGGGGTGAGGTGGGGGCTAGAGGTAGTGAAGCAAGTGGCAGGAGGGTTGGGGAAATAGCTGGGGAGTAAGGGTTATCAGGAGCCAGGTGAGGTGTGAATGCACTGCAGAGACGCTGGCAGGCTAGGAAGGGAAAAGAGCAGGATCAGGAAGGGTTTGGCAGCTAGGTGAGGTGGGAGCAGGGGGATAATGGGCATTTAAACAAGTGAACAGTCCCATTGCACTCATATGCATAAAGGATGGCTTTAGTAAACATTTCTGTCAATAGTCCACAAGAGAGAAAAGAATCCAACACCATCTCCAATCTGAGTTGACGCTGCAAGACAAATAGGAGTGCAGACAGTAAAAAACTTTTTTAAAATTTTGTCATTAAAGAACCTGAATACACTGAAGGAGCAGATCTCTTCAGTGAAAGTGTGCCACTCTTCAAATTGGAAATACAATTTAATTATTCTGCTCCTCAGTTTTGCCCTCCTATAAACTGCAACAAGCCACGAAGATAAACTTTCTCTTATTGAAAAGTTCCAGAGGAGTGCTTGTGTGTCAGTTTAGTTCTGCAAAACAAACAAGGAGCTCTGTGGCCCTTTTAAAGACTAACAAGTTTATTTATCGCATGAGCTTTTGCGGATGAACTCCATTTTCAAGCCTCTGACAAAGTGGGAATTTTTTTAGTCTTTAAAAGTGCCATTAGAAGTTTGAGGTGTCAGCCGTATTTCTGACCTGTACCAGAAAAATAAAGAATTCATTCCTGTGAAGACAAATGTGGCATATTGGGAAGGAACATACCACCAATGACTTGAAGAAAAGAGTGGTTACTTCCCAGTGATTGTGGTTATCTGAGATGCTTGCCCCTATTCTCCATGCCTGCTTGTTTTGATTGAGCATAAAGAAGGGACTGAGGGTTGCTGTCAGAAGGATGGATCATATTTTAGAATTGTTTATTTTTGACTGGCTAAATTCAGTCCACTTGTATTAAACTTTCAGATAGGTAAACGCATTTGGCGTAGCATGATGCCTTCAGCCATGTGGGCCTAAATGTTATGGGCTGCACATCTGTGCACCTGGGGTTATGATCTATTTAATTTTTCTATTTACTTATACATTGGGTTTGTATGTTTATGTAAATTACACCATACAAAGTTTCTTTATGGATGCCCATAACCTATTCTACATGATTACTGTGATGATATGTTTCCTGCAGCAACAAGAAATCACCTCTGCCAGAAGCAGAGGGGTGAGGATTGAGCCACCTCAATCAGCATATCTTTGTTGCCTCCTTGCTCACAGCTTTGGTTGTTTACCTCTTGCTGGAAGAGAGTTCTGCCTGGCTCCCTCCACCCTGAGCCATGCTACACATCTCTACACATGCATGTGGCTGCAGGAAACTAATCATGGAGCATCCGTAAAGAAACTTTGTGTGGTGTAACTGGCATAAAAACATGCAATCCCAGTATATAAGTGAACAGAAAAATTATATGGATCATAACCCCAGGTGCACAGAGGTCCATTCCGTGACACTAAGCCCGGGCCGGATGGGTGGGGCTTTAGGCAAGGGGTGGGGCAGGGGGTGACACTGGGGCCAGAAGGCGGAGCATGGAGCTGGTGGGGGTCCTGGGCCCCAGCTAATCTTCATATGTAGCAATGCCCCTGCCTTTAGTCCTTGATGCTGCCAACACTTATGCATGTGCATATGTAACCTTCGGGTGGGCTAAAAGTCATTCATTAACCCCTCTCCAGTGGCTAAGAGAGATAAACCCCTGGAGAAAGCAGCTGGAGAGCCAGGATCCAGTCTCTAAAGGGACTCACAGTGAAGACTGGTCAGAGTTACAATCCCACATTAAAATACTACTGAGAATAAACATAACAATGAACTTTATTAACTAGTAACTTAACAAATTTTATCCTCAGAAAACAAAAATGAAGTTAAACAGAACAGTAAGAAACCCAAGAGTCCCAAAGTTCAGGTGGAGTCACCATTATCTCAGTTCCAGTCTCTGCTCGAGTCCTTGAGGCTTGAGTGGAAAGAAGTTTCATGGGAGAAAATCCCACTTCGTCAGATGCTTCTAAAAGGGAGGAATTTACAGAACGGCTGTGAAATTGACCAGGCTTGAGCTGCTTGCAGGGAGCCAAAAGCAGCTGGGAGCCCGATCTGGCTCCTACCCCTTCTTAGCCCCCCCCCCCCCCCCCCGCCCCAAAAAGGGGGGCGGGGGGGGGGGCAGATAGCCATACCTTCAGATGGGGGAATTAGCCCCGCTGGGCGTTCCCTCCTCCAGAGGGGAACAGACCCCTCTTGGGGGAGTCCCTCCCCCTGTAGAACATCAATTCCCTGGGGTTCCTTGGCTGGCTGTTGGGGAGTGCAGCCCAGCTGGGGGAACGCAGCCCAGGTAGGAAGTGGTCCCACCATCCCTCCCCTAGAACAGAGCCAGCTTGGGGCATCTTTCCCTGGTAGGGAAACCAGCCCACCCCATACCCCTAATCAGGTGGGGAAGCCAGGGGTGCCAGGGAATCCCCTCCTGGGGCAGAATGCAGCCCTGGCCAGGAGAATCCCTGCCCATTATTTCAAAAAAAGTCAATTCTATGTTTTGGAAGGGCATTTTTCAAATTAACTATTTCAAAAGCGTTTCTCTTTCAAAATTAAATCAGGTTTAGTGATTTCAAAAAAGCACTTTGATATTTTGAAATACCAGAGTGCTTATTTCAAAATAACTAAATGAACACAGCAAAGTTTTTTTGAAATAAGCTTCCTTATTTTGAAAATCTTTTCAGTGTAGACATAGCCTGTATCTGGAAAATTCTGGCCCTGGACAGCCAAATCTTCCTAGCAACAGTAACCCACCCTCTATAGGTCTCAAACAACTAGCCTTTTTTAGGCATATGGGTTACATTTAGCTCGTAATATGTGAGAGTCCACTGATGTCAAGATAAGTGTTGGCAGGATCAAATCCTTATACTGCATACTGACTTTCCTCCAGAAAGATCCTGAAATGTTTCATATTGTATGAATTGTGTGAATCTTTCAGCATGGAAGTCACAGTATGATGTAAGGTTATCATTACAATCAGCTTTATTTACCCTGACTTTCCACTCCCTTGTCCAACTACAAGCTATTTAATAAAGAAGAAAACACATATACAGAATTGATGAAGATGTGAAGTAATTCAGCATATGGAATTTTATTTCATTAAAAGGCACAAAGTTCTTGCAAACCAGGCAGTTTTTATGAATCGAGTTCAAAGACCTTAAGTAAAACATAATTAATTTTATAAGTATTTTCAAAGCTTCTTAATAGAACAAATCTCTTGTGTGAAATACTTAGGTAATGACTATCATTAAAGAGACATCTTTTGAGTGCAATTCAGTGTTTTGAATGAGTTCTTTTTATATGTGAGTTTGGAGGAGGATGTCATTACACTCAACAATATATTTATCCCACGTAATGCTCAATATGTTGCTGAGAAGCTCTCTGTAACACATTTTGTTAATGCTTGTGGATCATCTACCATTGTATCCACAAGCCTCAGGTTCACTCACTGCCCAGAATACTTGATATAGTTTGCCATTGCTGTCTCTTTTTCAATTTATACCTTGTATACCCTCAGACACCTGCTAATGGAATAGGTTTGTTCAATTATCTGATGTCTCTATAAATTTGTATGCATCTTGAACACCATTTTTCCCAGCAGTGATCAGAGATGGGAAATGTTCTCATAGCATCAGTCAGTTAGACTTTTAGAAGTAACACTGATCTCACAAAAGTGGCATGAGAAGATGGTGATCCTTTGTTTTTCGTCAGGAGTACATGCATGGAATTGAGGTTTTATTAAAAGTACCTTAATGACTATTATTCGTTCTTACTACTTATTAAGTTCTGGAACTTATCTAAAAACATTTCAAATATAAATGAATTTAAGTCTCAAAACAAATAATTATGGATGGTGCAAAGTGGCATCATTGTTATTATTCATCACATTTATTACGGTAGGGGTCAAAAACCAGCCAAGACCAAGTCTCCAGTGAACAAGGTACTGTACAGATTCTGTAGCAGATGGTCTCAGCCCTGAAGAGCTTACACCCTAAACAGGCAAAACAGACATAGGGTGGTGAAAGGGGTATAACAAATAAATATAGGAAACAATGTGATGGTGGCAAATATCATGTTAATTCCATTCAAGAAAAAAGTGTGGGTTTTAGTTAGTTGGAGATTATCTAAACAGAAATATAAAACAAGAAAAGTGAGAGAGGACATTCAAAGGAGATGAGACAAAGAAAGGGAAAAAAAGGAGGGAGAAGGAAAAGAAGGCAGAGTGTAAAGTGAAATTAAAAGACTATAAGACAAATGGTAAGAAGGGATTGATGTAAACAGCCAATCAGCACAAGAAAGAGAATCTTGCTCAAACAGTAGAAAATATTCTGTTGACATCACCAGTGTCTGTCAGTCCCTGCTTAAACTGTTTGTATATCTCCTCTGCCAGAGTCAGTCCCTGGCTGATTCCTCCCTGTAATTTCTTCTTTGTTCTACTCTGCTCCAGTCTTTGTTTCACACAGTTATTGTACGTGAACCATTCAACCAGACTGACAGCAAAAGATTACCTAGTGCAGTGGTTCCCAACCAGTGTGCTGGGGCACACTGGTGTGCCACGGCAACACCCAAAGTGTGCCGCGAGCATCCCCAAGAGCTGGAGTTAAAGTTCCCTCCCTGCTCAGCCCAGCCACATGAGCTGTGCAGGGCTGGGAAAAGGCAGGAGTTAAAGTAAGGGAGAAGGCACCGGAACACAGTTCTGGGGCCCTCTATTTTTAGAAAGGGAGCCTTCTGCCCCCCCCCTTAAAAATAGAGGAAGGCACTGGAACGCAGAGTTCTGGGATCCCCCTAAAAATAGCAGGAGCAGCCCAAATGCAGAGTTCCGGTGGCTCCATCTTAGGCCCAGCCAGTAGAGAGGGGCAGGAGGTCGGGAGTGTGTGAATCACCCTCTGCAGGGTGGAGCAGCTTGTGTCAGGCAGCCTGCAAACACCCCAAGTAAGGGCTTTGCAGGGGGAGGGCTGCTGGGGGTTGTGTGCAGCAGGTGTGTGTGTGTAGCAGAGGTGGGTGGGAGTGGCTGTGTAGCAAAGGGTGTGTAGCTGGGGTTGTGGGGTGGCTTTTTGGTTGGGGATATGTGTAGCTGGGGGTTGGGATGTCTGTTGTGGGGGGTTAGCTGGGGGCTGGAGGCCTAGTTCTGGCCCCTGCAGTGATGGGAGGGTCCATCACAGGCAACAGGGGATGGGGGGGGAGGATGGGACCCACTGGGGTGGGACGGAGCAGCAGTGGGGTGAGGATTTGTGGGGGGGGGCACTGTGGAGAAGGGGAAGTGGGTGCTGTGCCATGCTCCCCTGCTCCATGTTCCCACTCCCCAGGTTCCCCCTGCCCCCCCCACAATGCCACTCTTGTTCTCCCTTCCTCTCTCTTCTCTTGCCACCCTTGTGCTGTTCCCCACATGGCTGCCCTTGTCCTCTTTTGCCCCCCCTGTCCTGCTGTGCTCCCTGCACTCACTCCTGCCCCTACACACAACTCCTGACCGCCCATGTTTTGCCACCCCTGCTAGCCTTACTACCCCACATAGGAGCATTTCCGAAACACTGTGCCATGGTTCATGAATATTCATAAGTAATTTATGTTAATTTGAATATTCATAAGTGTTTTGATGGTGGTGTGCCTCAAAAAATTTGAAGGTCTCAAGGTGTGTCATAGCAGAGAAAAGGCTGGGAACCACTGACCTAGTGTATTTAATGCAAAGATTGAAAATTGCATTACAGTAATGCACTGTATAATCACTGACACATGAGATGTGATTTTTTTTTTGTCACCGACCTCAATAGGAACAATTTAGGACTTAAAGTCTTGTGCAGAAAATTATTGATTTTCAATAGATATTTAAAACCTGATCATGCAACCATATTTAAATGAATGGAGGATTTTCAGAGTTGGGCAGGAAATGGTTTTCTTATCCCATGAGAATTCTCAGTTAAAAAAAATTTGTGTCTCAAATTGGAACGAAGAGTCAAAATCTTGAAATGATTTGAATGGAAATTCCAGTTTTTGTTAGATTAGGTCTACCAAAACATGTTATTCAGATTGTGGTTTTACTTAAAAACATTTCAAATATACGTGAATATAAGTTTCAAAACAATCAATCATTCTGAACCAAAATATGGAACTTGTTACTATCTTGAAACTTTTTTAGTCTGTTCTTTTGCAAGGGGAAATGCACTGAAACGGACCCTGTTCCACAAAATTTTGGTTTCAGCAAAACAGCTTATTCTGATGAAAAAACTTTTCATTGAAAAATTTCCCACCAGCTCTAAGCTTTTTGTCATTGACCTCAAAGGGAGCAGAATGAGGCCCTAAATAATCAGAGCGTCTATTTCTTTCTCTTTTCTTTGCCCAATCCTGTTTTAAAACACAAGGTTTATTCTTCTTAAAAAGGACTTTAAAATGCAACTGTCTGGAATGGGGAGGTTCTGTTTACCTTTAGGGATTGTCTGCAGCACCCCACTGGGCAGACAACTGAGTATGATTTATGAAATGCAACAACTAGTTGCTCTCTAACTTCCTCTCTGTGAACTTTACTGGGGTACACTAAATAGACTTGGTTCACATCTGTTTTAGACTGGACTACATCAATACATACCGCACAGGGACGTTAGAGCACAACATGCTGGTGCATTGTGTAATAATTCATATCCCCGAAGTATGGGTTGTGGGTCTTATTTATTCAAGCTCTTAGTTTCCTCCATGAGGACCAAGAGTAAAGCAGTACAGTGTACCCAAACAGTACCCCAAATGTCTGGATGACAACAAGGCTGAATTACCTAGGTTACATGCCAAGTATTTAAAATTCAATCCATTGATTGTCTGGACTACATTCTTTTTTGTTAAATTGACTTAGATGACTACCCTGGCTTAAGTCAACTTAATAAAGTCAACTTAGGTGGGCACATTTTAAGTCAACATAATGAAGTGAACACTCAAAGTCAACTTTAAGGGCAGTAGTTATTAAGTCGACTTAAGCAAGTGCTTAAGTTGACTTAATAAATGCCAGATGTGGCCATAGAATTGCTTCAGTAAACTTAAACCAGGTTAAGTCAACTTAAGCCTCCAGTGTAAACATACCCATGGAGTACCTATAACTGTACTGAATCCACACTGAAGAGTATATCAGACCAACTGCATTAGTGCAGGCTTTCAAAAATTTGGTCTAAATGTGTAAATAATTACAAACACATTTAATTCTTCCCTTTTTATATATGTGTTCATTATGTGCCATTTATTACTTCCTGTGTGCAACACATATCCCAAGGTCTGTCCATCTTGTTTGTGCAGAGGGCATGTGCTTGTATAGAGTGGGAGGCTAGAAAGTTCATATCTTATTTTTTTTCTCTTGCATGTTATTCTTTTATAGAAAAAATTGCCATTTATTATTTTTCATTTACAAGTGTAATCACACAAGGGGGACAGATTGTACAGCACAAATACTTTCAGAAATTATTTTCTCATTTAACTAACTTAATATAAATATTTGAGACCTAAACTCAGAAAGGTTTATGAAAAAAAGATAAAATTCAATAAAGCAAGATAAGAATGTGAGGAAAGAAGTGAGTAAATATAACTAAATGACTATAGTACTGTATTTTTTCAGTTGCTTCTATTAGTTAACATCAGTTTTTCCATCAGTGCCAGCACCATTTTTAAACATAAGGAGAAGAGATATCTATTTTCAATTATCTTACAATGACTGTTTTGGTACCTAGAACAGAGACCTCATTTCTTTCTACCGACTGAGAGTTCTGGCATATCTAATATCTCCAATACATACAAACAGAGTGACAATAGAAAGTTAGAGCCTTGCATTGAAAAAGTACTTTAAAAATGCTGTTAGCACCACTGTCTACAAGCAAAGAATAAGAAAAAGGTTGTCATTCTCATGTCTGCTCCTCTATTTGCTAGGTTTGCCAAGATCAGCTTAGAATAAGTGTTCTGGGATCCACTAATATCTGTTTACATGTTTCATTTGAGAAAACCTTAAAAGGGAATTTAAAGAATCTCTGGTGTTCAGCCAGATAGTTTCTCCTCCTATTGGTGAAACAGGAAGGCTCAGCTCTTTCCCCCTTTTTTCTAATAGACTGTTCTTAATAAAATCATGAAGAGAACTGAGCCATGTGAAAGAATTTCCTGTAAAATAGTATACATATACTACTAAAGTCTAGTGGTTAGCATTGTAAGTTAGACCAGCTCTCACTTACCTGACAGAGAGGACAGTTGTTGAAAGGGATATCAGCATGCTCTGGTGTGATGGGGTATATTCTGTATTCAAGCCCTGAAAGAGTTGGTTTATGCCAAGTGGGCACAATTAACCCCTTAAGCAGCAAATAGGGGAGTTTGAGGCCATCTGGAGGCCATTAGTTGGGAGCAAGCTCATGTGCGAAGGAACAAGCAGGGCTTTTATAAAGCAAAGAGAATGCCAATAGCCAGGGGTGTTGCTGCCTCGGGAAGGGACCTGGGGCACGGGCCCAGGCCCCGCCCCCAACCTGCAGGCCCTGCCCCCAGTCGCAGGCCCCACCCCCTGGCCGGGGACAGGGCCGGAAGCCACCGCACCTGGATCTCCGGCTGGGGACAGGGCCGCTGCGGCCGCTGGTGGCCGGGCCCCAGATCTCCTGCCCAAACGGACCGGAGACCAGGAGAGGGGTGGTCCCGCCAGATCCGAAGCACCAGAGCTGGGATTCGGGGCACGTGCCCGTGGTGCCCAGTACCAGCGACGCCCCTGCCAATAGCATGGAAAACAGCAGGGAGAAGATTTGCCACCTTGCTTCCTCAGGCAAGGGCAAGAAGTCCAGAATTGACAGCAGTAAGCCTTGTAGAGTATGTCTACACTTATGATTTAGATTGAATTAATGCAGATTAATTCAAACTAAATTAATGCATGGCTACAATGGCTTTCATTACTTCAGACTAAGGAATTTCTTAGCTTGAAGTAATGAACTCTTACTTCAAAGTTATAAAACCTCACCTATTCGTTCCAATTAACCCAATGGAGCTACATTAATTTGAACTAACTGTTAGTTGATGTGAGCTAGGAGGATGGGATGCATGTCTTCCTTCTGAGAAGTGTCTTAATGTGTTGCAGAAGCATGTATCTCTACACAGATTCTGGACAGTACTGACTCTGATAAGGCACTTGGGGAACGTCACCATATCTCAAAGAACTTCTGAAGCATAAGGAAGAGAGGCCTTCAGTACCAAAAATAAACACTCAATATAAACTAATTTCATGCACTTCTCTGTATAGTAGTACACCACAAGTGCCAGAGATTTCCTTTAAATGTATAATGTTATGAGCTTAAGAGACAGGATTGTCTCTTCTCCACCTTTCCCAGTGAAATGTTGGTAAAAGAAATCGATTCTTCAAGAGACAAATTGTGAGGGATTTTAACCTAGTTCAGGAAAACAGGGCCAGTCCCACATTTTCTTAGTTATGACTTCACATATCATGTTCCACATTTTCAAGTACCTTATCAGCATCTACGGCAGTGGGTCCCAACCACTGTTCCACGGCACACAGGTATGCCATCAGGCCTGAGCAGGTGTGCTACAGAATTTTTTCAAAAACTACTGTAAGAGTTCTGGATTGGTTCATGAATATTGATGAGCTCATTTGGAGACTATATGGTAGTGTGCCTCAAAATAATTAAAGGTATCAAGGTGTGCAACAGCTTAGAAAAGGTTGGGAACCACTGATCTAGGGTTTAGAGTACTGAAGGAATTCTTGACAGCTGAGTTTAGTGAAACGTTTTCTGAACTATCAAAAACATCACTTTTCACAAAATGTATTTAATTTTTGCAAATAATCAAAACAACATTTTTCATGTGAGCTGCTAGATTTTTTCAAGTTCCAAAAGGGCAGCTCTGTTAGTCTACTTCAGGAAAAAAAGCAAGAAGTCTTGTGGCACTTAAAGACTGACAGATTGATTGATTGATTGATTGATTGATTGATTTAACGGCTGTGCTCAAGAAAGTCAATGGGACATCAAGACTTCAACCAGAAACAGCTGAATTAAAATTGATATGCAGATTTGATTCTGTGAAAGCAGAATTAAATCATGACTTTGGCTAATTTTCCTATTGCAACAGGTGATTTCACTTCACCCTCCTTTATGTGCTGTTTCCTGGTGTTTGGCTCTTAACAACTGATTTGCTCTTACAGTGTGACCTGATCCCATGTTGTACACTCTCTTGCATTTATTTTCATCCCATTTGGTAAGTTTCTCCACTTTCATAGCATCTGATGAAGTGAGATTTTCTCCTACAAAAACTCATGCGATAAATAAATCTGTTCATCTTTAAGTGCCACAGGACTCCTTGCTAGATGTTTTTTCAATGACTAGTAGTTTGGGTGCCTTTATGTTTGAGTCCAAACAGATTCTGTCTTTCAAAAAATGCTTAGTACCCACCCTCTGAAAATCAGGCTCTGATACATTGGCTCAAGTAGGGCATCCAGAATCACTAGTCACTTTCAAAAATCTTGGCCTTTACACTCAATGTTCAATAGAAAAACAAAATGTACTCTTGCATTTCTCCATTTGATCTGGTGTACTTTGCTAACTATCTTTTCCCCCAATATATGCCACACTTATGAGGGAAAAGAAAGTTCTTGAACTCATGGACACTGGAAACCTTGCCCTTCTAATCCCAACTCTTCTATCCGAGTTCCTAACAGATGACTATGAAAATTCTCTGGACAAAAAAATGCAAAATATTCACTAAAACAGTATTATTTGTGCTATTTCTTATTAGGTAATACAAAACACAAGTAAAAAGAAAAATAAGATACTCTCCTTGCTATGTTTTGCCTCCTTCTTATGGTGATTTTGAGGGAGAAAGTATTTCATTATTAAATCATTGACAGCCAACATCATTAGGATTTTCTACTTTTCACAGTAGTGAAATGACACACATACGCAAAAACTGTCACAAAGAAGCAGTAACCCTTTCTGCAGTTTGTATGAATTATTTGCAAAATGTCTATAGAGTCTGACAATATCAAATCTCCAAACATTATATGGAACAGCTTCAGCACATTTTACGGCTTTTGAATTTTCCCTCTGACTTACAAGAAATATAATGATTCAGGGCCAGAGCCTCAGACGGTGTAACCAGGACAGCTCTGATTAATATGTATAGCCTTTTACTTGACTTGTGGCTCATTATGAAAAATGTGAAGAGACCAGCTAAGCTAATTTAGCCAAATTTATTGTACAAGGAGCATACAACACAAAAAGAAGATGCATACCCTCCTTCTGGGAAACAATTCTTATTTTGCAGCATATTCATCTTACTGAGAAGATGTGCTTTGAAAATGTTTCCCCAAAGCTAGCTCTGTTTATAGCACAGCTGTTTACAAGTTAAAAAGCATTTGTGTGTCACCTAAGATATAACCCAACAGTTCTTAACTTCTTGTTCTATACCATTCCTTGCCTATGTTTAGATATCACAAAACAAACCAGATGGCTGTAGAAGTACATTCCAACCTATACAAGGATCCACTATTCATGTGTCTTGGCTTTGATGGGTTTCTCATTTTCTAATGCCAAAACTGACTTCAGCTTTGTGATGTGTAGTGGGATATTTAACATGGGTGAAAAGAATTGTGAGATGAGCATAATACGTTCAGTTAATGTAACTTTGCAACACTTAATAGAATTTACATTTTATATATGTAGTTTGTAGGTATACTATATCCACCACATCCATAACGTATTTATTGGTTAACAGCTCCATTGATTTCAGTGGAGCCACACCGATTTACCTGAGGTGAGGTCCTAGCTGTAAAGATCTGTCCACTGAATCTTGATCTGCTTTTCACAAAACAAAACAACAACAAAAAGCAGCTATTACCAGCAAAAAGAATTTTTTTCTGTGAAGTAGAACTCCTGAAAATGTTAATCTCCTTACAAGTAAAAAGAAAAATGATGCTTGTCTAGCTTACAGTTGATGTCTAATATATGCTAACATATAATAAGATCAAATGTAGCCTGGTCCACTATCTGAGGTTTCCTCTATCAAGGTGTCCCCTATCCATTTTCAAGGGATAGGTCTTTGCCATCTTTACTTACTCCAGTTCCTAAAAAAAATATTGTTTCCTGACTCTTGTATGTTAAAAAATTGGGGAATCTTAACTTTCCAAGGACAGGATCTAATATTAACCATATGCAATGGGGTGATGACACTGTTCTGGCACCCTCCCCTGTTAGCAGGTATTAGAACACTGAATAAAGCTGCTGAAATTCAGTTCCTTCATTGTGGCACATGTGATTTGCTAACTCTCTGTTAGGTATAAGATAGAGTAACTCTGAGGAACAACCAGGGAACTGAGGAGGCCCTAGAATGAAACTCTAGTGACAGCCAAGCTCAGAGAAGAAGCTTAGTTTGAGGTTCATGATGTAGTGGTATGTTTCAGACAAGTAAGGCCAGATATCTGAGAGAAGTGATTCTGGATACAAACTTGGGTTTGAATGCTCTGTAGAGACTGAGCCTGCGTTTCTAGGATAATTTTCCACCTTGCTGTGGCTAAATTTCCTCCTGCTTCCATTTCACGTCAGACACTACGCACAAAAACACTTGATGTTCAAATCCCAACCGGGGCACTCTGATTGAAATAAGTGGAATCTGCAGGTGCTTATTCAATATGTCTCTGGGTATAGTACTTGGGTGTTAGTCACACCTCACCTGCATCTAAGGAAAATCTGCAGTCAGTGAAAGAAAAAACCTTTGCAGAGTTCATCTCTAACACCTCACACTGTAAGGATATTACCATTTTGACATTCCCACTGGGCAGCTTTTGTAAGGTTTCTTCCAGAACTTAACAGCATCCCTGTTCAGTTCTGCAATGGAAAGGTATTGTCTACATTGTACTTGACACTTACTTCAAGCACAGGAGAGACAAGGGATCCGCTATTTTTCTTTCTCATTTAATATAGTTTTGGTAGGAGATGCACGCATGATTAACTTTTCAATAATGTAAGAACAACAGTGTGATGCCAGTGCATCGATCAACTTAATGAAAGATTGTAGTCAGCTTCACCGGGGAAACAAATTTTATTGATTCAATTAAGTAACATTTTAAACATTTTGCTTAAAATTAAAATGTGCCTACATACAGAAATATAGTTTATTTTGCAATATATAAAATAAGCCCTACAAATTTCCAATCCATAAAGAAAGAGCATTTTTGGACTCTCAGATTTGTGTTTGTATCTGTTTCTTGAACCAACGGGGGAAAAAAAGAGAATAACGTATTAAATGGCCAAAATTGCACATTCAGTACCCAGTTGCTCTCCCTCATGAACGTATAAGGGAGGTGAGCACATGTGTCTACAGAAATTTTCATATTAAGGAATAGATTCTAACTTACTGTGAAAGATGCACATTGTATGTCAGGGCAGAGCTGGATCCAACAGTGACTTTGTCCATCTAAGAAGGTCAGATCTCTTATGCTATAGCCATTGAGGTGGTAAAGAACGGAGGAGACAAAGGGTAAGGAAAGGTCTCCAGAATGTTTGTAAAGAGTTAGTGGATGGAGGCTTACTGATAAAGAAGAGAAATGAAAAACCAACCAGGAGCTTGATAAAGCAGAAAACAGCCTGATTCCCTGGCAGGCGCAAGTTATCATCACCATCATCAACCTATTCATCACCTGTAGCAAATATCACACTAGAATTTCCCCTTTTTCCAGGAGAAATTGAGCCCCAGTGACCTGGGAACTCCATGTGGCTGTTGATCTGGCAATTTTGAACAAGCCTTGCTGGACATCTTATGCTTGCTACCAGCATCTGAGAATAGACTGCTAACAAAGATGGAGAAAGGCTGCTGGGCTCTTTACTGAACAACTATGCATCCATGAAGTGGTCTGAGTACACCCTATGCATCTCTCTGAGCACACAGGTTGCCTTTCTGTGCTTGCTACAGGATGCAACTGTGTGGCAAGATATAAGGTTTTCCTATGTACATCTTGTGATAAATAACAACTATTGAAGGACAGCTTGTGACTCATGCTGTATGGCTGATTGCCCAGGGAGCAGGGAAAGAATTTACTCTGCATTGGCCTCCTGCATGGGGCTCAGCCAGGAACGCTGATGTCGGCTCTGGGGCAGAATCATCACTGATGCAAACCTCTCCTAAAGGAGTGAGACGCAGGATTAGGTAAGGGCATCCTGGTTCAACCATGGAGAGTAGTGAATGCTGCAAAAGGTGGAGCTGACTCTTCAGTAGGAATTTCCCCAAGGACATGGAGTCTGAGCGTATGTCTACACCTAGGCTTAATAAGTCAACGTTGATATGTTGCATTAATAAAACCAAAGAAGAGTGTCCACACCACACTCCATGCTCCTGTTTCTTGCATCCCCATTGCTAGCTGTTACTTCCACTTAAAAGTGTTGCATTTTGGACAGGTGTCCCACAGTGTAACAAAGCACCCACCCCCCACCCGCTCTCCATGCTGCTGCCCAGTTCCCCCACACTCAACCCTGGCTTCCCACCACTGGCTGGTTCCCCCACTCCCCCCCCCCCCCCGGCTGCTTGACAGTTCCCCCACTCCCTGCCATAGCTCTACTCTGCTTGCCAGTTCCCCCAACCCCAGACAAGTCCATGCCATTGTCCAATTCCCCCAACCCCTTGCCCTGGCTCCAGGCCTCTCCTCAGTTTCCCCAAGCTATTTGCTGATGTCATGGCCAATATGCAGCATACCAGAAAAGACAGAATTGCAAGAATAGGGAATTCTGATAGATCCTGAAAGCCATTAAAATCGCATTACACTGCTATCTGTACAGACTGTTGTTAAATCACATTGATAAACTCCCATTAAATGCTACACCTCCTGCAAGGGTGGAGCAGCAGTTAATTCAACTTTGGAGCTGCATGAGCATGTACACAGCCTGCAGAAGGTCGACATAAGCGGCATTACATCAACCTAAGCTCTCAGTGTAGACCAGCCCTGAGTAAATCAGAATTTCTTCAGGGACTACTGTAGCAGCACACTCCATATTTGATTCTCCCAGATCACTTCGGGTTAGTTATGGCAGCTAAAGCTGAGTTTGAATTCCAAGGCCTTGTCCAAACAGAAAAGTACTGCTTTAACTGCCCGGGTTTAGATACAATGGTCTAATCCCCCAAGCCTTGTCTACACAGGAAAGGTGATTGCCAGAGTAGTTACACCAGCAGAGTTATACAGGCAAACCCCTCTGAAAGAGAAATATCTTATACCAGCAGAGGTGTTCTTTTGCATGTATAACTTACAACAGTCTCCTGAACAAAAATAAGCTTTATCAGCAAAAGGACTTTTTTTGCTAGTAAAACTGTATCTATGTTAGGACTTTTGCCAGCATTGCTCTGTTGGTTAGGCCAGGTACTTGGGAGGGAGGAAGGGGAATATTTACTCTTCTCACTCACACAGCTATGCTGGCAAAACATTAAGTTTAAACTATGCAGGAAGGGAGTAAGTGATATTGGAACCGGTAGGCCAGCATCCATGCCAGTGGCTATATAACTGTATAAATATTTTGGTGAAGTATTCACACTTCTAACCAATTATATACCAGTATAAACTTTTTTCATAGAAACTCAAAGGGACCATGCGAGGTCATCAAGTCCAGTCCTCTCCACTCATGGCAGGATCAAGTATGCTCTTGAACCATCCCTGACAGCTGTTTGTCCAACCTGCTCTTAAAAACTTCCAGTGATGGAGATTCTACAACCTGCCCAGGTAACTTATACCAGTGGTTAATCACCATGACAGTTAGGATTTTGTGTTTGTGTGTGTATATCAAAGTCTTAATTTTATTTTATTTATCTTATACAAGACTGGCTATGATACTGAATCATAATTAGTCACTTCCACCCTTGCAAACAAGCTGATAACTCACAGGCAACCAAAGAAACAGATAAGAAAACTATTTGAATCAGGAAACCATATAAACACAGAAACTTCACTATACAGCAATCAATTATGAAATGTAGTAGGATCATACATATATATTAATCCCAGGCAAACCAAAATTGTAAATGAATAGTTCCATAAGAGGTTCAAATAAATTTTCCGTGTCCTGTATTCTGTAAATCACTCCCTGATAAGATACAATCTTTAGTAAGCAGTGTTGTAGCTGACAGTTTCTCTCTCTTCTAACAGAAGTCAATCCAGTAGAAGATCTTGCCTCACCCACCCTATTTCTCTAATCTAAATACTAAGACTAGTCATGCATTCTAGCTCTGTTGGGGGCAGTAATGTTTGATTTTTCCAGGATGTTCACAAGTTCCAGTGGGGTAGCCATGTTAGTCTAGTTCAGCAAAACAAACAAGGAGTCCTGTGGCACTTTTAAGGACTAACAATTTTATTTATTGCATGAGTTTTCGTGAGTAAATCCCACTTCATCAGATCTTCAAAACATCTGATGAACTGGCATTTTCTCCCACGAAAGCTTATGTGATAAATTGGTTAGTCTTCAGAAGTGCCACAGGACTCTTTGTAATCCTGGCAGTATTCACCACCCTCAACTGAACCCACATCCAGACTTCCTGGTATGATGGCACATTCTTCAAGTCAGAAAGATCAGAATATCAAGATCATATGGGGCCAACACCCAGCTGCTACTAATACACCCTCGTTTGGTTAGCTATCTGTGGTAAAAAAGAGTTTCCAGATGATTAAACATGAAGTCTAATCTAAGGCTTTCTAGAGCTCCTGAAAAGATTGTCACTCCTGAGGCATAGCTTTGCTAAATTACTCAACAATCCTTCCCAACTTTTAGAAAATATATTTAGAGCACTATTTCTATTGCCATCCCTTTTTGTTGGTCCTATAGGACCCCTTCCAGAAATCCAAATGGGGAAGTGACACTACACTGAACCCAGGACAAGATTTAATGCATGATGAAGTCCTAAGCTATGTCAAGATTCAGATTCCCCATGCCATAAAAAATAAAGAAAAAAAGTGTATTATATTATAACAGAAAGGGTAATGAAAAAATAAATTATCAACTGATACAATCACATCTAAACACAGGCAATGTTACAATGAAAAACAACTGAAAAACCATAAATCTTGCTAAAAGCCTTATGTGCATTAACAATTTCAATTATGATAAATCTTCTTAGTTACCCCCAACATATTTGGAGGCCCCTCATAATGTGAGACCCCTAAGCGATGGCTTACTTAACTTGCGCCTAGATCTGGAACTGACTGCACCCTAATTGGGTCTATAGATAAACACTGTAATACAGCTTTCAATGTATATTCAGATAGACTTTAATGTTTGTATTATGGAGAAAGAAAATCTTTTCTTTTACTTATATATGACTGAACTATTCTGTACCATTTGAATAAGAATCATGTGCAAAGCTTTGACATTTGCAACATAAAGTTTTATTGCATATCCATTTTACTTATAAATGTTAATTTCTGTTTTAAATGGTCCACGTACAACTCCCAGGCTTAGCTTAGAAGGATACAGTAATTGCATGGGCATCAAATGCATGCATGAGTGTTAGAAAGACTAACTGGGGAGAAGTTATTTGTAATCAGGCTACTTGTTAAAGTAATGGATTTTCTTTTTTAAAGGTAGCACACAATTTTCAAATTGGAGTTAGGTGTTTTTGAAAATGTTATCTGCAATCTGCTTATTTTTATGAGCAAAAACAGCATTGAATTCTATTTCTAGATGTCTATACTATGAATATGTTTTCCTACATCTTGAACTGAAATTATTTTATCCTGAAAACTGAAAAAAAAAACCTCAGGAAGAGGAAACTGACTTGGCATCATTCCAAACAAGAGGAGGTGTATTTTTCTCCCAGAATAACAAGATTTGAAATATGTGCTGGGAAAATGGTTCTCTGCAATCTAATCATGAATAATAAGAGTAGCTTTAGATTTCTTGATTAGGACTGGAAACAGAAACATGGATCTTTCAGATCTTTACAAGACTCTCAAATAAATAGATTATGGAAACTTAAAAACCAAACAAGCAAAAGTAAATCTCATCATGTCAATCAAAAACACTTCCTTGAGTCAACAGAGGGCACATCCAGGTCTTTATGAGAGTTTGGTGAACCCAGAAAAAATAAGGCAGGGGAAGTTGTCAAAGGACCATCAACATTTCAATCCTCTTTCACCACATCCCACATACCCACACATTTATGCACGTGTTCAGTTTTCAAATGATTTAATTAGCCCTGATGTGAACATGCATTGTGTGTCATGCTGTGCTTGCTGAACGTATATATAAGAAGTTGGAACCACTTTCTGATTTTGATGTGAAGGTATCACGTGAGACACAATACTAGCCAGTACCCTTTTCAGAAAATGTTTAACATATTGCCATCCCTGTTTGCTGACATGATAGGACACGCAGCCATGGGATCCTGAGTTGGGACTTTGTGGTGCCTATCTCCTTTCTGTGTAAAAGAATGTTCCTTATTCTGAATTATTTATTAATGTTTTCTTAATTAAGCTGTCGTAGGGCATGTTTCAACCCTGCTGTTCCATGAAATTAAAAAAAAAAAAAATCCCATTCCCAAGCAAATAAACTGCAGGGTCAAAGGGTGAGTAGTTTATACTGACAGGGAGACCAGACTACTGTACTGAAAAATGGTGAGCACATCCTGTTATTGCTACTACAAGTAAAAACAGTGCATGAAAAGAACAAGATAGACTAGTTACCCAAGTTCTCAAAAGGTTCTATTTTTAGCATAATGACAAAAATGTCTGTGTTTGCACAGGAAGGCAAAATGATTGATACAGGGAGTGGCAGGAGATCAGTTCCAATTCCAAACAGGGGCCCCAGGAGGAGTGTGTAACACCTCCTGGGAATGCAGAGTCTGAAATAACTTTGTTTTCACTTTTTTTATTCATTCATTTACTTTTCAAAAATGGAAACAGGATTCATTTAATTTTCAATGCCAGGTCATTTAGTGCGCCTTAGAGAAGGGCACAGACTATCTTTCCACCAACACCCTCCCCCAATACTGACAATTTCCAGGTTTAAACCAGAGTTTGTTCACGTTTGAGCAGCCTCAAAACTCCTCTAAATGGTGCTGGCAGAGAGTCGGTCCCACGGAAAGGCTCCATTGGCCAGCACTGCCTCACCAACAAGAAATTCTGAATCACCCCTTGTGTGCCACACATGACATAAGTCTGACTATGCCTAGCAGAGGTGGGTTTAGGCAATTGGGGACCCTGGGTGAAAGCCCTTTATGGGGTCCCCATAGGCCCCCACTGCCACCCTAACTGGGGCCCCAGTCTCCCCTGAAGCCCTAACTGCACCCCCACAGTCCCAGCTCCCTGCTGCTGCCCCTCCATGGCTCTGGCTTCCCCCCCGTAGCCCACCTCCCCGTGGCCCCAGGTTTCTGCCATTCCCCCGTCCAAGGGAAAGCACCAGGGAACCTAGCACTCATTGGCGGGGGAGCAGGGGCCATGGACCGCCTGGGCCAGAGGCTGTGCTGCCCAATTACCCACCCAGCCTCTCTCCAGTGGGGGCAGAGCAGCTCTCCCCACCTATCCCCAACTGGCTGAACCTCCCCAGGGGGAGGGAGGAGAGTGGCTGGCACAGAGCTGCAGCTTGCAAGTGTGGGGGCCTGGAGCAGCTTGCTCCAAAGAGTTCAGGCTGCTTCATTCCCAGCCACCAGAGCCATCCTTAAGGGGGGCTAAAAGGGGCAACCGCCCTAGGCCTCGTGCTTTGGGGGGCCTCATGCTTTTGGGGGTCCGACACAACCAGCGGGAGTAAGGAAGCAGGGACCTTCTTCAAGCTGAGGAGCTAGCCTGCCCAGGAAGCAGCTCCGGCTGGTGAGGGAAGTGGGAAGGGAATTGGGACAGGCAGCATTTGGTTACAGTAACTCTTCACTTAAGTAGCCACCTTCCCACAACTGCTCCCTGAGGGGACAAGAAAGGGAAAGTGTTGAGGTAAAACTTATGGAGCCAGCCTCAGTCAAGGAAACCGGGACAAAGTCAGGAGAATGTCACATCCCCAACCTTTATAAAACAGGACCTTCTCTTTGAATTTACATCAGCATCTCTAGAAAGCGTTTGAGATATTAAGGACCTTTTTTTCTTCTGCACTTAACAAGAGTTGTCAGTCTTCAGGGATGTCTTTTGAGCAAACTTCTCTGTGCAGATAATGATCTATTATACCTGAGAGAGAAGACCACAGGCTAGCGCTTATATGGAAATACTGGGGTTTTAGGGTTAATGGCCATCAATCAACACATTAAAGAAGTTTTTTGTCCTTCCTTCTGCACTGTAAGTATGCCCCATTGTCATTGATTGCAGTCAGACCACCAATTCCAAAGCATGGCAAAGAGGAAAGCAGCTGTGGCCATGTGGGTCTAGATTAGCAAAACAAACAAGGAATCCCTGACATAAAATAAACAAGGAGTCTTGTGGCACTTTTACAAGCTAACAAATAAATAAATTTTTAAAATCTTTAAAAGTGCCGCAAGACTTCTTGTTTGTTTTACATCAGGGCATCTGAGAGGAGGCCAAAGGTCCCTTGTTTCTTCCTCTCATCCTCAAACAGTACCTGAGTTGCATTACTTAAATCACCTGCAAAGCAATGAGGAATGTATGAATACACATATTCAAATAAGACGGGAAAGGAGAGAGTCAGACAGCATAAAGGAAATAACATGCATTAGACAATTGGAATCCAGTGCTTTAAGGTGAGAGAGGACCTGGATTTATTTCTTGATATTATACAAAAATAGCATCTCTCTCTCTCTGAATTTTCAATTTAACAAAAACTTGATCCAAGAAAAATTATTAAACTTGTAAAATTGTGTACTCATCTTGAACAGAAAACCAGAACCACAAAGAAGAGTACCTCCAGATGCTCCTGTCCGCCTGGCTGTGAGGTTGATGAAATATCACCATGACACATTGGATGTGTTCACCCAGCAGTCTTATTTCGAAACAACAGAGGTTGTTTTGAAATAAGAAAGGCCATGTTCACACAACGCACCATTGTTTCGAAACAAGGCGTTCTGTTGTTTCGAAACAACGGCGTTGTTTCGAAACAACTTAAACCCCATGTAGGGACGAAACAACGTTGTTTTGAAATGACTGTTTCGAAACAATGCCGTCTGAACATGTTGTTTCGAAACAACAGTGACTCGTTTCAAAATAACTGTTGTCTGAACCTGCTATTTCGATTCCTGCTTTTTCCTTAATTCGAATTAACAAACTGTTAATTCGAATTAACTTATTTTGAAATAACGCCTTTTTCGATACAAGTTGTTTCGAAACAACTTGTATCGAAATAACCCCCTGTGTGTGAAAATAGCCATTCAGTATTGCCTACCCCAAATATCAAAAATAGTCACAAGTCTGGCTTAAATATATCATTAAAACTCACTTAAAAATAAAGAGATGATTAAAGAAATAATAAATGAAGGGGAGCTATTTTCTTTGACTTCTGGATTTTGAGCCTTTAGGATAAAGTCAGGTCATGTTTTTCTGTTTCTCTCTGCAACTTTTTAGCCTGAGGGCTAGACATTTATGATTGTATTAAAGAAAAATTATGACACTGCCCAGTGTTCCCTCTAAGCTGAAGATGCAGCTGAACAAGTTATGGGTGCACTTGGGGAGCCAGTGCACAGCAGGGAAGAAGCCTGTTGGGGCCTGGAGAACCAATGGGGAACTTGCTCAGCTGAATCATCAGCTTAAAGCAGTGGTTCCTAACCTTTTTCAGGTTGGGGACCCCTTTGCAACAAAAAACATCTGATTATGTAATCTGACCTGCACAGGCAGACTCTGGCCCACACCAGTGGGACAGTTACAGCTGGTGAGCAAGCAGCGCTGCCACCACCATTGCCGGCACCACTGGGGAGCTGAGCCGCAGCAGCTGTAGTCCACTGCCCTTGCCCCTGCTGGGGAGCTGCTGTGGCTCCATTCCCCTGCCAGGATACAGCCACAGACGAGGAAAGGCAGCCCTGGCAGGGAGCATTCGGGCTGTAGCTGGATTCCGGCCCCAGGTAGGGAGAGGCTCTGCAGACCCCCTGCAATGTGTCTGTGGACCTCTGGGAGTCCCCGGACCACAGGTTGGGAACCACTGGCTTACAGGGAATATTGCGCTGCAAAGTTTAAAATGGTGGGGGCCCCGCACAAACTGATTAGCCCTGGGCCCTGCTCCCCCCTAGGGACGACCCTGCCGGCCAACCCAGGTCTTAATGGACCTGATCCAGGGTCTGGGGGAGCGGCAACCTCTATTCCGCCAGGGGCAAAGAGGCCTGAACTCTTCGGAGAGGGTTCCTCCAGGGTCCTGTCCTGCAAGCTGCAGTTCCAAGCCAGCCGCTCTCCTCTCTCCCTCTGGGGAGGCATGGCCAGCTGGGGATAAGTGGGGAGCACTGCTTCACCCCCGCTGGAAAGAGGTCGGGCAGGCGCGTGGGCAGCCCAGCTTCTGGGCCTGGACGTGTGCAGTCCCCTCCCACTCCTTCACCACCCCTTGAGTGTTACGTTAGGTGAAGCAGGTGACCACTATGGGGCCCCTTACTGCTTGGGGCCCTAGGCAGCCACCTACTTCACTTACTCCAAAAGCCACCTCTGATGCTTAGCTATCCCCTAAGGTAATCTTCAACTGCTGTCCTAAGGGCATGTCCATATTGACAACAGCAAATTCACCGCCTTCAGTGCAGTCTTCCAGGTTTGGTTGAGTGGTCCATCAATACACATTCAGTCGAGCTACAGCTTGACACTGTAACTCCAGCTCTGTAACTGGAGTAGCACTAAGTTAATTAGGTGGCATTTACAGTTGCCTTAGCGCAGTGTGCACAGCAAGGTAAGCAGAGTTAGTAAGGTGATGGGAGATTTGCAGGGTATTTTACGTAGCTTGCATATCTCCTCTTCAGGGCTATAACCAGTGGCATCGCTAGCGTTGGGCACGCTGAGGCACGTGCCCCAGGTCCCAACGCTGGTGCCCCGGATTTCCAGCCCAATCAAGCCGGGGATCCGGGGCCCGATCCCCAGCCAGCCGCGGCAGCAGTGGTGCCATCCCAGGCCGGGGATCTGGGGCCTGGCTGGCCACCCAGCAGGCCCCGCCCCTGGCCAGGGATAGGGCCAGGGGGAGGCTACGCCGCCGCGAGCAGCTCAGCTGTGGTGCAGCCAGAAGCAGCCACTGGAAGCCGGGCCCGCGCCCGCAGTGGCAGGCGGCCAGGCCCCCGATCCCCACTTGGGGATCGGGGGCCTGGCTAACAGCGGCCGCGGCGACCCCGTCTCCAGCTGGGGATTGGGGGCCTGGCTGCCCACTGCTGCTTCTGGCAGCACCGCGCCGTGGCCTAGTCACTCGCGGCCACGTGGCCTCCCCCTGGCCCTATCCCTGGCCAGGGTGTGGGGCCTCTCCCCAGGGGGCGGGGCCTGCCCCTGGGGGGCGGGGGCGGGGGCTGGGCCCGTGCCCCGCGTCCATTTCCCCCCCAGCAATGCCTCTGGCTGTAACTATGGCGGGGTGAATGGGACAAAGCCCCAGACGCGCATTGCAGAGGGTGTCACACCCGAGCCTTCCTGGCCCTGAATAGGAATGTGCCTTAAATTCCACTGGGAGCCAGGGAAAGCACTCCTTGCCCAGCTTTAGCCATGGCAGGGAAGGGATCCCCCCTCCCCCCCACTGGCTCTTACCGAAGCAGGGTAGGGACCCCTCCCAACAGGATCTGGCTGCTGGAGGCGGAGACAGATGGGCCCCGAAGTGGGGCCAAAGTGTTGGGGGTGGGTGAGTGGGCTTTGGGACTGCTTGCCCCAGCCGCCCAAATGTGCAGCTATGGCCCTTCTCCTGTTGACTGCCACTGAAAAGTGTGGCAATTTTTGACTAGAGCTAAAACTGCTTTATGTCCCATTTGCTGCAGTGGTGCAAAAGATGACTGAGGATTTAGTCCAAAGTTATTTCATCATGTTAAATGCTGGAGTCCATCCAAACATGTAATTCCCACTGACTTCAGTAGGTGTTTCAAAAGAGGGAGGAAGGGGCTCTTAAGAATTAAAGACAGCTAAGCATCTAGATTATTTTTGCAAAATCTAAATCAATATTACAGAAAACGCTTGTCTGATAAAATAAGGACAGTGGGTAAAACTGCAGCTGTGCTGAAGTAAATGTTAGTTTTGCTATTGGCTTCAGTGGGGCCAGGATTCCATCTGACAAAGTTAAAATAGAGTACAATATTTTAATTATTTAGACAAATTAAAATGTTTTATATATTTAGTGACCGTTCATCATTATTATTAGTAGTAGCAGCAGCAGCAGCAGCAGCAGTATTTCAGTAATGACCAGAGATCCCAGACAGGATCAGGGCCTGAATCTACTGGAGTCTGAAAAAATACATGGTGAGAGATGGTTCCAAAAGCCCCCAATTTGCCATTAATATATCCACACTTGAGGACCATAAATCACAGTTTATAACAGAATGCATCATCAAGACCAAAATTATTGGTTCAGAGTGTGTTTCTTGTGAGAGATTTGTTCTGTTTGTTTAGGTTTGTCTGTAAATGTAGGAGGAATTGCTCAGAGTTACTGAATTCCTTTAGTAATATCCTGCATAAGTAAGTGTTACTTGATTTTAAGCTGTCTGGGAAACATTAATTACGCTAGTCCTTGGGGACTGGATTTTGTTATCTTTATTTTTTTCAATGACAAAATACCACAACTTGCTCATTAATTAAATCTATTTCTCCTCAATGAGTCTCTACATTTTTTTTTGAAGATGACTCCAATCAACCCAAGCCAAAAGCCTGCTCTTTATTGTAAAGAAGTCACTCACTGTAGGGAAAGATACATGCCTTCCTGATCCAAAACTCTAACTGATTGCAGTAATCCAGGGTGCAGGGGAGGGGAGCAATCTAGCTTACAGGATGCAGGGTGAAAAGAATCCTTTCTTCCGGCTCTGAGGCAGCACTGCAGCTGCTCTGCAGAGGCTGCTTCATCCGTGCTAAAAAACAGCTGAGACTTGGTCTACACTGGCAATTAATGTTTGCATAACTATGTCAATCAGGGATTTTTCACACCCCTGAGTGACATGGGTATATTGACCTAACTCCTTGTGAAGATAGTGCTATGTCAACAGGAGAGCTTCTCTAAGGTGCTGATGAGAGAAGCCCTCCTGTCGGCATAGTCAGTGTCTGTAATGATCCGTGGCAGCCTTTTAAAAGTAGACAAGCTCTTTAAGATATTTATATAAGACCCTGTGAAGTGTAGGGGTGGAGGATGCACGGTGACAAAATATTCCCAACCCATCTACACTGAGGGTCATTAGGAGCAAAATTCCAGAAAGCAAGTGTGAAAGAGTGGGATGGAGAGAGGGGTAAAAGGGTCTTATACAAGACACGACCCCCACATCAGCTGGCAGGCCATCCCCCCATCCATCACCAAAGGAGATAACAACCCAGTGTTCCTCCTTTGCAGGCAGGAATTGAAAGAGGGAATTAGCAATTGCAGCAAGAAGCAATCCCCAGCCCCAGCTTTCTAGCAACAGGGGGCAAACCTAGTGGTTCTTAACCCAGACCCTCAAACAGGGTAAGACAAACACAGGTGGCTTCACAGACCAAGAGGTGATCACCCCATGGTTGGAGTGGTACGGTAGGAGGATGATCCAGGCCCACCCAACTCCACTGCATCCCAGACCAGAGCCGTGCGTGTGCCAGCGGGACTCCAGCTGCAACTCCCTGATGTGGCTGCTGGCCACAACACAACCAGCCTGTCATCTGACTTCTCTGGCTCCTTCCTTCCCCCCCTTTTCTGGAACACCTGGCTTTGGGGATCACTTTCAGTCTCTTTGAGGTATTCAGGTAGGGACAAGTCCACAGTGCCTCTATGTCATTGTCCAGCAACAGCTCTGGCAGCTCCACCTGGTCACAAGCAGGTGGGAACTCTGTCAGCTCCGCAGAATCACAGATGGCTGGTGGCTCCAGCAGCCCTTTTAAGGCCCAGTGGGCTGTAGGCAGCGCTTCAACAGTGGTACTGTCAGGCTGGGTCTCTGAAGCAGGTGAAAAGACATCCTTCTTCTCCAGCAACTCTGCCCTGACTGAGCTAGAAGTGTCTCCTTTTATACCAGGGGTCTCAAACTCAAAGCACCATGAAGGCTGCATGAGGACTAGTAGAGGGCCTCATGAAGATTAGTATGGTAGCCCGAGGGCTGCACCACTGAAACCTTTCCATACAGCCATATTGCAAATATTGGTAACAATTCTGTCATTGCAGGCTGCAGGAAATAGCTTTAGGGGCTGCATGCAGCCCCTGGGTCGTGTGTTTGAGACCCCTGTTATATACTTTCTGCTATGCCCCTCTGCTTTCAGCAGAATGAGTAGTGTTGGTTTGGCTTCAGCTCCCTGTCCATCTCGGAGGGAATCCATACTCCCCACACTACACCCTAATATTGAGATGGTCCCAATAATATTTGGATATCTGGTCACTCTAGCCTTAAAGAGTTTTTGATCCAATATCTAAAAATACAAGACAGTGCAAGAAAGGTATCCCTCCAACTACCATTAAATCATTAAAGGAATAATTAAAAGAGCAAGGATGAGGGCTTCTGCTTCTCAGAAAAGATACTTATGTCACCACACTAAACAGCAAACTATCATTAGGTCATGAATTGAGAATAATGACAAATGGGCATGGGAGCAAACCCCAAACACAGAAACCAACCCCAGTGTGGGTGGGATGTATCCGCTTTCCTCCAGATAGCTGAGGATTGCGACTTTGGCTTACAATTTCACAAGACTTCAATAACTTGAAATTCCCGTAAAGCCCCAAGGAACAGAACTGAATTAAGTGATCTTCTTCCAGGCAGAAAGAGAAGCATGAAAATGACCTAGAGATAAGAAAGAAAGAAAGAAAGAAAGAAAGAAAGAAAGAAAGAAAGAAAGAAAGGAGAATAGCAAGATGAGAGGAGTTAGAAGAGCATGAGGGGAGAGAAAGAGAGTGACAGAGATAAAAGATGAGTAGAGTCCTGCATGGATACAAAAATGTGGATCCACATCTGAGGCACTCAGTAACAGTGTGTATCCACTCTGCAATCTGCATGCCAGGTTTTATTGACATCCATAACTGCATCCACAACTGAGCTTGGGCTCACTGTCAGCATTTCAGCCTTTGATTGGCTCATTTCCCACATGAGTCCTAACCACTTTTTCCTTTCCTTGTTTGCAGTTCACACACTGTGCTGTCAATCAGATTTCCATGTACACCAACGAAATCTCTGATTCCCAGCATGGCATGCGAACTGCAAACAAGAAGAAGAAGAAGTGGGCAGGGAAGTCATCAGGAATGAGCCAATCAAAGGCCAGCATGCTGACCAGGGGTGTCTCTGGCGCTGGGCACCCGGGGCACGTGCCCCGAATCCCAGCGCCGATGCCCCAGATCTGGCAGGGCCACCCCCTCCTGGTTTCCGGCCCAATCTGGCCGGAGATCTGGGTCCCGGCTGCCTGTGGCCACGGTGGGAAATCCAGTGGTGGCCCTGGCCCTGGCCGGGGATGTAGGACCCACCCTCCCATGGCCGCTTCCAGCCCCATCCCCATCCCCAGCCAGGGATGTGGGGCCTAGCCGCCTGCAGCAGCGCGGTGGTTTCTGGACCTATCCCTGGCCAGGGGGTGGGGCCCGTTGGCTGGGGGAGGGGCCTGGGCCCACGCCCCATGTCCCTCCCCGGGGCACGCTGCCCCTGATGCTGACTGATTGACTGTGTGATGACTCTTCAAGCACCAGCCTTCTATGACTTAGATTCTGATTGGCTGGCAGACCACAATCAGAGCTGAGCTAGCATTGGCTGGAGCACTTTCTTGTTCCTCTGCGTGTTGCTGACACAGATCAGCGTAGCAGCTGCAGCGATGGATCATACTCTGAGCAGATAAAAATAGAATCCACATGTCAAGCCAAAGCAATAGGTCTGCAATTATCTGCACCCGCGTTCGCAGATGTGGATACCTGCGGATCTGCAGCGGATACCAGCAGATCTGCAGGGCTCTAAAGATGAGATGTAAGCAGCAGCAGATTGTGAAAACCCTTAAAAAAATCAGTGTGTAGAGTGTTTACTTTTTCAGAAAGGTACAGGGAATCATCAGGTAAGATCAAGTGTACTACAAACAAAGAAAAAAATCATTCTGCTCAAAGGAAATTTGTATAAACACAGAATAATTTTTAAAAACTAATTTGACAAGTTGAAGGGAAAGACCATGGAAATGAATGGAAAGGTGTAGAGGGGAAATAGCAGGCAGAGAAGAGGGCTGGTAAACGGGGAAGTTTCACATTTTGTTCCAGGCTCTTTACATCTTTCCTGTCCCTGACCTGAAGAGATGTGAAAGTTTGGGTATGGACTAAGAAGGTTAGTTCCTTAGCAGATCTTACCTTTGCAATAGTTAAATGTCTTTAAATGTATTAAAACTGAACAACAGATGCTTTGACACCAGAGCTCGCTGGATTATTCATTTTAAATCATATTCATAGCAAATAGATCCTTCTTTTTCTTATTTGAGAATCGTTTATGAACCGACTTTGAGAATGATCTTTCAAAATGCAGAGCACCCTTTGATCCTGTTGGCATCAGCAACAATGGAGAAATCCTGTACATTGCAGCTTTGAGCCCTCTAATTTTTATGAATTTATTCAGTATTTCTAATTTTGAGGAATTATTTATGTGAACAATTTGCACCCTATGGAGGCATTGCTAAGTGAATGGGGTGTGCCTAGTGGAGGGGCGCATGAACTAATACCTCCAAAAATGCACTTTCTGTTCTCCCAAATCCCAGCTTTCATTTACTTTTATCTGTTTGTTTGTTTGTTTGTTTGTTTGTTTGTTTGTTTGTTTGTTTGACTGACATTTTTAGGTATTATGGTTATGAAGAAAACCTTGAGAAATGATCCAAGTGTAGCAGACAATAATGTCTGTATGAATTTGCAGAGAGCGTGAAACAATAGTTCTGAAATGTGAATTACCCTGTCCATTGCCCTGGATGCTAATTTAGATGCCAGTGCTGATATTTTAATTATCAACATTGTTTACTGTTTCACTGCTCCCACCAACATGGTCCGAAAGAAGAAGTTTCATATTATGAAGATCTGAAACCATATGTTCCCACTCATCTTCGGCAAGTTTTAAAAACACATGGCAAGGCTGGGGGACTGAGTAGGTGGTGCAACTAGTTTCATCCTACTGAGGCTGGAACTTAGCTTTCAAAAGTTTCAGAAACACTGATCTATGGGTTGCTTGGACACTCTTCATTTTGACTATTCAGTATATGTTGTTCAGGGTGAGTATGTCCACACGTCTTTTTTATTTTGAAATAACAGTGGTTATTTCAAAATAAAAAAGTTTTAGTCCAGATGACGTTTTCTTATTTTGAAACAACGGAGCCCATCATCTCAAAATAAGAGACGCCGTTTTGAAACAGCTTAAACCGCTTTTGTTTTGAAATGGCAGTTATTTCAAAATGGGCTGTTTCAAAATAATGCCGTTCAGACACGTTATTTCAAAACAACTGTCATTTTGAAATAATGGGTCTGACCTTCCTCCCAGGGTGCTGTGCACCCTGGGCGGAAGGAGGGAGTGCTGTCCTGCGCCCATGCCTGCCAGCGTGCCCACAGCCCTGCTCAGGCATGGCAGCACGTGGCCCCGCTGGTCCTGAGGGGCAACACCGTGCCCCTGTTTGGAGTACTGAGGAGGTCCAGTGCCTCCTCAGTATTTGGAGCAGGGCAGACATCCTGACCCAGTTCCGGACCAGCCACCATAACCGGGACATATATGTGAACATAGCCACAGAGCTGTCCACCTAGGGCCATGAGCAGATCACTGAGCAGGTGTGCCCAAAAATCAAAGGCCTTAGGCAAGACCATGCCTGCACCAGGGAGGCACGGGAGCTCCAGGGGGCAGGTAGCACTGCTACCTGCCCTTTCTATGACAAGCTCCATGCCTTCCTGGGGGCTGAGCCCAGTGGCCTGCCAGCTCAGGCCATCAACACAGGCCAGCTCCCAAGCACATCCTCGGGCCCAGATGGAGGGGACACCAAGTCGGAGGTGTCCTTGGATGTCGCCCAGCCTCCTGTCGCAGCACCATCACCAGCATCAGAGGCTGCGCCAGGGACCCCAGAGCTCTTCCCTGTGCCGGAGGAGGTGGAGACCAGCATAGATGAGCAGGGGTCTCATGACATCCCAGCCCCTGGTGACTCTGCGTCCAAGGCAGGAACATCCCAGCGGACATATGGAGCCCCTGTGGGTGAGTCTTCCTCTCCCACAGAAGCACAGGGCTGGGCCTGCCCAGGTCACAGGCAGCGAGTGAGTACAGCACTGGGACAGGTAGGGCACAGGGCCAGAGGGTGCAGAGACCCTCGCATGAGCACTGGTACCCGAGAAACATGTAGCACCAGGGTCACAGGCCCCTGCATGCCTGGGGTTGGTTAACAGGGGCTGAGTGTCAAAGATGCAGCTGCATCTTGGGCGGGGCTGAGAGTATGCAAGCAGCACCACTGGCAAGTGGCCTTGGGAGACGCCCTACAGCAAGGCGTGGGTGAGTCCAGCTCACCATTGTGGGCACCACTAGGCCATGTGTGCCTCCAGGGTAGGCTTACCAGATGTCAGGCAAAAGGGAGGACATGACCTCCTTTTTAGCTTTGTGTCCTCCATTTTATCTTCACATTCTGTACCTGGCAGGCATTTTAAAATACAGGATTTTGTCAGGCTTTTTACTTATATAAGGGTTAAAGTATCCCAGAATGCCACAGAATACCTTATTTTTAGGAGACAGTGTTCCAGGGCCCCCTAAAAACCAAAGAATATTACATTAATACTACGTTTTCTCCCATGTGTCCTCCAATGTCCTTTTCGTACTTCCCTGTCCTACTTTCCAGGCTTTGGTATCTGGTAGCCCTACTCCATGGTAGTGTCCCACAGGACCCAGAACCACATTCCTGCTGACAGTCAGAGCAGAGGTCTGCGCTGCAGACAGGCTGCACACAGACAAGGCCAGCAGGTGGCAGGGGCCAACTGTGTTTTGTGCTTCCCTCCAGCAGGTCGCTCTGCCGCCTGCCGTGCACCACCAGCGAGCCCACCTTGCACCCCAAGACCATTGAGAAGGAGGAGGAGGGCCCAGCGGACACACTTGGAAGTCCTGGAGAGCCTGGAGGAGCTTGGCCACCAGGCAGAGGCATCTGCCCAGGCCTGGTGGAGACAGCAGGCCAGGCACCAGGATGCTGCCCTCTACCTGCTGCAACAGGCGGCGTCCATGGATGACCATGTGGTCACTGCACTCGAGTGGCAGGCGTTGGCCATAGAGCGCCTCAGTGACTGCTTGACCACTGCGGTCGAGGACCTGGCCAACAGCGTCCGTCAGTTGGTGGACCGCATGGCCCCTCCAGCTGCTGCAGGAGGTCCTCCGCCTGGCCTTCCCCTGAGGCGGACCCGGACCCGGGGCGGCCATGGGCAGGGGCGTGGGACACCACCGCCCTGGTCCCCCACAGGCCCCATGTAGCAACTCCCCTCCCACCCAGACTCCCCAACAACCTTCCCCAGTCTCCCCCTCCAAGTTGCAGGCCCTCCCCCCTGAATCCCCCCACATTTCTCCATCCCCTATCCCTCCCCAGCCCTTCCCTGCCCCCAACCCCATGTTCTGTTAAATAAATAGTTTGAAACTCATGTTAGTGTTTGTCCGTGTTTTTATTGGGTGTGCTTCAACAGTGTGGGTGGATGGGTGGGGGCTGGCTGTGGGAGAATGGGGGAGACAGTGATGTGCGGCAGAGCAGGCCTGGCCCTCAAAGTTCCTCCTCTGTAGCAAAAGCATTTGTCAGCGTGTCACATACTGTGACAGCCGTCTGTGACGGCCACTCCAGTGGGGGCACAGGTGCGGGCTGCTTGTATTAGCCCCCAATGAGCTGGACCTCGTCCTCCCAGGCAGCAGCAACACTCTCGCCCTGCAGCTTGCAGAAATTGTGCAGGGCCACGCACGCACTGATGACCTCCGACGTTGTCTTCTCCCCAAGGTGGAGGAGGGTAAGGAGGCACCTCCAGCACGCCTTCAGCCATCCAAAGGCCCGCTCAGCTACTTGGCAACAGCAGCTTACATGCCGATTGAAAAGCTGCCAGCAAAGACTGAGGGGCCCTGGGCGGAGAGGGTAGGCCACATCGGTGACAATGAGGACAGGCACCTCTACTCCCCTGACATTGATGTTATGGGTGGGGGGGGAGAAGGTGCCCGCCTCCATACCCTGGTAGAGGGCAGAGTTCCGGAGGACTCGGGCATCATGTATCCTCCCTGGCCAGCCCACATAACAGCGCTGGAATACACCCCGGTGGTCCACAAGGGCCTGCATGACGACAGATTGCGCTTTCGGTATTCAGCGGCTTGGTGCTCTGGGGCCCTCACAGGGATGTGTGTGGCATCCAGTGTCCCCGCACAACTGGGAAATCCCAGGGTGGCCATGCCATCTATGGTGTCCTGTGTCAGGATGTTGCTGATGGTGGACCTGCCAACACCGAAGAGGTGTGTCACGCACCTGTACGACTCCGGAGTGGCCATTTTCCACAGAGCGATGGCCACTCTTTTGTCGACAGGTATGGCCAGTCTCATGACGGTGTCCCTTCGGCGCAGGAGCGGGGCGAGTTCTGCGACAAGGTGGTTGAGGCTGGCGCTGGTCATCTAGAAATTCCTCCGCCACTGGTCTTCCCCCCAGGTTCGGAGCACTACCCGCTCCCACCAGTCTGTGCTGGTCTCCTGGGCCCAGACCTGCCAAGGCACAGAAGGGGGTAGGGGAAGTAGGTCTGCTCTGCGGCCCAGACATATGATGGCCTGGGGCACAGACTGGGCACCATCAGGGTCTGCAAGCAGAGAGTCCCACAGCAGCAGGACACTCTGCAGGCGAGCAGAGGGTCTATTCGCTGCACGGTGATGGCTAGGCAGCTGGGCAGAGTCCATGTCTGTGTCTCGTAGTGTACTGCTAGCCAGAATGGACAGGGAAGTGAGGTCGGTGCCAACTTTTATAGGTTTGGCTGCCAACATGGCTGCCAACATGGCCGAATGAGGGGGCCAGGTTGCCACACCTCCCATGGTCCCCTTCCCCTAAAGCAAAATAGCAAGTCCTGTGTTTGGACATGCTATGTCGATTCCAGCTTTTCCCTTATTTCAACTTCATTTTTGGTTATTTCGGTTCCAGTTATTTCGAAATAATGTTTTTATTTCAAAATAAGTTATTTCAAAATAACAGGCTATGTGTAGACATAGCCGGTGTGATTGGTAAACAGTCATAATTTTTTTCCTGTTCTTTGATTGAGGCTTTTAAAATGGAAGAATAATGAACACTTTTGTTTGTGGGTAAATGGTCTCGTTCACATGGAAATATTGTTATTCATATAAAAGCAGCCATTCCCCAAACCTTCAAAAGAACAAAAACCTTTCTGTGTGAAAGCTCAGGATTAGACTAAAAAAGGGACTGAACATGGTTACATTGAACAGCCATTCAGAAGTCATACAACTGTTCATGAACACTTATGCAATACTTGACTCATTCTAGTGTTTCTTGCATTCTACAAACACGTTTGTTTTTTTTTTATATTAAGGTTTGAGGAAGGGGAAAATATGACAATTCTTTTTTCTTTTCTCTCTAAACTGGTTCCTGCCTGCCAACCAATTACAAGGAATCTTTTCAAATTTGGACAAAAATGTTGAGAGGTAAATGCTGTCTTGTGGGATTTAAAAAACAAAATCATATTAACACCTTTTGTTTTTTGTTTGTTTGTAGCCCAAGCCAGAACAGATTCAAACAATTTGACTTCATCTTTAATGTCAATGTCTGAACATCCGAGATATAAGGGAGATATATTGCTGGAAATAAGGTTCTTCATTTGAAGATTTGCCAAGAATCCTTCACCGATTCACTAAGAGTCTTCAAAAAATTAGTCATGTTCTCTTATGAGTATAAAAAAAGCTGTCTGGCCATATTTAAAGTCTTACACATAAGTGAGTGAAAAGGAAAGACCTATGCAAAATGTGGAAGACTGAACACGCCAGGGGTAACTTGGCTCGTTTTCCTCACTCTGTTTTTATAGCTGTAGGAATTCCTTATTACTTTTTCTCAAGCTGTCATCAGAGCAACATAACCCACTGTTATTTGGGTTTCTCTTCTCAGTAGTTGGAGACAGCAGGAATGCCATAAAAGTTGGTCATGAGCAATAGTTGTAATCTATCCACAAAATGACCCCACCTCATCTGCATTTGTTCTCTTGCATTGTTCTCTCACAGACTTCCAGTAAGCATATCTGCCTTTCATTGATCATCTCTGATAGGTACATCCCTAACTGTAGCTCCATCTTGACAGAAAAATGGTATATGCATCATTGTGCTGAGATTTTTTTTTTGTCCCTGTTTATGGCCACCATATAACAATGATGCTAATTTATCTGATGAAAGACACGCTAGTAATGAATGCTACATGCAACCCAGATGTTTTCCTGCTGATATTTTAAGTAGGAGCAAATAACTGGTGATTGGGATGCCATTAGTTCAAACTACTTGTAAGCAAGAAGAATGTTTCTGCATTCCCTTGCACCCTGGCAAAGCTCTTCTATGAAATGGCTGTGATTCCCACTGTTCTATAGGTCTAAAAAAGCTAATTCATTTCTTCAGCCTCCCTTCATTTCTTTTCTCACAATGTTAATGTTCACTTAAATAAGCATAGCAGTTTTAACCTTTTGAACTCTTTTTCCTTCAACTCTACCCAGACTGGATCCACGCTCTGGAAAAGCTGACTTTTGCTTCATCTTTGACAGGTTTTCTTATTATCCGCTGCTGACTAGTGCAGAATTGCACTGCCTTCATTCCTGAGGCACCTATAAGTCTGAGAAGGACTCTCACTCCCTATCTGATTGTCTGTCGGGAGAAACATCAGTTGGGTACCTTATTTTAGTTCAGTTTCTTCCAATGCTCATGACAGATATCATGAATTCACTTGTACATCTGCACTCTTCTTTTCCACTGTCTTTACACATTAAGGCTTCTGCCCCATAATATCTGAAGTGAAAAATTAGCCTCAGATAAACTGTCTACCTCAAAGATTTATTGATGCACATGCATGCTATCTAGGGAACAAAAATATGGGAGGTATGCTTTTTATGGGCCTGATTCTGCAGCTCTTACCCATGCTGTAGAACAGCACTTCCCAACCTTTTCCTTTATGTGAACTACCACATCTTCACTGAAAGCTTTTGTGGACCACCACATAAGCAAGCCAATTTAAATGTTCTTTTAAACATAACCTATGGCTGATGGGAGCCAAACATATATCAAGGAGTACTTAAAACATAGCTATTTCAAATAACTTATTATCCTCACTCACAAATGTATTGTATTCATCATGGTACATTTACCTGCTATAATCTTCCTTTTCCCCCTCCCCACAGACCACCTGGAGTACCCTCACAGACCACCAATGGTTCACAGAAGGATTGTAAAGTGAAGCCCTTTGTTGTTAATCCAAAACTATAACAATTAGTTAACTGCAGAGAAGGATTTCTTTAGAGAGATGGATTCATTTATTTAGGACAAATTTTATCAGATGAATGATCGATCCATCATAATATTGTGCTGGGAGATGCATGAAATTTCATTGAAGCTGATGGGAGTAATAGCTGCCCTTCATTTACGATCAATATAAGAAACCATTAAGTCCTTTTTTTGGAGTAAGATAGGTGAAATAATAAGAGCCATGTGCAGAATCAGGCAGAAACTGAGCTATGTGAGTGGAAGAGTTTCACTGTATATTCATAGACATTATAGAAATGTCTAATCCATCCCCCCATAATGAGGCAGGATTAGATAAACCATTCAGTATTATTCTTGTGGGGCTGGGTGTGGGAACAGGTACACCCAGTAAAACCTCAGGAGCAGACAGAGAAGGCAGCAGAAAGCCAAGGACTGTTAGAAAAGTACTTGTAGTATAAGCCTCAGATAAAGCTTTTCGGGGAGAGTATTGACTGGAAAAAAGAGGCTTGGAATATTGAATAAAGAAACTGTCCCTTTCTGTTTGATTCTTGCTATGTTTAGGAAAAACACAACCTAGTACCTTCTTTATACATAAACAGGACTGCATCAAAAACATACCTGACTGCATCTATTTATCCTTCTAACAGAAGCACACCAAATACTGGCAAATACAAGATCAAAAGAAGTAACAGTAAATTAGCAAGGAGGATCTCAGAAATTTGGTTTGGATGATAAAACGTTAAGGGCCAGACCATGAGAGTCTCTGATGCAAAGTAGCTTATCCATTCTCTGGTGCAACTATGCAAGAGCTTGTCACAACAGCAGTTCCTGAATTATCTATGTTCTGGGAAGTGCAGGGACTGCTTCCTCTTTCTCCACTACTCCAAGAACAGAACTCCAAAGAGAAGGTGAGTAGGGAGGAGGTAGGTCCATGACCCTATCACTTATCTACATCTACACTGGCTCATGGAATGGACAGATGCACCAGAGGGAGGAAATAAAGATCATACATCATTATGTGCACAGAGAAACCCCTGGCAAGATTGTGTGTGCCAAAAGCATGAACTCCCAGGGTTTTTCTCAGGCAGCATGCCTGTGCATAGGTCTGCAGCATAAATGCCATGACATAGACCTAAAAGTTTAAAGCCCAACTCTGCTTCACTTACTCAGACTGATTGGTTAGTACTTTATTTACCCTGAAAACATATATACTGAAATCAGTGAGACAACTCACAGCATATGCTACAGCTCTAAGTAAGAGTGAAGAGAGAGTCAGGCCTTTGTGATTGGGCCTGATCCAAAGATCATTTAAACACCTAAGCAACTGTTTTTCAAAATGACACTTAGGCACTTTTGAAATCTTTACCCTTAATCTGTCACCACATGCAAAGCAAAATACATGTATCCCTTTTCAGCTGGTGAACTCAAAGTCCTCATTTATAGTGACAAGCAACTCAAACTTCTTTTTTTTTATCAAGTATTTGTCCTAAAATTCCAAAAGAGGAATCCAGTTGCCATTGACTAAATTTCACATTTTGGGCCTCATCTTGCTTCTATTGATGTCAATGGGAGTTTTGCCTTTGAATTAGAGAGCTCAATCCTACTGCCATTTACCCTTTGTGTACCTTTGAAATCTCCCTTAGTGCTGTCTCTTTGATCTGCTCACCCTTTATGCCCCCAAACACCAGCCGAGGTCATCAGATGCTAGCCTGCTTGTTATCCAGTACCAAATGTCACAGTAGGGGCCATTGCTTTAACCATTTAGCACCTTCCATCTAGAAATTGTTAAGAATGCTGATGTTGTCATCAAAGCAGGCCCTTTTCTTACCCCCTCCTTAATTATCTGATTGATACCTCAAATTCTAACTATTAAACTATCCTTTATAAAGATTGTTCAGATATCTTGGCACAATAAAGTATAATGTGCAATTAAGTTATTGCTATGTGTTATAATATCCCAGTTTAGAGAAAACATCAATATTTGCTTCTCAGTCTCATCATTTGAATAGTAGGGCATTTCCCTATCTAGCCTGAAAATTGATTATTCTAGTATAGATAGGTGTAAGATTATTATTTGCCTCCTTTCAAGACAGGAATACACAGTATGATATTTTAAATTTTCTGTTAGAACATTCAGTACCAGATGTGCTTAAACCAAAGTCACCTTGATACTAAAAATCAGCTTGTGTCACATTGAACACTCTGGCTAGTGAGTATTAAAGAATAGTAGTTACTTTTGAATAAGCGTACACTTTTCAGTGGCCAGATATAATTTTCAAGTGCTTATTATCCATCTGAGCTTGCAGTTTTTAAATACCTTGTTCTATTATATCCATTCTATTACATCCATTCTTTCAGCAATTTCCTTGTAAAATTAGATTTGTGCTAGCTTTCTCTCCTTTAAAGCAGTGAACCAGAGAACCGTGGTAATCTTTACTGCCTTTTATGCCAGATTCAACCTCATAATACATGTATTAAATATAGATTAACATCTTGTCTTTGAGAAACTTATGTTTAGTAGAACATGCCAAAGTTTCATTAAAAAAATAAATCAATATACATTTCATGGTTAAAAAAAACCTACCAGGGTTTTTTCAATGTTCTTCTCCAGTCACAATTAGCAAGCTTCTTTAAAGAGCATAAAATATTTCACTTAGACCAGTGTGACTAGGCTAATGGCTGTGTCATGATCAGTGTTTTTACAGTGTAATGAAACTTCATTGAACAAAATGGCTTTTTTTCAGTCCCATAAATCATAATTTGGTACCTGCTAAAATGTGGCAGTATGAAACTTTCTCCAATCTAACAGATCTCTGTGGATTTAGAAGTTTAATTCACAATTTAAAAATATAGTCTACAAGAGAGATTTGATTCCATGTTGAAAAACTTGTCTAAACAAAAATTCGCTTTGCTCTATTTCTTAAAAACCTAGAATAAAAATAAAGGAGAATGTAATTTCATCAAAAAGGGAGTTTGATTCCCCTTAAGATTCTGAGTAGTAATATTAACAAAATGGAAAGTCACTGTACTTAAGTCCAGATGGATTGGCCTATAATAGCATTTATTAGACAAAGTCATTATTTTCTGGTCTTGTGCAAATGAACATTCCAATGTTCCTGAATGAGATGAAGAAATGCCAGCATCACTCCATAAAATAAAAGCAGTGGATAATCAATTGTGAGATGTAATGGCAATACTGCTGGACATTTCATCCCAGAACTAGCGCAAATCAATCAATCAATCAAATCATAGGGCTGGAAGGGACCTCATGAGATCATCGAGTCCAATGCTTCTATTCTGCTTGTTTTACTCAGATTCTTGGGCCCAAAGGTTTCTCTCCAATGCATAAAGTACTATTCTTAAACACAGTATTCAACTCTAAATAATTGTCAAAGTTGTAAACTTCCGTCTTGGCTCTGTGCTACAAAGAGGACTCAGATCCAGGGTATGTTTCCTTCATAGTCAGGCAATAAGTAGATATTCTACAAGCCTGCAATGTTTTTCTAAAACTAAATAAGGTCTTTTTGGTTAGATGGAGGAGAACCAATATATGAGAAATTTAAAGCAATTTGGAATTTTTAATTATATCCTACTTCTGGTTTAGAAAGCATGATGGCCCCTTTGAAGCCCCATCTTGTGACAGAAGAAGCATTGGTTGTTCTAGGGAGAAGAATGTGGAGGAACGAAGAGTGACAGGGAGGGTGGTAGGGCTGTAGTTCTAGGTGAGGTGACAGCCTATGGCTAGCAGGGTCTCCTGTAAAGAAGCAGACAAGAAACAGAGCAGCCAACCAGGGATCTCCCAGGATGGCAGTCAGGATAAGTACCATGCTAGGAAAGAATCACCTTAGAAAGACAAATTTGAGCTAGACCCAATATCATGGTTGACTAGAGCAGTATGAGGCCATGAGTACTGGGGCTTATGCCTCTGTATTGGGAAGAAAGAGGCAGGGAGTTAAGTGAGGAGCTTGTGAAGAAGGCACCAGGGAGGTTTGTTGGGGAAAGTTCACTGGTGCTGAAAACAACCAGGTCATGGTCATACAGAAACTCTCCCCAGGGTTCCTGTATCCTAAGTCTAGACATAGTCCTTGGCCTCAATCCTTTTATAATGTGGTACCAGTGGACCTTTGGGACCTCAGGTTGGGTGTTTCCACTCTCTTAAATGAATATTTCCTCTTCCTATATTCCTATATTTGTTGAATTTCCATCCTATGTTTCACTTCTTTACTTGTCTGAGTTTGTGTTTACTTCACGGGGTTAGAACAGGTTGCCTGGAAGTTTCACTTCTGTATTTCTAGTTTTGGTCAGAGTCACTCACAGAGTGGATTCCATTTTTTGCCATGAGGGCACTATAGTTATATAATAAGAATACATAGGACCAGATTCATTGGCATTAGCTACTTTGTGCCACTCCAGCAGCAAAGAGCAGCCATAAACCTAAATAATTTGGCCTTTGTATTCATACTCTGTCAATTCTCATTATTAGGAAGATCCAAAAATGAAATGTGGTAACCTGACATTGCCTCAGGCCCTCCTCTCCAATGCTTAACGTCATTGTAAAGCACTTTGAACTTAGTATATAAAACTTAGGTTATTTATTAATTATTAAGTTATTAATTCTTAAGTGCTGTCCCCATTGGTCATTATCACTTTGAATATATCTACACTTTAAGCTGGAGCTGTAATTTCCAGTTCAAGTAGTCAGAGCTGTGGTTGTTCTGCTGGAACTTAGTGCACTAAAAGTATCATTGTAACTTGTGTGGCGTGAGCTGCAGGAGACGCTAGCCACCAGATTGTATACTTGTTGTCTCAGACAAGATTATACTCAAGACAACTACTCCCTGCCTTCTGTTCCTGCCCCTCACACCACAGCAACTAGTATCTATATGCTTCAATTTTCATTGCAGAAGCTTGATCAGAGATAACATAAGTGTACCTGTTGAAACTGGAAATTACCCCTTCAGTTCCAAGTGCGGACTTACTCTTAGTCGAATAACACATTGCTTGAATCAGAAAGAGGAAGGAAAGAGTTGGTGTGGCATTTTGAAAATCAAAAAACAGTCACCAGATGTTTGCATTCAAGATAATCATCTTTACATGAAAGAAATTACGTTTGTTCCGTGTGAACCACCAAGAACTGTCATGCAAGGAAGAGTGAAAGGAAAGACAACATCAGTCCTGGATAAGGAATTTAAGGTCTGAGCAGTGATGAATTCAGGTGAACTAATAATGAGACAGCAGCAGAGGGAACTAGAGGAAAGATATCTTTAATGGTTGTGCCTTGTGTGTCTTGTGTTTCTATGGACACAGAATAAGAAGGGCATATTAAATCAAATAAATCAGGGTGGAACTGAACAGTACAGTTAGGCCATACTAAGTAAGAAATTACTTCTTGGTCCACTACAGATTGCATATTATTTTTCTGGAATGATGTATTATTATCTAAATAATATATGTTAGCCAGCTCAACAACTGGGAGTGAACTAGGAAAAACTGAGTTAAAAGTCACTTTGCTACATTATAATATTTTATGCATTATAACATTATTATACACTGTAACATTATTATACATTATTTGTTAAAATTGCTATATCATAACATCATAATTTGTGTAAAAGTCATGATAAATTTAGAAGTTAGACTTCAGATGGGAAGGATATTGGGGGTTATATCAAATTTATGTTTATATTCCAAGTTTTTCAGAGAAAAAAGGATAAAGAGGAATGTGGCACTGAAAAGCCTATATTATTATAATAATTTAATTTGCAATGTTGCAATAACACCTACAATTTTATTCCTATTGCTACATATTCATCTAATTTCTACCCTTTTGATATCATAAGAAAAATGGTTATTATAAGTACTGTATCTCACTGATAATATTCACATGCTGATAACTTTAGCTTACAGTCTAGGGAAATTACTTTAGTTTCCTGTTCTTATTTAAGCTTTTTGTCCTAGGAATCTATTCCTCCCTGTGTTCACCACAGCTGATGACAGCTGGCTTTCATAATGCTTGCACCCAGCAAATTCCATTAGCTAAAATAATCTATTCTCCCTATAGTAATTTGAAAATACTACAACCACTTTGGAAGCCTGATGCAGATCCTCAACTGGCAGAAATCAACATGGCTTGATGGATGCTTCAGTGGAACTTTGCCCAATTGCTACAGCTGAAGATCTGTCTCATAACTACATTAAAAGATGCCCCTATCTTGTGCTGATTAGCTGCAGGTCTAGAAATTTATCTAAATCCAGAGAGGCAAGAATCAGAACTCAGAATTTTAAATACCTGTGATGGGGGTGTACCAACCCCTATCAGCAGAGGGGGAGCCCTCAGCTTCCTCAGCAGGCAGAAAAGTCCCTCTCTGCCATACAGGCTGCTCACTCCCTGTCAGGAAGAGGGAGTTAAAAGCCCATCTGAGGCCACACAGACAAAGAGAGATTTGCTCCCAGATCCTTCCAGGAAAACTCCAGTTCTGCAGGATATTGCTGGTCCATGAGCCATAACATTCCTGGAAGGGCTTTGCAACTGCAACTTGGCTGCTGACATAACCAACCCCTGTCTGTAGGGCTTTTAGGACTGAATTGCAGTCAGCATTACTGCTTGTGGGAGTACTGCCATGCCCATAGGGATACAGGACTGTGGTGCAGAGTGGCATTGCTGTTTAGTGAGCCCAGTCATGTCCCAAGGTGTTTATGGACCATGTTGCGGCAAATACTGCTGCTTGAGGAGCAGGGCGTAATGAAGGCAGGGTGAGTGAAGCAAAGCCCCAGGCGCTGAATTTTAATGGGTGCCCCGCCACACAGCCAGCAGCCACAGCCCCTACCTGACCACAAGGGCACATTCCTCTCCAGGCTCCAGGCACCAGGCTGGGGCTGGGGCTACGGGAGTTTCAAATTTTCTGCCTGCCCCCTGAGCATGCTCAGATGCATGCTTGGGAAGAAGGGGGCCAGGGAGAAGCCTGTCCACAGCCAGTGCAGCTTCAAGCCTGGGGACTGTGCTAGTGCTATGGACAGGTGAGGGAGCCCCAGCCACCATCAGCAAGTCACAGGGATCTGGGTCCATCCCCAGCTGCCGCCAGCGGTAGCGGGGAGCCACCACCACCATCAGCAGGCCATGGGGATCTGGATCCCTGTGGCCTGCCGGTGGTGGCAAGGACCTCCCACCACCCATGGCCTGCTGGCGGTGGCAGGAGCTCCCTGCTGCCTCCAGAGGTGGCTGGAGATAGATCGGGCCTCAGGCCAGATCAGGGCCAGGGTGGGGGTCCATCTGGGGCTGCTTGCCCCAGGCACAAAAACTTCTAGTTATGGCCCTGGGAGGGAGTCTGCCATGCCTGGGAGATGGGGAGGCTGCAGGCCTGTGTTACACCTCTGCAGTGCTGTTTGGGGAGCGCTGCTGTGCCCAGGAGATGGAAGGATGGCAGTGCACTACTCTGCTTTGATAACCGAGGGAGTCCTGGCATGTCCGGAGGGATTTTAGGACTGTGTTACAGCCCTGTACTGTTGCTTGTGGAGCCTGGCCATGCCCAGGGGGCTCCAGGACTGCTCTGTGACACTGCATGGCTGCTGGCACAATCCTGCCATGCTTATGGGGGCTTTCATACTGCATAGCAGCCTAGCTCCACCAAAGGCTGAACACAGCTACAGCTAGAGAGGCTCCTGGCATGTGCTACAACCCAACAAGGTACTGGGAGGACCTACACAAGATGGGAGGTGTGCCAAAATGAGGTGGGATCCCTGACCAAAACTGTCACTGCACCCAAAACCATTAAAAGCGTCTTGAACTGATATAAATTAAGACAACAGTGACCATCTAATAGTTTGTCATAGATGCCAAAACCACTTTCTGTCAATTGCAACTTATTCTTCACTAGCTGGAACAAAAAAGAAAAAGAAACAAAAAGAAAGAAAAAAAAAAAAAAGAAAAAGAAAAAACAGCGCCAGTAAACCCAGAGAAAGTTAAGCAAACCAACATTCTCAAACTACACAAGTTCTTCACATCTCTAAGCTATTGTAACTGAAGGATGCTTGTAAGCTTCTTTAATCAAGCAAGAAGACTTAACTGGAGGTAACCATATCATGTCTATTTGCCAGAGGCATAATTAGGGCAGGGCAACTGGGGCAAATCCCTGGGTGCCCCATTTTAGAGGGTGCCAGAGCCCCTCCACCCTGCCCCTGTCCGTCAGAAGGGCAATGGGGCCAGCCAGCCTGAGGCCATGCTCTGAGCTCCTGCCCCGATCCATCCTCAGGGACAAGGTGAGCCAGTCCACAGGCCAGCTCTCCTAGTTGCACCCTTCCCCTGGGCTGGCCACTCCACCCCTGGGGGCTCAGTGGGGCAGGTGGTAGCAGGGATAACTGCATGCCACACGAGCTGTATGGGCTCCAGCCAGCCCAAAGCTGCATCATGTGCGGTGCTCAGCCCCACCTCCCTCCAGGGCCAACCACCCAGGCCACAGCTGCCCTCTGGCCCAAGCCTCTTCCCCAGCCCTGGCACACTGACAGGGGGTGGCCTTCTATTGGGGGGGCACCAGTGGGGAGGCCCAGGGGCCCTGCAGCCCCTGATCTGCCACTGGTGGCAGGGGTTGGATCCAGCTCCACGCTATCAGCCAGTGATGGTGTGGCACCAGATCAGACCTCAGGTTGGGAAAGGACACCTTTGGGGCTGCTTGCTCCAGGTGCCAAAATATGTAGATCCATCCCTGGTATGTGCAGACCTTTCTTGCTGAAAACAAGTTGACCTAGAATGTTCTGAGTTACTTCCAACAAGCAAGTTGTGGCTTATAATCCTCTCCTGCACCTGTTCCTTTTCATCCATAAGAAGAGTTTCATTTCACTGGAATTTATGACCACACTGGAAATTATGCTAAATCAACCACTACAACCACAATCATGTGACATTATGATCACAGTGAAAAACAAGAAATGCACCATTTTAAATGTCTGCACCATCTTAATGAAAGCAAGTGCCAGGAGACAGTGTTATAGTGAAGAGTTTGTCAGAATTTCTGTTAAAAAATCTCATCTTTCACTCTCTCAATAATTTTACACTGAGCATTGGCCATCACAACTCATTCCAGAGTGAAATTCAGCCTGATGATTAGTAAAGCAGAAGAATTTTACCTTTTGATTAATTTTAAAACAAATTAAGGACCGATGAAATTCAATTTCAGAGGTTGGAAGGGACAGGGATTTTGGTTCTTCGGGCTTAAATATGCTGGCTTAGAACTGCGGAAGCAACCAGATTGGAAAGCAGTCATGTCTTCCTAGTTGGCATGTGTATGGTACCAGATGGCACACCTTTCCATGGTCCTACAACACCTCTCTTCTCTTTCTTCCCCCTGCAACTCTCCTAATAGGGAACCAGGCAGAAAGAGACAGAGAAAAAGGTGCCAGTACTTGGCCAGGGGCCTGGGGCAAGAGGTGGCAGGAGCTTGGGCTGCATTGCTGTGAAAAAAAGGTGCTGGTACTCAGTACCCCTGACTCTGAGTACCATCACAAATAAATTAAAAAAAAGGCCTGGTTCGATCATTATTCTGCTATATTATTTCCATTTTATAGATGAGGCCCAAAGACTAAAGACCAGATCCACAAAGGGATTTAGCAACTTACTACCACTTAAGGGACCAGTGGATTGCTATAGAGCTCCTGGTCCTTCACAGTTACCGGAGAAGACACAGACATATTCCAACAGGAAGCTTAATAAATGTAAGAACTTCCAAGTTAGGGAGTTCTCTGACTGATGCTTAAAGCATGACTCTTTGTGTTTATGACCTCATGCTCCATCATATCAGAAGTTAGTGAATCCTTTTCTCTAAAGAAGGTGTAATGGAGAGAGAGTACACCTCTAAACCCCTGCCAAACTCATGGAATGAAGGAATAGGAGGATCAGAGAAGAGACTCATGAAAGCCACAACAGGAAAAAGGCAGGGCCTTGTTCGGCACAGTAATGGAGGGAGTCCATAGTGCAAATAGTTAGATAAGTTTGATTTTTGACAACTCAGGTATCTGACTTTTCTGAGGCCACATATTTGAGCCATTCTGGATGGCCTCCATTTTAACACAGAAAGCATAAGGATACCAAGTACTGCATGGATTGGTTTACCCGTGATCAGTTTACCCGTGAATTCAGTTAAGATGCACTAGAGTCGTGTCCCCCAAAGCTACCAATTTAACATGCAGAACTTGTTTACACATGGTATCTAAAACCGGAAGTTGGCCTAAGCATGGAAGGACGTGCAGTAAGCCTTATTAGCGCTGCCTATTTCTTTTCATCACCATTTTGGCAAAATGTATCACACTTAATCGTGTTGTCATGGAACATACAGTATATATTTTGATTGGCTGTAATTAAGTGCAATAGATATTTTAGTATAGGCCTTAGTTCATTAAGTGCAATACTGTAGATATTTTAGTATAGGTTTTAACACATTAAGTTCATTACATTCAATAGATATTTTAGAATAGGCTTTAGTTCATAATGGCAGGAGACAAGCATCAGCGTTTGTACACCACTGAAGAAAAATTAGCTATAGATTGCATACATAATAGTGAAACCCAAACCAAAATTTCTAGAGCTCTTGGGATTGCTGAATCAACATTATGAGGTTGGATATAAAATGAAACAAAGCTGCACAATTTTGTACAACACATAGGCTATGTCCACACATACATGCTTATTTCGATTTAAGTTAAATCAAAATAAGTTAATTCGAAATAAAATCCTTAATTCAAATTAACTTAAATCAAAATAAGCAAAAACCTCAAATCGAAATAGCAAGTCCAGACACAGGACTTGCTATTTTGAATCAGGAGAGGGGCAGCATGGGAGGTGTGGCAACATGACCCCCTCATTGGGCTATCCCCTCACCCAATATATAGACAAAGGAAGGCACCCTGGGAAGGAGAAGGGCAAAAGTGTTATTTCAAAATAATGGTTATTTTGAAATAACACGTCCAAATGGTGTTATTTCAAAATAACTATTTCAAAGTAACAGATGATTCAAATTAAAGTTGGTTTAAGCTATTTCGAAATAACATCTCTTGTTTCAAAATGATGGAGCTCGTCATTTCGAAACAAGAAAACGTCATGTGGACCTAATCTTTTTAAAATTGAAATAACCAGTGTTATTTCGATTTAAAAGATATGTGTGGACATACCCATAGATTCTCCAATCAGCCTGGAGTGAAAACATGTGCGTTATTCAGCAAAGCCTGCTGTAGACAAAGCATTGCACACGTGTTTACCCAAGAGAGAACTAAGGGAACGCCACTAAGTGGCCCAATTCTCCAAGCCCAAGCAAGTAAATTTGGAACTTTAATGGGTGATGAAACATATCAAGCCAGTAAAGGTTTTATAAGCCAGTTTAAAATTCACCACGGTATTTCGCAATTAGCATTTCTGGAGAAAGCCAATCAGCCGACAAAACGGTTGCCAATGAGTTTCCCGCCAAATTAAAAACTATAATAGAAACTGAAAATTATAGCGATGAACAAATATACAACTGTGATGAAACAGCTTTATCTGCAAAGCTTTAGTCAGACAAAACTTTAGCTTTCAAATATGAAACCCAAAAAAATCTGGTTTTAAAAAAATAAAAGACAAAATCACCCTTCTATTTTGTACAAACAAGGCAGGCAGTCACAAGCTCACACCGCTTCTCGTTGGTTGGTTCAACAACCCTCGGTGCTTTAAGCACCTCAACAAAGCCAAGCTGCCTGTCAAATACGCCATATTCGCTTGGATGACTAGGAGCATTTTTAAAGGATGGGTCCACAACTCTTTTGTTCCACTGTTTGTAAACATCTCCACAAGAAAAAACTTAAACCTAAAGCACTGTTGCTACTTGACAATTGTCCAGGCCATCCTCCTTCTGAATTATTGGTATCAAACAATGGACAAATCAATGTGCTATATATCCCATTCAATACAACATCAAAAATCCAACCTTTGGACCAAGACATTATTCAAAATTTTAAAAGCAATTATTGAAGTGAGTTGGTCTCCGAAATGATTTTGTGTGAGTCATGAAGCATTTCTGACTTCCTAAAAGAATTAAACATAAAAGAAATAAATTATTTGGTGAAAAAAGCTTGTGATGGCATAAAACAAAAATCTACTGAAAACTGCTGGATGAAGGCTCTTGGGCTGGCTTTTTCAGTCAACGGTTCTGCCTCTGAAAACCCAAACCACAGTGATTCAGAATCGGAATTTGAAGGATTTATAGAAGAACACATCCTGCTAACAAAAACAGAAATGAAAGAAGCCAAAGCTAAATTTCTTTCTCAATTAATTAAAGACTTTAAATTAGACACATCATCTGAATTCATAAATGAGTGGTTAGAACAAGATGAAAATGGCACAACTACAGAAGACCCGACAGAAGAAGAAATAATTGCAGGTTGTGAGGCTGGGTCGGACCGCAAAAGTGATGAGGAACGGTTACAGAAAGAAGCAGTATATGATGATGATGATGACAAGAATTATGTTGAAAACGCCAACATTTCCCATTCAGAAGTACTAAAAGCTGCTGAAACTCTTGCATGATATATGGAGAAGCAAAATGCGGAGAATATCGAAATTTTACACCTACAGAGGATGATCAATTTTGTCAAGAAAAAGAAAACCAAGTATGGGAAACAGCAGAAAATAACATTGTGCTTCATAAAAACTCCATCCCAGCAAGATGAACCTGTGGAGTGCATAAACTTTACATAAGCATGCTTCTTGGATTATGAACTCTGTGGACTCAATGTGGAATCACGTATGTATGCAATATGTCATCTATGGTAATACTGTACTGTAAATATGCAAAATGTATTCCACTCTATTTATTAGTATTTTCGTGCATTGATATGTAAAGTATTTATTTTCAGCACTGTTTTCACTGTTAAATAGATACGAATTCTTAAATTTGTTTAAGTAATTTATTATGTTTTTGTTGATTTCTGTGTATTTTGTGTATTAAAAATCAGATCATGAACTAAAATTTATATTTCTAATTTTGCTAAAGAAAATTAAGTTTTGGTAGCTGGGAAACCCATGTTAAGGTACAACAACTGCACTGTGTATGGATTTATTTTGAAAATACTGTACTTTACTGTATTTTAGGACATTTCACCATGGTCTCGTTTACACACAGTCCATTTTACACGCAGTCACGGCAGCTTGTGTCCCGACATCCGTGCATTAACCAATCCCCGCTGTAAATGGCTTGATATTTCCCATGGGTAATGCTACTGGTGATATTCTATGGGCCCTACCCCTCACAGATGAGGAACAGAAACAATATTGACAAAGTGAAAAAGGTTTCTGATGCTCATTTCATATACAGACAGAATATTATATATGAAAGGGTCAAAACTGAATAGGAGGTGCCAGGAATAAGGGGAAACAGCTGGAACTTTTATTACTGCAGTTTATAGTCTTGCTGAGCTTTGCAAATATGAAATGTTAAAAGAGGAACTAGTAAGAAACAGGATAGTCATTGGTATAACACTAATTTATCAGTACAGTTTCAGTTAGACCAAGATTTTACACTATCAAAGGCTACAGTAGGAGTGAGAATGCAAGAAATCATAAAGAAAGAGCAACGTAGATTATATGATAGCAGCATAAAAGTGAGTCAGACAATATTGACACAGTAAAAAGAAAAGAGACAAATGTGAAAGGAGCTGTCAGACCAAATTTAGAATGTAAGTCGAGTACATAACTAGAGAGTGGAAAACCAAAGAAACTTAATAGAAAGACAGCTTGGAAAAGCTACCGAAGATATGGCAAGATACCAACCCACATTGGACAGTAATGTCCATTTAAAGAAGCAGAATGCTGGAGAATGTTCCCTTTTGTAGCAGCCTGCAGGTCATGAAAGCAGTGGAAGCAATCCAAGAAAGAAAATTATCATCAGATGGCAGTGATGATAGTAACCATATCCTCAACAGAACAGACAACACTTTCATATCCGAACATGAAGCTAAACATCTGAAAAATTAAATTTAAAATTAATACTAGGACAGTAATCATTTTAATTCAAAAATAGAGAGAAAGAGCGAGAGAGAGAGATATCCCAGTATGATGAACTGCAAAAAACAAATAAGATCCTATGTGGAGCTAATACTATTCTATTCAGTACTAGTGGCCACTTCCTTGGGAAAGTGGAGAAAATCTAGAAAGTTCTATAGCAAACAATATACATAGTACAAGGACTGAAAACTCTCTTAGTATGATCGCCAGTCATACATGGACAGTTCCAAGTAGCTAAACTGGAATGTATTAATGGCAAAAAAGGATATACAGGAGATGTACCCACACTTCCACATACGGCTAGGAAAGTTGTCAGGGAAATGCAAAATAAAACTGGCACCATCAGCAACTCTCTTTGCTCTCACACTCCATACTGCATACTTATGACCTTTGTTAGGGAAAAATAAAAAAAAAAAAATTAAAGAAATAAATCAATTGAAAGAAAATGGAAGATGTGGGTTTTTTTTTCCAAGATGGAAAAACTCATTGACTGGTTTGTGAGGATGGTCGTAGTACCAAAGTCCAATGGCCAAATCTGCTTTTGTGTTATCCTAATAAAAGCATATATAGAGAAAAACACACAGTTCCTATAGCTGATCAGACTATAGTTCAATATTCAGAAGCCAAAGACTCTGCCAAGTTCAATGCTACAGTAGTCTTCACTGGACGTAGTCAGGGCCGTCCCTAGTGGTTTGCGGGACCCAGGGCCAACCGGCCTCAGCTGGACCCCGCCCCTCCATGCTGGGGTGGAGTGCAGGCTGGTCCCACACTGCCGCCCCCTCCCCTGACCCTGGGGCAGAGAGGGCCAGTCTGGGGGCTGGGCTTTGCTCTGCCGCCCCACCTCTGGGCTGGTCCTCCCCACCCCAGGGCAGAACAGCCGGCCCAGGGGAGGGGCCAGAAAGAGATGCTCAGCCTCTGGGCTGGCCAGCTCCACCCCGGGCTGGCTCTTCCCACCCCCAGAACCAGCCAGGAGCAGAATCAGGCTTTGCGTTCCATCCACCCCCCTTCTCCCCTGCCTTCAGCTCGATGCCAAAAGCAGCAGGGAAGGCGCAGGGGACAGTGCAGCCGTGGGAGGGGCCACGGTTCGGGTCCCATGCTGCCCTGCTCAGGGCAGGATAGTGCAGGGCCCTCAGAACTGTGGGGCCAAGGGAAATTGCCCCTCTCGCCCCCCCCCCCGGGATGGCTCTGAATGTAGTTATACTATATGCGGGGGGAATCATCAGAAGCATTATTCCCTATAGATCTATGTGACGGATATTGGCAGCTGACAGCCACAAATTAGTTTGCCTAGGAAGGACACACATACTGTAGTTGATTACTTCTTCAGACATACTGACTTGGCAATGCTTTACACCAGGGTCCTCAAACTCAAATCACCACAAGGGCTGCATGAGGGCTAGTGGATTAGCCTGATGGCCGCACCACTAAAACCGTTTCATTCAACAATATTGCAAATATCAGTAATGATGGTGTCATTGCAGGCCACAGAAAATACATTTAGGGGCCACATGTGGCCCACGGGCCATGTGTTTGAGACCTCTGCTTTACACAGATATCCATTCACAGGTTATCAGAAACTGAAGTCAGTGTTTTCAAGACATGGGAAACAAACAAGGACTCCTGAGGGACTTTTAAAGACTAACAAATTTATTTATCACATGCCACAGGACTCCTTGTTTGTTTTGCCAAACTAGACTAACACAGTTACCTCTCTGGAACTCTTCAAGACATGGAGTTTTTGAACTTCCCATATCTGAGAATGGACCTCAAGTTACCTCTGAAATGTTCCTTTTTATTAGTAATCACATTGCCCCTGAGTAATGGAGAAAGAGAGAGACCTGTTCAAATTTTAAAAAGAAGTCTTTCGTTGGTCCCATATCAAGCATTCCTGGCATATCAGTGAAAATCTCTTGCTTTGGATTGTCTACAACAGAACTTCTGATAGGAGGATGACATGGACACCCACAGCAGCAATGTAGCTTAAATCTAAGTGCCCTGCTCCGAATGAATTTTGAAAATGGAATTTGTAGGGCCATTAATAGGTTTCTGCTAAGAAGGATAGTAAGTTTGGGAAACATACAAGACATAATTGATGGTTTTGCCATGATAGGGTACCCTGACTGTGGTGGGAAAATAGATGGCACACCTATCCCTGCCTTAGCACCAGACCAACCCTACCTTGCCACTGAATATATCAGTAATTCCAAACTTGTGGCTCAGGGGCCAAAAGTGGCATGTGGGATCTTTCAAAGTGGCTCATAACTCCATTCCTGCTGGCTGCAGAAAGGAGCCACTGCTTAAGGACCCAGGCAGTGAAAGTTTCTGCGGGGCTAAAAGGTTACTGCAGGCTCCTTGCTGCAGTCAAGGGGATAAGAGATCAGTGCCCCCCTCCCACTGTCTATAGCAGGGAGCATGGCAAAGCACTCTACCAGGGTCAGTAAGTGCTGGGGACCCTGCTGGAGCCAGAGGGAAGGGATTATTAATCTTCCAACCCCTTGCTGCAGAAGTGAGCTGCTGCCTAGGAATCCAGGTGGAGCGCACAGGCTACAGGACGTGTGTGATTTCCCTGCTGCAGTCAGGAAGATGAAATCAGTGAGGAGACATCCTCTTCCCTGAACTCCTTCTGTGTGCCCAGAGGGGCGTAAGGACCTGCTAGGGGAGACTGGTGGCCCTTCAGGGTTGTAAAAATGGTATCTGTCATCCTTGAACCAAAAAGATTGGGAACCACTGGAATACATAAACTGAAAGGGATACTTTTCCATCGTTTTGCAAGCACTGATGGATCACAGCGACTGCTCCACCAACATCATTGTAGGGCAGTCTGGAAAGATGTTTGATAATGTGAATCTTTAGGAACTCTGGTGTGTTCAGAAAGATGCAAGCAGGGACTTTTTTTCCAGACCAAAAAATAACTACTGATGATGCTGAAATGCCATTGATGATGCTGGGAGACTTATCCTACCTCTTGCTCTAATGGCTCATGGCACTGTACACCTGGACAGTGATAAGAAGCAGTGCAACAATGGGCTGAGCAAGTGCAGAATAGTGATGGATTATGCCTTTTGACTTTTAAAGGCTTTCTAGGTGAAACCAGTATCCTGCTATATCTGCCTGCTGTTGTCAAGGCGGGTTCCCCACTCTGGCACTTCGAGTGCAGAACGTGGGGGCCTGCAACAGGCCTTAAAAGCCACTGGCCTTAAAGCCTGGTCTTAAGACTCTCCAAAGCCACCAATTCCTGGCCTTGGAGTAGTATTGCTGCCACCACCCAAACACAAAAACCTCTTGAAACCCAGGAAGGCACACTTGGGAATTCCTTCCCGTGAGATACCCTCAGTCACTTTTATTCCTCTCTCAGGAGAGTGATTGACCCCCAGCTGGGGGTATGAGCTGGAACTAGAATAGAATCCCCTTTAGTAGCTGGTTGTGCAGTCTGATGCACATGCAGACAAACCACTTGCCTTTCACGACACAGAACCAGAGCTTACTTAAAAGGTAATATCTTTAATTAAAAAGAACAGATAAGAAACACAGAGAGTTGCTTCTCTGGGATTGAATTTAGGTAGTTGCAGGGGAGGGGGAGGGGGTACATGTGCTCAACACAGAGAAATCCAAAAATAAACCAAAAACAAAGAAACACCCTGACCATGTCTAAGTAAATGTTCCCTGTTCTACTTACGCCTGGTCATTAACAAACTTAGCTTATCTTTGGTAAGGATGTCGCTGGATCCTTCTTTAGGCCTTTCTACCTGGCCTCCTCCTGATCCTTCCAGGAGCTCTACTGCATCCAAACTGGAACAGGCAAGGATGCTGCTCCAATTCAAAAACCTGCATTTTGTTCCTATTGGCTGTCCTGGGACTCACCAACCAGAATGTCAACCCCTTCCTCCCCAAGGGTTTCTACAGTTGTGTGCTCCATAATGTCTATGAGACAAAGGGAAAGAAGTGGTTTTGGGTTAGGTTGCCGAGGCAAACTAAGCAGGCAGATACCAGCGTGACACTGAGAGACCAGTGAGGAGCTCTGCACTTCAGGGAGCTACTGAAACCTGTTTTGTGATGAGCAACAGTAATGTGCATCACCTACTAGTGCTGTGCATTCCCATTCCATCCTCCCCTTGCAGCAGTGTCCCAGCACCTCCCCTTCCCTACCACCCATCTCCATGCATGCAATAAATAAAGACTACTTACTTACAAAGAAATTCTCTTTATTGCACATCTGTAACCATGGAGGGAAAGAGATATTAATATAATTGTTAGCAACCACTTTCAAAGAGTTGGGGGTGGGGGAGAAATGGTATTTGTCTGTGCAAACTCCAAATCCCTCACATTAAAAGGTTTTAAGAAAGGCCATCTTCTCTTGCTGCTTCCCTCTGCCAGTGCTGAGTGGATCATATACCGCATGCTGCCCTCCCTCCTACTGGAATGCTTGGCAATGCAGGCTCGGGAAGAGAGCACTTGTTCCTGGTAGTTCTACAGCAGCTGCAGAGGGAATCTGTCCTGCCACTGCTGTTGTATTCAGTTCTCATCCTGCATGACGTACTCATGCTCCTGGTCTGCTCCCCTGCTTTCTATGTCCATGTCCAATTAGTCGGACAATTGAAATTCTCCAGGCTCTTAGCTCTATGTCAAAGGCCCCCAAGGCATTCATTATCTCATTACACGCGTTGTCCTGAGTTTTCTTTTTCCACCTTCTAATCTGTGACAGCCTCTCTGCTGGAATGGAAGGTGTGCTGAAGGCCACACTTCCCACCATGGGGCATGTAAAGTATAAGGCACTCATATTAGTTCATACCATGGATGAAAAGCAAGACTGCAATGTAAAAATAACTCTCATGATTATTCAAAAATGAACTGTAGCCATGAATCACAATCCCTCCCCATCTCTTACACAGGTCAGTTAGGTGACCCAACCATGGTGAATAAGGGGCATGAATTTCCAATTTACGGAGAGCTCTGAAGCACAGAATGTGTTGTGAACAGAGCTCCCTTTCCCCCAGTAACATGGCCAGGGAACATCATTTACCCTTCCAAAAATACTTTTTTTGCAGGGAGAAAAACGGGCACAGGGAAATTGCCCCAAAGAAAATACATGACTACTCATTCCCTGATCCTAAACACTCAGAACAATCTTATGTTGCGAAATGTGGTACAGGGACCCAAGAAATCAACCTAGGTGAGAGATCACATGCACTTGGGGGTGTGGGGGCTGGCTGGCTTTGTTTTTTTATGAGCACAGATATTATAAACTAGCATCATCTCTCCTATGTGACCCTACCTGATAGGTTAATACCCTACCTGAGTGTAATACCAGTGGAAAGGGAACTACAAGTAACTGGATACAGGCATGGTCCTTATGCTGTGTTTGGTGATGAGCCAGAACATTTAATAATAAAGTAGCATGGGAAAGTCTCTTGTTGTGTTGGAATAAGGTCACCCTCCCAAGAAACCTTCTGCAAAGGACTACAGAGTGCTGCCATTAGAGGTTCCTGGAGATGACCATGGAGGATTCTCAGGCCATCGCTATCAGTCAGGATGCTGTCCTGCATCAGGGTGGGCTGTTCTGAGGTTCAAAACAGCTCCTGACTTTTGGGGAAAATTGATACCCCATTTGCTCCTACTTTTTCCACTCTTCTCTTCTTTGACCATAGTCTCAACATCGAGTTGAGACTCAGATTTCCTGGAGGTACTATCACAGCATCTGGAGGCAGTGGTGGGATCACTGCTAAGAATCAGTCAGCTCCTCATAGAAATGGTATGTCTTTGTTGGTAAGCCAGAATGACTGTTTACGTCCCTTGTTTTTTGATACCAACCTCAGCAATTTGATTTTAACATGGCACTGCTATGTGTCTTATTCTGCTTCTTTTCCACCATGCCCTATGACTTTTTTCATAGATACAAATTTTTTAAGGTAGCAAGTAGCAGAGCTGAAAATGAGTAGATTCAAAAAGTTAAAATAGTTTGATTTGGAAATGTTCCTGTATTATTTCATGGGAGTCATCATTCGGTTTCCTTATATGCCTACCAGTATTCTTGTTTATTGGCCAGTGTCCCTACCTAGATTAAATCACCCCCTTTGTACCATGGCTTTTCTTGGTGATAGCTGTCAATGAATCATGGGAGTTCCTATCCATCATGGGATATGTAGTCCAGCTAGGGGACCCAACCTATAATGGAGAATGGGGATATAAGGAAAATTAATTACAATTCCTATGAGGCATCATAGTGACATATTCAAATAAAAATTACTTCTGTTTTTAGTCAAAAACTGAAAATCTTTTTATTTCAGAACATGGAGGATTGGGTGGAGGGGTTGATGAAAAAATCAAAATTTGTCACAGACAGCTGACACATTATGAAAAGGTTATTTCATTAAAAATCCAATTTTCCATTGAAAAATAGATTCGATGGAAAATTTTCTACTAGCATAACCCAATATAGAATTTAATGGGTGGGACGGCCCCCATTCCAGGATGAATGTCACCTTCACAGCATCTGCCACAATATCTTTCAAGAAGCAGTTCAAATCTGCTAATGTCAGCATATGTGTTATAATGATCATTCAGATCAATATACTAAATACTCCAAAAGTCATTCTGTAGTTACTGTCCCTGGAAACAAAAGGACATGCAGATAAGTGTTGTCTAATGATTAGAAAGAGGACAACACTTGTGATTTCTCTTCTTAATTATATTCCTACCTCTTTTACTGATTCTGGCCAAATTAATTTGTCTTTCTGTGATTCAGTTTACCTACTTGCAAAAAGGTTGCAATAATTTATCAAGGGTTGTTTTTTAATTACTGTTTGTATAGTTCTTTGAGATCCTGAGATAAAAAACATAAAGAAGTGCAACAGAGCAGTCTTAGGATATACAAAAATGGTTCTGACAGACAGAAAACTACTATGCTCTCCATTAGACTGTAAGTCCTTGTTGTACTGGGAGTTAGCCTGAGTAAAGATTTGATATAAAATGAGTAAAGACCTCAAGATCAATTCCTGCATTAATAGTAATTGATAATGGTGTATAATACCATGTTGCATTTTTAGTGGAAGTAGCATGGTAGTGTCCAGAGGTCCCAGCCAAGATCAGAGCCCTATTGTGCCAGGCACGGTACACAAAAATAATGAGAGGTGACACCTTCCCCTAAGGACTTTGCAAGCTAAATAAAAGACAGAGACACTGTGTAGAAGAGAAAGCAAAGGCCAAAAGAGGTAAGAGGCTTGCCCAAAAATCATATAGCAGGTCATCAGTAGAATTTGGATCTATCACTTATGTCATCTTAAGCTTCACTGCCCTAAAATGTCTCAGCTCTGGATTTGTATATGTAACCTCTGCCTGCTTGGAGTGATAGTCTGTCTGCTTGCACTGATACTTAGACCAGGTAGAGAGTGATGAGTCTGCTACAGCCTTATCTAAGAGAGCTGTATTTTTTTTTAGCTTTGGAAGTCAATGATCATGCACTTTGCTCAAGAAGTCCCCTGCCTGATCTCTGCTGCTGCTGTCTATGTGTGGGATGGTGTTACATATGTATGTTCATTCAATAGAAATAAAAATTACTTAGCTAAATTTAAAAACTAAATTGATACAGTGACATATTCATAGGCACTTAAATTCCATAATATAAATACAACAGCACTGTTTTTTCATATTTTAGTATGATACCAAAGTCTCAGAAGAAGTCAGCTATTTATCATAACACACATCTGCAATGCCTGTTTGAACACACCATTTTGTAGGTGTGTATCACAATCAGGACAACAGTCTGACCTTGTGGTCAGAGCAGACGTTAGGAGTCAGGTTGGATCAGATAACAGGAGGTCAGAGTCTGAAACAGGCCAGGGGGCAAACTGAGAGTCAGAGGTCTGGAGGCAAGGCAGTCAGAGGACCAGGAAATCAGTCTAAGATGGGCCATAAGGTAAACCAGGAGTCAGGAGGTAGATGGGGTCAGATTACCTGAAGATTTGGAGCAGGTTTGGCAGGGGAACCAATCATGAGCACGGAAAACACAGCAGCAAGAACAGCTTCCTGTCTCTGTGCTTGGGATAAATAGAGGCTGGGAAGCAATCAGGAGCCCCAGGGTTCCACCAATAAGGCCCCAGGCCTGGAATCCTCTGTTATAGTACTGACTTTACAATGGCATGAATGGCACCATGACCCACACTCGAGGGCTCTGTAACACTCACTTCCTGCCCTCCCACAGTGCAGCGAGAGGTCCCAAGAATGAGGAGCACCTTGGTTACCTGGTTATCATAGCACCCAGTCTGAAACCCAAGAGAATACCCTACCCCGGCACTCCCTGCAGGCCCAGCCAGCCCCTAGGGTGGGCAGATCACCAGCCACCTCACCTCACAGGGATATTGCCCTGGCACATTGTATCCTCCTGCCACAATCAGAAACAGACAACAACACACCAGCTCTCACCCTCGGCCGACAGAGAGCCAGCCCGGGAGCTGAAAATCCTTCAATGGACTCCTGCAGAGCCCTAGAACAAGAAAGGAACTACATCTTCCAGCAGTCCCTTGGCTGTTATCAACTGGAAAGGGAAAAGTGAGGCTGCCAAGGCTGGTGAGACCCAGATCCTTCTCCAATAGCAGAGAAAAGTAATATGAGCTTGGAATAGAGCTGTTGCCCAGGGGTGGTGAACCTTCTGGTGTGCCAGCCTCTGAAATCATCCAGATTGCACCTTCTTTATAACTGTGTGCTAGTTGAAGGGTTCATGAGAGTTGGGGGACCCTGCTGCAGGTGAACGACATCTCAAATACTTAAGGCTATGGTTTGGAGTAAGGACACATCTAACTGCAAAGTTTGTAGCTGCCTAAGGCCAGCACTGAGGACTAGGATTCCTTATTGCTCCTGTTGCAAACATCAAGTATGGTCAGTCTGGGACTTGCCACCCTTCCCACAGCTAGTATTTGCATGTGTCTTAGGCTGGCAATTGGCCCCATGACTGTAGCCAGAGAATATATAGGTGGCTCTATGACTACATTAAGCTAGGGATAGATTAAGAAACTGGAGTTAACCTCAAGGAACAGAGGTCACCAGTAGGAAAGGAATGTCAAGAGAAGACAGGAATGTAGAGGCAGGTTGAGCTTACAGGGGGAGAACAGATCCAGGTGTCTGGGGAGCATGTCCAATGTAGAAGGAAAACAAACAGGGGGAGAGGTGGTGACTGGCAAGGTGACCTGCTAGTGGAATAGCAGTGTGGGAAACAGAGGGAGAAGGATGGCAGGTAACTATGGACATGTCCACATGAATCTTTTATTTCGAAACAACACTGGTTGTTTTGAAATAAAAAACTGAATGTCCACACGATGTTTTCTTATTTCGAAATGACAGGCTCTGTCATTTCGAAATAAGAACCATCATTTTGAAACAGCTTAAACCCCATTCATTTCGAAACAGCCGTTATTTCGAAATGGTTATTTTGAAATAACGCCATTTGGACATGTTGTTTTGAAACAACACCATTGTTTCGAAACAACTGCTTCGAAACAACATGTCTAAACGGCCTTATTTCGAAATAGCCATTTCGAAATAACAGCTGTTTCGAAAGCAGGCTTTCCCTTAATTCAAATTAACATTTTCTTAATTCAAATTAATTTATTTTGAAATAAGGACTTTATTTTGAAATAACTCATTTTGAAATAACTTATTTTGAAATAATGATGTATGTGTGGACATAGCCTATAGGTTCTCAGAGCTAAGTGCTCTTTGAGCCAGAATTGTAGAAATAGTGTTGGCATGTTGGGAGTGCGGGAGGGATTTGTCAGAACTGATCTGTCATGTGCTTTCTGTAGAACTCTACTGAGCTGGGGCCAGGATGGCATACAGCAATTGCTGAAATACAGTGAAACGGGAGACATGAGTACAGAACTTCTGAATGAGGAAGGAGCTAAGTCTGTGGAAAATTTCTCCTGACCACTATGAAAGTTCTGCTTACAGTGGGCACTGGTAAAGCTACATGGGTACAACTCTGTGAGGAAAAACTAGAGGCTGAGGAAGCTGTGTGGCAGTACATATAGTCTTGCAACAATGAATGATCAAAATGAAAAATGTCTCTGAGATTTGCTACCAGGTGTCCTATGGCACCAATGGTGTCACCACACCAGGCCCACACTTGGACGGGGCCCATAATGATGACATGGAGCCCACAAATATGTTTAGCACCAGGCCCTCAAAAGATTAATCCAGTCCTGCTCTGTTAAGCTATGTCTCCACTAGCCAAGGTTAGTTTGAACTTAGTTCAAACTAATAATTTTGAGCTTAGTTTGAACTAATCTCAGGTTAGTTCGAACTAAACATGAACTTCTTAGGTTGAACTAACAATGTGGACAAGTTCAAACTAACTGTTAGTTCAAACTAGTCCACGTTGTTAGTTCAGACTAACTGCCTTAGATAGAACTTAGTAAGTGTGAACTAAGGGTTAGTTTGAGTCTTTGCCGTACTTAGTTTGAACTAACGTTTGAACTAAGTGCTTAACCATTGGTACGCACTAGTTTGAACTAAGGAATTTCTTAGTTCAAACTATGGAAAGGCTAGTGTGGTCATGGGCTAATTTATTGTGAACTAAGTCTCCTTAATTCAAACTAAATTGCTAGTGTAGACATAGCCTTAGAGTTCAGCTGTTATTCTAACAGCTAGTGGTGGTTTGGCCTCCTTAGCTGTGTGGCCCAGAGTTCAAGACCCATACCTCTAACATCATGTGTCACAAGGATCACTAAATATTGTGACCTAGATTGTCCTTTAAATCCCAGCCCAACAGGAAAGGGGGGTGTAGGCGGGGCTGTAGTGCCCTGAGTTCACTTTTGCTTTTGTGCCCCACCCTAGGGGGATGCGGAATCCAGCCTCCACTCTGGGCCAGTTCACCCTGCCTACAGGGTGTGGAACAATCAGCCCAGAGGCACAGTGGACTAGCCCAGAGGCAGGGCAAGAAAGCAGAGTCCACCCCATGGGCTGGCATGCTCTTCCCCCAGGGGAGGCGTGGCTGGCTGGGGGGGGGGGGGAGCATGGGTCGGGTCCAGTGTCTGGCCAGCCTGCCCCACACCCATCACAATGCCGGAGCGCCCCTAAGACAGTGGTACCCTGAGCCGCTGCCTTCTTTGCTTATGGGTTGAGCTGACCCTGGGTGTAGCGCTGCTACAGGTGGAACACTGGCAGGAATTGTGAAGAGCATGTGTACGCCCACCATCAACACCCCATATTCTGCTACCTATAAGTAGGGAGCAGCCATGGCCTGCTTTGGAGCACCGCCTGCCCCTGAGGCATAAAAGAGTGAAAAGGCACTGCATTCTCCTTGCAAAATCTTCTAGAATGAAAAACAATACTAGTTTGGGACAGAAAAAATATTTGCATAAACCCATAGAACAATTTGATGTCAGTAAAACTCAGTGCTGAGTTTGTAATTTTCTTAAATAAAAAGTTATTTAAAATAATTGTCATTGTTCACCCAGCATGTGGCCAAAGAGCCATTTCATGGCCTTTTTTCCAAAGTGGGCCCAAGTGTTATTGTACCACCCTTTCTTACCAAAATTCACATAGAGAAGTCTGGGACAGAGATGGAAGTTCACCCAGGGTCTCCTGAAGTTCCAGGCTCACACCATTTCCCACTCTTTCTCTCGAGCATGATGCTCAATAATTTTCCTATGCAATATATTGTATATACTATGCCATAATATTTAGTCTCAGTTGGGTGCATCAGGAAGGGAATTTCTACTTTAACTCTGGTTTGTCTATAAATTTAGGTCATATGCCTTTCATTTATATCATTTTGTCTGTGCTTCTGTAAGTAAATATATATAATGCATCTAAACATAAAGTTGCATCAATAGAGAGGAGAGATTTTTATCATTCTGGGGAGATTGTGTAGCGCGTTGGATCAGAGAGAACTTTTAGAAGGAATCTGATAAAAGTGAAGAGTATTCTTTTTCATCTCTTTGGCTATGTCTACACACACATGGTTATTTCGAAATAAGGATTTTGAAATGAGTTATTTCGAAATAAAATCCTTGTTTCAAAATAAGTTAATTCGAATTAACAAAATGTTAATTCGAATTAAGGGAAAACCTGCAATCCAAATAGCTGTTATTTCGGAAGGGATATTTAGAAATAAAGCCGTTTGGACCTGTTGTTTCGAAACAACAGGTCTAAATGGCGTTATTTCGAAATATCCCTTCCAAAATAACGGCCATTTCGAAAACATCGAGGTTTTACTTTTTCAGAACAACGATTCTTATTTCAAAAGGATGTGATCTGTCCTTTCGAAATAAGAAAACGTCATGTAGACCTAATTTCTTTTATTTCGAAATAACGAGTGTTATTTCGAAATAAAAGTGCCGTGTAGACATACCCTTTAAGATTTCTAACAAGTAGCAGTAAACTGTGTCTTAATATGTAAAATACAGATTGTTGTAAACTGTAGCTTTGAAAGCAGAGGGCTGTGAATTCTATTTCACTGAATCCCTTTTTTGAGTCCACTGTGAAAATGATGAAGCAGCTAACTCTCAATAGGATTACATCTTGGCAAGACACAAAGTTAAATGTCTAACATGGTCCCAGTGTGTGTTAATCTCATTGTTAATTTGTTAAATTTGCATTTCATTTGTTTCCCAATCTTTGTCAAAAGTTTATTGATAAGGTGTTTTTGTTGTTTTCTTACAGAGGATTCAGCATTGATCAATCAGGTCTCTGTTCATGACTCTCTTATAATTAGTGACTGGGTATATTGCCGAGCAAGAATTGTTAATGATAGGGCAAGCTTTTTGTGTAGTTCCTTGTTTTGCAATTGTTACCTTGCTGGGTTTCTATGCTGCAATTTGCTTTGATTTTTCATCTTATTTTCTTGCAAAATTGCTTTTAGATCAGCTTCTTTTGATTAACTTTTAAAGTCTTTCTTCTTTGATTAAAGTCTATAAGCTTGATTTGCTGATTTTCAGAAAAAGGTCAGGGAGATAACTCAGCTGATGACCCACAGAACTGCAATATCAGAGATTTCAGAGACTGTGGTTCTCTTGCTCCCTCAGCTGCCAAAGACAAACAAAAACATAGTGTTGCTATTTGTTTTGAAATGTGTATCAGAAACCATCATTAGAGGAGCTGGAAACCTCACATAATTAAAAACAATAGCAGTAAAAAACCAGAATATTTTCAAAAAGCTTTTAGGGACTCACTGACAGAACCATGTGTGCTCTGAGGCTATGTCTACACTACAAAATTAGTCCAGGACTCATTTGAACCCCGTCTCCACTAGGCTTTGTCTAGTTCAAACTAAAAAATGTCTTAGTTTGAACAGTTAGTTCAAACTTATTTTGATATTTAGTTCAAACTAGCACAATGTAGTCATGCTAATTTGAACTAAATAAGTTCAAACTAGCAGTTAGTTCGAACTAAGCACGGTTTTTTAGTTAGAACTAACTGTGCAAAAGTTAGTTTGAACTAAAAAACTGTGCTTAGTTTGCACTAATTTCAACTACTTAGTTCATACTAAGTAAGTCCAAACTAAGTCTTTAGATGTAGACATAGCCTGAGAGTATTACACAACAAGGGCTCGACCAAGCAAACACATTTTAGCCAGCATCCTGCAGCTCCCAGACCTGGGTACCAGTACAGTGCATGGTACACCTACTAAAGGCAATGTGCTATGAGCTTTGAAGGTTTGACCCAAAGAACCAGTAACTAGAAAGACCCTGCAGACTGTAAATCCCACTGGACATGAGGAAGTATCTGAGATCATAACCACACCTGAAAATGTGCATACAAACAAACAGGCAGCCAGTCCTGAGCACACAACAGTGGTGTTGTATGTTGTCTTTCAATAATGAGTACCATAGAAGAGCTAAATGTTATTATTAATTAATAGTCTTTATTGTTACAGCTTATTGACCTACTTAAAAGGGTTAACCTAGCCTTTTATATTACTTGTTTTCCAGATACTTTAAAGGCAGTTCCAGATAAAGTGCATAGTGGTAAGTTATCCTTCAGATATGGCCCAAAAAGTTACAACTTACTATTGTGACATGGTCTTCTACCAAAAGGCACCTAGGCCAAACATGGAGCAGGGAGAAAACAAAGAGAAAATGAGTTTCCGTGAGGAAAATATGTTATCTTCAGTGTGCATGTATTCTTGTTTTTTCTCTGCAGGAAAAATCACATTCCCCTCACCCTCTACAGACTGATCAAGATGCGTCATTTATACCACTCATTCATTGTGGCTGAAGGAATCTTCACTGGATAAATATAGGGTTTTATCTTTCAGTTGTTTCATCCTTCGCTTGTGATGACTATCTCACTCACTGCCAAACCTGAAGAAGAGCTCTGCGTAGCATAAAGGTTTGTCTCTTTCACCAACGGACGTTGATCCATTAAACAACAGCCTTGTCACTCTCTCTTACTGACATTTTATCAGAGATCTTACTCTCCAAAGATACAACTATATTTCCATTCAAGAACTCTAACATTAAGTGAAGTTTGAGATGGTCTCTCTACCATCTATTTTATCTTTGAGGAGGCAGCTGGCCAGATGAAGTTCTTGCTGGAAGGAGGAGGAGCAGGGCCATCCTTAGAGGGGGAGGCAGGAGGAGCAATTGCCCCTGGCCCCATGGTTCTGTGGGCCCCACGCTACCCTGAGCACCACTGCTCCCCTCACACTGTTCGCTGCCCCTGCCCCACTGCCATCAGCTTTGCTCTGAAGGCAGCAGGGTTAAGGTGGGAGTGCAGAACCCAGTCGCTACTCTGGGCAGGCCCTCTCTGCCCCCAAGGCATTGAACAGCTAGCCCAGAGGCAGGGGCAGGGTGGACCAGCTCAGAGGCTGGGCTTCACTCTCCCCCCCCCCCCACCTCTGGGCCAGCTGTTCCATGCCATTTTAGGGGAGGGCTGGCCCAGAGTTGGGGCAGGAGAGCAGAGCCTGGCCCCTTGGCCAGTCCACCCTGCCCTGGGGCAGAGTGGCTGGCTCAAGGGTGGGGTAGGAGCATGGGTCCAGAGTCTGGGCCAGCCCGCCCTGCCTCCTGCAATATAGGGGTATGCGGGGGTCCCCCAGGCCAACTGGCCCTGAGTCTGTACCCCCCTAGGGATGGCCCTGAGGAGGAAGTTCAAAGTCTTTATGTCTCACAGCAAGAGCATGGAGAAGGAGAAGGAAAGAAACTTCTCTGTGGGGGAAGTATAGGAGAGGAGATTATGGATTATAAAGTGGACAGAAAGCTGGCTAGCATATCAGACTCAATGGGCAGTGATCACTGGCTTGACGTCTTGCTGGCAACTGGTAACAAGCAGAGCACCCCAGAGTTTGGTCTTGGCATGGGTTTTTTTTCAACATCTTCATTAATGATCTGGAGCACGGAGTGGATTGCATTTTCAGCAAGTGTGCAGATGACACTAAGGTGGGGGGAGTGATAGATACCCTAGATCAACTATCTGATCTATTTGCTAACCCCCATGCCGACCCCTCCTCCATGACCATTAGCGGGTGCTGGTGGCTCCCTCCATTGAACAAAAAGCAGCCACCACCTGACAATTTGATGGTGGCTATGGCCAGAAGAAACTGCCCGGGATAGTTTCTTTCAGTGGCCGCTGGGTGCACGATACTAGGGACACTGCCAAAAGAAACTGTCAAGAGTGACTTCTTTCGGCGGCAGCTGGGGTCCTCAGGCACCAAAAGTCACTCCAGTTGTCTTCTTTCAGCATTAGCTGGGGTCCCCAGGTATGCCACTAAAAGCCACTCTGTGTGCCTTCTTTCAGTGGCAGATGGAAAGGAGGTCTCCAGACATGTCACTGAAGTAGCCACCCAAAGCAGCTTTCAGCAGCAGAAGCGGCAATTTCAGCGGTGGCACAGAGGTTGGTGCATGTAATTCCAATTGACTTGAGTGCTACCCTTACCATGCCTACCAGGTTGCTGACCCCTGCCCTAGGTGGCAGGGATAGGATGCAGAGTAGCTTAGACAAATTGGAGGATTGGGCCAAAGGAAATCTGTTGAAGTTTAACAAGGAAAATTGCAGAGTCCTGCACTTAAGATGGAAGAATCACAGGAACTGCTACAAACTGGGGACTGACTACTTAGGCAGAAGTTTTGCAGAAAAGGACCTGGAGGTGACAGTGGACAAGACGCTGAATTAAAATAAAGATTAGATGCTTACTAACACCTAATTTAACAAACTATATCAGATTCAAGAAAAATTTCTCACCATTTGTTTTTAGCAATCTTATTGACCAAAGCATGTAGGGTAAAATTCCTTCTCCAGAGGCCAGCACTTGCTTCTTTTGTTGCTTCAAGTGCAGGGAACAAGATGGACAGGGACATAGAGGGGTGCCTTGAGCTGTTTGTCCCTCCCTATTTGTAGTTTCAGTCCCCCTCTTGAAGAACATTTCCAGCTAGACACCAGAAAACAAAAAGACTATGTAGAAGGATATTCCATGCTGCTTTTTAATCACCTATTTGAGCTTCCTTTGTTTCCCTTCCTGCTTTATGAATTTATTTACTGTTTAAATGTAAATGAAGCAGTCACATTATGCTGATTAGGACAGATCTGTTTCCCAACTTCTGTTTGGTTAAGGCAGTGGGTTTTGGGATATGTATTAATAACACTATAGAGGGGTACCTTATAACTTCACATACAATGTTGCCACACATATTTTGCCAGGACAGTAATAAATGACAAATTATCTATGTTCAAATGATACCTAATATAGCATACTTTGTATAAAAATATTACAATAGTTTGTAGGGTGTGAACACAGGTATACATTTTGACACAATGGAATTTATGTGTAAGGTTTCAAATGAAAAACTAACCCCATCCCAGTGCTTTGTCTGTAATTTAAATATGTGGGCCTGATCAAAATTTCCTGTTAGGACCCATCTATACTAATCACTAAAACCTTTTGCATTCAAATGTAGTTAGAAACAAATTCTGTGCACTGTTCTATGCAAGGATTAATGAATAAAATAGTTCAGAAGGCTTTACATCAACATTTAGAAGTTGTGTGTGGAAAATAAATGTTTAACGGTTTTCAAAGCCATCACTTTACAGAACCTTAGAATTCCAAAATGGCACCCAGATTAACCTCACATCATCAAAAAAAAAAAATCCTATTCCCTGTGCAGAGACTACACATAAGGACTGTGATGTAGAAAGAAGGGGGTTTTTTTGTTTTTGCTTTTTTTTCAAAAATCTGCAACATAAAATATTGAATAGTGCCTTATAACTTTAACAGGGGAGCTACTACTTTGGTACTATAGTTAACAGCTTGCTAAATTCCCAAGGGTGGCTATGTTAGTCTAGTTCAGCAAAACAAGCAAGGAGTACAAAACAGGAGGAAAATTAAAATTTCTTTTCCTCCCATTCTGTAAGTTCCTCCATCTTCAAAGCATCTGACAAAGTGGGATTTTTGCCTCTGAAAGCTCATGCCATAAATAAATTTGTTAGTCTTTAAGTGCCACAGCACTCCTTGCTTAACTTGCTAAATAGATCAGAAGAAAAAAAGGAGGGAAAGGGGCAGTAAGCCTTTTATTTTGTCTGCTCATTTTGAACTCATAATATCTGCTGTATATAAAAGAAAATGTGCTGAGGAAAACACCTAAAAAGTGGTTAATTAACATATAAACCACAAATATTGTTGTACCATAAATATTCATCTAGTGAAGGATAATAGGATAAAACCTGAGTGCATGCCACAAGTTTTTTATCTCCACAGTTATCTTGAGTTGAATATTTACAGTAAATTACAGCTGCACATGCTTTACTCCATAGCTGTATGTTTATTATTCAACAGATGTAAGCCATAAAATAGCTTTATCTATTTTGTGGTTCAGTGTCGTAGTAATAAAATAAACTACAAATACCTGACTTATAGCTTTGCTGGTATCTTTGCAGTCCAGTGTGGTTCAATATTGATACTAGATATAATGAAAGTAATCTGAAAAATGAAGTGTATTCTTCCTTTTTCTTATGATTTCAAAAGGAGCTTTAAGATTTGAATGAAAAGTGCTTGGCAATAATTTGCTTTTCTATTGATTTTTAGGCTGGACTGTAGCCTTCATTGATAGTTCATTTTTGCTTCCTCCAGACTGGAAAGAAAATAGCATTGAGGCTGCTCTGTGCCCTTGAGCCCATATTATTGATATTCCTTAATTATGATAGTGGAGCATGAAGTTACTGTTACATTGCAATTACTATATACCCTAGGTAGGATCTATTTAGCTAAATAAAAATGGATGATATAACAAGAAACAGAATAGCCCTGTTTGTTTTTTCTGATATACTAAATCCAGGAAACAAAAAACAGAGAATACTGGTTGGTCTTGCAGGTATTTTAGCATGTGGCTGCTTATAATGAGCTAGCAGGAGCTATGAAGCTTGTTATAAGAGCACATGAAGATATTTGCCCTTCCTTTCCAAATATGGTGGGAGAGAAATTCAGTTTTCATCTCACAAATTTGGCCATAAACGTTTATATTTTTGGTGTGACTCTCACCATCAGCAAAACTAGAAATTGTGCATCACAGAGTTGAATATAGTAGAAAGCATTTTACAACAGCTTCTTCAAATCCAGCCAGTGCTCTGTACATATTCAGACTCACACTCATGCTTGGAGTAATATGCTTTACCTCAAGGTTGTCATGAATATCTGTTAATAAATATCGGCTAGCTAACCAATAATCATTTGACTTTTAAAATGCAAAACCTTTAGCAGCCTAATGAGGAACTGAAAGTGAAATATTGATTAAAGGGAACTTTCTTTTCATTCCCATGCATTTCTTGTATACTTTCAATACAATAAACTATTTTCATGAGGAAGTCCCTCCTTTATTTCCCCCTAAATTAAACCCTAAAACGAAGGATTAAATTTGGCATGCTTCTCATCAAAATAAAAGAAAAACAAACAAGGAGTCCTGTGGCACTTAAAGACTAATTTATTTATTGCAGAGCTTTCATTGTTAGTCTTTAACTGCCACAGGACTCACTGTTTGTTTTGCTGAACTAGACTAACATGACTACCCCTTTGGAACTTTTCAAAATTAAAGGTTTTTTTACATAAAATCTGAAGCTTCTCTATCACTTAAATCTTCTAGTCTTCCTCCCGTTAACAGAGAAGATGGAAGGACTTTTGTTAACAGCACTGTAAGGACCAAGGAAACCCTAATCTTTAACCCTTCCTCAGGACAGTAACTACTGTAAGCATATATCACTTAAAGAAACACATGCAGCAGAAGAGACTATGGTTGCCTTTACTACTTTAACAAAACTGTAGAGAAAACTGAGGGCTGGTTAATTTTTCCTCCTCAGAATCCTTGAGATTTCTCTATGATTGATTAAAATCAATTGAGCAACTATTACAGGTCATAATGCCTCTGAACCCTTTGTGCTTAGATTTAAATCTGAAATAATACTGATAAACGCAGTGAAGGATTTCATAGCATGGTCCCACAAGTATTTGTAAAATGTAAGCAAGTGCTGTTTAGGTACTTTCCAATACTTGCTATTTCATCATTTTTATGTTGCTGCTGAAAGGGTAATGCCTCAAATGCTAGTTCCTGTGATAAACACATTTTCCTTTCGCTCATGAGTCATAGACAATGTAAAAAGACATTTTCCTCTCAAAATACCAATGTTGTGAACATCTGGTTCATACCCTTCTTAACAAAATTTGTTCCACTGCTCTATTACATGTAAACATCTGTCATTTATATCAAGTAGTTGACAAATGTTCTAACATCACTTCCAAGAACCGACCTGCTAGCTCATTAAATATTATTTTTATAGAAAATGAAAAACAGTTCCTGTGTTGTCTTGAAGATTGTTAGTCCTAATCACCAAAGGTAATTTTATTCTTTATCACTTGAGAATATCTCTTTATTTTTTTACCAGCAGTTTCCTATTTTTTTTGTTGTTCCCTAACCACTATACTTAATTACTTTAAATCACTCTCTACATAAAAGACTTGCTTCTGAGAAACAATACATGGATTCTGTTTAGTGAAAGTTTATCTATTTAAAATATGAAAAGGTTTCAGAGGCTTCAAACTTGCAGGATCTTCTAGGTATGCATGGTATAACATGTTATTTGTTAAAAAAAATAACTTTCTGTTGGTTCACAGTTGCTCATTCTCTTTTTGTTGACTTTGATTTATTGTGCCTCAGTAGTTTGATGAGCTGTGCACCTAGTTACCTGAACCTATAAGGTATAACAAGAACCAGTGACTGGAAGTTGAAGCTATACAAATTCAGCATGGATAAAAATTGTAATATTTTAACAAATTAGTATAATTAACCATTGGAACAATTTACCAAGGGTCATGGAGAATTCTCCATTATTTGTGATTTTTAATTCAAGGGGTTTTTTTCCTACAAGTTATGTTCTAGTTCAAACAGGAATTTACTCAGGGAAGTTCTGCAGCCCGTGTCGTGCAGGTCAGACTATATGTTTATAGTGGTCTTTCCTGGTCTTAAACTCTTTGAATACAGATGAAGAATTAGTGTCAATGTAACATTTGCTTCATTTTCAGTCATGTAATACTTTCTGAACCTTCCTTTTTGTAACATGCAGGTGACATATAAAAATTCAAATCTGAGGTGGTTTTCAGTGATACCTGCTTAGTGACCCAAATAGAGAAATTAAGGATAAGTGACTTGCCCAGACAGATGCATGAACACTTTTGGAATGGAATCCAGAAGCCCTATTTTCTCTCCCACAAGATATGATTTGCAACTTGGCAAGATACGTGTAGCTCCCAGCGACCTCAGTGATCATCACCTCAGTATCTTCCAGTATTCATGTATTTGAGGATTCTAAAACCAGGGTGCATTTCTACATTTAATGCCCCACTATGAAAATCATCTCTGATATATACTGGTACAGAGTTCAAATGCACACTATGGACAACACAGGCCAGGCAATGCTGTTCTGGACACATGCACCTTAGATGTATTGGAAGGTATGCACAGAGGTTGGCCACACAATGGCCTTTGGTATTTATTCAGGACAAGAATAACATGGAACATTTGTAAATATATGAACACAAAGATATTCTGAACTCAGCAAAACAAAGATCATATAACTGCATGACATACTCAGTACAATCTCAAAGCTATAAGTTTGTGTTGGCCACCAGACCAGGTTCCCCCCCCCCCCCAAGAATATCCTTCTCTGGATTCTTTCTTTGCTGTCCAAAGAACAGCAGCAGAAAACAGACTCAGTTTTAAGCAAGCTGAAGGATCTCACTGAGCAAAAGGGGCAGCCTAAGACGAAGAGCTATTTATCCACATCTGTTCTACAACAGGTGGGCAAATTGTCATCCTGCCTAGCACCCACTATTATAGTGAGCTAAATGTGGGAGGCAGAGTTTGTTTCAGATATTTAAAAATGCAGAACAGTGTAAAAACTTATACATAGGTCAAGAGGGAGAGGGAGAGACCTATATATAAGTTTTTACATTGTTCCACATGTTTTCTGTATATGCAAACAGTAAGAAGAGACCAATCCTATTTTATAGCAGAATCTATTAAAATAGAAGAATGGTTTGTTTTTTAATAAAACAGAATGTTATTAAAAACTCTTATTGAGTTAGGGCATTGCAAGGTCATAGAGGATGTGAGGAAGGGCAGAAGCGGCTGTGCCTGTACTAGACAGTCTTAGTTAATTAATATTATTCACCTGTCACACTCAATTCCCACAGTGGATTTGTTTTTAAGTTAAATTTGCTGTTTTGCAAGTTTTATGATGGGGCACTTTAACTTGAGGTGGCGAGTATAATGTGGCAAGGAGTCATGAAGGATTACACTGCAGTAGGAAACAGGCTGCCTCTCTGGTATCATTCATTGCCAGACTTTCTCACATTTGGGTTTTTTAAAATGTTGAGGTTTGTATAAAGAAAAAAGATAATTTTGGCAGAAGGGGTGTTATCTGAACTCCACTGAAATACACTTTTATCTGACAACTAGCAGAGGTTTATCTTCATGACTTTCGTTTTTGTTTTCGTTTTCATTTTTGTTTATAATGAGTACAATTTGGTGGTGGATTGGTCATGAGATTTGCAGGATAGGAGCCACACTCCAACAGATTTTATGAAGCTGATCAAAGCAGGGCTCCATCAGCTGCAGATCTTAGCAAATCAGTAGGAGTATGTGTAACACCGGGAGTTATACCTGTATGGAATATGGAAGTAGTGAATGGGAGACAGGAATGGAAGAGAAGGGAGAACTTTCCCCTTCTGGGTCCCTTTTTAGATCACTGGAAGTACCCTGCTGCATGCACAACCTATAAACCTACCTAATTCGCTGAACTAAGTGTCCGCTGTCTCTCACCTATCCCATTCCCCCTATAACTGTGGTTTTCAAACATTTTTCCTTGGGATCCAGTTGAAAAAAATCATTTATGTCCAGGACCCAACAGTTACATCTTTGAGCAGTGTATTCGATTTCAACCATGGCAGCAAGCAGTGGGTCCCAGCCCAAAGTTTGAAAACCACTGCCCTATAAAACCATAATCCCAGGCACCCCTACACCACTGCTGTCTTGCCCCACTGCATACACCCTTTTCCCAGTCTTCCTTGGTGGCGCACATGTTTCTAATATTGGGAATCATAGCTACTCCGCACCTCCTCTGTGTTCCCTAGCCCTCGATGTACATCCTATATCCCTTTGGTCCCTTACCCCACCTCTAACCCCTCTTCTTCCTCTATACCTCTTCTCAGACATCTGAGTCTCCATATATTTCCTTAACTATTCCCCCCCACACACACCTCTGACTCAGCCTTGATGCACTTAAAAACTACTCATTAGATTTTTTTTTCTTTTAAATATTTCCCCTGACTAATCTACCCTGAAAATACTAAGGCACTTCTCTTCACCAAAGCCAATAAAACAAAACAAATGTGAACTATCTGGTCATTTCAGACATAATGAGATGAAAAAAACCCCACTTTTCTTCATCAAACTAAACCACAGTCAAATTTTCAGAATATCAGAGTGTAAATACTCTTAATCTGATTTTTCACCAGGTTTCTCAATAAAAAATGTACTGTTGGATGAGATGTGGCCTGCCAAATTTTAGAAAAATCAGTTGCTTTTAGGAGAAGTTTAGGGAAAGGTTAGTAATCCGGCTTATAAAGGCAAGCTAGCTGCAGATTTGACTATGGAGTTACTTCATAACTCTACAGTTGAGTTGGGTTAGTTTTGCATATCTAATTCATGTCTCCCACTCAGTTCTTCAGCACTGTTCAGTGAGTTTCAGAGACAAAATGTTGTTCCTTTAGGGATGTTTGGCATTTCTGGCACCATACTGTATATATTCGATTAATAAGCCAACAGGGATCAAAACTGAGTACTGAAATTCTGTCTGGGAACAACTCCCAGTCATTAACCAATCCAGCCAGTGTGAACTAAAGACTAAATCAAACAGACAATCCATTAAACATAAGAGACCAGATCCTCAACCAGTGTAAACTGGCATAAATCCATCAAAGTCATTAGAGTTGTGTCAATTCACACAAGCTGAGGAGTTGGCCCAAGCTTCATATACGGAAACATAGAAACATGCATTATTAACAAAGAATATGCTGAAAATGCTTTGCCTGTCCTAGTCAGAATCCATTTAGTTCACAAAGGGAAGTTATTTCTTTGCAATTTTATATTAAATTATACTCTGATCTTCTACATGCTTCTCTGTGAATTACCTTCACTTCCCCTTGAACCTTTTCCCCCTTGGGACATACAGGACTAAGAAAATTCTCTGTTTCATTATGCAAGAAACAATAATCTTATGCAATTTACATGTATAACTAAACATGTGGATTTCAAGCCTCAAGGGTACAGTATTGGAACAGTAAAAGTTCTTTCCTGAATACACAACCTGTTTCAGAAAACTTAAAGGAACTCCATTTAGTCAAGAAAATAAAACAACACATTTTGTTTGCTAGTGTGCTGTTTATTCTGCTTTCTTCTTTCCATTACAAATATCTTCACGTGGGCTGTACTGTTTAATAACTCTAACATTCTCATGGAGGATAGAAATCCTACCTTTAGGATAGTGAATAAAGGCTACAAAGGACTCAAAAGGAGCTGTAAATATAGAGACCAGAGGTGAGAATTCTAATGCATCAGCCGTGTAATTGCATTAATTCAATACAATGATTAAAGAGCTTTCAAGCAATGCTGCTTCTGCCTCACCCAGACAGAGTCTGATTAAGCAACAGAGGTGTGAGAAAACTATTGTGGATCAAAGATTGATACGATATAGGCTGGGGGGAAAAAAACAGGTTGGGAAGATTTAGAAAAGATATTAAATGGTTCTGAGAAAAAAAAAGAAAATGTGTTAAATATAAAACACACAATGGACTGTGCTATGTTTTATTACAGATTTGCCATTAAATGAAAACTTGAAAGAGTACAGCGACCCAGTAGTAATGGAATATTTTAAAGGTTTTATCTGAAATTTACTTTTAAGGGCAAATGAGAAGATTGTTCATTGAGTTTGAACATCAGTCACTGGTATGTTAAATATAAATATAGACTGACATCATAGCTCAGTTACTGGAATGACTAAAGTATTCTGCTCTTGACATGTTGATATAATGATTTATATAAGTATTCACATGCACAAACATCCTGTGTGAGCTGCTTCATCTACCTCTCTCTCTATATATGCATACATACACATATATTGCACACATACACACATAGGTTCCAGTGTACCTAAGTTCAAGTCTAACAAATAAACAAAAATAGAGCAGCAAAAAATATTTTGGTCAAAATAAGAAGGAAGGAACCATATAATTCTAAGCAGAATTTAGCTTCCTTCCTGACGTCACAGAAAAGGTATGCACTGCTTCACAACAGGAACATACCTGAATCAAAATGACAAAAGCAAGAATATGAGAAGCTGAGCCAACTAACATTACCTACACCTTCTCTTTCACCGGCTTGCACACCTTGCCTCTACCACAGCTATTGACACCACAGGCCAGGCATGGCAACCTAAACTGGCCTCCCTCCCTTCCCTTCTTCCTTAATGCTATTATTTGTGGGTGCTTGGTGCTGTAGGGTTTTGTACTGAAAGGTGTATTTTGATTATGGGTTGTGCAGAGAATGGAAGGTTGCGAGAAGGTGATCAAGACTGAGGTCTATAAAGCATGATCTGTAGTGTAACTGTGGCAATGGTGAGTGAAGGAAAAGATGATCAACACAGTTAGATGGCTTAATTTTCCATTTTCTTGCTTTTACAAGTTGAGTCGGTTATGGCATCTGTGGAACAGTCTTAATGTGCTTCAGAACTAAGTATTTTATATATTAATTTCCTCAAGTTTGGGGGTTTTTTTTAATAGCTTAAGTAGGGGGTTGACACTACATGATAGTTTGAAGAATAGCTAGAATGTGGACTAATCTGAGGGTGGGTTTAAACCCAACTACTGACATAGAAGACTTTATGCACCAGTAGCTTCTATAAATAAACACTTCTGTTCCAAAAAAAAAAAAATTGTAAAAGCCTATTGTCCCATAATCAGAACCTGCACATTGTAAAGTTCATTTGCAAAAAGTTTCTCCATATGCAACTTTTTTGTGCCTTCCTTTTTTCTTGGTCTGAATTACTACCAAAAATGATCTGAAATCCAATTATTTTTTAAATTAGCAGTTGCACCAGGTCTATATAATATACACCACTCTATCAAGTTTTATGTAGATGCACGATATTTTTGAGGGGTTAGGAATTCACAGACAAAACTAAATTTCATCTCTTTGTGAAGAGAGCCAAACCAATACTGCAGAGAAATTTCAAAGGGCCTAATTATTAACCTTGTTTGGAATTTCACACTGAAAATCCACCTACTTTTAGAATAAAACAGGGATTTTTACCCCCATATAAGCCACTTGAGAACCCAGTTATGGGCATCTTCATAATACAGGATGGATACTTCATTAGTCATAATATAGGATGGATAGTTCAAGCTGTATAAGCACAGGACTAGAATGGAGGTGACAAAATTATCTCTATGCCACTTACTCTGTTCTCTGATCCTGGAAGCAAGGGGATGGTTTGGTCCCTGGCATAATTTGACCACCAAGCCACTCTTGCATTCAAGCACTATGGCCCAAAGTGGCCATTTTGACAGCCGGAGATTGCCAAGGAATAGTAGATCCTATCTACCTCATAGACTTTAGATCAGAAGGGACAATTGTGATCATCTAATCACCTCCTGCACACTGCTGGCCACAGAACTTCACCCACCTACTCCTGGAATGGACCTCTAATTTCTGGCTGACTTAATGAAGTCTTCAAATCATGTTTTGAAGACGTCAAGTTACAGAGAATTCACCATTTACACCAGTTCAAACCTGCAAGTGTCTCATGCCGTAGGCTGCAGAGGAAAGTAAAAAAAAAAAAAATCCAAAGCCTCTGCCAATCTGAGCCAAAGAAAAATTCCTGCCTGACCCAAATATGTCAATCAGTTAGACCCTGAGCATGTGGGCAAGACCCAGCAGGCAGATATTTTGGAAAGAATTCTCTGTAATAACTGTCTGAGAATTCCCTTTTATGTTTGGTGAATTCTCAGAAGGCTGGTTATGCCAGTGTTTTGGTTTCATTCGTTGTGCCATCAGAGCCTTGGTTTCACATCTCCAGCTTGCCAGAGCTTCTCCTCAAAACCAGAGGTCTTATAGCAACATGTCTCTTCTTAGCATCACTAGTGACCCAGAGGGTCACTATTTGTACAGCATAGACATCCCTTATAGTCTCCCATCCATGTATTGACCCAGCCATCCCTTCTTTAGGCTCTAAGAGGCGCATAACACAACATGATACATGGCTGCAATCTATAGTCATCATACAGTTTGGGTTTGGTATTTTTTAACATTATGTTTCTTCAGAAATTGCTTAAATTTGGAGCTTTCTTGTGATTTATCCTATCAATCCCACTGTTTAAAAGGCTGTACAGAGGAGACATGCTCTGCATATAAATTTTTAGCTCTGTACGTTATCCTATTAAAGTTGTTTTGTTAACTCTTTAGTATTCTGAATAGCAGCTTTATTATTATCCAGATGAGTGGCACTGTAAAATCCAGGGGCATAGGCAGCCCCTGTTTTCTGGCTGGGTCCCTGAGACTGCAGAGTGGACATGGTCAAGGATGGCTTCCAGTCATGTGACCTGGAAGCTGCCAGAGACACTTCTGTTGTAAGGCAATAAGCAGACCTGTGGGAAGGGGAGATGCAGCAAGATGAGGCCTGTCCACTGCAGTGGTACAGCCTTTGCCACCATAACTGTGGGAGCCAGCCAGCTGCCAGCAGCCACATCTGGAAGCAGAGCACCATGGCCACAGACTGCTGGGTGACCTCGCAGTCTTGGCAGTGAAGTTCACATCCCTGCCAGGGGCTGCGGTGGGTGGGCCCCCTCTCCACATGGGCCTGAGCCCACCCATGGCTACACCCCTGATAAAAGTATTATGATGCCATGTGTGTTTCATTAATTATCTCCCAGGTAAGCCAAAGGTTGATTTAATTGAACAATGATTTTAGATTTTCCTCATTACAATTTGCACGTACTTTAGTGTTTTGAGATTCATTTTTTCCCTTTCTTTTAGGGCCTGAGTAGAGGTGTTGATATTGAATGATTTGGCAGCACATGATGGAGGCCTTGATGTGGGTAGGATGAAAACTAGAGTTACGTAGTTAGCTGTATTGGCCTGTAAGTTTCCATTAAATGGATGTCTTTGGCTTGCCATCTTTCACAGTAATTGCAGTGTCCGGGAAGCTGACTGTCCCTGGAGATTAATCTGTTTTAAGTGTAATGGATCAGGGAAAGCTATTGAAAGACTTGTAAAACTCTTTATGCTTGACTTCTTAAGTCTAAGCAAAGATGTCGTTGTCTACAGCGGGGGTGTCTAACCTTTTAGCATGAAGAGCCACATTACAATATTTTTCTCACACAGGGGGCTGATGAGCAAGTTTTGGATGCAGGGCATGGGGAGAGGGGAGGGGTCATGCTGCTGCTGTGCCTGGCTTGCCAGGTTGGGACTGCAGGGGGGTAGGTGAAGATGACAACATGTATTTCTGTCAGTGGGTGCTGGTGGGAGGAGGTGTTTTGGAGGAGGGGCAGGGGAAAGACACGTAACTGGTCATGTCTCATTTCTCTCTCTTGCCCATGACCACTGTGCTTTCCTCACTCCCTGCCTCACTTACAGAGGTAGAGAGGGTGACTCTGTCTTTCACCCGCAGAGTCCTTTTGCACGCCAATGCTCGGCACATTTGGCTACTCTCTCCGGCAGCTGTGTGAGTGGATGGGGATCCACTTCCAATCCTGGTCACTCCTGCCTGCAGGGGCTTGGCTGGGTGAAGTGACTTCCCTGCCTGCTCTGGGCTGATTGCTGGACTCGTACCCAAATGAACTGGTCTGGAAACTTGGGGAGGGCAAAGGCAGAAGGAGGGAATTGGGAGCTATGGTTCACATGGCCCTTACCGCCAGTAACCAGCCTGGAGGGGGAAGGTAGGCATCTTCCCCCAGCCACACTCTCCCAGGCAGCTGCCACACTACACAAAACAGCTTCCCAGCCGGCTGGGGCTGTTGTAAGGTTTGAGGCCTGGGTCTCCTGGGCTGGCCTACGCTCTTGGTGGCGAGTATACAAGGCGCAGGGGGCCTCAGGCAGAAGGGTGGATTAGCCTCCCAAGGAGAGAGGAGTTGCACTAGTGCACAGCATGCAGGAGCAACAATGTCCCCTCTCAGCCAGAAGTGACTTATCCCCCACACTCACCTCTGCTCCTGAGTACTCACTGGTGCAGTGCTGGTCAGGTGCATGGGGCTGGAATGGAAGGGCTCCTCCTTGGCTCCAACTTGATGGAGGGAGAGGGAGCTGCTGTTGAACCTGGCAAGCTGGATATAGCAGCATTTGATGGGTCGAATTCTGGCCCTGGGGCAGGACAACCCAAGGCTCCAGTATATACTTCTAAGTAGCTCAAAAATATATTAGAATATTGATTTGAGATATTATCTTGGAATTGACCCATGCAAATATAGCCCTATTGTAGTACTATATATATAAAACCATCCCAAGATAGAATATATTAATTGTTACAAATGACATCATTTTCAGACTGGACTCCTTGGATTTTCCCATTAGATCTAGCAGAGAGATGTGTGATCAGATGTTGCTATAGACAGATAGGCAGGCACTGATCATAGCAATTGTATATGTGCAGGTTATAATCCAGTAAAATGTTGCACTGCCTAGAGAAGGTTCATTTTTTGTGATGGTACGGAGGGGTGCAACATACTGGCACCTTTTTTCCAGGCCCTGCTACCCAGCTGGAGGCTTGGGGTCAGCGGGGGACAGGGGAGTGGCTGCACCATTTTTTTAAAATTCTTTTATTTAACAAAAAAAGCACTGCCTAGCAGTATATATTGTAGCTCAGGGGTCTCAAACTCAAATCACCATGAGGGGCGCCTGAGGACTAGTATAGGGCCACATGAAGACTAATATGTTAGCTCGAGGGCCACACCTCTGATACCTTTTCATACAACAATATTGCAAATATTGGTACTGATAGTGTCATTGCAGGCCGCAGGAAATAGCTTTAGGGGCCACATGAGCAGCCTGCAGGCCACATGTTTGAGACCCCTGCTGTTGATAAAGGAGGAGATTCTCAAGGCTACTGCAGTACCATTGTGCTCCCTACAAAATAAACAGAGTCCTTACAAACAGCTCACAAAGTCAGATGGGGATTTCTGCTGCATCAGAGGAATCCTCAGTCTATGAAAATCCATCACAGCAGACTTCATTCTGTGCTTTCTTAGCTCCTGTGATGATTTGGGAATATGCCTGTACAGTTTATGAATTCCACATGAGAGTCCATGTCTGGCTGAAAGCTCCACTTTGAATGCACATGGCTTTTGCCTTCTGTCTGGTCTGTTTGCCTCCAAGCTGGGTTGAAAATTCCAGAGGCCAGTGACAAGGGAATAACAATAAAAGCCAGTTGCCTTTATTCATTTTAGATAAGTGAGTGGTTCCTTCACAAATCTCTTTTCCCTTGTCCAGGAGGGAAGTCAGCCTGGCAACAAAATCACCTGGCAGGGCTTTGTGGTCATGTGGAGAAGCTGGCAAGCGTGCTTTTAAAAGGGGAGAAGCTGTTCCTTCGGGGGTGGGCGGAGGGCATTTTCTGTAGTCTCTGAAAGAGAGACCAGTCACCCTGTGGCAGCCTGCATTAAGTGGGGGACGCTCTGCCTGCCTGCCTTCCTGGACACTGAAGGTCCCTAAAGGCTCCCCAGGGAAGGGTGTGCTGGTGGGGGACATAATTGTATTAGAGCCGTTTAGTGTTTTGTATGATCTGTACTCTCCTGTGCCTCACATAATTAAGTAAAAGAGCAAAATGTCTGAGATTCTGTGCAAAGTGTACGAGTGGGTGTTAACTCCCACACAACTATTGCCAGAGCCGTAACGTGGTGTTTTGCCGCCTGGGGTGTGTTCCAATCAGAACGCGCCCCTTCCCATTAGCAGTGCTCGGAGTTGGCACTGCAAAGCCACCCCTTTAATAGCATGGCTCCATTGAGCCGCTTCGGGCTGCCTGGAGCTGTTCCCCGTCAGCCCCACCATAGTTACGGCCTTGACTTTTGCATGCCCCTGAGAGGGTTAAACTGAAACTCAAAATTGACACACTTTCAGGGTGGAAGTCAGGGGAAAAGGGATGTGTTTCAGTAACTGAGGTACCCCATGGATCCACAGCGGCCTAGAGCAGGTGGCTGAAAAACCCAGTTTCAAAGGAGTTGCAAACTGAGTGTCAATGCCAAGGAGAGATACCAGAGCAGCCAAGAGCAGAACCAGTGCTACAGCCTGCTAAGGCTCCAAAAGCTTGACACACACAGCACACAGAGAAACTTAGATTCTCCGAACAGCAGTCCTAGGGGGCAGAGCCAATCCGAGGGAGGACAGGAGGGCAAGCTCAAAGGGAGCCTCAGACTTAGACACCTGTTAATTTTTTTGCTAAACTGATATGTCTTATTTTGTTTCATGTCATCTTTTTTTTATTTTTATTATGACTAGGGACCTCAAAAGCTGGAACTGGCACAGGCGTCTCTGGACTTGTGAGGGGGCCTGTTAGCGGGTGACCAGGCGGCAGCAGCTGCTAGAATATGTGATCCTCCCTGCCTCTGCCCCCCACCCCACTCTAGAGGTAGAGGGTGTGGCAGAGACAGGGAGAACCAGAGTGGGGTCACACCAGAGGTACAAAATCAGAGTGTACATCAACATGGTTGCTTTAAGGGCTTTTCTGCTCTCTGGCAGCCCCAGAATTCAGGCAGCAAAAGTTGACTGACTGGTGACATTTCATTCTTTTCCCCAGCTAGGAGCATGACACACCAGACCATCAAACTCAGGGTGATGGGATGTGCAGGAGGAAGGGAAGGAAGTCACTGATGGTAGAAACTACCAACCATCCCCCCCACCACTACTACTTTCATTCATCACCCAGCAGGAGCTCCCATCTTTGTGGTCTTCCTTAACATAAACCCAGAGTGCAGAGAACATATCCTTTATATGTAAAACAAAACACTCCACTGCACACATCATTTTCCCATCTGGGACCTGGATGAGAAAAAGAATGATCCACCTGTGACATATATTAGTTGTGTCATTTAATGCGCTACTGAATGGCGCACTGATACATGGGTAATAAGACTGCAGTAAGAAGCTGAATAGAACGGAATACAAAATGTGTTGCAGCCTTCTTGGTCACATTGACTTCCCAGGAATCAGTTCTAGAGGGATATGCTAGATTTCCAGGATTTTCTTTTTATCATTTTTTATTTTATTTCATTGCAGTTCATGTTACACACCACATTTGTTTTGGAAAGAAAGAGAACACTTATTAATAGGACTATATTCAAAGACTGTCATTCTAATAAAACAAAAGTTGCAATGTTCAGTGCTGCTCTTCATTATCCATTTTTACAAGACACCAAATTATGTCACCACTTAAACTGCAAGGTCTTTAGTGAACTATCACAATGCAGGGCTGCTCTATGTCTGGGACTCCAAAATGCTCTCATAATACAAATTAATAGAAGTGAATAATAATAAATAGACCTTAGGGGCAATGGTGGTGCAGTCCACCACCCAATGGGAGTGGTGGGAAGCACACTCCCAGAATTCTCTGCCACACATGGAGAACATTCCCACTACACCATCCCTTGAGAGGAGGCACCATTTTCCCTTTTACTGCTAACCAGGGAACAGGTGGCTCAGAATGATAGATGTACCTACCTCATTTCCTCCAAGAGACATTATCTGAGATCAGTCCCTGTAATGAGGAGCATTCCAGGGCTATGTCTACACTACAGCGCTTGGTTAAGCTGGCTTCATAAGGTCTACTTTAAGCCAGATTAAAGTAGACCTTATTAAACCAGCTTAGCGCGTCCACACTCAAAATACCAGGAGACTGCCCATGTCTACACTGGCAGCTTTGAGGTCTCCCTAGGAGTGGTGCATTGTGGGTACTTGGCCCACAGTGCACCACAGAAGAAGTGCCCCTCTCTCTCCGCCACTCTTTTACTACAGGAAGTAAGAGATCACACCACCCTCCATACTGTGCATGGCACAGCGAGCCCAAGGAGGTCAGGGAGCCAAACGTGCCCCAGCAATGTGCCAGCACCTTCCATGCATTGGCCAGACTCCTCCAGCTCTGGACCAGGCACCGGCGGGCAACTGCCAGTGCAGAAGCAAGCCACAGCAGGCCAACCCCCTCACCCTCATTGGCAGCTGACACAGACAGGGTGCCTTCCCTGTGCCCGCGCATCTGGGCACAGGAAATCAGCAGAGACTGGCGGCACCAAATCGGTCTCACCACCTGAGATGATGATCACTGGCTGCAGACCCGACAAATGAAAAGAAGTACCTTCCTTCAGCTGCCATCCCACCCCCAGCCACCCATTCCTCCCACCCCCCCACCCATCTCCCCCTGTCCCCAGTAGAATAAAAGGATGGACTGCACACAGAATGATGGTGTGGATGTGTTTTATTTACAGGGGAGAACTGCTGGGGAGCTGAGGTGCATGGGGGGGTGAAAGTTGCGGGGGTTGGGGGAGTGAGGAGGTTTGGGGAGAGTGGGCACGGTAAGGGGAGTGAAGGGGTGGGAGCAGTGAGGAGGGATTTGCCTCAGCATGCTCGGCCAGCTGGAGGTGGTCCTCCAGTATCTCCTCCCCAGAGCGACGCCCCTCCTCAGCCTTTGGTGGGGCTGCACCCGCCAGGAGTGACTGGTGTCAGGGTCACAGGGTTTTCAGGACAGAAGCAAAGACCAGGGGCTCCCCCCCCAATAGGTGTTGGGCTCATGCTGCCTGGCTGTGGTTGTCACACCAACAGTGTCCCCCCCCATGTCCTGCCAGACCCCCACCCCACTGAACTCCAGGTCCCCCAATCACATGGCCCCCTGCCCCTGTGCCCCCGTGGGAATGCCTCTGCTCCCTGTGTCTCCAGGCCATGCCACACCCCACAGTCCCTGTCCCACCTGCCTGCCCCACCATGCCCACAGGGAGGGAGCACATACCAGCAATGTGCAGCAGGGGCCCAGTGTGAAGTCCCCTCGTCCAGGGCATGGGGAGTCTCCTCCTGGCTCCCTGGGATGAGCTCTGGGGTGGCACTGCCCATGGCCAGCGTGGTGCCCTGTGCCCTGGAACTCTTGGTGGGTCCAGGATGGGGCCCATTTCCTGGCATGCTTGGCACTGCCCTTGGCCATGCTTGCCATACAGCCAGAGTCTAGGCAAGCTCTGGCTGTGGAGCAGGGTGGGCAGGGCTTTATCATGCCCTGGCATTGGCCAGTGCAGTGCTTGCCAGGAAGGTTTCAGATGGCCAGGAGGCCAATTAAGTCAACTTAAGCCTAATGCCAGGCTACACTGACTTAAGTCGACTTAATAAAGTCACCTTAAAAATTAAGTCAACTTAGCTGGTGAGAGTTATTAGGTCGACTTAAGCAAGTGCTTAAGTCAACTTAATGAACTCCAAATGTGGCCAGGGCTTTGCTTAAATCAACTTAAGCCTCCTTAAATCAGCTTAAGCTCCTAGTGTAGACATACCCCAGGACTGCAATAGAAAGTGAAACTTTCATGAGAGTGCAAGAGAGAGGACAGCTCCTTTAAGCTCTTTGGTATTTGCATGTCCATATAAAAACACACTTGTTCCCCATTAATAAAGTTCTATCACTGAGCTCATTTACAATGCCTAATTGCAACGTATAAGAATTTATAATGCTTGGATCAATATGAGTTTTGCTCCTTTTCCCATTTTAGTAGCATCTTTAAATATCTTTAGAAGTTTTATTTCAGTTTTTGTTTATTTTTAAGCTCACCAAACAGAATACTCAACAGGTCTGTCTATTTTCAGCTGTATGAATGAGGTCCTTTGAAGACTTTTGCTGATTCAAAGAATGGAAGTGATTGACTGGAACAGCAGCACAGTAATAGGGTGAATCACAAGGGGTATGCTAGAGCAGACAGCTGTTAAATCATTTTGGATAGGCAGTTTTCCTTATAAATATTTACTGTATTGAAAAACAGATAGCTCTTGTAGTAGCGATCTGGAAGCCTGTATGAAAAAAAGATTTTCTCCCATGAGACTTTAGTAGAAGTTGCTGCTGAATCTGTTTATGGTTGTCTATCTCGGCATAAAATTGAGGCTCAAGGGGCAAAACTCCCACCAAAGGATCATAGGTTTCGACATATATAAAACATCCATGGAAGTATCATCTACATAAAGATTGTAGGATTGTTACCTAAATTTGAAGTAGTAGTAGTAATAAAATAATAATAATAATAATAATAATAATAATAATACAGTGGGGACTGGTTAACGCACAGGTGTCAGGGGACAAGACCCCGGCAACTGCACATAAACCAGCCTGTGTGTAAGCGGGACCAGAAGGCCATCCCTGGGGCCACTGGCTCAGGCCCTGCTCCCTGGCTATGGGCCATGGCCCGGGCCCCGCTTCTCTGCTAGGATCTGAGCTGGCCTCAGGCGCCTGCTGCCGCCAGCCTGGCCCTGGATCCCTGGCCAGGGATATGGCAGAGAGCGGCGGCAGCTGCCGCTTCCAGCCCCGTTCCAGGTCCAGCCACCCACAGCTGCGGCTGCCACTCCCTGCCATGTCCCCAGGCTGGCGGCAGCAGGCTCCTGAGGCCAGCTCAGACCCCAGCACAGAAGTGGGGCCAGGGAGCGGGGCCTAGGCCGGTGCCTGGGGCCTGTCTCTGGGGCAGCGACGCACAGGGTCCTGTTTACACAACACGCATTAACGGGAACTGTGTGTTACTGTGAGATCTTTGGGAGACGTCCGGTTACCACGCGTTAACAGGTTCTGCAGGCAAACTGGTCGCACGGTAATGGGTCCCCCATATAAGAAGAAGAAGAAGAAGAAGAAGAAGAAGAAGAAGAAGAAGAATATATGCAGCAAACAATACATCAGAACTTTACTGGCATATGTCAGCATACCTCACTTGGAGGTAATAAAGCTACATTGACTTATACCAGCCAAGGATCTGACCTAATATTTCTTCTTGGTAGAGATAAGTAAATTTAATTTAGTCTGGAATCTGAGGGCATCAGAAATATTCTTCTAGCAGGCTGCTGCTGTTTTTACCAGCTCATTAATGAACATTTTAATTGATAGTCCACCATTTAAAGTCTAACCTCTTAGGAACGTGCGTTTTAAACAAAATCACGTCTATGAATTAAAATAAATTAAATATTTGAATGTTCCATAATTTAGTATTTTTGACATGGCTCCTTCCTAATGTAAAAAGGTATACTGGTGGGATAATTGACTTTTCTGTGTAAGTAAATCTGCAATTTTAAAATTGTTATTGTTACTTTAAAAAAAATGCTTGTGAAATAATTCAGAGAAAAGACTACCTGAAGGTGTATGTATTGGCCTTTTCTCAAAATCTGAATAACAACAAGGTATCATAGTCCATCAGTCATAGCTCTAGCATGCTTTTCGTTGAAAACACTTCCATTTTTCAATCTGTTGGTGGGATTGCCATAGATCCTGGGGGCATATGCATGAAAAGAAGATCATACTTCAGCAGCTTGAGTTCTGCTTATCTCACTCAGTAGTTAGCTGCCAGAAGACAACAACCAAGGCTTTGTAAAGGCAATGAACAGTGCACCTCCTTTGAGGCCTACCTGACTTTAAACCTGTTGGTAAAAAGGTGGTGTTTCTGGCCAGTCAGTGAACAACTTTGTGTCTTCAGAAAAAAATCTATCTTGTCCTAGTGGAACCCCTTGATCTCTTTGTTAAACTGTACTTCTAGGGCTTTATTGTCAAGTCATTTGAGGACTATCACCCCACTCCCCTAGAAATGACAAGTGAGAGGATGATATTAAGTAATCCGAGTAGCAAAGGAAAGGTTTGATCTTTTAAAAATTGAACAGCAATAATTGAAAAAGAGAAGAAAAAAAGGGAAAATTAGATTCACATTAGTCCTTTCCAACACACAGCTCATAGGAAAAGTTATATTCTGATCTTATTTGTCTTAAGTAGTCCCTTTCTCCTTGGGTAGCCCTATTCATTTCAGTGGAACAACCTGCGAAGCACAGTACTGCTCAGCACAAGGAAGGGTGTCAGAAAGACTAACTTGTCTGTAACAACAACCTGTTATTTTACATGATACAATTTGGTAAGCACCTTCTGACAAAATTGATTTAAAATCTCACTACCATTCAGGAGCATTGTTGCTCCGAAAAGGACTCGGGGCACCGGCCCAGGCCCTGCCCCCCTGATCACAGGCCAAGGGCCTGGACGGGGACAGAGCTGGAAATGGTCGCGGGCGGCTGGGCCCAGGATCCCCAGCTGGGGACGGGGCCACAGGCGGGTGGGACCGGGATCCTTGGCCAGGGACAGGGACAGGAACGGGGCTGGGAGTGGCCACGGTGGCCGCAGGCGGCTGGGACTCGGATCTCCAGCCCCATCAGGCTGGAGACCAGGAGACGAGAGGCCCCGTGGGACCCGGGGCACAGGCGCCAGGATTCGGGGCACGGGCCCCATGTGCCTGGCGCCAGCAACGCCCCTGCTACCATTAATTGTACATGGGTGTTATAGGTCAGCCTTGCCAACTGTAGAAATAAATATTTACTTCAAATGGCACCTGTAAAACAAAGTTAAAAGCAAAAGAAGGGGGAAGAATTGAGAGAAAAAAAATATGGTGCTTAATTTTAGAAAATAGGAGAATAACACTCATACAGAGAAGTATTTTATGCCTAATTTCTTATTCTACACCTTTCTAAATAGGATATGTGATTATAGAGGAGTGGTATACACACTTATAACACATTAGTTTTATATGTATATATTTTAAAACTAGAGAGAGAGAGAGAGAGAGAGAGTTTTAAAAAATGATCTCCAGGAATTAAAATGAAAGATAAAAGAGTATTACTTATATTCAGGGCTCTACCAGCCAAGTGTTAATCCCACCTGAATGTGTTTTAAAGGTTTTTATTAATTTTATGAAATATTTTTATTTCCTTTAAGTTCACACTATCTTTCATTCACATAAAGCCAAAACAAACTAAAAGAAGTTTAAATTATTCTGAATGCTAGGCTACACTGTTTTAGTTTTCTATGAAGGAAAACGAGGTGTACTCAATCAGAAGGTTCATTAAAATGGTCACATGAAAAAGGCAAGCCATTCTATACACTGTTGTTAGTTGGAAAAGCTGAACTGAAGTAATGCTAAAATTTGAATCTAAGCTTAGTGTCAAAAAAAAAATTAGTAACCATTTGTTTTTCTATATGCATCAGTTCATGGAATGTTATCAGTGCCGACTTTCCCATTAGACACTGTAGGCACAGTGCATAGGGCCTACAAAAATTTTAGGGTCTATGAAAGAGGGAAAATGTTTAAAAAGCAGGAAAAATAAGGAAAATCACATGGTTTAGCATTAGAATAGTTTAAAGCGCATCATGTCAATCAACATAATTCAATTAGCGTTTACCCCTCTTTTTGCACATTTCAGACTGAAAGTGCCTAGGGCCTACGAACACCATAATCCAGCCTGAATGTTATGACACTAACAAACCCCTGAGCTACATCAACTTTCTTTTTTCTGTGTGTTGTTAAAGTAATTGAAGTTTTTCAAAATTGCATATGAATTTCTGAGTATGAAATATCAAAGAAAGTAATTGGTTATTTAGGAATCAATGTTTCTAATAAGTGACCAAATGTTGAATCACTGTATTTTCTAACGTCAGTTATGTTCTTCATGTGATTTCTGAATTAAGTATGTCCTATCACTAGCATCTTATCATTTTTAAATTAAATTAAGTTAAAATGGTAGCTAGAGAAAGAAGCTATTTTTCATGTTGTCATCTAACAAAAGCAATGTATTTCCTTGAACTTATGTACACTGAATCTTGCTGGCATTAGTGATATGAGTAATGCCCATTTAAGTCTGTGAGGATGCACATGAGTAAAGATTTACAGAATGGGACCATCTTATACTTTTAAGGTTTACACTCTCTGTACTAAAGCAAGTGTTGTCCATTTTGGAAATAAATATAAAATGAATATGAAGTGTATTACTTTTACATCTCAGATAGCTAAAGCAGTAAGTCAAAGTGAGTTTTATTGACTTTCAATGGAAGCAGGAACAGGCTTGATAGGTCTGCTTCAAAACTCATTAAAATCAATGGAAAGACTCCCACTGACTTCAGTCTATGGGCTTTGTTTATAAAGACTAAAAGCAGACAAATGCAAAAGGCTTTGGGTAAGCAGTATGTGGGGATTAAGTAGTAGACACACCCCAGTATGGCCAGGGTTGATTTTACCATTAGTGAAAAGCCTTATTCTGATTCTAAAAGTAAGTGTGGTCTAGTGGTGGTGCCCTGCAACTGGGAGTTGCTGTTTCAGGTTCTGTTATGAGTTTTGCTACAGACTTTGGAAAATTCACTTAATATTTCTAGACTTGTCTTGATGAAGAGGTGTTTTTCTAAGTCTCAAGGCTTGCATTTGAAAAGCTAGCCCCAAGATCTTCGATCTGTAGGGCACATTCCCCTAAGGTGATGCAGAAGACTGTTGGAGGAGGATCATTGCAGGGCCTGGGCTAGCTTCCATGGGGGTCAGAGAGGAAGTGCTGCCCTCTTTTATGTCAACTTCTGCTCTGACCCCACCCCACAGCTGTGACTCCAGCATGGGCTCCTGACACCACCCTCTGGCCTGGTTGCTGGCCACTGTTCCCTAACTTGGATCCTGGTCTGAGCCCCAGCCATGTCAGCTATGATCCTGGTGCCTGGCACCTGGCCACCACCGCCTCAACCCCTGGCTCTTGGCTGCTGTTCCCAACTCAGCCCCCAACCACTGTGGCCTCACTCCCAGCTGCAGCCCCAAACCCCGACCTTGGCTTCGCTCCCAGCCCAGCCCCGAGCTGGGGAAGACTAGCAAGAAGCTGAGGGAGTGTGGACAGGAGTAAGGGGGGAGTTCTAAAAAGTTTGGGGACCACTGATCTAGCCTGTTCTAAAATAGTTCTCCTTGTCTATACTTACAGTCAGAATGTTCTAGGCAACATGGTTTTGAAAAACCAGAGAGCCTCAAGTGCCTCAGTTCCACTACCTATAATATAGAAGTGCCTAACACTTGCCTTCTTCACAGGGTTGTTATGAGGTTACATGCATCAAAGTTTGCACAACAGTTTGAGTATGTTGGATGGAGGACTAATTGTTCTGATTAAGGACTATTATTTAAAGAGGAGGAGTTTACTGGTAATCAGGGGCCCTAATGAAGGAGCTACAATAACAGCTAATCTACAGAAAACAGTATTTGTTTTACATTTTCAATTTTGGGTTTTTTTATAAGATTGCAGAATAAGCAATAAAGTATTGGTGATTAGTTCTTACTTTAATTTATATTTACAGTAAATGAATTAAATTAGCTTTAAACTACTGGCCCTGATTGCTCGTTGTTTCCCCCTGGTGTTTGGGTAGGTTTCCTCACATCCAGTTGGTACAACTAAAAAATGACTGACTACACACAACACAAAGCAGTGAAGAATTTAGGCACACTGTATCTTAATGGAGTTGATCTTAAATCTTCACTTAGTCCCTCCACAGTCAGTACTCCTCCCATGTTTCACACTGAGATACAGGATTTTTAAGGAGTTATTAGAGAAAAAGAAAGATTTGAAGATAAAAATTGTATTGCCAAAACTGTTTAGAGACGGTCGAGAGAAATCTAATACAGTTTATCAGGTGGTTTTATTTGCATTAGCAAATTGCAAAATGTACATTCTTAAACTGCAGTTGTTTTACACTTCGTCCAGTCACAATAAGGAAAACATTAAACATCCTGTAATTTAGTCCTGTGAAAAGCTGCTTCCTATCGGGGAAATATCCTGAGCTTCCCTGCAAATATGTTCTGCAGAAAGCCATCAAGAAAGAGAACCATTGTAGACTGCAGGTCTTTTGAAAAGACATTGTGCGCTGAATATTAACACCATTTCACACATTCCCAAGATGTATGCAATTACCTCAGGGAGAGGAGTGGGAATGTGAGGTCTCAAGGGCTAGATAATGACACTAAATAAATTGTAACGATTACCAGTGTACTTTTCCAGGAGATGTATTAACTAGGCCTTCAAGAATGAAAGACAGAAGAATGTCCACTTTATGAAATTGCCATTAATGTGTGACCTAGAGTTGAAGACAAGGTTAATTATGGGTTTTTAACAGAAGTATCATTCTGGCTTAATATCAGTTCCCAAGTCTTAAATATTGAAGTAAGTCACATTTTTCAGGGACAATTGCCTTTGAATGAAGAATGACAGGGCTCTGATCTTTGCTGACCCTTACATCTCCCACTGTGTAATCCATAGCAACTATGTTGCTACAGCAACCAGAGAACACGTAGTAAAAATAGGATAAGACCATGAAATTTGATGTCATACTTTCATAAGATACAAAATTGCAAGTAATCATCTAAAGCAGATTTATTAAATATTTGATGTATTGTAAAGAAAGTATTCGAGATGGATGTGCACTGAATATGAACAGTCATAGTCTGATAACAGCAAAATGACTGGGTTATTAGGTAAGCCATCTTAACTAGTCATATAAATGTCTGGTCAGATGTTCAGTACTTTAAGATATTATGCTCAAATCACTTTCTCATTTTCTGGTGTTCTCGTTTTCTTGGGCACTTTGTTCTGTTTCTGGCTACAACAGGGGTAACATATACTAGATCAAATCCCAGATTCATAAATTAAACTAGAAAAAGGGAATTACTACCATGGTCTAAAAAGAACTTAGTGAACAATAGTGAAAAATATTTGCAAGCTAGTAAAAGCATTAAATGCTGAATTCCATTTCTGATATGTTCACAAATCAGTTATTCCTTGTGTTTGTGAAAATTCATCCCAAAGAAATTTTGTTTATGTGACTGTTCACAAACACAATCAATAATATGATCATGCTGAGTTGTGTTCTGTGACAAAGGAAATTTGTTATGTGACCAAATAGAATAGGTCTCAGGAGAGAAACTTAAATGACATCTTATGGCCAATTTTAGATGATAGAATAGCAATCAGGAAAACAAAAATAGATAGATAGATAGATAGATAGATAGATAGATAGATAGATAGATAGAAGCGGTTTGCCCCTGAAATAGTCTGAATTATTTGTAACTCTTTTCAGAAAAAATGACATATTTTGTCCAAAAAAAACCTCCTCTGAAACAAAAATCCTAATGATTACAAATAGGTCACACTGCTCTTTTTTTTTTTTTTCTTTAAACAAAGCTTCTTAATTAGTATAGCCTTCTAGTGATCTTCACTCTGTTTCACTGAACAGATGATTGGGCTAACCATATTATAATATGTTCAATGCTCTGGTTAATATCATGCAAGAAATCTGTTTTAGGAGTATAGGAAGCACCAGACTGGAGCACACCAATCATCCACTTAGTCCAGCGTATCCTGTGTCTACAATGGTCAATGCTGGATATTTCAGAGGAAGCTGTAAAATCCCCATAATGTACCTAATTGTACAATTCTATACCACAGGGAGAAATTTCTTCCAAAGCCCAGCTGGTGATCAACTTGTGTCCTAACCTAAAGGATGAAGATTGATAGCCCTTGTAATTTGATCCTGCCTAGTTAGCAGAGTGAGTCGATGAGTGTGTTTATCTAAAAGTTTTGTCTGTGTAGAGAAATAGCCAGCAGCATTATGTGGTAGAGCACATATCTTTAGTGAGAAAGACTGAAAGAGCATAGGCCGAAATGTGAACCTCACCAAATCTACAATTTTGAATGTGTCACTTTGATACAGAAAACACAAGTGGCCTCCAACACAAGTCAAAGACTTAAATGTTCAGCAGATGAGCTGAGAGAAGAACAACAAAACAGTTTGGACACTCAGGTTCTGTTCTCGTGGGCCAGCAGCGGCAGTGTAGGAATGGGTCAGCGTTTATTCACTTTCGTTTGCTCATTCAGCATTCCAGCTGGGATTTTAAGACTATTTTATGTATTTGGTTTGGAGACCATGAGTTAGGGGTGGTGTTTTTTAACTAGAGGAACCATTCAAAAAAAAAGTCTTTAGAAGAATAGAAATCAAAGTCAGCTTTGACAGTTTTGAGGATGGTTGGTTGGTTGGTTGGTTGGTTTTTGCGTTTACGCAAAATGAAGTAATAAGCTCTTGTCACATTGTGCAGGTGGTTAAGAATAAGCAATGAAATATACAAACATGTTAAAACTAATCAAAACATTTTTAACAAAAAGTGCCTTTCTCACAGAAGGACAATTTTTGTGAGAAAATTTCCATCAAATTTTTTTCACTTCTTTATTAAAAAAAAACAACCCCTCCTCCATTTTTAACAAATACATTTTTGATGCTTTTGACAACTCAAAACCAAATGGGGGGGGGCAAAGAAGAGGTATTTAGCTGTCTAAAACCACAAAAAATATTATAGTAGCTTTGTGTATATGTATGCAGAGCTCCTCCAAAATGTGAGGGGCAGAAACTTTAATTCAACTCTTAACTTTTGTGATCATTAACTCCCAAGTTTATTTAACATAAAATTATTACTGACTTCAGGAAGGAGGGATCCTGTGAATGTTAAAGTGTTTTTGGTGGGGCTGGTTTTTATACCATTTGATTGCCAAATTCTTCTCTTTACAACTTTCTGCATTTTTACAGGTGTTCTCATTAAGTCAATTTTAAAAGGGATAGCCGTGCTAGTCTAGTCCAGTGAAAAAACAACAAGGAGTTGTGTGGCACTTTAAGACTAACAGATTTATTTTTTGCATGAGCTTTCGTGGGAGAAGATCCCACTTCCTCAGATGCTTCGAAGATGGGTGAACTTACAGAAAGGAATGAAACTAAATGCAAAGGGGTGTAAAACATAGGATCAGGTCATACAGGAACAGCAAATCAGAGCAGTTTACAGGTTCAAACCATGGGAAGCCTGAAGTCAAATTACCCTTTGTAATGGGAAAAAAATCCATAGTCTCGATTCAGACCAGCCTTCACAGAATTTAGCTTGCATATTAATTCGAGTTCAGCTGTCTCTCTTTGAAGTCTTGATGTCCCAGGTACAGGTCTAACGACAGTCGTTAACAAATCCATCATCGAGTGATTAGGAAGATGGAAGTGTTCAGCAACTGGTTTCTTTGTTCTTTGATTTCTGATATCAGCTCTGTGCTCATTCAGTCTCTTACGGAGCGATCGTCCTGTTTGTCCAATATATAAGGTGTAGGGGCATTTCTTGCACATGATGGCATAGACCACGTTAGTAGATGAGCAGGTAAATGAGCCTTTGATGGAGTAGCAGGCTTGATTAGGACCTATGATGGTGTCTGTTGTGTAGATATGTGGGCAGACTTGGTAGCGTGGTTTTTTGCAGGGGTGTGTGCCTGCTTCAATGTTCCTGTTGTTAGATCTGTAGTTGCTGGTGAGTATCTGTTTAAGATTAGGGGGCTGCCTATAAGCAAGGAGTGGTCTGTCTCCTAATGCTTGAGAGAGAGAGGGATCATCTTTTAGAATAGGCTGTAGGTCCTTAATGATCTTTTGCAGAGGTCTGACTTGAGGATTGTATGTGGTGACTAGTGGTGTTCTGTTGCTTTCTTTCTTGGGTCTCTCCTGTAGTAAATGACTTCGGGAAACCCGTCTAGCTCTGTCAATTTGTTTTCTTACTTCCCCAGGTGGGTACTGTAGTTTCAAGAATGCTTGATAGAGATCCTCAAGATGTCTGTCTCTGTCTGAGGGATCAGAGCAGATGCGGTTATATCTTAGGGCTTGGCTGTAGACAATGGATCGTGTGGTGTGTTTAGGATGGAAGCTCGAAGGATGTAGGTAACTATACCGATCAGTAGGTTTTTGGTATAGGGTGGTGGTGATGCGTCTATCCCTGATTTGTACTGTAGTGTCAAGAAAGTGGATCTCCTGTGTGGAGTGTTCCAGGCTCAATTTGATGGTGTCGTGGAAATTATTGAAATCTCTGTGAAAATCTTCAAGAGCATGCCTGCCATGTGTCCAGATGATAAAGATGTCATCAATGTAGCGCAGGTAAAGAAGAGGTGCCTTGGGATGAGACTTGAGGAAACGTTGTTCTAAGTCGCCCATAAAGATGTTGGCATATTGTGGGGCCATGCGGGTGCCCATAGCAGTGCCACTGATTTGGAGATATAAATGATCCTCAAATCTGAAGTGGTTGTGGGTGAGTACAAAGTCGCAAAGTTCAGTCACGAGCTGCGCTGTGTCATCATCTGGGATGGTTCTTCTAATAGCTTGTAATCCATCCTTGTGTGGGATGTTGGTGTAAAGAGCTTCTACATCCATAGTGGCCAGAATGGTGTTTTCAGGAAGTTCTCCAATGGACTGTATTTTCCTCAGGAAGTCTGTGGTGTCTTGAAGATAGCTGGGGATGTTGATAACATAGGGTTTGAGGAGGGAGTCTACATAGCCAGATAGGCCGGCAGTAAGAGTGCCAATGCCTGAGATGATGGGGCGTCCAGGGTTTCCTTTTTTATGGATTTTGGATAGTAGATAGAACATCCCTGGCCATGGTTCTGGTGGTGTTTCTGTCTCTATACGTTCTTGTGCTGTCTTAGGGAGTTTCTTGAGTAGGTGTTGTAATTCCTTTTGGTATTCCTCAGTGGGGTCAGAGGAAAGTGGTCTGTAGAAGGCTGTGTTGGAGAGTTGTTTATAAGCCTCCTGGTCATAATCTAATTTATTCATGATGACAACTGCACCTCCTTTGTCAGCCTCCTTAATGATAATGTCAGAGTTGTTTTTGAGGCTGTGGATGGCATTGCGTTCTGCAGGGCTGAGGTTATAATGTAAAGGATGTTGTTTGTCCACGATTTCAGCCTTGGTACGGTGGCGGAAGCAATCAATATAGAAGTCAAGTCTCTCATTTCGGCCTGCTGGAGGAGTCCATGAAGAATATTTCTTCTTGTAGTGCTTGGAGGAAGGCATCTGTGTGTCAGTGCGTTGATCTTTGGTGTTATGGAAATATTCTTTGAGTCTTAGACAACGAAAGTAGGCCTCTAGGTCACCGCAGAATTTTATCTTATGTGTGGCAGTTGTGGGGCAGAAGGAAAGTCCTCGAGATAGTACAGATTCCTCTGCTGGAGTAAGTGTGTAGCTTGAGAGATTAACAATGTTGCTGGCTGGGTTATAGGTATACTCTTGCTTCCTGTAGTGGTGTATAGAAGTTTATATAGTTTGGTATCTTTTTTCTTCTGTAGGAAAGCAAAATGTGTGTCATAGATGGATTTTCTCTGTCCCAAGGCACCTCTTCTTTACCTGCGCTACATTGATGACATCTTTATCATCTGGACACATGGCAGGCATGCTCTTGAAGATTTTCACAGAGATTTCAATAATTTCCACGACACCATCAAATTGAGCCTGGAACACTCCACACAGGAGATCCACTTTCTTGACACTACAGTACAAATCAGGGATAGACGCATCACCACCACCCTATACCAAAAACCTACTGATCGGTATAGTTACCTACATCCTTCGAGCTTCCATCCTAAACACACCACACGATCCATTGTCTACAGCCAAGCCCTAAGATATAACCGCATCTGCTCTGATCCCTCAGACCGAGACAGACATCTTGAGGATCTCTATCAAGCATTCTTGAAACTACAGTACCCACCTGGGGAAGTAAGAAAACAAATTGACAGAGCTAGACGGGTTTCCCGAAGTCATTTACTACAGGAGAGACCCAAGAAAGAAAGCAACAGAACACCACTAGTCACCACATACAATCCTCAAGTCAGACCTCTGCAAAAGATCATTAAGGACCTACAGCCTATTCTAAAAGATGATCCCTCCCTCTCTCAAGCATTAGGAGACAGACCACTCCTTGCTTATAGGCAGCCCCCTAATCTTAAACAGATACTCACCAGCAACTACGGATCTAACAACAGGAACATTGAAGCAGGCACACACCCCTGCAAAAAACCACGCTGCCAAGTCTGCCCACATATCTACACAACAGACACCATCATAGGTCCTAATCAAGCCTGCTACTCCATCAAAGGCTCATTTACCTGCTCATCTACTAATGTGGTCTATGCCATCATGTGCAAGAAATGCCCCTACACCTTATATATTGGACAAACAGGACGATCGCTCCGTAAGAGACTGAATGAGCACAGAGCTGATATCAGAAATCAAAGAACAGAGAAACCAGTTGCTGAACACTTCCATCTTCCTAATCACTGGATGATGGATTTGTTAACGACTGTCGTTAGAGCTGTACCTGGGACATCAAGACTTCAAAGAGAGACAGCTGAACTTGAATTAATATGCAAGCTAAATTCTGTGAAGGCTGGTCTGAATCGAGACTATGGATTATTTTCCCATTACAAAGGGTAATTTGACTTCAGGCTTCCCATGGTTTGAACCTGTAAACTGCTCTGATTTGCTGTTCCTGTATGACCTGATCCTATGTTTTACACCCCCTTGCATTTAGTTTCATTCCTTTCTGTAAGTTCACCCATCTTCGAAGCATCTGAGGAAGTGGGATCTTCTCCCACGAAAGCTCATGCAAAAAATAAATCTGTTAGTCTTAAAGTGCCACACAACTCCTTGTTGTGTTCTCATTAAGGGTGTAACTGGGCCAGTTGCGCATCATTTTCAATCTGAAAAGAGAATAAACTGAAATACTATACTCTTTTTCCTTATGATTCCTTCATCGCTGACATAAGTAGGAGTTTTGCCACTGAGTTCAGTGCTTATAATTTATAAAGCATATTTCTTCTAGTTTCAAATGATATTCCCTATCCTTTTTGTTAATGTCTGCCCTACGTACCAAAGACTGGAGCTTCGGCTAAATATGGTGGCCTCTGGCTACTGAGAACTTACCTTGCCACAAAGTTTAATGGTGAAGCTCTAACTTATTTGGGACAATACAAAACTAGTTCTGCTGCTGTCCTAATTCCAATGCACTAGCCTTTGTTTTGCAACAATGAAATAACAACTGATTCAGTTTGCTAGTAAAACAATTGTGGTGCTACATTGTGTGGATGTTAAAATGAGTGGCTGTTTTTCCTAAAGATATGAACTTATAATTCTTCACATGTGGGAAGGGGGTTTACTTATATTCTTTGATTTTTATTTTTATTTACTTTCCAGGCTGAATTATTTTATCAGATGACAAGCTGGAAAATATCCTTACAACTAAATACATTCATATTTACATTTTGATTTTATTTTAGCTAACCCCTATGATACCACTCTGTTTTGATAATGTTCCATGAAACACACTGATAGGAGGTAGAAAATTTCACATTACATTACCTAGTAATCCTCATGAGTCTAAAGTGTCAGATATATAACACACAAGTAACCCATCTACAAAGCGATTGGTATAATAAACATTTTATGCTGAAGGGATATTGCATGTATGTACAGATATTGATATACCCACCCTAATCAGCTGTTTTGCCTGTATTGAATCTTCAGGGTTTTATATAAATAGTAGTTCTAGTTCCAAACATTAATTCTACTATAAAGTTGAAATAAATCAGATCCATACTAGAACTGTAAGATCTTTCAGGGCAGAGACTTGCTTCTTGTTCTCATTTTGTGTCCTGGTGTGTGTGTATTTCTATGGTGCTATATTTATGATGAATAATAACTCATTGTTATATAGTCAGTTGGTCACAAATAGATTTAATTGATTTAAGTAGGGACTGATCCTGGGGGCTCACTGGTTAGTTTTCATAAGGAGATTTTTGCAGCAGTTATATTTTGATGGTCTGTCAGCTGTGCATAGTCAGTAACATAATTGGCTCTAATTTAAAAATAATAATAATAATTTTGCTGTTCAAGTAGCCAAAGAAAACAAGGAAAGGAGTAAAAGGTTAAAATTTAAGCCAACTGCCTTTCCTCAGGAAAAGTCTGTAGCTGAAACAAAGGGGAAAAATATATGAGAATCATTTGCTTATGCTGTATATAAATAAAGAAACTTTACTATGAAAATATTAGCCAGGAGGTTGTTTTTGATGTGAGGTTCTTACATCTTAACTCCACCATAGTTCAGTACAGCCCTTTTTACTATACTCATTTTAATAAGCACATTTTTAGTGGGAGAGAATAAATGCTGTATTCAGACTTTTTATTAATTTTTATAGAATACAGAATATCTATATAGCTAACATCAAAATCATTACTGAGTTCCACACTGCAGAACAAGCTGCAAATATAATAATGAGTATGTGTACGCATGTCTTAAATTAAATTGGTAGGGGCCCTATACTACCCTCCACTGGGAGTGACAGAGAAGAGAAAAAAGTGTGAAGAAAGGTAGAGAGAGCTACATAACTGTTATGACTTATTTTCTCTGTATTACACTTTTAAATTTCTAAGGGATCTGTCTGTCTGAAAGAGACCACTATTGTTTTTGTGAAGCAGGGCTGCAGAATGTCAAAGACAAGCCACACACTGCTATTCCAGTGACACTTGACATTTCTTCTTTCTTGTTTCACTGTTTTCCTTGATCTAAATAAAAATTTATTCATGCTGAAAGTACAGGTTTGCTGTTTGTGCATGGCACTGTGGAATAAGGAACAGGAACCAGCTCTGAACACTTACCTTTACCACTCAGCCTGGAGATTGCTTCACGTTAGCTCTCCATGGTCAAAGCTTCAGAGGTTTCATGTAATTATCTTGACGGTGGCGCCAAACAACAAACATGGTTACATTAATAGATATCTTCTAAGTGATTATATGGGAGCTAATGTTCTTTTTAGCATTAGCATCCCCTCCGTGCCTCAGTATCTTGCAGGAAGAGGGTTAGGAATAAACACTAGCTGAGTAGCTACTGACAACAGAGTTCCTGGGGCTTTCTCATATTTTCAAGTGAAACCTGACCTACATTGCAAAGAATCCCCCACATCACACTGGAGAGGACCCATTGTTTGCCCAGTGGATACTCAGTCTCTAGGTGTAGAAAACTGTGTCCAATATCTTCTCCTCTCTCACATTTTCCTTTGAGAGGCAAATACAATTAAAATTCTGCAAAAACAAATGCTCAAGGATTTTCTGATTATATCCTCTCCTCCCCTCCCCACCATCCTGCAGATTTGTCTACAAGGGGAAGAATACACTCCCTCAATACTGAATATACAGGGGAAAGAATACCACTGGATTTATTTATTTATTTAGAATAACATTCTAGAACGTCTTAACTTCAGAAAGGCTGCCTGGCGAGTACTCATTCCATAATGACAACCTGAAATTAATTATGATTAGCCAAAATGTAAAAATAACAAACATTCTCCAGAGCCAATCCCCTATTCCGTTTTGTGAAAATCCTATCTCACTTTGCAGAAATGCATTGTTTAACATCTGTGGAATGGCGCTTAGAGAAACATTATTGTTGAGTATGATACAGGCTGTTACAACAATCTCCTTTTCCTCTGGGCGTTCACTGCTTCAATACTTCAAATTTTTAATAGGATTTTTTTTTGTATAGGTGCTGAAGATTGAAATTTATAGCTCTAGGATTACTTGACTACACCCTGAGGCTTTGTAAGGAAGAGAAGAAGCAAAAAGGACACGTTTTTAACACTCTCTCAGAAGCAAGAACAAGAAAAGAAGCTACTGACCAGAAGCTGAAAGGACCTGATTATTCATCTCAGGCTGCCCAAAGGACTTTTCAGGACACCAAAACAGAATGAACTGTTATTCTACCTTCATAAATATGGAAGGCAGAAAAACAATTGCTAACCAGAAAACAAGTAAAATTCTGAACTAACTTTCAAACTATTTTCTCCAACAATGTTTTCAAAAGTGATGAGTGATTTTTTGAGTGCTTCTGTTTTTGGATATCCAAATTAAGATGCCATAGAAGTGCTGATTATTGAAGAGTGAGTGCATTCAAAAATCACTTATTTAGAACCATTGAAGCTCTAAAAGGTAGCAAAGGTGCCTTTAAAAAATCAAGACTTGTCATCAATTACATCCAACTGCTTCCTGCAATACCATATTATTTCTCTATCCATACCTTTGAACACATTAGAAAATATGTCAATATAACCTATGTTGCTCAGAGGTATGAATAAGCCATCCCCTAAGTGGCATAACTTCACTGACCTAATCACAGGACTGAACAGCACTATGACAGTAGGAAAGCTTCTTCCACCGACAGTTACTTCCTCTCACAGAGGTGGTTTTATTATGCTGATGGAGACCTCTCCTCTGGTCTCCTTCACCAGACACACAGCAGCAGTCCAGGTGATTCTAGTGTAGACTACCCCCTAATAATAGCTTAGAAGCAACTATGGATTCCTCAGTTACCATCATGTACTATCTCTATGCAAATATCAACTTTTAATAATGGCCATTGTAACTCATCTTTATTCATTAGCTTCAGTTTATTATGCTTTTTCAGAAGTAGCAACAGATGTTCAGATAGGTACAATGCCATTTCAGTATAAACTGTTTTTGCCTCTTAAGGGCTGAGGTGGTAAAAAAAACACTGAGCATCAACAGATGTCATCATTTATGGTACTGAATATTTGGTAGCAGAACTAAAGAGACAGGCTGATGTACCTCGGGGAAAAAAAATCAATGAGCAAGAGGTATTTCTTTGATGACACGACTGGTTTTAGACTCCAAAGATGTGACAGAAGAGAAGACCTAGCTGCAGAGTTTGAAAAGATGAGTGCAGTGAAGATAAAGCATAGAAGAAAAAGGATAATATGAAAAGTAATGAATGGGTAATTGTGCAGACAGGTATTAAAAGAGGAAGGAAGTGTGGTAAAAAGATGGATGAAATCTTAGGATCTAATGCATGAAATATGAGATATCATTGATGGTGATTCAGAAGACTGGATTATACAACACAAGGAAATGAATGAGGGAGTGACAGAGTAAATTAAAGTGGAGTTGAGCAAAAATATTTTTCACTAGTGTCACAATGGGAAGATAGAGAGGAAAGCTGTGAAGCAGAAGCATTTTTGTTTTCTCCTAATTTTTTTCACATGACAAAAATGAAATATAAATCAGTATATTTTTACTGAGATTATTGTTCAGTTTTTAAGAGACGTTAACACATATTTGTTGTTTCTCTTGTGTTTGATTATCTCTGACCTCCTCATATATTGCTGAAATAGTCTCTACAAATTTCTCCATTTTATCTTTAGCCTCTCTAATGTACATTTTTGTTAGGAAGCTATGCTCAATTAACAGCTGCCATCAATTAGCGCATGCACCATTTTCACAAAAGTTTCAATTAAGGCCAGTTTTGTTTAGCCACTATCATCAAGGCCCAATTCTGCACAGGAGACACTGTCCTGTCCTGTCAACATGCACTGCCAATATGGAGATTGGACTAGGATTATACCAGCTCAAAGAAGCACAATTTCTTCCTGGTGGCCCTAAACTACTCTTTCCTACCTTTTGTCCTGGCTTATTGGAGTCAGAGGCACTTCCAGGGTCACCCAAAGGGAAAAATCACTACAGTGGAGACTGGATCTTGCAAAGACCTAAAAACGGAGATGTGGAGAAGACTTATCCCCATCTCCTGCACAAAGATGTGACACTTTCAGGCTTTCATTTGGTAGCCACAATTTATCAGTATGTAAGCAGCAGGGGGCAAGTAATTCAATGTAATAGAAATCATAGCTGCTATAGTAAAGCTTGTCAGAACATTGTAAATATTTTCTATAAAAAATGAAATTTTGGGGTGGAAACTTGGAATGGGGATTTTCTAATTTTATCGTTAACAGTATCTGCTTCCCAAAAACAGAATTTGTTTTTTGTAATCCAAAAACGGTTGGTTGGTTGGTTGGTTGGTTGGTTGGTTGGTTGGTTGGTTGGTTGGTTGGTTGTAAACAAACAAAAATCAAAAGAAATAAAAGCTTTTCTTTTCCCAAAACAGGCAATTTTTCATCAGTTCTTTTTAAACTAATTATGAGTGAGACAAGGCTATCAGGAGTGTGAAGGCATGGCAGTATAAAATGACAGGGCTATCTGAAAGGAAATGGGTTATCATTTTGGTATATAAGTAGTTACTAACAAAATTGTAATCCATTTCCTTTCAAATAGCCCTGTCATTTGATACTGCCATGCAGTCAGTTTCCTGATAGCCCTGTCCCACCTTTAATTAGTTCTCAGATTTTACCAGAACTGCTGATTTCAGCTGACTTTTTAAAATTTGCAAACTTCTAAGTTTAAGGCACATACTGAAGCAATTAGATAAACTGGTCTTTCAGACTTTCCTGAAATTCTGTAGCAAACCACTGTCGCTCTCCTGTACAAACCAATCTTAAGCATCATATTACCACGGGGCTCATTCATTCTGATCTGCGCTTACAGTGAAGGGGATTGAACGTCTGAATTGTCTGAATGCATAGCAGTGTTTGAGCATTCCAGATACAAGGAATTTCCTCTTAACAGGTGAAATCCAGCCCTCCGTGAAGGGCCAGAACAGGCACCTAAATTGAATGTAAAGTCATTGTAGTAATGTATGGGCTTTGAGCTGGCTCGAGGTACAGGAATGAATTTTACCAATGGTGAGATAGGTGCGTGAAGGGAAAGAAAAAGAAATTAACAAGATTCAACAGTACTAAGCAAAAAAGGTTAAACAAAAGATCTGATAAAGAGTCTGCTGTGACTGAGCATGTTGGAGTACACAATATATGACAAGAACAATTTGATATTTTTGAAGAGTCATTCTAAATTCTTATTGGAAACCAGAGAGGTATAGACTACATTTTTTCTTTGTTTATCAAATGGGATATTGAAGTGAAAACATGTTCATTCAATTCATGATAGTTGAAAGGATTTGAATTTTCAGACAAGCTAAAACTAAAGGGATGGAAGAATCTAAGATTGGCAGACATATAACATAATACTGAAAAGGGAGGAGACAACATTTTAGGAAGATTCCTCTTATCCTATGTCTCTCCTGCTGAATATTGTAGGAAAGAAAAAGTCACAAGGGGATAGGAAAAAATATGGTTTAATACATTAAATATGGTAATGTTCATCTCTGTGATAAAGACCAGTAATGAAAACCAGCAGTCATGAACTAAACCTTGGGAAACTAGGAATTTTCCATCTCTAAATTCTATAATTAGAACAAATCTGTAATTCATTGTGTAAAGTTATAAAAAGATATAAATATATAAAGCCAAATTTTGAAAGATGCATCACCTTAGCTTACAAATTTGGAAGTCTACAGTTTCACACTCCCCCTAGTACTTCTGGATATGGGAGTGCACATGGAGATCAGGTTGATGCTATAAACTTACATTGCTATAACTATCTAGCCCAGGGGTGCGAAAAATCCATACCCCTGAGCATCTCAGTTATACTGAATAACCCCTGGTTTAGATGGTGTTATGTTGACAGAAGAGCTTTACCATCAACAGAACTACTACCTCTCTTGAAGATGGATTAACGATGCCAACAGGAGAAGCACTCCTGTCAACGTACTGTAGTAGAATCTCTATTAAAGTGGTGTAGCTGCTCCACTGTAACATTTTAAGTGTAGACCTGCTTTAAGGCTATGTCTATATTTAAAACACTACAGTGGCAGGGGTTGCTTTAATTAATCCACCTCCGCAAGAGTTGATAGCAGATCAACAGAAGAATTATTTAACTGATCCAGCATTGTCTACAATGGAGGTTAGGTAAGCATAGCTACGTCTCTCAGGCATATGGATTTTTCACATCCCTGAGCGACGTAGCTCTGCGGAGGTAAATTTTCACTGTAGACTAAGTTTATATGTGCATTTCTAGTTCCTAGGCACCTGACTAACCAAACTGCAGACACAACTGCAGACTGCAAATCTACACTTAAGCTTTACATAAGAAAAGCCATAAAACTGGAGAATGTATTTGAAACTACATGATGCTCTAACTAAAGGGCAAACTACTTACTTATTTATCTGATCATGTGAACTGTTTCAATGCCTGACACACCCTGGTACTGCATTCATTTGAATGGACATTCCTAGGAATAAAGCGGAGAGTTTTGAATACGAAAATAGTGAAATATTCTGCTGAAGACTCATTCACTAAGTCAAGTAATGAAAGTGTTTGCTATCACCTTAAAACTCTGGCTAGAAGTAGCACAGTTTGTCAAGCCTTTTGTGGCATTGTGGAACTTTTGAAGATTTTCTTTAAAACTCGGTCTTGGAGTAGCAAAGGCAATTTATTTTAATAAGCTAATATGTATGCTTTTGAATGACCTTCCCTCTTGTTTTACAGTGACATCTGGTATTCTGACACAAAACTAGAGCCAAGTGCAATAGAAATCAGGGGAAAAAAAGCTGCAGATTTTGGAATATAAGTTCACATTTGCAGGTACTCAAATATGCAGCTCATTTTAGAAAATATGGCATATAACTACCATATAACTTCCCAGAATGTTACTCCTCTATAGCAACCCTATTTCACTGCCACATTATGTATAATTTCTGAGACTGATTTCAAAACTGTGTAATAGAGATGACAAATTCCTCAATAACTTTTACTCCAGCTCTCTATTCATTAAGTATTAGCAAATATAACAGGGTCTTATACTGAAGGATGTAAAACAGATGTTATTAGCCTATTTTCATAGATGAGCTTATCCTAAATCTGTGGTTAACCAAAACAAAACTAATATCAGACACTAGAAAATCTGAACTGATTAATTATGTAAGTTTGCTAAATGTGCTTATTACCAAAGATGGTAACAAAATAGATTCTCAGTAACATGGTTAGATTATTCAGACTACCTCAGCCTTGAAAGCTAACCAGGACATACCTTCATCCAGCTATATCCACAGGAAAGGACTGTATGAAAAAAAATCCAAACGGAAACAAGTGCTACATAGATAAAGGGCTAGTCTACACTAGTGGTGGCAAATTCACCACTGTCAGTTCATTCTTCCAGGTTCAACTGAGAGGTTAGTCAAGACGTACTCAATCAATCTGGAGTTTGACTCAGCAACTCCAGCCCCATAAGAAAAGTAGCATAAAGTTGAAGGGATGGCATTTCCCTTCAACTTAACACAGTGTGGACAGGGAGCGAAGTGGGAGTTAAAAAGTCAAAGGGAGATGCACATGGTATTTTACATACCTTGCGTCCCTTTGACTGCTGCCGAAAAGTGCTGCCAGTGTAAACTAGGCTGAAATATACAGTCTTCTATGAGAATGTGTGTATATAATATGGAACACTGTCTGTGCTCAGTTCTCCCTCTTTCGTGGGTATTTATTCTTCCGAACTGATTCTTAAATATTCTATATACCCTTTATGTATTTTAACTTTAATTAATAGCAACAGTAGACACACATACACTCAGAAATTCATTCCAATTTTAAACCAAGATGTGTCAAAATGACTTTTATGAAAAATAATTTTAAAATTATACATCTTCATGCACTTAGACACACAAAAACTCATGAAGTAAGGCTCAACGACATAAATGAGTTAATGAGAAAGAACTGGCATTTCTGTTGAATCTAGCATCAAGGTGTTACAGGCTAGAGCAAAAATCAAGTGAAGAGTTCAGAGAAAACTAAAAAGGACATACTTATTGGCCCAAACTTCTTTTCCTCTTCAGTAAGTCTGAATGTTCTGCAGCAATGACAATATCAACTTGACTGTGCTCTTCAAACCTTGTAGAATGAATGCTGAAGTTGCCCTTTCTGAATAATATATAATTTGATTATACCATATGGCACAATAACATACTGGATTTAATTACCACTTAGCACCTGAACAGTGACAATTTTGAAACCTAACAAATAAAACTTTCCCCAGTTCTTCTGAAGAGACATTATTATGACTATGATTATTATTGACAGGGCCATTGTGTGAACCCAACTTATCATTTCATTACCCTAGGACATGAAATTGCTCAGAGCACTGCATTTATTCCACTCTCAGTATGGTGAGTCATGCAGCTTCTACACAGGGTTTTCAAAACTCTTGTTATCTCTTGTCACCCCTGTGACCTCCCCTTGTGACTGTTACCTTCACTGTCTAGGGTTATGCTACCTTTGGGCTTTCACTTTGAAGACCTTTTCTAAACTGTTCTTTTAGAAGTCAAACAAGGCCTCTTAATTATGAAGTAATCCAGGAACTTTTTCTCTCTTTTTACATGCTTGCACATATCTTCAGTACAGATGAATCCTTGTATCTGAAAGAGCTCTACTACAAAGAAAACAGCTAAAGATTACAACTGTAGTGTTTAAGATGACCTGTGCTTATTTCAATTGAATCTGACATAGATATACTAGATTCTAAAAGGTGAAATGGCCATTGGCAGACTATTAAATTCTGGTGCCTCAACAAACAGTATTTTTTTTTTTTTTACATTGCATCAGAAGGATGCCTCAGTTCAAATGATCATATTTTCATCCTCTGGATTAGAAATTTTAGCTGATAATGTTGTCAGTAAAATCAGCCATTTTATCAAGTCAACAGATAGCCTTGGGCAATGATGGCTTTTTTCAATTAGCACTTTGCTTTTGAAAGTTGGCCTATGTGTAAATTGGCATGAGAACTCAATGAGCTAAATCAAATGAAGTTGAACAGCCAAATATCTGAAAACAGACAGCTTTATCAGGGCAACTTGCAAAAACAAATCAGAGCAACAGAATTTTTAAAGCAGCATAAAGTTCAGTATGACAATCTGTCTAATAATTTTCCTTCAGGGGACAAGTGGGTGTGGAAAGGTATGGACTTGATAGGTTTTTACTTGTTTTTTATATATATGTTCAAATACAAGCTTACTCTTTAAAGAAAAAAATTATAATGATTTAACTTTTGCTAATAGATAGAAAATAGAAATTTAAGATATAGATTTGCAAGCAGCTAGCGAATTTTAAATTATTTCTTGAAATTTATATTTTTCTTGAATTGTACAATATTTCATAGCTTAAGGACATAAGAACAAAATGGAGAGATAAAGAAAAACTAGTTATTTAATTTACAAAGGGATAGCCGTGTTAGTATAGTCCAGCAAAAAAAAAAAAAAAAGGAGTTGTGTGGCATTTAAAGACTAACAGATTTATTTTTCGCATGAGCTTTCATGGGAGAAAATCCCACTTCATCAGATGCTTCGAAAATGGGTGAACTTACAGAATGGAATGAAAATAAATGCATTTATATTCATTCCATTCTGTAACTTCACCCATCTTCGAAGCATCTGACGAAATGGGATTTTCTCCCATGAAAGCTCATGCGAAAAATAAATCTGTTAGGGTATGTCCACACAGGGCTTTTATTTCAAAACAACACTGGTTGTTTCAAAACACCCTGGGGGGAAGGTCCCCCCACCAGCACCCTGGCCAGGGATCAGCACCCTGGCCAGGGAGCTGAGTGGAGTGCAGGGGGTCAGCAGGTGCCCCAGCCAGCTTCCCCCCACTTCCCCTTGCTGGGAGTGGGGGGGGCAGGTGCTTCAGCCACCTTCGCCCCCACTACCCCTGGCAAGGGGAAATGGGGGGAAGCCAGCTGGGGCACCCCCAACGTTCTGCCCCCCGCCTGGGCTGCGGGGGAGCTGCCGGCCCCACAGCCCAGTCAGGGGCACTGCAGCCCCCATGGGGTGGCCACTCCAGTGGTGGCTCGCCCTCCTGCTGGGGCTCCCCCAAGCCCAGGGAACCCCGTCCCCAGGGTTCCCTGCCGTCCACCCCCCACTCCTGCCGTGGGTGGGGGTGGGGCTTCCCCAGCACTCCCCCATCGCTTCTGCTGCAGGCGGAGCCGGGGCCGCCTCGCACCCGGGATTCCCTGGCGCCCCCCCCACCCACTCTAGAGAGGCAGGCCCTGGCCCCACCCACTGCAGAAGCAGCAGGGGGGCGCTGGGTAAGCCCCCCCGCCCGTGGCGGATGTGGTGGGGGTCAGAGGAAGCCCCCCCAACCATGGCAGATGCAGCGGGGGGGGGCAGGGGAAGCCCCCTCAGCCACTGTGGAAGCGGCGGGGGGGCAGGGCGTTCCCGGCCTGGGACAAGCCTCCCTGCCCCTCCCCTCCCCCGAAATAGCATGTCCACTGTGTGGACATGCTATTTCTATTCCCACTTTTTTTCTTATTTCAAAATAGCTTTTTTGTTATTTTGAAATAAGGTGTTTCAAAATAAGGCATTATTTCGAAACGGCTTGTTTTGAAACAAGGGCTTGTGTGTGGACATAGCCTTAGTCTTTAAGTGCCACGTGGCTCCTTGTTTTTTTGTTTTTTGTTTTTGTTTTTTTTAGTTATTTAATGACTACACATCACCTTTAATCTTGATAGAAGAAAAATACATTAATCAAAAAACATTGGTCACAATCCATCTTCAAAACATGGATGTAGGTCCAAATTTAGCAAAGTACTTAAAAATGTAACAAGTCCCCTTCAATGAGACTTTTTCATGCTTAAAGTTAACCATGTGCATAAGTGCTTTGCTGAAAGGAGGCATAGAGAAATAGGCTATGTCTACATCAGCCAAACTTAATTTGGATCTGGTAATACTAACTAACAAGTTCAAGCTTAGTTTGAACTAACCCGAGGTTGGTTTGAATTAACCTCGTGCTTCTACGTTTGAACTAACCATGCGTTCTAGGTTGAACTAAGCATTAGTACATGCAGTTAGTTTGAACTAACCAGCTTTAGAACTTCTTAAGTTCACACAAAGATTAGTCCAGGTCTTCAAACTAAGGTGGTTAGTCCAGACTAAGTGCCAGTACTAACCCGTTTGAACTAAGCGTTCCTTAGTTCGAACTAAGAAATTTTTTAGTTCAAACCAGGGAAAGCCTAGTGTGGCCATGGGCTAAATGAGTCCAAACTAAGCCTCTTTAGTCCAGACTAATTTGTCAGTGCAGATATACCGATGCATGTTAAGACACTTTCAAGCCCCAATACGTTATGTTAAAAATTTCAGAAAACAGTTATATCTCTGTGTTATGCTAATACAAAATAAGAATTTTTTTTTCTTTTCATGAAGAAGTACTGTATGATATAATCAAACTGAAATACAATTCGTATCAAATGAGCCCTCAAAATCTCCGTGATTCAAGAAATTACTTCTAATCAGTCAGGGCCAACTCCTTACAATATGTGAAGGACTGCATGTGATTTAGCCCCACTGGTTTCATCAGGATTATTCCCAGAATAAGGAGGCAAAGGTCCAAGATCAGCCCTTCCAACCCACAAAAGTTCACCTTTCCCCCTGTCTATCTTAAGCTTGATATCATTGCTGTCATTTACCATTTCCACAGACTTGCATGCATTCTTCCCAGCCACTGCTTCTAAACTCTCCCTTCAGGAGCAAAAACTCTCCTTGACATTTAACTGTTCAAATTTCTAATCAGATGGTGAAATTGTCCCCTCTAAGGGCATCATGCTTTTGATAACCAATGAGATAGTGTGTCATACCTGAGAGTTTTTCAAGGCTCTATGCCCTTGTCAGTACTGGGACCTTGATGGGTTTGGTGGGTAGAAAAGGAGAGATCAAAGTAGTTACCACGTGTGTTACACGATTAAAGGAGAGAGTTTACTGCCTGTAATTTCTTTTATTTCTGGCAGGTATAATCTCAAAACTTAGTGGTGTACTAAGATTAATCAATAGATCTACTTTAAACCATTTTTTACTGCAAAATGTTTTTTCACTGGATAATAAGGAAGGAATCCAGATCATAGCCATTTAATCCACAAACTGCTCCAACCCACAACACCTAATTGTGAGTGAGGAGATGGGGAGCAGGAAGTGCCAGAACAGAAGCTGCTCACAGCAACCAGAGGACTGAAATTGGGACTGTGGTTAAGACATCCTGGGGCATGGGAGTCTTATATCATAGCATTTGTTAATTTATTAATAGTGAGTTTTCCCAAATTCATTCTGTTACTGTCCTTTCTCTCCTTCCCTCATAATAAAATTCTCCCTGTTGTAATTGATGGACTCCGTACAGCTAAGGAAGAATTACCCAGCAAGGATTCCCTAGTTGGTGTATATAGTTTTCCAGGTTTCTAAATGAGGCCTTTTTTCTGGTTTTAGATAAGTCTTTAAGGAAACCCCTTGAAAATTGAACCTGGCCTTTTTTGCTGCCATCAGGATCTGACAGAATGGTTAAAGCTGTTATTTCTCCCATTTATTTCTTAATACAAAAAAAGGAATATGGAAAGTGCTTTCTCTTCTTTTATTAATGCACAGCTTACAATGCAGATAGTCCACATGATCCAAAGAAGAAAAATAGCCATTTTTTGCAGGTGTGTGGGCAGGACTGAGTTTACAGGTACTACTGGAAAGCTAATACAGGTCTGAGGATTTATCATTACTGGATAAATATGTAAATCCTTCAGGTGGTTTTGCACCTAACACCTCATTCAGTAACATTACAAAAATCTGTGTAGTATAAGGTATGATTTTCATAAAGCCATGGCACAAAAATGATTCATCTTTTTTAATGGAAGGGAAAATGTTTATTCCCAATCTTTAATATTTCTTGGAACCTGGAAAAAAAATAACAAGTGAGATTAGCTCACATAATCAGATATCATAGAGTCATAGGACTGGAGAGGACTTTAGAGGTATTCTAGTCCCATATGCTACATTCAAGGTGGTACTAAACCTTACTGGTGTTTATGTAACCTGATCTTAAAAACATCCAGTGACAGAGATTCTATAATCTCCCTTGGTAACCATTAGGAAGTTTTTCCTAATGTCCAGCTTAAATTGCCCTTGCTGCAATCAGAGCTGTTCCCCAGGGCATATGGGACCTGGGGCCAATTGGCCTGTGCAGGGGCCCACGACCCTCGCCCCAGCACTGGGAGGTGCAGGCTGGCTATCCTCTACTGAGCCGGGGGTGGAGCGGGCCAGTCTGGGGACCATGTGAGAGACCATTAAACTGAATATTTTACTCTTGGTGTATTCACAGTTTACACAACAATATTTCTATAAATGCACATTCAAATGAGTGTTTTCTGATGGTGGTACAGGTATTATAACTCATGCAATTAGATAGAATTATTATTAATAATTGACTTTTCTGTTACAAAATTAATGTATGTTAAGATAAAAAAAATTTCCATACCCCACCCCTCAGACAAAGTTATAAAAATAATTTCTGTAAGAAAAAAATCATGAAAGTGTGTATGGATTTGCATCCTACTAGGAGTCTGTAATACAGTGAGTGTCCTAGTCAGTGCCTTTCAGATTTTACTCCCAGGTCAGAAGATTCAGGATTTTGGTTCAGGGAGCAGATGGCATATGATGTGTGTGTGAATGTCTGATCACTATGTTTGCATGATGGTATGTCTTGGGTGAGTCAGCAACCTGAGAACACAAGAGCATCTGGATTCAGAGGGAGTACACAGGAAGACTGGAAAAGTGGAACATTGTCTTCGAAGGGGAATTTAATAGAGAAAATGCAGAGGAAAAGGTTTTAGAATAAGATGTGTACATCACAACTAAATAACAAGACAGAATTTTTGTAACATACATCTATCAATTTTCCTGCTTCCCCTCCTGTTGTTTATAACTCTCACTTGTTCCACCATGTCAATCACTGGACTGTAATCTCTTTAAGATAGGGATTGTGTCTAGCTATTTGTTCTGTAAGCCACCTACTACACCGTGGGTGTTATAAATATGTAATTTTCTTCTCTGCTTCTCACCGGCCATTTTCACTGTTTTGTTAATTGCTGCTTTTAAAAAATCCCACTGCTACATATTTACTTGTGGCTTGGCTCTTTCTCCCTGGTGTTATATGCTGCCTTCAGTTCAAGCAACTGAACTAAGTGAATGGCAACTAGCTTCTCTCTCTAGATTGTTACTTGCTGCTGCAAGGAAAAGAAAAAAAAAAAGTCCTGTCCAATCCGGTCTCTGAAAGATGCAGCTGTAGGCTAATTATTTCTCTAATACGTCAGAAAAAGAAAAAATAAATAAATAAAATGACATTCACCTTTTTTCATAAACCATAGCCAAACATTACTCTGACTAATTCTCCTTTCCTCCCTCACAGACTTCAAAGGTTATAAATAATAGCTACATTTAGTTGCATATCTTTTTAAGGAACTTCTAGACTGTAGGTGTAACCTTACAAGACACCCTTCTACTCTAGCCAAACACAAGAGTTTCTTGTTTCCTGAATGGTTAATAATTAATCCTTATCTTCAATGCATTTTACAGTACAGTGTAATCCTCAGACAGGTACCACAGAAAAGTATCCTCCTGTGATGGGATAGCTATATGGCATTATTTCCATTTTGCATAAAGGGATCCCTAAGCACACAGATGGTGTAGCTTGTCTACACTGTCATACACTGAGGGAGTATGTGTCAGAGCTGAGATTTGAATTTATGTTACTGATCCTCAGTTCTGTGCTCAAACCACTAGGTCCTTGTGCTCTCATGCAAGAACAGTAATGAAATAATAATGGAGGTGTCATGTGCACCTGAATCTATTGTTGCAGCCTTTCTGGCCCAAAGAGATAACGGTGCACTGGTTTTACGTTGCCAAATTTATCCACACACCAAACAAGGCTACTTCCATCTTAATTTGAAATGAAATTTAATGATTGGAAAATAAAGTGGGTTTTGGGGTACAACCTTATTTTTTGGTACATCTGTTTCTCAAATTTTTCTATATCTGCCATTCCAGCTGTCTGAATGCCTGATTTCACTGTCATTGTCTAAGCATGCTAATAGTGATATAAATATAGAAGAGAGATACACATATATAACCCTCTCCTTATGGGTTGATGTTTCTTTTATTTTCCACCCCTTCCCTAACCTTCTTACCTGTACATGGTTTTAGATTCAGACACCTCAGATCTTTGCCTCTTTTCCTGGTTTCACATGTTCCACCATCAGTAGATGTCACCAGGCCTGCATCTGGAGAAAATAATCAATTCTGGCCTCCTTACCTTTACAGGAATGTAGAAACCTAGATGGGTTGCATAGCTGCCTAGGTCTTCACCTTCCCCTGGCTGATCTTACTTACTGAACTTAATTGAGGTACTAGTAAGTGAATCAAATGCTATTAAAGACACTCATCCTCTCTTTCCTCTCTTCCAATGGCATGTATTTACATGTTTGAATTTGTGGCTGTGACTAAGGAAGAAATCTAGCCTCATTTCCACTGCCAGGGAGCTCCTTCTCACAGTGCCAGACTAAGATATGCTGAGGTTCTATATATGTCAACATTCAGAGGCCCCATACCATAAAAAATAAAGAGAAAAAAAGTGTATTACATTATTACAGAAAGGATAATGCAAAGATAAATGATAAACCATTACGTCTGCATACATACATGGGCAACGATGCAACAAAAACAACTAAATAAAATATACACCTTGCAAAAAGCCTTATTTGTAGTATCAGTTTCAATTATGATAAATCTTCTTAGTTATTTCTGACATATTTAGCGGCACCTCATAATGTGCGGCTCTAAGCCATGGCTTACTTGGCTTGTACCTAAATCCAGCACTGTCTCATAGCAGAAGATACATGGTTCTGCAGTAAAAGTAGGGATGAGGGACTTGAGAGAAACATGCTGGAAGTGTATGTCTCACTCCATAAACAGTGCCCAGAAGCAGGGAGAGGCATAGCACAGACTGTTCTTGAGGAGACTATTTCTCTTTATCAACAACATGGAAATAAAAGGGCAGGGTGACCGCCAAGAACCTCCAATATGCGTGCCTTACTCAAACAAGTGCATGGGGTATTGATGAATACTGTGTTGACCTTCTGGTGGGTTTGTTCCTGTTGCCATAGAAAACACACTGCATGTTAATTAGTTTACTTGTCCTTAATTTTTTTTGCATTAGCTTCTGCACAGGCATTTTTCAGTGAAATCAATCATTTGTCAAGAATCTGATGGGTAGGCCATGTCCTTGTCTGGGAAAATGGTCGTCATTGCATAAAACAAGTGAAAATTGCCATCTCCACTAATGGAGGAACAAAGGAAAACCATCTTAATCTCATGAAACTAATTCTAAAACTACAAGAGAAATTGGAGTTGTTCAAGGACTTTTCCATAGCACAGCAGGAGAATTCGAAGTTGTTTAGAAACACCCAAGCAACTAACATCAGTGAGGATTACAGGAAAGATTCTAGACAATACTTTTCATGCCATATAATGATTTGAATGTGAAATACTGAAAGAGGACAAAAAATAATATCTTTAATTAGGAAGCAAAGAAGTATACAGTTTTGACAGAAGGAAGGGGTGTTTAGACATGTCCAAAATAAGATTTAAGGGCACAAAAACTGGCTGAAGACAAGGTCAAATTTTCATTTTGGCTTTTAAACCTGGACATCCAGCTTTCTGATGATCACTTATTTGCATGTTAAAATTGGGTAACTGCACAAGGTATAATTTAAGCAAACTAATTATATACATGAACCAAAACTTATCAAAGGTGGGTAACTGAAGATAAGCTCTTCTGTGTCTATTAAGGCTTCCTAATAAAAATTGCCTGAATGTAGGAGGTGCCAAAACCTGCGGCTCTCACTGAAGTCAATGGAATCAGCGTCTCTGAAAATCAGACTGCTTTTATTTAAGTGTGGAAATAGACTGAGGAGCCTAACTTTAGGAATCCACATGGGAAAAAACTGGCTAAAATTTCTGGACTCACCTAGTACTACTCAGCCTCTCTGACAGAGACTGGTGTCCTCGATTAGGATACTATGTATGTTTTTGTGTTTGGATACCTATATTAAATTCTCTCTTGTACTACATAAATCAACAATCTTTTGGGGACTGATCCTGCTACCCTTCTTCATAGCAAGTGTCACTTAGATGCCGAACCACCATTAATTTTCTTCTCTAGCAGCACTGGACTGACTCCTAGGTTTGCTGGTTCAGTGCTAAATCAGTGCAAAGAATGTCACCAACTAAATCACCAGAACTACTTCCAGTAGCACACAGATGCACTTTGGAGCTTCATTTATGATCCTTTACTGAACGGATTTTTTTTGGGGGGGCTTCCAATACACATTCTTTCCCCCCATTAAGCCCTAAGAACAACACTTACCTGCTCTTTTTGGTGGTGTTCAGAATGGTAACTTGAGCACGTGTTCCAATAACATATTGATGACTCTCTATGTGAAAAAGTCAAAATTGATTTTAAATAGCTCCAAAGCCCCTGAATAGGAGGTGCAGTAGGAGGTTACTTTCTTAATGTCTTGTACACTTTTCAAATCTGTCATAATTGCCAGACAGTTCATGATACAGTATAAAACAAATGAACCAGTCCTTACTGGTATAAAATGCATGAGTGAAACAAGAGGTCAAAATGTTAAGATAGAATCAGATCTACCTTTCTTTGGTGGAGCTGCATGTCTTTCCCTTTGCTGAAAAGAGAAAGCTTCCTTCCTTCCCAGTCACTGTCCTATTTTTAACCCATTCAGAGTAATGTGAACATCAGGAGAATGGGATCACTGCGGTTAAGGAGTTAAAAGGGTTTGTAAGCAAAGACTAGATGGGACTAAACTTGCATAGGCTTCTTAAAATGTCATCTAAAATCAATGTATTCATATAGGAACCATCATGGGACAACCAGCGAATATAAAAAGCTATATTTTTAAAAGAGCTTGCTATTGTTCAAATACTTTAAAAATGCATTAAAAATATCAGGGCCTATGCAAACAGCACAGCTCTGGCCTACACATTAAAGGAGAAGGAAGAGAATGGCAAGCAGCTGTGAAATCAAGAATGCAGCACCTGGTTCCAGACCTAAAATGACTGAGAAACTGAAGATCTCATCACTGATTGCCACAGCTCCCTGCAACATGATCCTTTTCTGATATATTTTTCTAATATTCCTTTTAGAACTCTTGTACATTGTTACTGCAGCAAATAATCCCTGTGAGCTCTTCCTCTCTGTGTAGAAATTGGTGAAGAGAAGAGAAACAAAGTATAAAAGATAATACATGGCTCCAAGTTTTCTTATTGTAATCACTTCCAGCTAGTAATTGTATTTGTTTGCTAAAACAGGCAAACTCAAGGTTTCAGAAAAAAACAAGCAAGGGCCCTTGAAGCCATCTTGAAACTCTAAAGGAAACCCAGTTTTACTTCCTTCTGCCACCAAAACTCTATGGGTATGTCCACACACACCCCTTATTTCGAAACAACAGAGGTTGTTTCGAAATAAGGAGTACCATGGCCACACGACACACGGCCATTTCGAAAGAAGCAAACCGCTTCTTTCGAAATGGCCGTGGTCTTTTCGAAACAACCTAAACCTAGTTACATTTCGAAACGGCGTTGTCCCGAAACGGTTGTTTCGAAATAACGCCAATGGGACATGCCGTTTCGAAACAACGGTTGTTTCGAAACGAGTTGTTTTGAAACAACCGTTGTAGTGGCCGTGTTATTTCGAAACAACCGTTGTTTCGAAATAACCGGCTGACCTTCCTCCCAGGGTGCACAGCACCCTGGGGGAACTTCCTGCTAGGGCGTGCCTGTTAGGCCGCGTGGCAGGGAGGGAGCTAACAGGCAGCCATGGCCCAGCAGCCAGGTCCCTCAGCTACAGGACGCCGGAGGGCGCCTGTGTGGACTCAGGAGGACGTGACCTGCCTCCTGGGCATCTGGTGGCAGCCAGAAATACTGGAAAGGTTCCAGGCCAGCCACCGGAACCGTGACATATATCATGACATCGCGGATGCGATGTCCCAAGCAGGGCACCTCCGAACAACGGAGCAGGTGCGGAGCAAAATAAAGATGCTCCGCCAGGAGTATGCCCGCACCTGGGATTCCCGGGCACTGGAGGGGCCTGGCAGCCAGGCCACATGCCCATTCTACGAGGCCCTGGATGAATTCCTGGGCACACAGCCCAGCGGTGCCCCCACTGCATCCGTCGACACCTCTGGGGGGCCTCAGAGCCCCTCATCAGGCCTGGAGGCAGCCACCTCTGACGTCTCCGTCGGGGGACCACCAGCCACGCCACCATCAGTGGCGGAGGCCAGCCCCACGACCCCGGAGCTGTTCAGGCCCATGGAGGCGGGCACCAGCACTGAGGAGCAGGGGCCCACCACTGCTCCAGGCTCCGAGTCAGACCCTGGGACAGCTCGGCGGACCTCTGGAGCTCCCGTGGGTAAGTACACCCCCCCCACATGGGGGCACACAGGGCTGGGCCTGTCCAGCAGGTCCCGGGATGGGTGGAGGCCAGGGCCAGGCACCAGGGCAGGTAGGGCCCAGGGTTCGTGGGCACAGTGGGGCCCCCTGGCTACGGGGCCCACAGACACAGGTGTCACCGGGGACAAAGGCCCTTGTGTGCCGGAGGGTGGTGACCAGGGACTGGCTGGGAAAGATGCAGCAGCATCTTCCGTGGGGTGGACAGCAGGCAGGGCACACCACTGGCAAGTGGCCTCGGGAGCCCTCAAGTGCAAGGCGTGGCTGGGTCCAGTTCACCCTTGTGGGCACCACAAGCATGTGTGCCTCCAGGGTACGGGTCCCAGATGTCTGGCAAAAGGAGACCATGGTCTCCTTTCCTGTGCTCTGTTCTTCTTGTTATCCTCCCATTCTCTGTCTGGCAGGCAGGTCAAGATAGGGGGGTTTGTCAGGCTTTTTCCCAGAGGGGCTGACGGATCCTGGACTGCCAGAGTATACCGATTTATTTGGGGAACTGTCCCAGGGCACCGTAAACCCTGATGACTACCTCGGCCAGAGAACCGTCTTGCCCAGGGTCCTCCAATGTCCTCTGTCGGGTACCATCCTGGCCTCCTTCCGAGGCTTTGGGGGCCAGGAGTCCTACCCCAGGGCAATGTCCCACGGGATCTTGGGACCCTGACAGTCAGGGCAGAGGTGTGTGCTGCAGACAGGTGCACACAGATGGGACCAGCAGGCGGCAGGGGCTAACTGTGTTTTTTGCGTCCCTGCAGCACGTCGCAGAGCCCCTCCCCGAGGGCCGGCACCCACGCCCGGACCCCACCGCCGAAGCCCCAGGACACCGCGGCGACAGCGGAGGGCCCCCAGGACCCGCAGTGAGCTCCTGGAGAGCCTGGAGGAGCTCGGGCGCGACATGCACACCGCCACCCAGGCCTGGAGATGGGAGCAGGCGCAGCGGCAGGCAGCTGGGCTCCGTGCCCTGGAGCGCCTCGCAGGCGCTGAGGACAGAGCGGCGAGGGCACTGGAGGTCCTGGCAGTGGAGCTGCCAGCTGCTATTCTGCAGCAGGCTGCAGCGATCCACCAGCTTGCGGAGGGCCTGGCTCCCCGACGTCGCCGGGAGACATCACCGTCCCAGCAAGGACAGCGGGCGGAGGGCAGCCGTGGGTGCAGGCGGGGCATGCCACCCCCCCCGGACCCTCCCACAGGCGTTGCCTAACCCTCCCCGCCCCAGGACCTCTTCACCCCTGTCCCCTCCCAAGTTCATGTTCCCTCCCCATGCCCCCTCCCAAGTTCATGTTCCCTCCCCCCGGACCCCCCCCAGATTGCCCCATCCCGTATCGCCCCCATCCCTTCCCTTATTGTGAATAAACCCCTGGAACGTTAGTCATGCTTGTCTGTGTTTTTATTGGGGGGGATTGGCAGTGTGGGTGGATGGGTGTGGGCTGGCTGTGGGCGGACGGGGGAGATGGTGGTTTGGTGCAGGGCAGGCCTGGTCCTCAGGCTTCCTCCATGGTGAAGGCGAGCCGGAGGGCGTCATGGATGGCAAGGGCTCGCGCAGATGGCTGCTCCTGAGTTGGCCGGGATCTCGGTTGTTCATAGTCCCTAGCAAATGCTTGGACCTCAGCCTCCCATGCGAGTGGGATGGGTTCCCCTTGCTGCTCACAAAAGTTGTGGAGCACTGCACATGCCGTGATGGCTTGTGGCAGGCTGCGCTCAGCGAGGTGGAGGCGAGTGAGCAGGCACCTCCACCAGGCCTTGAGGCGTCCGAATGCCCGCTCGACCACCTGTCGACAGCGGGTGAGGCGGCGATTGAACAGCTGCTGGCTGGGGTCGAGTGGCCCGGCGTATGGTCGCATTAGCCAGGGCCGCAGGGGGTAGGCCGCGTCCGCCACTATAAGAACGGGCACCTCTACGCCCCCAAGGTGGATAGTGTGAGGGGGGAAGTGGGTGCCCACCTCCATGCCCCGATACAGGGCAGAGTTGCGGAGGACCCTGGCATCATGGGCCCTCCCTGGCCATCCCACATAGCAGTCCTGGAACCAGCCCTGGTGGGCCACAAGGGCCTGCATAATGACTGAATGGTATCCCTTTCGGTTGCGGTACACCGCAGCCCTGTGCTCCGGGGCGCGCACAGGAATATGTGTGGTGTCCAAGATGCCAGCACAGTTTGGAAAGCCAAGGGTTGCCATCCCGGGCATGGTGTCCTGCAGGTCCCCACATCTCACCAGGCGCCGTAGGAGGACGCGATTGATGGCCCTGGTGACCTCGAGGAGGATGGTGCCAGTGGTGGACCTCCCAATGCCAAACAGGTGCGCCACTGCCCTGTGCGACTCCGGGGTGGCCAGCTTTCACAGGGCGATGGCCACTCGTTTGTCCACTGCAACAGCAGGCCTCATGGGGGTGTCCCTGTGGCGCAGGTGCGGGGCGAGTTCGTGCACCAGGCGGGTGAAGCTGGCCCTGCTCATGCGAAAGTTCTGGCGCCAGAGGTCGTCGCCCCAGGTGCACAGAACAACCCTCTCCCACCAGTCGGCGCTGGTCTCACGCGCCCACATGCGGCGGGGCACAGGGAGGGGCAGGGGCAGTAGCTGAGCCCTGCGGATGAGCTGGATGTACTCCTCAGCCACAGGCCAGTCCTCCTCGGGGTCTACAAACAGAGTCTCCCAGAGCTGCTGGAGCCCCTCGATGCGCGCCAAGGGGCTGGGTGCTGCATGGCGTTGTCTAGGCAGCCGAGCACTGTCCATGGCTTGCAGTGTGCTGCTAGCGTGAGTGGACAGGGGAGTGAGGTCAGGGCCGGCTTTTATGTGATTGGCTAGCAACATGGCCACCAACATGGCCCAGGGAGGCGGCCATGTTGCCACACCTCCCATGCTGCACTGCCCCTGGATCGAAATAGCAAGTCTACACTGTGGAAACGCTATTTCGATTCCCGTTTTTTGCTTATTTCGAGGACACCATTTTGTTATTTCGAAACAAGTTATTTCGATATAACATGTTATATCGAAACAAGTTATATCGAAATAACTTGTTTCGAAATAACAAAACAGTGTGTGAACATAGCCTATGTGGTAACAGCCACTCTTCCAGCCAAGGACTTAATGCATCTCAGCTGGTCAAATGGGGTGCTTCTGAGCATTGTAAAGCATACACTCTTCACTCGAAGGCCAAATGCAGTTTTCACCAAGGCAGATACAGTACTCTTGCAGAAATCAATGGAAGCTGTTCCCACTTACCTGTGAGATGGATTGAGCTCTAGATACACTGTCTCCTCCAGCATTCCTAATCTCTGGCAACCATTAGAGTTCATTGGAAGCTAGGGTGAATTACAACTGGCTTTCAGACAACTCAGTATTATTGACACATGCTGCCCTTTGGCCACTTGGGGCCTTTCAGGTCAGTGCCCACTTGGAGAAGGTAACCCACAACCCGGCTTTCATTTTCATTAGGGGTGCACATTTTCCACTGTAGGGATGAAATCCTGACCCCAGTGAAGTCACTGAGAATTTTGCCATTGATTTAAATGGAGCCATAATGTCACTCTAGGTGCCAGTCAGTCATCTTAGTTAATCCAGCATACATGTTAGTGAAATACAATAGATAGTTACACCCAGAAGATCACTGAAATAGACCCATTTTAAATGGGTGCATATGTTAATTCAGCTGCAAGGTAATGGGAAGTTAGTTGCATATGTTGCATATACCTTTTCTACCCCAGCTGTCATGAAATCAACACCTCAACATTGCCATTAAACATGCCAGATGAAAGATGGTTTAATTTACACTCAGAACCTAATACGTCCTTGCTTTCTGGAGGCCAAATCATTAGGTTCTGCTTTAAACTGTGGAATTAAAATGCAGCTTGTTATCATCATAACAAATACTCTCTTGAGGCTCACTCCTGATTTCTTTGCTCCCATGATGGTGTGCTCATTGTGCCTGGAACCAAGTCCAGCTCTTCTCAACAAGATGGTCAACTCAATACGGCTTTGAGGGTGGGAGAAGAAAAGATGAAAAACAATGAGGATCTTCGGAGCATGGATGATTCACCTGGGCAGAGAGGAAGAAAATAGATGAGGACATTTATGCCCCAAATTGTTAGCTACTTGATACCATGTTAGGAAATCGATGCAGGAGTAGTTCAGGGATTTGGGGCCTATTGTTATGTCATGTGGGAAATATCTCAAGTTCACTGAAAAGATACAAAGTTAGAACTCTGTTGAAAGTCTTTGTGACTGCAGACAATAAAATATAATGTCTCATTTTGGACAGGCTCTCAAGTGCTGAGCACTGTAAATTTCTGTTGATGACAATGAGAGTTAAAGCTGCTTAGTACATCCCACAAGGTTCTCATCACCTCAGAGGATCAGATTCTGTGACTGCAAACAGAAATAACAAATATTAAAATGAATTGGCAAGAATCAAAGAATGAGATAAATGGAAACACCTACTGCATGTATTAACTGAACAGCTGAGCTGTTGAAGGAAAGATGAGTCAAGATGGATGAATCTGTCATAGATAAATAACAAATAATTTTAACCTACTGTAAGCCTTCATCTAATTGTCTCAATGTTCCTTAATAAATCCAGTATCATTTAATGTATTTATTATTTGAAAAAGGGGGTGAATACTAAAATAGAAAATTTGCAGATGACACAAAATTATTTAGGTAGTCAAGACCTGACAGGAGTGGGAGGAACATCAGAAAGCCATACTAAGTAAAGTGAGTGGGCAATATGTTGGGAAATAAAGTTTACTGTTGATAAATGCAAAACAATATAAACTTTTAAGCTTACTGGGTTCTAAATTAACTGTATGATCTTAGGAAAGGGGCTTGGGTGTCACTGTTGACAGCTCCTTGAGGATCTCTGCTCTATATGCAGCTGTGATAATAAATAAATAAGACGGATAATGAAGGGGATGGAGAATAATATATAAAATATTACAATGCCATTTCATAAATCACTGATGCAGTCATATGTGGAAGACAGTGTACAGTATTGGTCATCCCATCTAAAAAAAGGATATTGCAGAATGAGGGGGGGGTCGGAGAAAGATGACAAAAATTAACAACCTTGGAAAACCTTTCATCTAGACAAAGACTGAAAAGATTGGTATTTTCTACCTGAAAAAAGAGACAAATGAGAAGGGGCATGATAAAAGTATACAAAATAATGAATGGTCTAAAAAAGCTAGTTCAAGAGCATCTATTCTTCTTGTTTTCCAGCAGAAGAATAAGAAAATTAAAAGGTGTCAAAATTCAACTGGGGAGCTAAGTACCACAGTCACTGAAGCCAACAACTGATAAGGATGCAAGTGAGATTGAATATTTAAATGGATGTAAAGAATTTTCAGACTTGTAATTCATGATAACAAACTGTTGGAAAAAGATGTTGAATATTATGCTTCAAGACTTAAGCCAATCTATAATTCCTCGAGAACAGGATGAGGCCTAATATTTACTCCACATCTGCCAACTGCGGGGTTCTTGCATCTTGCTCTGAAGCATCCAGTACTGTCCACTGTCAGAGACAGAATACTAACCTGGATGAATCTTGGGTCTGATCCAATCTGGCCGTTACTGTTTACCTAACTCTAATGCACTTCTTTGTCTTGTATATCTGACCCTCTCATTTACTGATTATTTAAGAAAAGTAACTGGTACAGCGAACAATTTTCATTATCTTAAATTAAAATAATTAGTAAGCGAAAAGGATTTTTTGCATAAATTACATTGAAAATGGCTTAATTACCATCTTATTTATGGCTGTCACTTGCCTAGTAATCATGGGCCAAATTCCCTGGTGGGGTAAATTGGTGCCGCTCTAGTGATATCAGCAAATCAATTTACATTGGCAAAGAATTCCTCTCCACACTTCAAATAACATTTCTTGATTTCAGATGTGCAGACCAGGAATGCTCACAATATCCTGACGAGGAATTATGTACCAGTGGATCATTCTGCAGGCTGTAAGGGATGCTTTCAGGCTAGTTTTTGCACCTGCTTTTTCCCATATGCTGATGATCATCACCACACACATGCAGTCTCACTTATTTAATTATTAAGCCAAATCTTCCACATTGTTCACTTACAATGTACTGTAGGCAAAGCACTCAACTGATGCAGCAAGAAAGCACAGATGTACTCTAAGGGTAAATTTCTACCACCATTTGCACTCCTCCATCCATCAGTTACTCCCATGTAACCCCATCAACTTTCACATTATTGCAAAGGCATGCCGGAGGGCAGAACAGATACATTTTGTACTACTAAACAGTAACATGAATTTTTTCCTCTGTATTTAGCATACAATATTTATGGCTGGCAACTTATGCTACTCAGGACTGATTGTGAAGGCCATGTGGAAATTCTAATACCCAGCAGCCCATCCTCTGATCAAAGAAGGACACCACACTGTTGTTCTACGTGTTCCATTAATTCCCCAATCATTTCCAGATTCAGTTCAGGCTCCTAGTCCTAATCTTAAAGCATCTCATAGGCGTGGACTGGCTATTTAAGAGACCATCCATAACTGTTGTGCATAATGGGGTCACTGCAGTTGTTATCTGTCTAATTTCTTATAAGATCTGCATTGCTGTTGTCTCTGATTCCCCTCAAAATAATAAAGTGAAAACAAAAAGTATTTTCATCTTGCTTGTCTAATTAGCAGGCACCGAAATATGTTTGTTTATTTGTGTGTGGTGCTACTTCAGGAAGGCTGGGTTTAAGATATCCAGTTTGCGCTAAGGATCACAGACATCTGGATATCTTTGGCCAATGAGTTTCATGTGAATCAGCCAGAACTAGACCTGGTCAGGAATTTTTCAACCAAAGTGTTGGGTGGTTTTTTGCTAAAAAATACTTGATCATCAAAACTGACACTTTGCTAAATGGGCTCAGACGACTCTTCTGCCTCAGAAAAGTGTGGAGGGAAAAAACAGTTTCAAAACTGCTGAAACACCTGTGATGAAATGGGAATTTTCTGTAATTTTACGAGGCCTGTGTATACCTCAGTTTCCCCTATATATCCATGGCTATCCAGTGGAGGAACAAAGACTAAACCCTGGCCTATAGTATGTAGAATCACAGAACATTAGGCTTCAAAGAGACCCCAGGAGGTTATCTAGTCCAACCCCTGACTCAAAGCAGGACTATGATTACGTCACTGCTTATGTCAACCCAGCTGTGAATGTGTCTACACCAGAGGTCAACAATCCAAAAGATAAGAAGAGCCATTTTGTAAAATTCTTTCAATAACCAAGAGTCTTGAAAGCTGCAATGGGTATAGCCTCCTGGTGAGGGTTGTGGGAGCTAGGCCAGGGTGCTTGCCACACGGTACCTTAGTGGAGGGGTGGAGCCCAGAACCAACAGTGGATCCCTCACAGGGTCCCCAAGTGGCAGGGGTGAGGGAGCCTGGAGCTGCAACGGGACAGCCAAAGAGCTGCATGTGGCTTCGGAGTCACAGGTTGCAGACCCCTGGTCTACACTCAAGTGGGTAGGCACCCAGTTCTGCCTACATAGTAGTACTACCTCTCCAAACAGTGTAAAACAGTGGTTCCCAACCTTTTCTCTGCCAAGGCACACCTAGATACCTTTAACTATTTTGAGGCACACTACCATATAGTCTCCAAATGAACTCATGAATATTCATGAGCCAATCCAGAACTCTTTGTATAGTTTTTCAAAAAATTCTATGTCACACTTGCTCATCCGTGAAGGCACACTTGTGTGCTCTGGCACACTGGTTAAGAAACACTGGTGTAGAACTCTGGTCAAGGTACTTAGGTCAACACAGCACAAGACACAGCATTGGTTAGATCATAGAATCATAGGGATAGAAGGGACCTCATGAGATCATCTAATCCAAATCCCTGCAAAAAAAACAGGACCACACTCACTAAATTATCCCAGCCAGGATTTCATCTAACTGAGCCTTAAATATCTCCAAAGATGGAGATTCCACCACTTCCCTAGGTAGCCTATTCCAGTGCTTCACCACCCTCCTAGTAAAAATGTTTTACCTAATATCCAACCTCGACCTCCCCAGCTGCAACTTGAAACCATTGCTCCTTGTTCTGTCCTCTGTTACTACTGAGAACAGCCAAGCTCCATCCTACTTGGAGCATCCCTTCAAGTAGTTGAAGGTTGCTATCAAATCCCCCCTCAGTCTTCTCTTCTGCAGGCTAAATAACCCTAGTTCTTTCAGTCTTACTTCATAGGTCTTGTGCTCCAGCCCCTTGATAATTTTTCTTGCCCTCCACTAGACTTTTTCTAGTTAGTGCACATCCTTTTTGTAGTGTGGAGCCCAAAACTGGACACAGTATTCCAGATGCGGCCTCACTAGTGCCAAATAGAGGGGAACAATCATATCCCTCAATCTGCTGGCAACACTTCTACTGATGCAGCCCAGTATGCCATTGACCTTTTTGGCAGCAAGAGCACCCTGTTGACTCATATCCAGCTTCCCATCCGCCATGACTCCCAGGTCCTTTTCTACAATGCTTCTATTTAGCTGATTGCTCCCCAGCCTGTAGCAGTACATGGGGTTTTTCCAGTCCAAGTGCAGGACTTCACACTTGTTCTTGTTGAACCGCATGAGATTTCTATTGGCCCACTGCTCCAATTTGTCTAGGTCTCCCTGAATCCTGTCCCTGCCCTCCAGCATGTCTACCATTCCCCACAGCTTGGTGTCATCTGCTAACTTACAGAGTGTGCAATCTATCCCATCATCCAGATCATTAATGAAAATGTTGAACAGAACTGGCCCCACGACCGACACCTGGGGCACACCACTCATTACTGGTTGCCAACTAGACATGGAGCCATTGATTCTTACTCGCTGAAACTGTTGATCTAGCCAGTTTTCTATCCCCCTTACAGACCACACATCCAACCCATGCTTCCTTAACTTGCTAACGAGAATGCTGTGGGAAACTGCATCAAAAGCTTTGCTAAAGTCAAGGTATATCACGTCAATGGCTCTTGCCGCATCAACAAATCCAGTCATCTCATCATAGAAGGCAATGAAGTTGGTCAGGCATGGTTTCCCCTTGGTGAATCCATGCTGACTGTTCCTGATAACTCTATTTTCCTTCAAGTGTTTCAGAATGGATTCTTTGAGAACCTGCTCCATGATTTTTCCAGAGATTGAGATGAAGCTGACTGGTCTGTAATTCCCTAGATCCTCCTTTTTCAAAGATAGGCACTAGATTTGCTTTTTTCCAGTCGTAGAGCACCTCCCTTGTTCATCACGAGTTTTCTAAGATAATGCCCAGTGGTACTGCTATTTCATCGGCCAACTCCCTCAGCACCCTCGGATGCAGTTCATCTGGCCACATGGACTTGTGCACATCCAGCTTCTTTAAGTAGTCCCTAACCTGACCTTCAGTCACCGAGGGCCTGTCTTCGTCTCTCCAATCTGCCATACCCAGTGTAGTGGGCTGGGATCTGGCCCTCCCTGTGAAAACTGAAGAAAGAAAATCATTAAGCATTTCAGCTTTTTGCTCATCCTCCACCATGAGGATACTTGCCCCATTCAGTAAGGGACCTATACCATCCTTGTTCCTCGTCTTGTTATTGACATACTTGTAGAACCCCTTCTTGTTATCCTGCACATCCCTTGCTAGTTTCAACTCCAATTGTCCTTTGGCCTTTCTGATTTTATCCCTGCAATCCCAAGCAATATCCTGGTATGCCTCCTTCGTCACCTGTCCAAGCTCCCACTTCCTGTAAGCTTCCTTTTTATGCTTTAGCTCAATGCAGAGTTCTCTGTTAAGCCACGGTGGGCACCTTCCACATCTGCTGTTCTTTCTGCTCATTGGAATGGTATCTTCCTGTGCCCTTAGCAGGGATTCTTTAAAATCCAGCCAGCTCTCTTGGACATCTTTCCCCTTCAGATCAGCCTCCCAAAGGATCCTGCCCCTCAGCTCCCTGGGGGAGCCAAAATCTGCTTTTCTGAAGTCCGGGATCTATGTTTTGCTTCTTTCCTTTTTTTCCATTAATCAGCATCTTGAACTCTACAATCTCATGGTGACTGCTGCCCAGGTTGCCATTCACTTCTATTTCTCCAATCAATTCTTCTTTGTTTGTGAGCAGCAGGTCAAGGGTGCAAGGCCCCTAGTTGTTCCTCCAGCATTTGTACCAGGAAGTTGTCCTCCATGCTCTCCAAAAACTTCCTGGATTGCCTGTGTACAGCTGTATTGCTCTCCCAGCAGATGTCAGGGTAATTGAAGTCCCCCATGAGAACCAGGTCTTGTGATCTAGAAACTTCTGCGTTGTCCATAGAATGCCTCATCCACCTCCTCCTTCTGATCTGGCAGTCTATAGCAGACACCCACCACAACATCCCCCTTGTTGCCCTCTCCCCTAAACTTAACCCACAGACTTTCAAATAGCTTGTTTCCACTTGCATAATGGAGCTCTGAGCAGTCATATAGCTCTTTTACATATAGCGCTACTCCTCTTCCCCCCTTTTCTTCCTTCCTGTTCTTCCTGAACAATTTATATCCATCCATGGCAGAGCTCCAGTCATGCAAGCTATCCTACCATGTCTCTCTTATTTCAATTATATCATAGTTCCTTGTCTGAGCCAGTACTACCAATTCTTCCTGCTTGTTTCCCACACTCCCTGCATTTGTGTACAGGCACTTAACATACTGGGCCTACTGCCCTACTTTCCCCTGTCAATTTTCAGTTCTGTTGCAACTACCTCCTTGCATTTTCTCCCAGCATTGTCCTCCCCCACTTGCCTCAGGTATTAGGGCTTCATTAGGACACCCAAGACACTTATTTGATCCCTCCACCCCATGTTCCAAATACCCTCGCTTTTATCCCTGGTGTTAGTCCCGGCACCCCCCAAGTTCCATCCCTTCCCCCAGGTCTCCCACATTGTGACTTACCTGTGAGCTTTGGTTACCTTCCCCTTTCAAGCCTAGTTTAAAGCCCTCCTCACTAGGTTAACTAGTCTGCATCCAAGTATGCTCTTCCTCTTCCTCAACAGATGGAGTCCATCTCTGCTAGCAGTCCCTCTTCCTGGAACAGCACCCCATGGTAGAGGAAGCCAAAGCCCTCCTGACAACACCATCTTAGTAGCCAGGTATTAATTTCCAGGATGCATCTGTCTCTGCTCAGGCCCCTACCCTTGACTGGACGGATTGAGGAGAACACCACCTGTGCTCCGAACTGCTTCTCGAGCACTCCCAGAGCCCTGTAGTCACCTTTGATCTGCCGAGGATCACCTCTCGCAGTATCATTGTTTCCCACATGGATACTATCAAGGAACTTCTCCAGGGCATGGATACTCCTGAGCCTGGACACCTTCTCCTGTAACTCTCCCACTTGCCTCCTGATGGATTCCACCAGCAGGCACCTGTCACATTGATTCATCTCCCCAGCCTGATTGTCTGTGACAGGGAAATGCAGGCCACAGTCCCCACAAGTCCACACCAGGATCTGGGTAGAGATATCCATGGTCAGGATGTCTGTCTGGCTACAGGCACAGGGGGAGGAGACAGAAGGAGTGCTGGCACAAGCAGTGTGGCTCCTCTTCACCATTGTGGCTTCACCAGCTCCTTCTCTCTCAAATTCCCCTGTTTGCAGTCCTCCTGGTCACTCAGCCACTGGCTTTTAAGGCCTTCTCTGCCTAGGTCAGCCCTGGCCACTTGTTAAACACGAGGAGGAGGGATGATCACAAGGCTGATTGAGGCTGATCAAAGGTGAGCAGGGAACAATGGTACAAACAGCCCCCAGACAATCACACAATCACAGTCCCAATTCCCACAGTAACTGACAACTAACAGAAATCACCCACAGGGAAAAACACACACACACAGTCAGCAATTCACTCACCCAAGCTTCACTCTCTCTCTTGCTTCTTCAGCTAGGGGTTCACCTTCGCCTCCTTCTCATGGCTTCACCAACTCCTTACCTTTCAAACTCCCCTGTTTGCAGTCCCCCTGTTCACAAGCGCCAAGATCAACCCTAACTGTCCTCCAACAGGAGTCCCACAGTACCCACACTGACTGTTCTGGTTATGACTGTCAACTCCATAGAGCACTGGAAGTCCTGCCTCCCTTTTAAAGCCCCATTAATTTTTGAAATGCCTTTCCCTGATTGCTCAGCTTGATAAGCATGCCTAGTAACTCTCCCTTGTTATGCACAACTGCTCAGCTGACCATGTTGGCTACATGCATCAGAGGCATTCCTGCTTGGAGTAGACAAGAACTATTGGATCTCCTGGGCCTATGAAGAGAAGAGGCTGTGCTGGCACAGCTCCAATCCATCCACCGAAACATCAACGTCTATGAGCAGCTTTCTCAAAGGATGCAGAACTCGGGCTACATTAGGGAATAGCAGCAGTGCCATGTGAAAGCCAAGAAGCTGCAACAAGCATACCAGAAGGCAATAAGCAATCCCTCCTCAACACAGATTCCACCATCCCCAACAGCAACGTGGAGACTTCCAAGAAGCCTGAGTCACAAGCCCCTACTGTGAACAAAAATAGAGGAGGCAATGAACAGGATAAAGTAGGAGGGGTGGCAGGTGACCAAAGGATCCCACAGAGCAATGAACCAGGACCTGTTTTTGACTCTTCCACATTCCAGTTACTCCCACCAGTCAAGCAGGGGCAAGCCTGATGCAGGGAAAGGAATTTTGAATAAGTGTGCAGATAAAATTTTCTGTTACAGGGATGGTTTTCACCTGTGAAATAGCAAGACACACTCTTTTTACTTTTAGATAATTTACTCATGCTAGAAGAAGTAGCAGTACAACCAAAAGAGGCAGAGTTATTATCTGCTTTTCATTCCCCTTTAGAGTTAGACAGGAAAGGGGCATGCAGAGCAGTCTGCTTACATACATAGTGATGTCCTTTGAATCCTCCTGGGAGATTGCTATGAAACTTTAATGGAGATATTCTGCAACCATCCACTCAAGGTTTCTAGGGAGGATTGCCTCATTTCTTCCTCAGTGGTAGGATATTTTCCTATGTCACTCAAATGTAGCTTCAGCAGCAGGTACTAGTACAGTGCACATGGTAACAGCATACAGGCCCAGGAGGCTTTGGGCAGTGCCAGAACTAGGTATTTTTGCACCCGGGGCACGCCAGGAGCAAGCAGCATGGTGCCCGCCATCATATTGAGTAGTGAAATGGAGCTGCTCGATACATGCCCATGGCAAAGCTGTGGTCAACCCATCCTAGTTATGGCCCTGGCTTTGGGATGCCAGCAGCAGCTGTGACCATTCTATCTTTGTTGCCCTAGCAGTGAGGTATCAGCTAGAATCACCACTGCCTGTGGAAAACAGTGCTGTTGTTCAGTGACTTTGCAATATACTATAGTCATGTAGCCAACCAATTAATTTCTCATTTCTCCAAGCCCTGGCATGCTATATTCACCCCATGACTGTTGCAGTGACTGGCATCATGCACAGACAATCTCCAGCAGAAGTGAGAATTTAGGGCTTAAAGCTTTTTGGAAGCAAAAGGAATGAGTTCAGCATCTTAATTTTGCTTTCTGTAGTAAATGCACTGACAATGGTACCTCTGTGTGTTTTAACTTCAGCTATTGCCATTGCAACTTCAGGCTCTCACTCTCATGCCCACCCATCATCTGTGGAATGCATGAGCCAGATAAGGAGAAGAAAGAAGAACATTTGGGATGATATATTCCCGGCTATATGCAAGCCAGTGCTGTATCGGACTGTGAACACAAGGCCTGGAGGATGAACATTGCAGAGAGCCTGGAGAAGGAAAGAGTGGAGAGGAGAAAGGCCCACGAGCTTCAACAGGAAATGAGAGGGAGATGCACCAGGACATAATGGTCTTCTCAGGCAGTCAACACAGATGGTGGGCCAGTATGTTCAACAATCTTGGGTTCACCTCCCTTTGCAACCCACTGAGAACTTCATATCAGGAACTTCCTATACCTCTTCCCTCCATAATATTACACATGGCATTAGGAATCACTGCTGTATCCCCACAATTCCTTCCAGGGAGATAATAAAGACAATCACAGCTTCACATGCACAGACCTCTGAAAGCCACAGTTGTTACACATGTAGCTAAAATGGTCATGAATTTTCTTTCCCCTTCATAAGTTCTGTTCTCTTAATTTATTAGGGTTTATTAAGTTTCTAATGCATTTGTTTTAAAATCACATGGCTTTTCCCCCCCGATTTTATTGCAAAATAAAATGCTATTATTTAGAACATAATTCATCTTTATTATTTCAGAATACATGCTGTTGAGTGCTCCGCAGTTCGGAAAGTAACCAATTACCTGTCACTGCACAGTGTCACACAACTCATAGGATCATTCACAATCAAAATTAATAGGTGCATTGACAGTGCCATACTCCAACATGTGCAGCAATCACCACACAATTCCTACCATTCCACAAAAAAAGCACAGCCAGGTAGAGCATGCTACAGTAGCACAGACTAGTTAGCTCACTGCTAAAATGATCGTTCAAAGCCTCCCTCAATCATATAGCTCCACATTCAGCTCTTCTAACAGACCATGTATCTGGCTGTTCAAAGTCAGTAGACAGCCATTCCACTTCCACCCAGGCAGAAACTTTTGCCCTTTGCTTCAGATACTTTATGCAGGATGCAGCAGACTGCTATAACCATTAGGCTATTTTTCGTACTGAGATCCAATCTTGCCAATAACCACTGCCAGCGGCCGTTCAAATGACCAAAAGAATAATTAAATGCCATTGTGCACCTGCTGAGCCAGTGGTTGAATCATTCCTTGGTGCTTTTGAGATGGCTGGTATACAACCTGGCCATTGCATCACAGCGGATTCCCTGACTCCAAGTTGACACCCAACTGACCAGTAGTAATCAGGTGTTTTCAGTCTCTATAGTGTGGTTGCCTCTCGCTCCTTTTCTGTCAGTGCAGCTCTCATTCTGGTGCACCTGCACTGGAAAGCTGGGGTGAATTTGGCACACAGATCCCGAAATGTGGACTTGCACATCCAAAAGTTCTGCAATCACTGCTCATCATCCCAAACCTGCAGGACAGTGTAAGCCCCCGAGTCCATCCTTGCTTCTAAGGCTCACAAGTCGTCCTCCCCACTCAGTTCTTCCTGCAGCTCTGCAAATACTGCACCTTTGTGCACCCTGCACTTGCAACACTCATGGCAACAGTGCAGAGCTGTGCATGTGCCATGCTTCTGTTAGATACGGTGGTCAGTGAGCATGGCCATTCAGGTTTGTGGGTTTTTGAGGAAAAGGCATGAAAAGGCAGGTGATATTATGGGGTGGAGACAGTTGCAAACTGGGAACTTGAACCCATGCTTCCAGAAACCCATGCACGCTTCATTTTGGTTCCACCATGCATTGCTAAAACTTCTCAAAACACTGCATTGGACAGGCCCATGTTGAACAGTGAAATGCTCACATATGGTGCACCAGACTGAGAAACAATACAGTACTCCTGCTAAGTACATGTGCCACTGGCAAACAGAGCCAAGCACACATGCACAAGTAATGCAGTAACTGCAGTGGCTGTATATGTACATAACTTGACATAAGTTTTTAGTGTCGACATTTGCTGTCATGGCAGACTAAGAAATACAGGGTATGTATGCCTGTGTCTGTCTGTCATTTCACTGCCTGAGCCAGAATGTGTCATTAAAAAGGACTGGCTGAAGCCAACCCCATACCAGTGGAAAATCTGAGAAGACAAAGAAAACTGAGTCACCTAGCAACCAACAACCCAGAAAGAGATGTATTTCCCTCTCCCCCCCATCCTCTCAACAGAGAAATTGAGCAAAGGACTGGAAGGTGTGAGGTTGGAAGGGGATGGGGGGATACAGGGTTCACTTCATCATCATCATGCAGAAGGTCCTGGGTTCAATTCCCAGGGGGTTGGACTCGATTGGGGAAGGAGTTTTGGTTCTCTCACCTGGGGCTGACTAAGGAGCTCAGACTGAGCATGATACAAACCAAGACTTAAGATGGTGTGACTACACTAGCTGGGACTCTGGGCTGACAAAAATGGACAATGCTTTAACCTTCACTTCTCTGTGCTAACCTAAAGCCTTTCAGATTCTCTACGCCAGGTGACTAATGATTACTATGCTTTGGAAAAGCTTCCTGTCTCATTGCAAATGTGCACTGATCACCTCACTAACACCAGTGCCCTCATGGAGGTCAACAATGTCAGTGCAGAGGGCCTGATTATCCAGAGCAAGCCCTGCGTGTGCATGCCTGACGCAAGCCTACCAAAACAGTAGCTGCACACCCAACTTACCAAAGAAGAAAAGAAACAGGGAGGCCAAAAGAAACTTTTCAAAGAGACTCTCCAGACTAACATCAATAGGTGTAGCATTTACAACACACACCAAGAGACGGTAGCCCAAAACATAGCTAACTAACAATGACTTGTCAGAGAATAAGAAACAATCACATTTGAGGAAAATTACCTTGCCTTTGGTCACAGAAAAATGACAAGAAAGAAAGGACAGACAAATGTCATATTGTGGCCCAACCCTGCCTTCCAAAACTACTTGCAATGCCTGCCAGTGTGCCTTTGGCTGAAGCATCAAAATCTGTCATCAAAGGACCTATATGAAATAAAACTTGTGGAAGGGACTATCCTTGACTCCAAGGGATTGCCATCATGGGCTCAGTGGGAGCCCTGTGCCCTGAATGCATAGAACAACCCTCCCTCCAGACTCTGCCTTGGCTGTATTTGGCACAGGAAGCCAAAGAGAGAGACAGGTATCCCTGGGACAAAACGACCAGTCTCAGAGGAACCAGCACCTGTGATTCCACAATGACATCCCATGTCAACATTTTTTTAAAGGAAAAGTTTGGGGTTTTCAAGCTGAAACAACTTCTCTTTTAAAAAATGTAGTAAAATACAACCTAAAGAAGGGTCAACTGTGAAATGAAAGGTTTCAAAATCATCAAAACGAAATGTTTCATTTGACTCTCACTAGACCTTTTTTTGGTTTCTTGGTTTGTGAAAATTGTTAAGATTTTTTAATTTTTATTTGATTTGGAATGGGAAACATGTTTGAAATCTCTAAAATTCTCACAAGACAGAAAGCCATTTCCTGACTAGCCCTAAGCCAAGACGAAATGTCTGACCCTGAGGCACATCATTCACTACAGAAAACATTCATCTGAGGTCAGAACTGGCACACGCCTGATAGTTTCAGCACATGATACTCTTTCGCAGGAGCCTCTGTTCAGTTAGAGCTCATGAATGACTCAGCATTATTTTTCATCCTCAGATAATGACTGAAAGAAGGAGAGGAAGAAAAAAAATCCAAGTACATACAATTTGTTCAATATGGAGCGAAGAGTCCATTATAGGCAAATGCATATTTGACATCTAGATCCTTTGATAACAGGGCAAAGTGAAATGTAACAAAGGGATAGTTCTCAAAGCCACAGTATGAAAGCTACACATAAATATATGCAGCCCTGAGCCTCCCTCACATGTACCTAGGAATTAGTGTATTGCTGGTGTCTTCAGTGAGAGAACGCTGTGCAAATACTGCAAGCAGCCTACTTCTTAGAGAAACGAAAAATGCTTGTGTAAGTACATTTCTGATAAATGTAGTACTTATTCTATTTTTAAAATATTTTAACTTGGGGGGTAGAAATAAAGGGTGAAAATCCTGCTGACTTAAAACAGACTGTGAACATGAGGAAAAGGGAAATTTATGTTTTTGTTGGAGGAACTGTGTATATAAATTGCTTGCACTGTATGTAATCACATAGGGTACCCTGGCTGGTATCCCAAACCCCCAGATTTCAGTTTTATCACTACTTGGCATAAGAGATTGAACGGACAGTGCTACATAAATAAATCCATTGCTAGCTGACACCATACAAATGCGCAGAAGATTAAAATTAGTGAAGAGTTCTACTTCTCGGTGCTGACTATGAATTAATATACTATTTTCAAAAGTCAGTCTACCTTTCAAATGGCTGAAGTCATCTGTGGGCTGCAAACCAGTCACAATCGCTTGCTTCTGCCTAAAGCATGCCTTCCAAAGTAAACTACTTAGACTTTCTTGGGAGCAGATTTACTAAGAGTTTATTTAAAAAAGCACCTTAACAGCTACTGAGGAGAAGAAATGTAAAACCAAATGAAATTAAATGAGCTCATCTGAGTTTGTACTTAGGAATTTCATTCTATGCCCCCCCCCCCCCCTTAGACACTTAATGTAATACACACAAAATGTATGGTTAAATACAGCAGAGGTCCAGGCTAACAGGATTTGGAAAATGAGGATGTGGTGGAAAATCATGAAAAATTTCAACAAAATTTGTTTGACTTTTTCATCAAAAATTTCAGACCAGCTGTCACCCAGACTCAGTCATCCAAACAGAAGAAATTGTATGTTAAAATTGCAAGAGACTCGTTCACTTTGCATCATTAGGCACCTTTTGTACTGAAGCATGTTGGGGCTGGAGCTCTCACTGGGGAAGTGAATTTAAAGAATCTCTTTCTCCCTGTGGAAGCAGCAAGACAGGATGTCACCTCAGGAGAACAAAGGGCATCGGCCAGTGCATCATAACCAAAAGAAAGCATGGTCTGCAAAAGTGTGTACCCTGCTGTGATCAGCAACCAGCCTCTAACTGGCGATGCATGATACTCCTTTTCAAACAGCAGCACAATGTACAGCACTAGTTTATCTGTAGGTTTGACCCACAGAAAGTTGCCCCAGTTGCCGGAGTTCCTAGAGCAGAAGATATATAGGCCAGATTTCCTGCTCCCCCACTGTGCCAATCCAAGCAGGATTTGCCCTGTAATATGCATCAAGCTTATCTCAAGGGTTTGTGAGCTACAAAGGATCTTGGGGTTGTAAATCCTGGAATAACGGACAGCTGACTGGGACTTGACACAAGGATATGTTTTAACTGGGCTGAAGGAAGATAACAATATGTATATTTGATTACTACCATATTGGCAGACACCAGAAATTTCACTGGAGCTCTCCAACGACAAGATTCCTTACAGCTTGCGCTAAAAAGCCATGTTCTGACAACAGAGCCTGTAACAACTCACATCATCCTGCATGGATCGGACACCAAAAGAATGCATTACATACACTGATCAGGATGAATAGACAATGTTCAAGGAGCAAAGGAAGGACAGTCCATCAGGCTGAGTGCAAAGGGCGCAGGGACAAACTGTTTGGTGGGTGGATAGTGTGCCCAGTACAGCATGGCACACAGTAATGGAGTTTAAATATTGTATTAAGAAAGGATGAAGAGAGACATTTGAGTTAAAACTAATTTTATTATACATTTGCTAGTAATTCAACCCACAGTAGCTATTTTTAATAAATATAAATAGCAAACTACTGTCTATGTCCAGTGAAATACAAATTATAATTATTCTGGAAATTAAATATCATTTATAAACACATATTGCAATGCTAAGTGCTGTACCACTTTTATAAAACACTCTTCTCTCCCAGTGAGGTGGGTTCGGTGCCATAAAACAATCAAAGCTATACCAGCATAGTGAGGGAGTATAAAATATGGTATTGTGAGAACATTAAATCAGATGCTAAACTGATTTGCACCAGCTGAGGATCTGACCCAGAGAATACAACACAATTATGTTTCCTGGTCAAAGACTGGTGAAATGAGACACCTTACTTACTGTTTAATTGGTTTTGTTCTAGCAACACCCATAAAGACCCTGTCCATACACTTATGAAAACACAAACCATGCCCCACAGGCCTCAGAATCTAAGTGTCAAGAGTCTTTTGCTTTAGGATCCCTAATAACTCTAGCTGAGTCCGGTTCCCGGCTACCCTGTTTCTGACACCGGCTTCCACATTGCCCCTGTTGTAGGTTGGGCCCCACTTGCCTCTCAGTTGCATGCTCCTTCCCTTCTCTCACAGTCCATCAGAGGAACTGCCTCGAACTTGGTTTCCTCCCTTCTCATAATGTGGGCTCTCACCTGGAAGGCCTGATTTCCTTTCCATCATCATCAACACTTTTCTCCAAGTCCTATTCAGCTTTGCGGTACCTTTTTCAAAAGCTGCACCAAGATATTAACATCGACAACGGCACCTCTTATCTCCAGCTACAGTCACAACTCGAGAAGATATTTAGGTCCAGTTTGGCTCCCCACTCCTCTCACAATTACTGAGTTTTCACCGAATCCCTCACTGCCATCCCCAGCACTTCTAACCAGATTCTTCCCCTTTAGGCTCCACACATCCTTATTCAGCTCTGCTACCCTGTTTTTCTTCTCCGCCTCACATGGGATAGAACCTTGCCCATACTGATAGACTTTGTTTACCATCTTACATAGGCAGAAGCTCCCTGCACAAATAGGAAGAAGCCATGGGAACACCACACCTTCTATAATCCTTTCCATGTCACCATCCCCACTGATTTACCTGTCTCACAACTGAACTGAAGCCCTAATTAACTATACCTCAGAGCAGCCTGTGGGTTAAATTGCAGGTAGATATCTCATTTTACAGAGTCAACTAAAGCTAAGGCCACACAGTCCATCTGTGGCAATAGAACCAAGGAGTTCTAACCCTCTCAGCTCCGTTCCTTTTCCAAAATGTCACCATCCTACTTCTGGACTGATGCTTCTGATATTGAAGTAGCAGCTGTGTTACCAGTATAGTTTATATATTATATTACCAGCCCAGGGTTTTGGAATTTTTTTGTTTTTGTTTTGTTCTGTTTTTGTGGGTTTTTTTTTCTTTTCCCCTCTAATTTTTTTCCTTTGGTGGCTACAAAGAACAAGATCATTCTTGAAAAGTAGTTTCCCATATTTTATTGACTTTTCTCCTTTTTGTTGCTAACCATTACAACAGTTTCTGAATGAGTAAATTTTCTGCAGAAAGGGAATTGGCAATATTCATAGAATCAAAATGCACCACTTGCTCACTGACTGAGCATTTGATCAATGACACATTGTGATGTTCAAAAGAGAGAACATTTCAGGTAGCAACATTTTGCTATGCTTACTCCGTGAAACGATATTTCGTATAATAGATTCTTACTGTACTTTGGATGGATAACAACTGTACATTATAATTTTATTTTCCACTTAGTAGAACCTATTGATTCAGACTGACTCTTACTGGGAAATCAGGCTTCATAATGAAGGCAGTAAATTCTGATTTTGTGCTTGTTTGATAATTAATAGTGCAGTGTCAACAGCAGTGCAAAAATGCAAATACATTTCTTTTTCTCTGCATGTTACAAAATATGAGCTCGAACTCTAACGGCTTTATTATGTTGGGTGTATTTCCATAAGGCACATACTATTCACCAAAAGAAATTTAACAGTCTGGAGTTTCTGTTTATTTACACGCCCTTCCATGAGCTTAGTATCTGTGCACCTCTCAATGGTTAGCATAGACTATGATGATACTGTAGTAAGATAGTGAAGTATTATTAACCCCATTACACAAGTGATAAGTGGAGACAGAGAGACTAAAGCTCTTGACAATCAAAGTATGCCAATAACTTTAAACACATGTAGTCCCAGGTAAAGTTATCTACATGCATATGATACTTGTACCTGCAAGATCAGGTACAAGTGATTTGCCTGAGAACTCAATGGAACTACATGCTTAGAGTAACAGACAGTGCTTTTCGGAGCAGGTGACTGGTTCAAGGTCATACAGGGAGTGTATGGCACAGCAAATTAAAGTCACTGACATCCTCTAGGTTACCTCAAGTTCTGAATCAAAAAATGTGTCATTCCAACACACGCTTCACCTATAAGTTTACTTTTTACCTGTCAACCATTCTTTCCTTGATTATTCAGCAAAGACAAATAATTTGACAAATGGAATTACACGACCAAAGCTATGAATAACTAGCTGCCTTTCTTGAATGGGAACTCTAAGACAACTTGGCATCAATTGTTAAAGTGACAAAGCCATCTTTCCCCTCTTCAGACCTTCCCATATATTACTCTATGGATGATTGTTCAAATTATGTGCTTTCAGGGTGACTGGGCTTTGTGGAAAAAAATGAATTATTTGTTAAAAGTCGGTGTCAATTGTTTTAGGGAAAATTATAGAGCAGCATACCTACGTACTCTCCATTAAGGTTTGTGTCAGCATCATGTCTCAGAATCCAATCCTGCAAAATCTTATGCACGTCTCTAACTTTACTAATGGAATAATCTCATTGATTTCACCAGGCATACTCATCAGTAGTAAAGTTAAATGTGTACATAAGTATTTGGAGAACTGGGGCCCATCAACAGTCCCACTAACTTCAAGTTAAGCATTTGCAGGTCAGATCGAACCCCCTCTCCCATCTAACAAGCTTGTCCATTTTAACAGGCCTCTAAACCTTAAGGGCAATCACTGACTTTACTTGGGCTCCATGTAGATACAATGATTAGCTAATACAAATCAGGCTGCAAGACCAGGGCCCAAATGTGAAACAAATATAGACTTAATTTCTCCCTATAAATAACTGGTAATTATGGAGACAGTTTTAAAAAGAGAGAGAGAAAAGAAAGGAAAAAAGAAAACTAAGAAAAAGGAAAAAAAAATAATCAAAAACCAAAGAAAATACGTTGAAGGCAAAATCTCCATAGGAAAAAAATATTTTATTTTTTTTTAAGAACAAATTCAGTTTAAAACAGACGTGGAATGTGATTTTCAAAGTTTTCATTTTCTGGGGGATAATTGCAACGTGGAACTAAAGCAGATTTCAAACCTATGACAGGCTAGTTTAAAAAAAAAAAGAAAGAAAGAAAAAATATTTATAACTCAAGCATAATACTGTGTTACTTACAAATTGGACAAAGAAATTCTTAAATAAATATTCATGGTACACAGTTACAGCACAAATATGCAGCAATTTGGCAACCTTTTATACCATTTTTCCTCAATACAGTGCAAAGGGGAATGACACTGCCTTTAAACAAGCTGTAGCTAAATACACTGCAAAATCCAAATTTTATACAAAACATCTTGCTTAGACTTTATAAAAAACCAACATTGCTCTATATACACAATCTGGTTAAGAAAGCAATTTCTATCTCGTTTTCCATGTGTATTTTTTTAATTATTTAAAAAGGTGAATAAGGCTACTGTAACACCCCAAATCCATATACAGTAAATCTGAACCTATTTACAGCATCTTCACTTAAACATGATGGTGCAAATTCCAAGTCGGGCGACTAGGGATGATAATACAAGCAAGGCATTTACAGTAACTTTTCAAAGCTGAACCAACGTCAAATAAAGGAACAGTTGGTAGATTGTCATAATGCTGCACCAAACACAAAACAGAAGCACAGTACATTTTTTTAGTTGTTTGCAGGTTGCTCTTCATCAATTCATCTGATTTTTTTTTTCACCGTTTAGTACATAACCAGAATGTAGCCAACTGATGAAACATATACTTGATTTAATTAAAATCAGATTCACTATACCCATCTTCCCTTTTCTCCCCCTCCTTCAAAATAAAATCTTAATGATTTATAAGAAAATCTTATATGGATGGATTCACAGAAAGGAGGAGTTGTTGAAAAGAATTACATATGTACTGTAGTTAGTTACCATGGTAACTCTACAGAACCATGCTTTTTCTTTTCTTCTTTTTTTCCCCCTCCTTTTTGACCAACATCATTTTCAGGTTCAGGAAACAGAGAGAGTAATCATTTCTATGACAGTTCATTTTTTTGCAGGTGCTCACTGGAGGTTTGAGAACCTTAAAATGCTGTTGCTACATTTTCTTTCCAATTCGGAAAGCAAAGTGTTACCATAGTAACATGACTATGTTAAAGATGTCTATTTTGCATAGCACAGAAAAAGTAGGATTCTTTACTCTTTTATTTATTTATTTTCCCCCCCAGTGTGTTGCAGGGGGAACAAAAAAATTAAACATGCTAAAGCAGAACTTTAACTTGAAACTCCCCTCCTGTGTGACCTACTGAAATCTGCAGAACGCTCCAGCCCATAAGGTAAGGGAAAACACAGCACAGAAAATAACTGCAGAACATCTTGTCATTGTTAAATATGTGATGCAGTAACACTGATTTCCTGGATTTCTGGGCTTGTATTTCCTAGTTTACTGTTATGTGAGACGCCTTTACAAGGCTTTGTTATTTTTGTATTTGTTCTCATTATTGTTATTTTTGGAATGACGTTCTTTTCCCACAAGCAATAGTCCAATTCTTATTTTTACTTTTTTTAATTCTGACAAATTAAGACCATTTATAATTGTCTCAAATTAATTTCACATCTTCTAGCACAGATTCTGTGCAACCTCAAAATATATATTAGAAAAAAAAACTCACTTTATATCCCTTGTGTTCTATATAACTATTATAAATAACTCAAATCATCCTTCTCCTTCTCAGCATCATCATTTATTTTATCCTTATGGTAAGAGGTTTTCCATATGTGCTTTAACTTTGAAACAGAGCACCAGTGAACTGCTGTGTTAGGCACAATACCTACACTGCACTGTGCAGGGACAGCCCTACCACAAACCAAAGAGTCAAAAGGCTCAATCAGAAGCAAAATTTCTGATCTATTTTGAGACATGAAAATGTATTTAATAGCTTTGTTGGTGATGGAATTCCAGTTCTTTTGACCCTTCGTCTTATAATCATCTAGGTCAGATTTGGCTCTCCACTATTTTTTTAAAATGCTTTCCCTGTTTTTAGTAAAATATGATTCATATAGCAGCTGAGTCTGCTTAAAAAGTCATCAAAAGCAGACAACAATTTTGTGACAGCTTCCAAGCTGTTTATCTTATTGCCAGTACCACAACAGCTCTGTCCTAATATATCATCAGCGGCCTACTACTGTCTTGCCCTCCAGCCTTGTTCATTTGCTAACAATACCCCTTTGTTCTACTGTATTGAAGGTACTATTTTTTCTGCATGTTGCTATTTGATAATCATGAACTCCTTCAAGTGCAGACCTAATCCACTGCACGTGTTTACCTCTTTAAACTTAGCATACCAAAGTGCTGTGCTACCTAATTTATGCTTCTTTCCAGCTTCTATTTCAGAGGCAGCAGCAGTCAACTGCAACTGCAGTCGGCCATTCCCTTTCACTGCCCAATCCCGATCTTGACTTCACTGACAGCCTAACTTTTGGCTGGAAGGCTTCTTATTAGCAAACAGTTTCTATAAATGTATTACCCATTCGAGAGAGGCTGCTGTAGCTGATGGATGGAGCACGGAACTCCAAATGTTAATGTTCTGTTAGTGATGCAGGAGGCGGAGTGAAAGCAAATCTTATGGGAAGGATGGCAGAACCCTGGATAACAGAAATAAACGTAACAGTGACATACTAAATAAAAGCAAGAGAACTTTAAAAGTCTTACTTAGATGCTGAGGTCTGTGTGATAAATCCAGCATGCACTCAGAGACACAAAAGTCAGAAGATGGCATTTCAAGCCTGATATCCTAGAGCACCTTCCCAGGATGTCTAGAACTATTAACATCCACAAATCACTCCATCTTCCCTTGGCTTCTGTACATGCCTGGATGCCTGCAGCACATGGCTTAGAGGACGATGAATGTAACAAGAATACAGCAATCAGAATGGGTGTCTTCTACGTAAAGTCTTCCAGCTTTTTGTGAATGTTTATTCACTGAGATAGGAATTCTACAGACTAGATAAGCTGTCCAGCTCAAGAAGGCTCTCTGAGGAAGGGGTGTTGCTTTTTCCCTGTGCTTGAGTCAATACTAGCATACAAGGTGTCATTGCAAACCCCAACAGAAAGCATCTGACCAGTAAGTTTCCTCTGTAACTCAAACGTACCAGTTTGTCAGACTTTGTAATAAATGTTTGCTGGACTCTGAGGAGGCATCTCTTGAACTATATACACTGGATGTCCATAGTCTCCACTGACCTTTTCATAGTGAGGGCAAAAAACACTGTCTGCAGTCCTTAGAGGAATGATAATGTCACTGGGCTCAGAACCATTGTTGTTGCCACTACGTTTTGGGGTGGCTAATGTACTAAGCGACAGCGTTGTAGTGTGCTGGGGTGAATGTTTCCTGTGTCTTCTCCGGTACTTCAATAAAAGAACCACTAAAGTGATGATGATGACGATGAAAATGATGCACCCTGATGCAATCCCTGCAAATAAGGCCACCTCTGAACCAAGTATACTAGAATGTCCAGCCTTACTGCCATCTGTGCTGGATCCTAGAAAGAGGGGAAAACAAAGAAAAGTTATTGCTGTCCTGTGACCATTTTATGGTGCTTAAAAATGCGAAGACTCAGCAGGACTGGAAGAATTAACTGGCAGCTAAGCTTTGACAAACCAATTACCCTGTTAGGTAGCTAAATGCAAACAGCCGAAGTCAGCAATCAATATTAAACAAGACTTTGTGTCTGTTGGTCTTACTTTTATGCTGCTCCCAAATCACATTTTCTTTTCATATATCATCATTCATCAGCAACAAGGACTGGACTGACAAGGCAGCTTTTGATACATCCTGCATCTTTTAACAGATGCCAGCCACTTCAACGCAGCAGAAGGGACACAGGCAATCCTCAGGACAGTTTACACTTTGGTATCATAGTCATGCAACTTTCTCTTTCAGACACCAGGTTAAATTAAACCACCAACTGTGTCTGTGTGTCTTGCTTACTAATGAACAACGGAAGCAAGGGAAATGTGTCAAACATTTGACCTAACTAGTTTTTATTACTTAATTTACATTTATTTTTAAAAATACATTTGGAAGGTAATAAAAACCTCTTACTCTGAACCATCTGCCAAGCACATGCCATTATCTGTTTGTCCCAAGAATTCTGCAAATGTTCACTTAACACTTGCTTACTTAGAAAGTTTGAAATAACTTCCCTCTCTTGATGCTCAGTTCCAGATGTAATAATACTTTGGCTACTAAATTCACAACTGTCAACTCTGCCTACAGTAAGCTTAGCAAAAATTGCTGATGCCTACTCGACAACCGCCAAATCAAACATTCATTAGCATGGTAGCAGATAATATAGCTAGTGAGGATAGACCTGAAGCCACCCGAAGTCAACTGACAACCATTTTGCCTTTGTAATAGTCTCAATTTCCTATCTTTTCTAGTAACCAGCATTAAATGCTGTTTGAAGATATTGGTCTGAAAGCCATCTGCTCCTCAGATTAAAACCTCTAAATTCGATGAAAAAGCAATGAGTTATTTGTGGACTTTATATGATCAGGTAAAGATCAGAGCATTAATTATACATGAGTTAAAATTAACTTTACAAATGGTTGTCAAGAACCACTTGATAATGTATCAGCCGGGAAGAGAAAGAGAGAAATATCGTCTCATCTGCCAGGGCACTAAATGTAAGGCAGCACTTAACACTATAAAGGTACTCAGAAAAATTACTACCCAAAAAAACTTTCCTGGAATGGAATGATTTTCTTACAACACATAATTAATTCCAACTGCAAAATATGATGGGGTAGCATTCACTCTTGCCAAAATGTACAGCACTACCTATCATCCACTGGTGCATCCAAACACATTTTTTTTTTAATCTCACTATGCAAATGTTTGCTTTTAATGAATTTCAGTGTTAAAATAATAATGTGAGGGATGGAAAGAACCCCTTTAGATAATGCCTCCCAAGACCAAAAAGTCTTGATGTGTACCTGAATCATCCTTTACAAATGGACTTGTTGTGGAACTTTTTCCATTAGTACCAGCTTCTTGTTCTGGACGTTTAGTTGGATCAGTATTACGGGTTGATACAGCAGAATTGGGATCTGTAAGAAAGAAAATTGAGACAACTGATAATATTAAACTTTAAAAAGCTGTAATATATCATGAGTTATGACTTGCTGGAATATATGATTCCATATGCAAAAGGCTACTAGATAGAAGAAGGTAATTTTCCTTTTAAACTAAAATGGTTCTATTACTTATTTCAGAGGTTTAGATTGTGAAGCCATCTGCAGAAGCTATAGGGATTCCTGTAATTGGCAAGAAAAGCTTTGCAGATGACATTTCAGTTTAACTGAGAAAGTTGAGTGACTACTAAACCAACTTTTAATTAGAAGAATTCTTTCTATCTGTACAATAGGTTATCTTTATGCAAAAAGACACAATGAACAAAACCTCTTCTGTAGTTAGAATTCATAACAAGAAAACTATAGAAACATTAGCTTTCCTCTTTTCTTTTATTCCAAATAATTTTGATCTATGAAGTTGTGGTTTTGTTTTTAAAATAAAAATAAAAATGACTGAAACCCATTATTCTCAACTGACTTCCCTTCCAGGGAGCGCTACAATAAAGAGATCTTATTACACTAATGCTCCTCTTGTAGAAATCTGTCAGTAGCTTAGGTACAGAAAATAGGCTTTGCTCTCAAAATCTAAGGGAAGAATGACCAAACTAGACGCAGTTGGCATTCTGTTCTATGCTATTAAAAGAAGCCTGCACACTAAGTGGGGTACTCAGAGACTGATCAAAGTAATTTTATGAAACAGCAGATGGTCTTTACCTTGTCCAACTTTCATGAGGATCTTCATGGCTTTTGTCTGGCACACCCCTCCCTCCTGGTTATCCAGGCCCTCTAAAGACCCATTTGATGTTGCTGATTAAAAGAAAAACAAAAAATATTTCAGGAAATCAGTAGGCAAAGTGATGTGAATATGAGTGCCTGAAAATAGGGATTCCTTTAATCTACTGGAATCTGTTCTTGTTGTTCAAGTTGACCTAGGAAAAGCTGTAAAATGCTGAAAGCCAAAAGATTGAGTACATCAGTAAGTCATACGTTATACACGACACTGTAATGAGTTATCAGGTTTCAAATTTAGTTCAGCCACTTCTTCTTCTCTGCACAATGGACTGACTTACTTTATGCTCCTGGATGAAACAGCGTCACCTTCCTAAAAAAGATAATGGAGTCATCTGAAAAAGAAGCCCTGCCTGGCTCAAAGGAGCAAAGCACTTAATACACTTCTTTTAAAGGGACATCAGATGAATCACAACAGTACACCTGCTTCCTCTGTTACAGATCTCCTGTTTAAGAAAATACAGATGTACAAAAGACGAGGTGAAATCTGAGATTCCACACTGATTTGGAAAACAGTATTTTTTCTAAATACAATGATTTCTCACTGATTTTTTAAAATGCTCTGATTTAACAGAAGCCTATTTGCTTCTATAAATGATGTTTAAATTGTTTTCTTATCTGTCTGCTTGCTTGAACTCCACATGCACTCACAGTTCCACTGCTAGCTAGTATTATAATCTTATTTGTGTATTTAGCTCAACTTCCTTAGGTAACTCATAAATATTAAGTCAAGACTCTATGTCATTGCATTTTACTGACAATATTAAAGAAGTGGGGAGGGGCATCAGTTTCCTTCCATGATACACTAGGATCACAACATATTGTATCCGCTGCAAAAAGTTATCCTGACTAGTTTCATACTATAACAAAGACCTGTTGTATTACTCACTGGGATTCCCATGGACTGTTTAAATTAAACAGCATTTTTCTTCCTCTAAACTCAATCTTTTCATCTGAAGAACTAATTTAGCAAGTGTCTCACACTGTCCAGTTCTTTGTTTCCAAGCTCTCTTTCCCTCTTATTTTCTCTTCCTTTGGGATTTGCTTTTAATGTAGCTTGTGGGTTTCCTATTTCCTTCATGGTCTTCCAAGCCCTTGTTAGTATATTTCCTGCTTTAATCATCTCTGTGTATGTACAAATTATAAACCCTTTACACTGAACCTATCTTCTCTCACCCATGATCCCCCTTCTTGTTTTTGTTCCATTTCTGCCTCTTTTGTGTATAACCTGATTTGCCCCCCCCATATAACCTTGGGACTCCTTCTATATGTCCCTTTCCTTATATTTGCTCCTTCCTGAATTTTTTCTCCCCTTTACAGCTAGCTGTCTTCCTCTCCCTCACTGTACAAGCATAACAAAGAAAGTTAACAAAGCTTCAGCTTGTTTCTTATTTATAATCTTTTCCTTAAATTTTTCAAATGAAAAAAGAAACCCAATGACCCACACCACAACAACTAATTTAAGATAAATGCAGATCTGAAATGTGCCATTGCATTGCCAGACTCAGAAAATAATGGAGACATAGAGTTGGGTGTTTTGTTTATTTTTTTCTGGGGAGTGGAAGGGGATCAATACCAAGAACCAGTGCTGGACATAAATCAAACGTGTCTTTGCTGAAAGTGTTTTTTATGACCTATTTGCCAATGTACAGGCACAAGGACAGAGGGGAAAAAGTGGTAAATAGAAATATCAAAACCGAGCATCAGCTGAGAGTATAACTAGTAAACACTGACTTTATTTTGTTTTTTAATTGTTTTTTTATATGTACCATAAGCTACAGGGGTTCACATCACTTTAAACTCCACATTCTGAGATTTTAATTGAATACAGTGTAATATCAGTACCCTTTCAATATCAATACCCTTTAAAAATCTGTCTGATTTAACGTACAGCATAGTAGATCAAATTAGAAGACCCACAGTTTAACCTCATTCTAACACAGGAAGAAAAATAGCCATAGGAATGTAAAACTACTACAATGCCTTGCCTCCATTAAGAAAGTCCAACATTACAAAGAAGTTGGAGTGTGCTTTTAGGAGTTCAAACTGCCTCGCTTGCTTACTAAAAGGCAGCTTTCATAATTTTGATGCTAGATGAATGAATTTGCAGGAGCATTCACTTTTTCCACAGTCCTTCAAGGGGTTTTCTGAAAGCTGATGTTATAGTTTAAGGCAGAGAGCACCACATCCTGTGGAATGAGGAGTATTCAATGAAATGTATTTCTGTGGCAAAGCAACCTCTCCCCTTAATTAAACTAACAATTAGCCAAAGCTGCTGAAGGAAATTATTTGAAAAATTTCATTAAGCCTGTCAAGATATCACTTCACATATCGCAGTATGTGGGAAAGAAAGGGCAGTTTTAAAACCAGATTTAAGATTCAAAAAGAGAGAGAGAAATATTATGAGTCATCAGAGAAAACACTGTTTCCCACTGAAAGCTTAGTATGCAGAAATCAAATAAAGGAACAGGTGCAAAATATTCTTACAACACTTGCAGCTGTCTTTATATTTGATCTCTGCCTAAAAATTATACCTACTGTGATCTAAACCTACTTCATTACATACACACTTCAGGTGCATAACTCTGTCCCTGGGTTTCCAATTCAATTAATGTTGCATCCTGATTCCTAAGACTTTAAAAAAAATGTTTTTTATTTGCAATGCTGTATTATTAATCACAAAATCAACTAACTGTATTTTAAATGGATTTGCTAATCTGAGATTTATGTGTTTAAAATATTGGACCAAAATCAAACTCTTCACTCAGTTTATTTAAAAGAAAAAAAGGACTTTAAAAAAAAATATTTTGCCTAAGCCCAATCTGCTTTAGGAGCATTTGCTCAAATTATTTTATCTGACAGCCTATTGTCATGTTACAAAGGAAGTGCAATCAATGTTTAATTTATTAGGTTCCAGAGGGGTAGCCGGGTTAGTCTGTTTCGGCAAAACAAACAAGGAGTCTAGTGGCACTTTTAAAGACTAACAAAATGTATTTATTGCATGAGTTTTCATGGCAATAAAGAAATCTGTTAGTCTTCAGAAGTGCCACTACACTTCTTGTTTAATTTATTAGGCTGTAGATAAATGCTGACATCACCAAAAAAACTACATAATCCTGCAAACGTTTACATTCTTAAACAAAGGTGATCATAGGTATGTTTTTGTTATATCACCAGCATCTGAAAATAAGCACAACAGTGCTAACTGGATAAAACAGCATTCATTACTGTCTCTCCCTCTCATGCATGCGCACACGGATGACACAGATGTATTGTGCTCCATTGAAATCAAGGGCAAAACTTTTGTTGACTATAGTCCGAAGCACAAGGGCAGTTCATCAGCAAAAGTCTATACCTCAGCTTAAACAAATGCCTTACAACTCTATGAATTCCAACTATTCCTGTCCAAAGCTTAACACTAGTGTGTCTTCAACAATAAACTGAAATTGATGTGTGACTACTAGCCTGATCTAGAATTCCTTGAAGTTAATGGGAATTGTCAGAGCGCATAAAATGCAGGGTTGAACTCAAAATGAAGTTGTGTGGATTTGTCTCATTATGTTTTTAAAAAGTGGCAGTTAAAGACACTGGACTTAATTCTTGCTTTTGAGAAATGAATGTATTAATTCAATAGTTGTAAATACATTTTCGATATATCTCCTGATTTGCAATGGACGTAACGAAATTATTAAGACAAAAACTTTCAGTGCTAGTTCTGCATTCCGTGGTTTAAAAATACATAAAAAGCCATTGGAAGTCATAAATCAGTGTTTGATCTTTCATATTTATTTGCTTTTAAAAATGTCATAATCCCTGTTTATTGTGCAAAATGCATTAGCCATAAATGCAGAGGCAAGGAATCAGTGAGTGAAAAAGAATCTGCAGACAAGAATAGTTCCTGACTACAATTTTTATATAGTCCCCAAGGAGAGGAAGAAATATTACATTTTAATATGTCTTCATTTGATTGTTATTACTCTGCCTCCCAGGAGGCTAAGCCATTGCACAGATCTTGGCTGTTTTCAACCTATCAGGTTGGTAACTTTGCTTTAATCAGATGGAGAATTAAGCTTCTGGATTTGTGCCTGTATATAGCTTTACATTCACAAAGAGATTAGAAATGAAAGTCACAAAAATCAAGACTCACTCCCTTTTAAAGATATACAGTAACAAATTAAAAACTCCATCACCATTACTTGAAGGAAAATGTTACATCAGCAAAATTTTAGGCCTTTACATCTGTCACAGTTACAATTACAAACACTGACATGAAAACAAACAAGGAGAATGGTGGCACTTTTAAAGACTAAAATTTATTTATCACCTTAGCTTTGATGGGAGAAAATCTCACTTTGTCAGACGCTTGGAGATGCAGACAAAGAAATACTGACTGCTTTTTAAGATACACAATAGGCTACATTAGAGACATCCTTTGGACAAACAAGTTTATAACCATTTTAATGTACAGTTTGATTATGACATGGATTACACACCCACAGAGGAAACTAAAATCACAACCACTCCCAAACATACCCATGGGTATGCTGCTTCCTTCCCAGACATTGTGTCTAGTCATGCAACGATGAGCAAGCTCCTCATGGCTGAGTGAGTGTGTCTCCTTCCTCTCTCCTGGAAATACTGGGTGGGGGCGTGGCTGGACCGACTCTGGCTCTGCAGCTACCTACTGCACTGACCAGCACAACTGAGCCATTGTCAACGGTAAGGTTATTATAATTTGCTGCTGGTGTAGGCTAAAGTAAGGGTGACGCAGGAAAGGAATTCTGTCTCTGAACAGCGTCTTTGAGGCACAAAGCCTGTCAGGGGCTCCTCCTGAGATAGAGAGTTCTGTGTGCTGCTTCTTGTTCAGCGCTGTATATAAAGTCAATGTCTAGGCCTTTGAAATATGCTTCTTACTATTAAATAAAATCAAAACCCTATGAATCTCTTACCGGGTTTTCACTCAATGCTATTCTCGAAGACAGAAAAAGGAACAGTAAAACTCAAGAGCAGCAATAAAACAAAATCCACATAACTGGCAGATCTTCTAATAAGACATGATAAGAAGTTATTCCTAATTACTAAAAAGGTATACCTGATCGAATGTGCACCCATAGGATCACTAAGTACATGGCTTTTTATTTAAAAAAAAAGAAAAAAAAAAAGAAAAAAAAAGAAAAATCCTTTGCCACAACATCCTGTATGAGTGCTCTAGCTGCTTTCATTTACTTTTGGTCCTTTTAGTGACTTCCTCAGTGAAGCACCAAGTAAATAATTCTTTCCCATAAATTATCTACATTTACGAGACAGAATTTAGAACACCAAGAACCGTATGCCCCAAACAAAGCACAAATCAAGAAAGTTACTTCTAGAAGAGCCAGGCAGGGTGATGAACAAGGCAGCTGAGGAGATATGAAGAGTATTTTAATTAAATAGAATTACAGTCTCCTTTTACACCCAATGCTAGCTCTTCATGAATCTGGAACAACTAAAGAAACTCATTCAGCTCTATTAAACAAAAAACAGTAATTCAGCAGGAACTCTGCTGCAAGAACTGCAAAGAAATTTTATGGCAGTAATAAAATTTGTTTATTTTAACTATCTACACCTAGCTGATGATTTACTTTTGCTTGTAGTTACAAACCGTCAGATTGTGCTTGCTGTGTACAACTAAGCACTGACCCTTCCATTGAATTTAGTGGGACAGGGGAAGGATCATGACAAGATTTTGCTCAATTAATAAATTATGATGCACGAGACTAAAATAGATACAATGTATGAATAAGAAAAACCCATTTACTGATCATTTTGTATTTTATAAACACTTTGGCTGACTCCCTCCCCCCCTTTGCTGAAATGGAGGAAACAAACAGGGAACCACAGAACACAGATAGGACCATCGGGGAGGCACAAGAGGTGCGGTTGCCACTGACTCCGTGGTTCATGGCATGACAGTGGGGGGCCTGCACCGCTGCCCCGCATGGCCATGCTGTCCCCTGCCCCCTCCCTGCTGCTTTTGCTGTGGAGGCAGGGTGGGAAACCAGAGCCCAGCTCAGTGGAAGGGTGGGAGTGTGGGGCAAGCCTCTAAGCTGGCCTTACCACCCAGCCCCGCCAGCACGGAAAGAGGGCAATCAGGATTTTCTGAAGTTATTTGGTGTGACTGTCACTCAAAAAGGTCATCATTCTGTCAAGCTTTACCCAGCCATTTCTTCCCTTCAGCACAGAATTACCTTTATTTTAAAACAGAAGCTTACTGGGCACATATGAATATTCTCGTGTGCCACCTTTTACCCCCTCCAGCTGCAAAATGAGAGAAAACTTCCAAGTGTAGGGCAAAATAAACAGCAGCTCTCCCACACTCCTTCTTCCTCATTTTTCATGCATGTCAAGTGCTCCCCCCCCCCCGCCCTTAATTTTACATTATATGTCTCAGTATTTATGCTATCCAAGCTGGATCAAAAGATGTATTTTGGAAGCCCACTAAAAAGCAACAACACCCTCTTGAATCAAGCCAGGGTGGGAGCATGCCACCAGAGCAATCTCCATTTTTGGGGTAGAAGTCAATGCCTCTGTAGTGAAATTGAGCAAGGCACTCTTTTTTAAACTTTACTCATCTTCGACTTCTCTAATCACTACTGATTAGACTGGTGTTAATTAGATAGGTTTGTTGGCATATGGCTCTCTGCTTAAAATTCTTCACTTGTTTTCTAATGTTAAGAAAGGACGAATTATTGTTAACAACAGTATTATGTTACAACACAGAAACCACGGATGGTGGGCATTTGGTGCCATTTTAATTTCAGATCCACCAATGTAAATCCAGAGAATTTGTTTTCCACACCTCACATCTTCCAATTGCCTTTCCTGAATATGACACAAATTAGAATGGGGAATAAATTATAGACGAATTCTGCCACTGTTATTTACATATAGTAGTGCCTTGGCTAGTGAGTAATGCCACTGATTCCAATGGGATACAGTATTACACAGCTTTAGTAAGGGTGGCTGACTTGGGCTGTTAATAAAAATAAACATAAATCTTTCTTTTTAAGGTAAGTGACTTTCGGCAAGGCTGAGCCTAATGCTGCTTCTAAGTTCCAAATGTATTTGCTTCTGCCTGTGAATCATTAAGAGAAACATGGCATCATTTTCAGTTCCGGTTTAGTGGATACCATGGGTGAAGTCCAGTAAACAGCAAGCTCTGCTGTAATTTTCCCACATGAAAGGCCAAGAGATCCAGAACAAATTAAAACTGTGTATCTTGACATAATGAGCAGGCATTTCAGGAGTCACACTTGTCTTTTAAAACACAGGCCATCATGGCCATTGTCAGCAGAAGGGCAACAGAAAATGACAAGAAGGCTTCAAGTACCTACTTATGATTAGCCCAAAAAATCTATTCTTTCTTACAAAGTTCAAACAGTGACATCATTACTGCATGAACTTGGTCATATTTAAATTAATGATAAAACTTCCGCTGACTACAGCTGAAACAGCATCAGGCCTAAATTGCTTTCTTTCTTATTAATGGAGATTGGATACATTTATGAGATGATACAGAATAGTTTGCTTGTGTTCTCCATAATCTTGGATAGTTAACTTCTCCAAACAGAACAGATATTTTACACTGTTTTCTCTCCCTTCTAGTCTGCTGCTGGCAAAAAGCCCACACGGACAGATAGAAAAATACCTTCCTCCTGACACAGGGAGCTTTGCTTAACTGTTCAGCTGAACAGAACTAATAGAATCGGTTAGCCTTCAGGTTACACCAGTTGTCCCTAATGACAAACACGCTGGCTAGAAACAAGACCATGAGCTTTTTAATAATATGGGGAAAATATTTTCTGTAGCAGACAAACCCAACGGTTTCCTTCATGAATCTGCATCTGCCTTTAAAGTCTCTCTGGTTTGTGACTGAAGCCCTTCGATAAGGAAAGTTGACAGTGAAATGTTTATATTGAAAAGAAAAGAAAAAGCCCACTGTTGCTCATTCTACTGTCACTAATTGCATGCAATGATATTAATGACCCAGTAATTGCTATACGAGTAGCACTGAAGCGGAAAACATCATTTTGAGGCAGAGTTCATCTCTAGGTGGTAGGACTTCACCAGTGACTGAGTTAATGCCAAGTGACAGTTTAGAATATAACACTACAGATGAGAAAATGTGCCACTCTCATGGTTATATTAGTTTCGATGGACATGACGTTATTTGCTTTGACCGTGCAGAGTCCAGCAGTAACCCCAATAAAGTGCCACAGTCAGAGTTTGCCCTACAGATGAACCTCATTCCTTTCAGGGGAGATGCTCTCTACTATAACAATCTAAAGCAATTTTCCACATGTTTGCTTCAATAAAAGAATACCTTCATCTCCTGCCTTAACATCAAGCACAACAAAAGCGTGCTTTATTGCAAAACACAAAAAGCTATTTACATCATCTAACTATCCTTCAACAACACACAGTGTGGCACCTTAGTGCTTTGATCAATTATGACACTATTGAATGGCTTTGCACCTGGCAAAGCTAATCAGAAATTAAGTACTGTTGTGCTTGGTGTGTGTGTGTGTGTGTCTAGAACTGTAAGTAATCACTGTACAGATTAGGGCTGTAATTTTCAAACTTGGGTGCAGCACTTAAATCAAGGTAGCCGGATCTTCAAAGATGGTGAGTGCCTGTTATTCCCATAAACTTCTGCAGGAACTGTGGGTTCTCAGCACCTCTAGAAATCAGACCACTTTTACTTAAGAGAACAACCTGATTTTCATACCAAGTGCCTAATTTTGAACACCTAAGCTTGAAAATTTTGACACATACATATGACTGGATGGGAAGATAGATATTTTAAATAAAAACAGTGTTAATCAAATATTAAAGCAACAGTTATTCTTAAAAAAAAATAAATCCATTTCATCTAAACTCACAAATCAGTGACAGTGTATGGGCCTGAATGTGCAAACAGATCTACTAGGACGGATTGCAGCACCCAGGCAGATCTCCACTCAAGTCAGTGGGCTTTCAATGAGCTCCACTACATCAGTGGGGCCATTTGTTGGATTGTGGCCTACAAATGTGTTTTCATGATAACACAAAATATTTTAAAATCTATGGTTTTTCTACTTTCTGACAGGACCTGAGTTCAGAACTCTCCGTTTTCTCTGCAGCAGTTACAACACTACGAGCACATAAAGGTGAGTATGTTTCCTGGATTTTAGTTGCTTATGGTGTCATCAGTTAGTGCATCAAAAACAGATAAGAGTTGAGCAGGGCTTAACTTGCTAATAGGATTTAGAACAGTTTTTGCCAGAAGGATTCTATTATAATTTTCCTGAATACTACAAGCAAGGAACCACTTCAAAGAAGCATTGTTTATAAACTACCTGAGGCCAATTCCCACTCTTTTTTTCACATTAGTATTTATATCGACTTTTTAGACTGAAAATAGCAACCAGGACATGGCCCTCATTTATTGCAGAGCTTGTCAGAAAGTGAATTTGATAGTTTTTTCGTCAACATTGCAAATGTTAACTAAAACTAAAGATGGAATTCAGCGGTTTCACTAAAATTTCAGCCTGTTTTTCAGTGAGTTCCACTTCATAATATAAATTTGTCATGTGCAGTTCTAAGACAAAAAAATTCCACACAGGTGAGGAGAGGAATATTCTGGGGAAAATGCATTTCTGATCCCAGGCTGGTCTTTAAATAAGGAAGGAAATAATTTCAGAATGTTATGCTGTTTTATTTATTTATTTATTTATTTTGTAAATTTATAAAAACTTTCATAGATGTCCATGAAATTCTCTGGGCTCCTTTTCCATTAATTAAAAACAGAAATACAGAAAAAATGAATGCAAGCTGGTTTCTGATGTATGTTCCTTGTTTTTAGTTTATAAATATACAGAATCTGAAATAAAGGATCCACTCTTCCATCTTGCCATATAAGTCAGTCCTGCTGATTTTAAATGAATTACGCATATCCTGCCGCACAAGAATAGGACCTAAAGCACTGATCCTGAAATGACTTACACATATGCTTAATTTTACACATATAAGTAACCCTGCTGAAGTCAGTGGAACTGCTTATATACCTAAAGCTAAGCATATTCAAAGGTCTTTGCAGGAACTGGGCCCAAGTAATTTTTTAAAAGCATTTCAATTTTCTTAATGCTGATTTGCATGCTGAATAAATGAAGCCTCCTTAGCAAGGAAGTTGTTTTCTTTTGCGCCTATACTTCATCTCCAGTATTTTTAAATCATTTATAAAGCTAAGCGAACTAAAAAAAAATTGCTATAAATAGTGGCTGAAAATACTAAACTGTATGTTATGAAATATTAAAAGCAGTTTCATTTTGAGCAATTCTTAAATAATTCTTTATTCCTTTCTAAGCAATCATTCTTCATTTCCTGTCTGCTTACAAATTCACTTTGTATATAATTCCCCCCTCCCCCCAACAGCTCCCATCCTATTAACCACCAGAGCAATCTTGTTCTTTCATTTGCTGCCCTTGGGAACAGAGAAGTGGTACTTACAGACTTCCTGCTGTAGTACCTCTGTCTAGCTTTAAATGAGATAAACTGTCAGTACTGCCTAGTTAATGGCACTGAATATGAACAAAGTCCATCAATCTAAAATAGCCTTATTCTCTTACATGCCTTGTGTGGTCTCTGACAAAAATCCCAATGGGCCATGACTCCATTAGTCCTGTAGGTCCTTAGATTGTTGGGAATTTGAAGTTGTGCAGACAATTTTCTTCTTCAATAATATTGTTTGTGCGAGTTGTATTTATATTTGATTCAATTAGGGTTAAATAATATTGCTGATATATCCCTTAAAAAACACAAAATTGAAGACTGGCTTCTTGATATTTTACACCACCAAGAGCTGCCAGTAATTCATTTAATTGTCTGAGGAAGAAGAATGTATTTTCACACATAACCAGAGTCAAGGTAGCTTTTACCACATACGCTTGCCTGCTAGAAAAAATGCAAATTACAATTAGATTGCTACAAATATATGGTCTCCAATAAAAGTAACTTAGCATAATGGGGGAGGGAGTGAAAGTCTATCAGTTTTGTGCACCTTTGTTCCATTTAAACCAAAAGCTTTTAATAGGAGCACCAATGGATATTTTAAAGTGCTCCTGTATGCTGTTTGACAGGTTCCAAGTGTAGCAGCCTGAAAGGGCAGTGTAAACGGTAGAATCTTCAGACACAGCGACTAGTTGCACACTAAAAATTTCTGCCAAAATACAAAAATAAAATCCAATGTTCATATCAATTTGCTCGGTCACACAAAAGATTCACTCCTTTCAAGCAGGCCATATTTCAGGGCGCAATCTTTTAATATGTTCTTTCATTGACAGTTATTGCCTTTTAATTGTAAAAGAATGGATGGATTGACAGCATAAAAGCCTGATGGTTTTATTAAAAATCCACTTAATGCTAAAGATTCAGAATGAATCTTTAGATTTTAAAAGCCATCCTGCTGTTAAAAGACTTCTCTGAAAGCTAGCCCTGCTAGCCAGTCCAACCTTTCAGATCAGCAAAGGATTAAAGGGTTTTTTGTTTGTTTGTTTGTTTGTTTTTTGAACAGTTGATGCTAGAAGCCAATTACATAAAATGGGTCACTTGAAAAAGTTAACAAAAACATTAAGGGAAGCCATACATTGAGCTGATTAGGTTCAAGGAAAACAAGGGGTTTCAGTGGTATCTTTCTAGGGCATTCTGAAGCTGTTCCTTGTGTCTGAAGCATTCTCCATTGAAGAATAAATTTTATGTTCCAAATTTCTGAAGTGCAATGATTACATTGAATCTGGCTGTGTAGTCTCCATATTTAGTTACTTAAAGCTTTTGGAACATATCATTTCCCCTCGCTTTAGATTACAGAAGAGAGGAGATGAACAGAAAACATGCTCCCTTTGCCACAATTCTGTTCTGGTGGTGATCTGAGTGAAAATGACATTGCCTCTTCTTCAACTTCATGGAAGCCCCTCCATGCAAAATCAGTACATCTGCAGATCTGCGGGGGGTGGGATGGGGGACAAATGACGTAACTGGCTGGGAAAGGGATAGAGCCAGAGAAGAAGTCATTATGTAAAGTCATAGTCCTCATGAAGTCATCGGGAGTTTTACCACAGATTTCAGTGGGGCCAGGATTTCCCCACATGGTTTTAGCATCAATTCCTTTGAACTCATAACAACTTCCCCAGTTAAGACGATTTTGTGCACTGTTGTTCTTTCTTAAAAATTTCCTTTCACCAAGGTTGGTCCTTCTGAAGGTTACAAAAACTCTGCACTGAAGACCCAGCCTTTTGTGCATGTCCTAATGTTGAAAAGATTTCCTGTGCATTTTACAACAATACATGAGGGGTAGAGGATCACATCTCCTGCCCATTACAGAGTGGCAAATACACAATGAGATGATTTAGTGGCAATTTCAGTCTCAAATCTGCACCATTTTTGGCCTATCTTTGTGCTTCCCATGGATATTTACATTAAAGGGCATGATTTAGCTGTGTGCATTTAATTACAGATTTCCCTAGTGAATTATGGTATGCTAGTTAAATAGCTGCATATTTTAAGATAATCTAATATGAATGCATCTCAACAACATTTGACCTCACCCAGCTCTATTGGAAAGAAATCAGACAATAAGGCAAAAACAGAAATAGCTCTATTAATGTCCAAGGAACCAAAAATTGATGATAGCAGAATAAGGAAAAGCAAGGACATTATTCTATAGCATAGTGTGATGCTGTATAGAAAGAATGATAAATGGAGCCCTGCACAATGAGCAGATAAAAAATGTGGATCCACATACAATCCTTGAGCAATGTCTACTGAACACAAAATCCACACTCCTTGATTTTTATCTACCTGCCTCTACACTGCACCCAGAGCCATGGGCTGCCAATTAGATGTTTGGTGACACCAACCACCACCACCTATCAGCCCCACCATCAGCCAAGACCCCACAGAGCAGCTGATCAGGCTACCTGGGGGAGTGGAGACGAATGGGGTCCTGACTGCCCGTGACAATAGGGGAAGCAAAGGGGAAGGTGGCCGGGCTAGCTGGAGATAGAGCAGGAAAGTGAATGAGTGGGGTGAAGGATGTAAGAAGTGGGATCTTCACTAGAGGTCTTCTGGGGCTGAATTAAGCAGTTGCAGGCTCTTGGCTTGTTGCTGCCCCTGCTGAGGGGGAGCCAGGTCTGGGCCCCAGTACTCACTCTGTTCCCTCGGGGAACCCCCACTGTGAACTCATCCCCTACTAGTGATGAGATAGCCCAGTCAGGGGGATCCCAGCTCCTCCTGCAGGAATGTGGCAAGTCCAGGCTCCTTGGGGGATCAGGGCCTACTCCAGGGGACCATTTTCCTCCAAGGCTGCTGGCTGGGGTAGTTGCCCTATAATTACCAGCCCAAGGGTCCCCCTCTGAACAGCTGATTCATGGCCAATTCCTGCCTCCCCTTGATCCAATAGCTGATTGGTAGACAGCGCCAAGAGTCCCTGCCAAGCAACTGATCAGCACCCAGCCACCAGACCTGGCTCTTGAAGGCAAGGAAGCTGTGTCAAATGCTATGAGCTGTAGGCAGCTTCCCTCCTTTGAGCTCCGCATCCGATCCATGATCCACAAAAAATGGTTCACAGCTATACAGTGGATATCTGCAGATTTACAGGCCTCTAATGATAAACAGGTAGAAACTAATGCATCATCACCTGTATCTCTACTGTTACAATCAGTAACATATCAGCACTCTTACACTAAAGATAAAATACATTACATACACTATCAATGGAAAAAATGTGACCTGCTAAATGGGATAATTCTCTTTATATACCTGTATCATGTTTGTATTTAAAGTTATGAATATCTGCTATGTATTTGATATCCCAAACATGTGTTCCTGGGTGATGCTCCTCAGACAAATTTATATCAGGCTTGACATCCATGGGGTCATGGGACATTAAGGGAAATCAGATCTTCAGTGAGTTCTTTCTGGTAGTCCTCAGCATGGAAATTTATGATTGGAAATTTATGATTCAGCAAAACAAGCAAGGACATGTGGCACTGACTCCATCTTTGTCAATAACTTTCCATGCACATGGGCTATGTCCATTATTTGGGACAGTAACTTTCTATGCACGTCACAGACTGAACTATAAAATTGCAAGCTGTGAATTCACTGATTTGTCTTCATTTCTGCTTCTCATCTCTAGACTGTCATTTTCTAAGGCAACTCTGAACAAGGAACTGAATGACTGCCAAGCTGCTTGGGTAAACACCAGTGAGACTTTTTACAAGCTAGCAGATGTAACATCCCTACTAAAATCCTGACCTGAAATCTCTGAAAAATCAATTGTAATATACAAGATTCCTTAACCATTTAATTTTCTTTTTATTAAATCTTTAGTTTCAGTTATTAAAGGATTGCAACTACAAGTATGATTTCAGGGGTAAAATCTGAATTATATATTGATATTGATGTGGAGAAGTAGCCTAACTTTTGGAACTGGAAGAGCCTTGTACACAATGAATCTGGTTTTCCATAACCTCTCATCATAAAGTTAGGTGCATGGGTGGTGAGAAGGGCTGAACAGCTTAAAGGCAGTGTGTTTAGCTTCTTATTAACCAGTCAGATGGGTACCAAAGCTCTTTTGTCACTGGTCCAGTGAATCTTACTATAGAATAACACACTAGATTTTGGGGTATATATGGCCTGTTTCTTGCCATCTGCACTGACTGTGGCATCTTAGAAATGATCCAGACACTGTGACATTCTTTTTCACAATAATGATGTGCAATATCAGCTTTACAAATTCTGCCATTAGTAGGTGTTAACTTTTCAGAACAGCTACTTATAGTGAGTAGCACCTCCCTGTATGAGAACTCCCACAGATACTGGATTAATTGCAGATTAAGATACCACTCAATGAGAGAAAAGGTATTGGAACCTAGCCATTTTCTAATGCTTTTTAAAGCCTTTGGTTTTTGAGGACACTAACATATAAAATATTTCATGAAGAAAAACTGCACCCTCACCTTTAGAGGGGGCTTATCTACATGGTACTTCAGACCATACCAGAAGTGTAAATTCTAGAGCAGTGGTTCCTAACCTTTTTCAGGCTGGGGACCTCTATTTAACACACACCCCCCCCGCACTGATTATGTAAGCTAGCCCACACCACTCTGGTGATGCCATTGGGACAGCCGGGGAGCAGCGCTGCTACCATGGCCCACACTGCTGGGGAGCTGATCCGCAGCAGCTATAGCCCCCTGTCCTTGCCTCTGCGAGGGAGCTGCCACAGACCCATCCCCCTGCCAGGATTGGCCACAGGAGGGGAAAGCCAGCCCTGGCAGGGAGTACTGGGGCTATAGCTGGATTCCAGCCCCAGTAGGGAGAGGCTCCATGCAACATATCCATGGACCCCTGGGGGTCCCAGGACCACAGGTTGGGAACCACTGTTCTAGAGCATGCTAGTATGCTGCAAACTAAATAACTCACGTGGACCCCAGTGGCATAACAGACATTCCCTGGCATGCATGAACATAGCTGAGTTTCTAGTGGTGCTACATGAGAAGACAAGGCCAGCGGAGAGGCTGGCCTGGGACAGTGGTTGCCAACATTTTCTCTGCCACCTTTAATCAGAGGCACGCCACCCTACAGCCAAATGAACTCATGAGTATTCATGAGCTAGTAAGCCAATCCAGGGCTCTTTCAGCAGTTTTTCAAAAGATTCTGTGGCACACCTGCTCAGACCTGACAGCACACCTGTGTGCCATGGCACACTAGTTGGGAAACACTGGTCTAAGCCACTGCCTAGAGTAGTGGTTCCCAACCAGTGTGCCAGGGTACACTGGTGTGCTGAGGCAACACCCAGAGTGTGCTGTGAGCATCCCTTAGACTTCCCTCCCTGCTCAGCCCAGCCACATGGGCTCTGCATGGCTAGGAAAAGGCAGGGGTGAAAGTAAGGGGGAAGGCACTGGAACACAGTTCTGGGCCCCCTATTTTTAGGCAGGCAGCCTTCCAGCCCCCTTAAAAATAGAGGAAGGCACCAGAACATGGAGTTCCAGGGGTCCCCCTAAAAGTAGCAGGAGCAGCTGGAAGGCAGCATTGTAGTGGCTCCACTGTAACTGAGTCAGCAGAGAGGGGCAGGAGGCCTGGAGTGTGTGAATCTCCCCCTGCAGAGCACAGCAGCTTGTCAGCCAGCCTGCAAAGAGCCCAGGTAAGGGCTTGGAGGTGCTGCTGGGGCTTGTGTGGGGCTAGTGTGTAACAGAGGTGAGTGGGAGTGGATGTGTAGCAAGAGGGTGTGTAGGGGGGTTGTGTGGTGGCTGTGTATGGGAGGGGTATAGCTGGGGGCCTGGTTCTGGCTCCTGCAGTGATTGGAGGGTCATCACAGGCAGCAGGGCATTGGGGGAAGGGAGGACAGGACCCACTGGGGTGGGAGGGAGCAGCAGTGGGGTGAGGATTTGCCCTGGGTGACAGGGAGCCACTGTGGAGAAGGCGGTAGTGGGTGCTGCACCATGCTCCCCTGCCCTTCCTTCCCACTCCCCAGGTTCCCCCTTGCTGCCCACACAAAGCCACTCTTGTTCTCCCTTCCTTTCTTGCTACCCTTGTGCTGTTCCCCACATGGCTGCCCTTGTCCTCTTTTGCCACCCCTGCCCTGCTCCCCATTCTCACTCATGCCACTGCACACCACTCCTGACCTCCCCCGTTTTGCCACCCCTAATTACCCCACATAGGAGCATTTCTGAAACATTGTGCAATGGGTTATGAATATTCATAAGTGGTTTAAGTTAATTTGAATATTCATGTTTAGTGGTGGTGTGCCTCAAAAAATTTGAAGGTATCAAGGTGTGCCATGGCAGAGAAAAGGTTGGGAACCACTGGCCTAGAGCCTAATGTTCATGGGGCCACCACGTCCAGCCCAGAAGTGCACTACTTGTTACCTCCCACTGACCTGACTGCTGAGAGGTAGCCAAGCAATTAGCGGGAAGTGCCTGGAAAGTGTCAATGTCTGAGCTGCAGAGGGCCAGCTGGACAACCAGGTAGGTAAATTCCTCTGCAGCAGGGCTGCTCCTCCCACCCCTGCTGCTGCGATCTGCAGCTTCTGCTGGTCCCGCTTTCACCTCCTGCTTCTGAGTAACCCCTTGCCAAGCTTCAGTGAAAGAAGACCCTCCTGTCTGCAGTGCAAAGCAAGCAGAAGGGGGAGACTGATAATGGGGCTCCCTTCAAGTACCCAGTTTCTGCTGTGCTGGGCTGGGGGAAACAGAGAGCCTGTCTGTACAGCTGCATCTGGATCAGGAGTGGGAGCTGCAAGTTGCTGCTCCTGAAGTAAAGTCTTCAGGTTCCTGAGTGATCTGCTTAACACCACACACACACACTCAGATGGTGTGTTATGAGCCTGTAGTGTCCAGGCTCCACAAATACTGAGGATGGTAGGCCCAACTCCACCAATATATCTGTTGTGGTGGTGGGGCTAGCTGTGGTGATGCAAAGCACAATGACCCCCCAGTGCCCAGGGCAGCCCAGTCATTCTGCCTCCCTTCCTAAGAAGTTGGCCAGGAGTTGCACTGTTGCAGACCCCACACCCAAGCTGAGCAGCAAGGCAGTAGCTGCAGCTCCCTCCTAGCCCTGCCCCTCTCCTACATGGACTCAATAGCCTGTCCAGGAACTGTTCCTCCCTTGAAGTGGTACCACTCTCCTCCTGGCCCTGCCTCTCTGGCCAGGGCAAGGCACTACCAAAAGTTATGACCCTGGCATCCACACAGCCCCCCATACACATCACACATGTTCTACCTAATGTAATCTGAACAGTCTCAGACTCCCCCAGCACACAGCCCTTCTAAAACTCACACACACACACACACACTTTCAATATAAAATTAAGCATGGGGGTGATGGAAGAAGCAACAGGGCAATCCACAGGGACCAGAGCAATGGAGGCAGGTGCTCACAGGAGTGCCAAATACAATTTCACCTGGATGCCACTTTCCTTAAGGTCAGACCTTCTAAGGGACTGTCACCAGTCTCTGATATGGTCTTTTGAAGGGCCTTCTTTGGTTAGCCCTTGATCAGCCTCTGGCCTTTACTCAGGCCTAGCAGGTTGCTTCAGCCTTTTTAGACCATTTCTGGAGACAGTCTCGTACAGTGACATTAAATATTTGCTATTCTAAGCTTGTCTGCATCCAAGTTCTTCTTTTGTAGCTGGCCTCGTTTCCCCTACTGGCTGCAGCTGTGGGTGCCTGCATCCAGGACTGGCAGCAGTAGCAACTATGTAGGGATGTGGAGAGGCTGCTCCCAGGCTAGTAGGAAAGGTTTCCCTCCCTCTTCTAGGTCTGCTCTGTAGGGGGTTTGTAGACCCCATCATAGGGCATTTTACTGCATACAATCAGGATCCACACAGGCCCTGACATGCTTGGGTGCACTAGAATTCATACTTCTCTGGTGCTGACTGATGTATTGTATGGACAAACCTGTAATCAGACTTTTGGGGAGAATATGAATCTGTCTTATTTCCAAGACCAAAATATTTAGATACATTGGGAAAGTATGAAATGAAAAAAGGATCTTAACCTCTCCTTTCACTTACAGCCCACAATATAATGGTGTTTCTCTACCCAGTGTTACTTCCTTTCCCACTTTGCTATTAGTACTACCATCATGGTCTGACTCCCGCTTTAAGAATCAAGCCACAGTGCTCTCTCAGTGAAGCTGTGGTCCACGAACTTCGTTCCCAAGATCATAACTCCCATGGTTCATCTGGTTACCCTTACTCTAGGGAATGCAGGATCACAAACCAGTGTTTTCAAATCAGACTGTCAGATGGGAACACTTAAAAATGCAGTGTAAAAACCACACAGAAGGGAAAATGTTACAAAATATTTGTGTACCTCATGCACTGGATAACTCAATGCATTCTTCCAGGGAAGCTGAACACATGTTAACCTGAAGGTCCTGGAATCTGGATTTTATCCAAGTGATTTTTAATTCTAATCTGCATTGGTAACAATATGCATCATTATTTACATAACTGACAGCAAATATCCTGTGGACCAGAACTTAACTTCTAAGAGGGCTATATCAGGGAACAAGCTTTATGGGCTTGGGAATGTCTGAGTTCCTAGCTGACTCCGGCACATCTCTGAGCTGTTTGATTACGTAACTCTGGCTTTTCTTGAAGCTCTGTGCCTGGAAGATCCTTGCTGTGGACTGAGAAGGGTCTGGTGCTGGGCTGCTTTCTCCCATCAGCTGGTAATTCCCTGTCTTGACAGTTATCTCTAGCTGGTCACTGGTGATGCACTTTGGATCCCCTAATCTTTCACATGGTAACTGGGATGGGGAGTGGTCTTTGCCAGCTACTCCCTGGTTAATTTCCAAAGGGATAGCTGTGTTAGTCTAGTCCAGCAAAGAAACAAGGAGTCATGTGGCACTTTGAGACTAACAGATTTTATTACTCCCTGATTCTCTCACACATCTGCTGTGGCCCAACATTGCTCCAGCCATAGATCTAGGTCTACAGCCATGGGTGGACTGGCAGATTGAGAACCACTGACAAACAATCTTTGGCAGGTCATAACATGCTTGGCAGCATTTTGCAACCCTACAGAATGCACCAGACCCCCCACTCCAGGCCAAATCCAGCCATCTCCCCAGTCCTCCATGACATTTACTGCTGTGTGGCAACACAGTAATGTGTCCCGACCCAGCAGTTGAGAACTGCTGTTCTATGTCTCCATAGTGAGACAACTACAAACTGGCTCTTCACAGGTAGAGGCCTGGAATACTCTTAATCATACATACAGATTCCACTTAGAGCAGCCCTAATCATAAACAGCCTAGAGCTGGGGTGCCCAACCAAAAGTCCCCCGGCCCATTTCATAAGGCCCACAGCCTGCTTCACAAACACAATATTCTAATAGATGATGATTCCTTAGCATTTTGTTCTTGTGTTTACATAATTTTTTCCTCCTGTTTTGTAAGTTTTATGCAATGATTTTTTTTAAAAGTCAATACTGTACATAGAAACAACAGCTCTAAATACACATGAAACAATCTGTTTGGCCCTCATAGGCTTATGCTTAGGTTTATATGGCCCTCCTGTATAATAAACCTGGGCACCACTGGCCTGGAGCATCCCCTCTGCTCTCAAGTTTCTGGCTAGGGGCAGCCTCTTGGACAGATTGTTCTGTTAGCCATGTATCAGCTGAAACTACGGGTGGAGCAGAAGTAAATGGGGCTGCCAGCAGAGTTGTTAAAAGCAGCATTTTACATCCTGATTGCAAAGAATATTTCTAGCTTTGCTCCCCTCAGTTCATTATCTGATGATTAGATCTGATTCTGGTTGTGTTTGTGCGTAAAAGTCAGGAGGACCCCTAACTCACTCAGTGGAGTTATCCTGGTCTAAAACTGGCACAAGGAAGATATGGCTCAAGCTCATTATCTTTTTTTCCTGAACCCTGGGAAAAAAGTTTCAATTCCACCGTACCTGATTTTCAAACAGCTACTGAATACACACCAGCCCACTGCTGCAGCTTAGGGTACGTGTGTCAGGGAAAAAAATTTAGACCCATGGGCCCAGATCCGCCAAGATATTTACTTGCCTAACTGGTTAGGTGCCTAAACGTCTTTAGGAATCTGGGTCATGGTGCTTAAGGAAACTGCCAGCTTAATACCAAGGCCTTTTGCTGATAGTAAGTGTGGCTGGCCATGCTGGTAGGCAGTAAGGTATTACTGCAAGTCTAGTGTGGTTTCTCAGCCACAAGGCTGCAAGCCAAGCAAATTCTAAGACCCAAAGAATGCAATAATCTTCCAGTAAAGGCAGTGTCTATTATGTCTGATTGTTGTAATGAAATAACTACAGAAAAAGAAAAATGAGTCAGGCTCAAATAATTGTTGATAAAGATATGACAGACCTGAAAGTTAATCAAAAGTTTCATTGTCCATAATTCTCAGTGATGTAGTGTGGGTCTCTGGCACCCACGGACCATACTTAAATTTGTGCTTACACACACACACACACACACACACACACACACACCCCCCACCCACCCACCCCATTGGCAGCAACACCCCATACAGGAGGGTCTGCAGCCCCATTTTCTGTTCTCTACCCCCCCCCCCACTGTGTGGGCAGTGGATTCAGTGCAGAACAGGAGTGGGGGGAAGAATGAAACATGATCACAGATGCCCTTGGAAGCACAGCTACCTTCAGGAGGGGCACAAATGGAACCACAACGCAGCCTCCTGGCAGTGGGAATGTGGAGGGAGAATGATGTGCTCTGCCCTGGGACCATGCCTTTGACTGCCAGGATCCTGTGTGGCCAGGATCCCTTTGGCTCCCTCCTTTCTGCCAGTGCAGAGGTGTAAGGACCAGGAGGCAGAGAAACCAGGTCAGTGTGGTCAGCGGGGATGTTGGAGGGGGTGGGGGTGATGGGGTGTCAAGAGCCCAGACAGCACCATCCCTAGGCATGATGCCACTCCCACCCACTCCTCTGTGTGGTGCTGTCCCTGCTCAGCTCTCCAGAGAAAAACAGAATGGCCACAAGGCTTTGAATAAAATGCTTTGTCCCTAATGTTAGACAGCCAAAGCCCTCATGAATGTAAATTGGCATTATTTCCTCTAACTTCAGAGAAAGTGTCATTTTACACTTAAAGGTTGATCTAGATTCTCAGCAAGTTAGACCAAGGCCAGGTTATGATACTCTTACTCACAATGAGCAGAATATTACCTTGCAAGATGCCTTGCTGACTTCAGACTACTCAAGTTGCAATGTACTAAGTGAGCAAGGACATAGCCACCTGGCTTTTAATAGGGACCCAGAGCTAATCTGACAGGTTCTTAGAATCACAGTTGTACAATCTATAGTGATTATAAAGAAACAAGCCTGAGAAAGAGGCAAGAGGCCTCATACATAGCTGTAACAGGGAATATTAGGCTGTTGCTGAAAACAATCTGCCAAGAAAATATTTTAAAAAGAAAAGATACAAACCTAGTCAACTTCTTACTTGTATACAGTATAAATAAAAATTAAAGCCAATTTGCACTTACATATGATGTAATAATCTTTTTTCCTCTGAAATTCCAGGCCCCAGAGGTTAGGGCTGAACTCTTGAAACTTGATGGTAAATTTAACATCTTGATCTGGCTTAGCACAGTTGAGTAGAGGTGTGTTGTCCTTTTTAATAGTGCAGCTATCTGACTGGTCTTTATCAACCATGTAGACCTTATAATACTCATACTGGCCAACAGTTTTAGAGTCCACCTTTGGGCATATAATATCCAGTTTGTCTCCTATTTGTGGGTATAGTACCAGTCCTTGCCCAGGAAGGAATCTGAAAGAACCAGGAGAAAAGGAAAAAAAATGTCAGATGTTGAATAAAGACTGATTCAGACAAATGGCATTTGAAATGGACAGGCAGGAATACACTTATAAACCATACATGAAACAGTTGAACAAAGCAGCTGTTGATAGTTTAGGCCTGACAATTTGAAATCACTAAGGTATGTATTTAGTTCTTGATAATTGGAGCCAAAGTATGTCTTATGACTAAGCACTGTCTCCTCTGGGGACTTCAAAAGACTCTGAGTCCCAATCAGGCACAATGATTACCAAAGCCTCCTTGCACAGCTAGCCAACTCCAGCAGTCAGTGCATGAAACTCTTCCTCCCTGATTTTTTAAGGTATGCTGCCTTGAACTTATTTTGTTCAGTTCCTGCATGGGAGATTTCTTGCATCTCCTGTATCAGGGTAGTGCACAATCTAGCTGTCTGGATTTACTAACATATCAGTTATTTGTATCATGTAGTGCCTAGGGAGCCCCAGTCACAGATGAGGATTCCATTGTGCTGTACAACCATAGGACAAAAAGGCTTTTTCTGCCCCAAAGAGCTCATGTTCTGCTGCCAACATACAGTGAAGTGCTCAACTTCACAGTAAATATCTCCTCTTCTCCCCTTCACTGCCTGACTCCATCGAGAACGACAGTGGTTTTTGTAATAGTCTTTTCCAAACTGCCACTATTTCTCTACCAGCCCTTTTGGAAACTGACAGATTTCATAATTTAGTGAATCACCCATGTGCTAGCATTTTGTTTTTCTACTGCTAGTATGTATTTGCTGTTGACATTAATTAACAGGCAAGCTTCATCAAGAACATGTCAAGTTACTTATCATAATTAGTCACTCATCGATCAAACAGGGCTTATTTTAAATTGTGCCTTAAAAGAAGTGTTTTACAAATCCATAAAGGAAAACTAAAAATAATTAATTGCAGTATTGATTCAGCCACAAAATGAAGAATCCTATTCTTGCAAGGACAAAAGCCATTGCGCTTTTCTGCTAGTCTTTTTTCTTAAAATGTATTTGTTCCAATTAATGTCTTGAAGAAAGTCTTTAGAGTGTAGCTACTGATACAGCATCCCTTAATGCTTACAGCTAAAAGGCTCTTTCCTTTCTCCTGCCTGCCAGCCATACTGCTTGCAAAGATCTTCCTTAATGAAGAACTGCTCTGAAAAACTGAAACAATGGCTTCCTAATGAACATCCGTCTTCAAGTGTTAGCACCAAACACCCTTAGAAAACCCAGTTTATTCGCAGGCAGTCATCCTGCAGCCTCATTAAAACATTAGAGATTGAGAACAAAGCAGTAAGTCAGAGTACACCCACCCTTCAGGGGCCTAACTCAAAAACACTGATGAGAAGCCCCAAATTTCAGGTCTGTAAATTGTGATTGTGGGGTCCTCCACAATGATCATTTCTGATTTGAAATGAAGAAACAGATTATTTCACTCAAAGCCTGTGGAAGACTATTTTTTTGTGAAAGCAACATGGGGCAGAGAAAGGGAATTGTAAGGCAAGTGCATTAAAGAGAAACCAAGATGGTGTTCTGGTTAAAAAAAAAATGAATTGGTTCCTCTCGTTTAATCTCAATGTTACCAATACTGGGCTCAGTCATGCCTACTGGGCACAGGCCTACCCTGGGGCCAATATGAAGCTGCACTGCCTCCCACACGGCGTAGGCATGCAGGAGGAACGCATCCAGTGCTGCATCCCTGCTTTCTCCATGGCAGATAGCCAGGATGGAGAACCCCCCAGAGGCACCTGAGCCCATTCAGAGCAGCACACAGCATCCTCTGTGGTATCACAGAAATTGCCATTCCTGACACCAAAAGCCACTCTGGGCAGCTTTGACACAGGGGGTCCCACCATGCAACACAGAAAAAAAGCTGCTCAGAGTGGCTCCTTGATGCTTCCCAAAGAAGCCATTCCAGGCAGCTTCTTGCTGCATCATGCCAGGAAACCCCTAATAGGAGACCCTTATTTTTGTGGCATGCCTGGGGAACCCTGTCCCCAGGCATATGACCAAAATAAGCCACTCTGGGTGACTTCTTTCCATGGCATGCCTGGGAAGCACTCCCACTTCATCTGTGACCACTGCTGAATTTTCAGACAGCTGCCAATTTTTTTCAGCAGAGAGCTGCTGGCACCAGCTGAGGGTTGGCAAGGATGGACTGGCACAGGGGTCAGCAAAGGTTGCTAACTCCTGCTTTAGGGGGACAAGCATGGAGTGGGCAACCCTTCACAAGGACCTTAAAGGATGTTGAAATAAGGAGAAAATTTATTGCATTTCACATACACCACCCCAGATCTTGACCACAAGCTTTGGTAGAGTGAAAACCACTTAGGCTCCTCCCCTTTGCATGCCAGAGAAAAGCCAGCTGTTTGGTCCTAGTCAAGTGAGTATTTTCAGTACAGATGATGGAAATACTTAATCCAATTCAGAGGTCTTAAAAGACCAGGCCATTTGTTTTTAAGATGCTGGTTTATATTTGCATGCAACATGGATGTAAATATATTAATTGGGTTAGCACACGTACCTGCTTACCATAAATCTCGACTACAGGATTTTTGAAATATAACAGAGGATCTTTTGAAGCTGATGCTAAATTTTCAGAGCAATAGGGCAATGGAGATGAGTGAAGTGAATGGGAGTTTGGAATGAAAATGAAATACAGGCCAGGGCCCAAGATCAGCATGGTAGGACAGTTTTAAGTTAGAAATGGTCACATAAGGGTAAACATAGTCTATTTTTATTCTTGTTTGGTTTTGTTTAAGGAAATAAATGTGAAAGAATAGAAAAATGGATGGGAAATGCAATGTTAAAGAGCTTTAAAAGCCACTTAAAAGCCAGGAATCAGAATGTAACGGACAGAACAGCCCCATTATACTGTTTACAGGAGCTTTAATTGATGCACTGGTTAGACACTACAGAAGCCTGAATACTCTCTCTGGCTAAACATCTGCAATCTTCCAGTCCAATTTTCAGGTTTCTAGCATTAAACACTGAGGTAAAGGGAGGAGAAAGAAGTGGGCCTGAAAATGAAATGTTTGTGCAGGGAGCCTGATAGTGTTGAAACCCTCCCCAGTTTTTGGCTGTAACCATCTAATGAGCAGTGTTGTTGCTATTTATTTTCCTTGAGACATTAACTTATAAATATGATTGGAGACTAAAGATCAAGAATCTCATGCCAAGGTTAGTGTGAGCTGCACAAGCCCAAATCAGCTGAGTTAAAAATATGAGTGTAAATGTTCCTGCTTGGGTTGAAGCCTAGATTGAGATCCTTTCATCTCACTGGGCTTCAAAAGCTTCCAGTGCAACTGGTAACATCTACTCTGCCATTTTCAGCCCCATAGCTGGAACACAGAGTTCAAGTCAGCCGAGCCAGAGTCTAAGCCTCATTGCTGCAAGAAGAGCAGGACAGGGTGGGGGTAATTATAGCAGATCCATACCTTTATGTTTTTCGTTTAGATTAAGTAAATAGCTGGACTTTCAGAAGTGCTTAGTAAGGTTATTTACTTGTTATGTAAATATGATTAGGAGCATAATTCTAGGACCCCATTGTTGAAAAATCTTGGCTTAAATCTTTGCATTTGAAAACAAAGGACTTGTTAACATGACTTCAGTAGCTTTTAATATTTATATCATTGCATGTGCTGTTTTAGAAGTTGAGCATAGTGGGCCAAACATCTCCCTGGTGAAATGTTCCAAGTTGCTCTCCTATAGAGTGCTAAACAAAAAAATTCAGTGTCTGAAGTCAACTAAGTAAGCAGCAGGCTGACTGCAGCCTAGAACATTCACATATCAAAACCCCAACCAAACATCCTTGAAGCATTTTGAAAAGCGTACATGAGAAGGTGTCTAACTAATCGAAAGCTTATGTCAAATATAAGTGTAACTAATAGAGTATCAAAAGTCTTCTGAATCCCACAAATGACGCCAAAGCAGTGATACGAAAGGCACGTGTTATACTAAAAATTACATTCTGGACTGAGCCTCAGAGCAAGGACGCATCAATTACAAATGAAAACAGTTAGGGCAACTTCTACAGCAATGATACACAATATGAGAATCAATGCAGACTTCAAAATCTAAAATGCTACTCTTCAATGGACTACTTTCAAAATGGAGATTTTCATTGCTTGTAAATTCAAAATGACTATTCTTAATACATCAAGGAGGTCTGAAAGTATAAAAAAATACTAACAAGTAAACAGACACACACGCAAAGTGAAGGAGATTCTGCTTCTGAAATCAAATAGGAGCACAGCATATTTTCCAAGAGTGGAAATTTAGGGCCAGGAGTGCATGACCAGAAGAGACTAAGGGACCTTCACCCCTCCCCTGCCTCAAGAATGGGATGGCAGCCCCAGATAGGTCTAATGTGAAGTTGGTAACTGTCTGAGGTTCCAAAAGATCCCTCCAGCAGCCAGGATTTGCCTGACAATAGCGACATTCCTTCTAACTCAGGAACATCCCTTATGCTGGCAACCCTTTGTCAGCAGAGAAGTCTCAGCACAATCCTCAGGAAAAGGATCTCCTATTTTATGGCTCCTTTATGAAGGAAGAAAAACAGAGGCTGCTGTGTGGCCAAGAATCTGTCCCTCAAATTTGTCATCATATTGATTACTCTAGTAAAGTGTGAAGAAAATATACATTACATGTAGTGAAGTATGTGCACTGAAATTAATGAACTTCGTTGCAGGCAGGGGCATCGCTGCCACCTGGCACATGGGGCCTGTGCCCCAAATCCTGCCACCAGTGCCCCAGGTCCTGGTGGGGCCCCTGCCTCTCCTGGTCTCTGGCCAGAGACCCAGGGCCTGGCTGCCCATGCCAGCAGTGGCCATTTCCAACCCCTTCCTAGAACGGGGGGCCCTGCAGCCACCGCTCCCTACCCTGTCCCTGGCCAAGGGCATGGCCTGGGCCAGTGCCCTGGGTCCTTCCCCACAGCAGCAATGCTCCTGGTTGCAGGCATATTTGTGCCAACCATGGATTTTCATTGAGGGTCCAATATTGGTTGATGTTCAAGAGTCCCATGGACACAAGTCCCTTCCATTGGTTAAACTGTTTACTCATCTTGACTTAAATAGTAACATGCCATGTATGACATCTCATTTCAAGAAAATATCCTCTAAAGATTGTTTAATTGCAGATCAAACGTTCATGTGCTCAAAAAAATAATTTGTGGGGGCTGGGCAGAAAAGAGAACTGGGAAGATTAGGATAACATTAATGGGAGTAGCAAATCAGAGCTTAATTTTGCACAGCTCACTTTGTGCTTTTATGTTAAGACCCAAACTACTTCTTAAAAATATGGTATTAATATACTATCCTGGTCAAAGTACTGCAGAAATTAAATTTGATTTAAGAATTCTATAAAAAGGATCTTGTTCTTTGAGTTTTAAGACCAATTTCTTAATATAATTAAAAATTATAGAAACCTATTGGACTCTCCCTTATTAAATCATATAGGACTTTCTACATAAGAACAGCCATACTTGCTCAGACCAGTCGTCTATTTAGCCCAGTATCCTGTCTTCTGATAGTGTCCAATGCTGTGCTTCAGAGGGAATGAACAGAATAGGCAATCATCATCAAGTGATCCATCCTAACAGCCATGTCCAGCCTCTGGCAAACAGTCCCATAAAGGTAGCTTGTCAAAATCTGCCCTACTTCCTGTTTTTTAGGCCAGTGGTATGTGTTGTGGAGAGCCAGGGAGGTAGCTGTATTTAGCCTAGGAAGTGGGGGGCTGGTGTGTCCTGTCAGGTAATGATATGCCACCAAGTGTGTCCTGCAAAAGGTTGCGAACCACTGTTAGACTATACCAAAAAAGTCAGGAACACATCTGTAAGTATAACTTTTCATTGAGAATGTGCCATCACCACCATGTAGGTAGTTCTGTAACTGTAAAACAGTCAAGAGAAACAGTCTTAGAGAGATCACACTAATGAATCCTGATGCTAAAAATACGTACTACTATGCATTTTTCAAGCTGAGAAACTGTACATACCCTTAGTCTTAGAAGTTTTCCAATAATGTTTAAGTGAATGCAATTATAGAAAGCATGCTAGTACCTATTAACCTCAGCTATGTAACTGGGAAAGGAGTGGCAAGTTTCCATACTCTTAGATCTTACCTGAAATAATTGGCATCAACATTTAGTCTGAAATTAACATGACAAAAATAACCCTGAAAATGTGAACAATCAAGTTGCTTCTTAAAAAGGAAATACAATACCTTCTGTTAAAGAATCCCAGCTACTTAACTTTATGAAGTTTAACTACCAGTCTAAGTATAAAGTTACTCATTGAAAAAAAAGTTTCATTAAGAAAATGTCATGAATACTAATAGCCTATAGCCTGTTAGATGCAACTATTGTTACTTGTAAGTCTTTTTTGTCTGCTTAAGCTTTGTACTATGTCATGTCTCTCCCTATTTAAAAAACAAAACAATGGCCATTAAATAATGCTTATTCATAATCTTGCTTTTAAAATAATGATAGAATTATCATTTTACCCATGGCAGACATGTTTAAGTTAAACAAAACCTCTGAAACAGAGGTTTCAAACTTACTTGTTATGGCAGACCAGACTTGACTTAAATGTACTTCAAGGGGGCCATGCATTCCAGAAACTGAAATACTAGGTAACTCTCACTGCATCACAGAGTGCTGTGTATAAACCACATTCTCTCTGTTAGAGGGTTATCCCACAGAGCACCATCACAGGCCGCATCTGGCCCTTGGGCCTCACATTTGACACTCCTGTTCTGAAGGGTCGATCTAAAGTCCACTGAAGTCAGTCAATTGTTTCACTGGGTTTGGGTCAAAGCCTGTTGAATTGAATGAGAGTCTTTCCATTGACTTTAATGGGCTTTGAATTGAACCTCAGAGACTGGGAAATAAGTTCTAAGTGAATGAGTTGTCTGTTTCATGCAAAAATACAATTGTTTATAATCACCTTTTTATTCCATTTCTGCTTAGGACTATGATTTGGAGGTGCTGAATACCTTATTAGAAATTGGATCTATGCATTTTTCAGAAGCAGTAACTTTTTAATCCAGATCCCACTGTAGATTAAGTTAAATGGGAGTTTTGCCACTGAGCTCCTTAGGAGTAGGGTCAGACCCTAACTGTATTTAGTTGCCCAGCAACTTCAAGGTAGAAAGATCAAAATGAGCTGCATCAAAAAAAAGAAGGTGAAGCTCATCTTTCAAAACTTGTATGGAATCCAGGTTTGTTTGTTTTTTTTTTAAAGCCATTACTATTGCACAAGTCCTCAAAAATTACCTCTGGTGGGACTTGCACCAAAAATGTGGTAATTAAATTTTCAAAAAGTTTACTCTGCTAACTCAAAGAAATGTATTCCATTTCAATTCAATTGATTTCAACATGGGTTGCAAGCTACTTTCCTTGTCACTGTTATATGGATTAGGCTATCAGATACACGTAAAAGTGTGATGCCACATTTCAAATGAGGTAATAGTTAAAACAAACAACAAAAAAACCGAGAGTCAACTCCACATACATGGTTTAATTCACCAAGCTCTTACTCACACCAGTAGTCTTGGATCACACAAATTAAATCTCTTATTTTAATGGGACTACTCATGTGAGGAAGATTTACATTAATAAAGTATAAACAAATTCAGTTATAACTAGAGAACAGTCAAATTAAGTTATAAAATATCAGTGTTTCCAAAACAGACTCCTTTACATTTCTTTTCATGAATAAAAAAAAAAATATATACATTTTGGGATTGGAAACATCCTACTTATTCCCTGTGGCAAGCTATTTAAATACAAAAGCTTCAAAATAGTATCCACTGAAATAGTAACTATTCTTCATACTCTTACTGGCTGGTGCAGTGCCTGCTCATTCTTTCCTCATCTTCAATGCACTCCACCCTGCTTCTGTGTAAACAGCAGGAAGTGCAGGCACTGTACTGGAAAAGGGCTGTGTCAGAGGTTCAGCCTCACTTAGGGTTTGTCTGCAAGTCATGAAATAAGTCTACTCCACTGGGAAACCGATCAGTGTGCTCTGAGGAATGGTTAGTGCACGTCCACACAGACATTTTGCATGCAGCAAGTTAGTGCTAGGTAGATTTACATCCTAGCTAGTAGCAAACTAACATTCATGTAGAAAAGTCCTTTCTTCTGGACACAAGAGCACTGCCAATCGATAATGTGACACAAGTTGCCCCAGTCCCAGATGTAATCATGATACTTTATATGGATCCAGATCCTATTCCTACTGAAGTCAGTCCCAGAACTTCTGTTGACCTCAGTGGTGCAAGATCAAGGTCATCTGGAAAGGAGCATGATATACCTGTTAAAGGCATGGCAACCTGTCTGCAATGGGTCTGTGGCAGTAGATTTAGTCTAAGCTATAGGTGGACAAGATAGGTTTTCTGCTTCCCCAATTAGCAGGTTTGGTAATCACCTGTAATACACTGAAGTACTTTTATGCATATACCCCAAAGTGCATAGATTTTTTAACAAAATCATGTTTATTGTGCACAGAGCTACCCATTGATCAGACAGTGTCATTATGGCACAGTCCTGAGAAGACATTGTGAAGTCATACAGAGCTTACTATTCAGCCTTAAGTGACATCAGTAGGTACAATATTGCTTGTTGCTCCTGGGGAACAAAGTCACCCTTCAGGATCTTGCTTCTCTAGCCAGTCAGTTTAAGAGGCTATTGCAGGGATAAGCATGGTCACATCTCTTGTAAACCCTTTACAGAAGCACCTCTGGGGCCATAATGCCTATGCAGTCTTGCATCTGAAGCACAGAGTCAATTATGACTAGCTTCCAACTGAGGAAGGTGTGCCCCCCTCCCCATGTACATGCAAGGGAGCAGCCAATCTGGCACTGAATCTGTTATCCTGAGCGTACCATTAAGTCAGATACCATATCCCAGAGCATGACAAAACCCAAGTGCCAGGTCACCTGGACGACCAGGGTTTGTAGCCTGGCTCCTAGCTCTTCTGTTGAAATGCAGTGGTAAAGTGCCCTCTGGCGACCAAAAATAAGACTACTGGCACCTAGCTGGGAGCCAGTTTTGTAAAGCCCTGTCTTATCTTCAGAAGAAGATCCAGATTCTAAAGGTTGTGCCTTTATCTTAAAAAAAAAAAAAAGATATTAGATCTTGTTTAATGGAAACAAAGCATGGTGCCAAATGTAGTGTGGTCTAGACTTTCTAAAGCTTCTGCCTCAACCCCAGGCTAAAATACTGACTAATGATCCACTGCATCTGAGGCAGTGAGCCCAGCCACTGGAAACATGTAAATGAGTAGTTAGTGGCATCTTCCCTGCATTTGTGTATGTGTCTGTTCATCACCATCAGCTTTCCAAGTACATGAAGTGCAGAAACCCTGAAGAATGACTGCTGTCTTCAACCCCTCTCAGTCAGAGGTCCTCCTAGGACTACTCCAAGTGCTTGCTCCTTCCCTCATGTTCCATGCACTCCAGGCTGCTTCTGTCTAGATAGGAGGAAGTGCTGGCAGTGTTGGTAAAGAGGTGTATCAGAGGTTCAGCCACACTTAGGGCTTGTCTTCATTTAATTTGCAGCAAACTGATGTAAATCTACTCCACTTTGAAACAAGAATAGATCAAAGTGCTCTGAGGAACCGTTAGTGCATGTCTGCACAGACATTTAGTGTGCAGAAGGTTAGTGTTGGGCAGATTTACAGGCAGCAAATTAATGTTCATGTAGAAAAGTCCTCTATTATGGACACCAAACAGCAGCATTGCCACCAGCTACCGTAATAGAAGTTGTACACCACATTCTAAGCAGGTCCTCTACCTGCAGTGAATTTCAATCACACTGTATAAAAGGCAAGGTTTTACTTACCTGGGACCCAACTTCCCTCTCAAAGTCCAACTGTCAATTATGAGGAAAAACAGCACACTCACCAACCTTTGTAAAATCTAGACTTGCTCAATGCTTTCTTTACCCCTCACTATCAAACGTACCTGGGGTGAGTTGACTATGCAAAATATTATATGTAAATAGAGAAAAATGCACTTCCTCTTGCCTGAAATGTAAAAGACTCACACAGCAAATGTCTACCCAGCATTTAACATCTGAATGGTGAATAAGGTCGATTTTTTTTTTTTTATACTAGACTGCAAACCCTCACTTAGAGTATTTAGTACCCAAGTAGCAAGGCCTGAGATTGCAAAAATGTGTAGGATCTAATCCTTTTAACAGGGCTGATATTTAGAGTTCTATGTTCAGCTTTCTTCTCACATCCACATAAAATACTATAAATAGCAAATTTTTGAATTATTGCTCAGAAAGCAATTACTGCAGTGTCAAAAGTACATAAAACACTAGAGACTGGTCTCCAAATTGAAGAATGTTATATAAATAACCAATATTCTATTTTTAAACTTATTTTGATTATATTACCAATATTTATCTTAAAATAGTATTAGATCAGTTTGGTAACACCTAGAAATATGAATTTCAACAACTGCTTTAGATCAGTTCAGCCCTCAGCAATTTTGAACTGTTTTCCCAGAAAACACTGTTACAGAAACAGATGGATGAATCTCTCTCACACTCACACTTTTCTTAAAAATGGCAAGTGGCTGAGTGGAGAGCAATCTTTATAAATGGGTTATTCTTTGGAATTTCTGAAGAGAACACACTCAGTAGGTGCATTGTAATTAGCTGCTCTTTCTAGTTACCTCTTGATAAATGATGCATGCGGCTCTGGATGAGAGCCCAACTCTTGACCCATGACACTGCTACACACTTCACTACTTCAACCAGGAATCCCAGCCTCAGAGTTTTGTTTTGTTTTTACACAAATGCACTGCTGGTAATACACAAGATGAGTACTAGATCTTATTAGCAACATTAGCCTTCTTTCGGAAGTGCTTTTTGCAGTTATGTTCTACATGTGCTTGGGGAAGGATTTCTGACTCAAATCATTCCAAATGCACAGCATGATTTATGCAGGGGTTAAAGGACAGAGTGCAGAAATACACACATCCTACAGTTATTGCCACAATGCTTAATATTAAATGTCTGCTACAGTTGTTTAAGTTTTTAGTTGCAGAATATATATATATATTTTTTTAAGTGTAGAAGATCACAAGCAGGGAGAGAAATGCAAACTGTTCCACTAAAAATGCCCAGAAAAAACATTTTTGGATAGCACTTTACTGCCCCCTTTTGCACTTTAACATTAGAACAGGTTTCAGCACAAACTTGCTTATGTGAAACCCTGTGTGATAACAGGGTACAGCAATAGGACTAAGGTTTACACAGGATTAAATTATCAGACATGGCTTTTGGAGCATCTTGCAATTACCTAAAATGTAAACAAGGAAGGCATTGATCCTTCATTGCCTTTAGCTTGCCAGGAACAAATCAGTAATTGGATGCTTCACCTGACATTTTCTACTTCAGTCTGCCCACATGTGCATGCTTAGGGTGATTGCTAAAACCTTAATGGTTCCCAAACTGGATGATCCTTTCTCACTCTTTTCTTTTCCTTGAATCAACCAGGTTCAAGTTGCAGAAGATCCCTGGTTTAGAAAAGTGTGAAAAGAAGGGCTACCTGCAATAACAATCTATGCTAAATGTAAGGGTATATGTTTCAAATCAGAAATTCAAACTGGCAGGCAAAATATTTTCATGAAAGGTGATGACAATAAGCCTAGATATTCAAATATCCTGTAAGCCCAGCCACAAACCTGTTCTACAACTCTGCACTGCAGTTACAGTAGTTAAAGCATTTTTGTGTGTATGTCTACATATACAGTAGATTAAGTAATAAATCTATAATCTAGTGGCAAGTTATTTACCAAATGCTAATTTATGACAGCCAGAGAGGGCTCTCCCTGACCCAATAACCTGGGATTTCATTTGACAAAGTCCATGTGCTGTTGTGTGTATTTATATTTAAACTTGATCCATTTCCCTCTGTCATCCTATGATTGCTATACAGGTCACTACTGAACCTCTACTGTAATGAAAACAGATTCCCTTTGATATAAATGCTGGTGTTTGTTGCTCCATTTGCTAGCCACAAAATACAGGAAGAGCCTGATATTGACTTAAACATTTTTGTTTAAAATATGATGCTGGAAACATTAAACTGGTTTTTGCTCTAGCAAAGAATCAAAAAAGTTATTTATTTAGAAGTCAGTGCAGTGAATTTAGTGTAATGCAGACCTGCTGCTCCATTAAGCGTGATCAGGATACTGTGAGCTAAAAATGAGAAACATAGCATTTCCTTGAAAAGATGCAGAGCTTCTGTGTATGGAACAAAAGTCAAACCAAACCACGTACGTTTCTTACAGAAATCACTAACATCTCTGCTTTTAGTAAGCTAACAGAGACCAGCTGTCATTTGCCAAAGAACGGAGTTTTAAAGGACACAGTAAATCAAAGTGAGGCTGGTAAAAAAAAAAGACAACAAAAACAGATTTTCTACTGCTGTGCTGTTCTATTCTCTGTTTATCACAGAAGCAACTCTTATGGCAGCAACACTGCAAGGAGATATAAAGTTTTCAGTCTCTTACATATAGTTTGCACCTGTACAGTCTTGTTCCAAGCAATGCTTTCAGCAGCAGTCTATAAAAAAGGGTGGGTACTGCTTTGTTATTTAGTAAGACATTAGTAATCACTGACTATCTTAAATACATTTGGATAGTATTTTCAGCTGGTTCACAGTTATTCTAAAAAATTATTTCATGCCATTTGCCTGTGTAAGGAAACTGTAAGGCTAGAACAAGTTCCTATTTCATGTCATTTCTGTCTGGGATATGCCATGTGTAGTTTGTTACACAGAGTACAGAATAAAAACTTTTGATAAGGATGCCATGTTGCCATCTAGAATGTGTGTATTTTAAGAAAACCATTCTTTGTTTCATCATGCATGAAGAACAGAAATAATAAAAGCATTTCATTGTCTAAACTTGGATCTGGAATCCAGATTTAAATTAAAACCGTCCCAAAATTCAGATTCATCTTTGATTCAGCCCATTTTAGGGTTAATCTGTGCACAAAAATCCCATCCAGGATTCCCTCTCAGATCTCAGGTTTTGACTGGGCTCTGGAATAGCCATGATTCAGCACTGGTTGCCAGCAACTGGTGCAAAGGGACTGGCCTTCCACCTAGAAGCAGGCAATAATACACAAAGGTTTGCATCAACTGAGGTATTCAAGTAGAGTTAGAGACTACCTCAGTTTTCCTGATCAATCTCCTTGACTTGTCCTTACCTATATTAGGAGTCTGCACTGGTGCAGCTGTATCAATTACTTCCCCCAACAGGTGAATCAGGGTTATTCCAGAGTACAGAGAAGGCCATGGTTTTGATTCAGGACCATCTCTAATGTAGATGATTCCATGAAGCTAAAATCTTAGAAGAAATTTATATTGTTCATTATTAAAAAGCACCCCCCCCCCAAATCCATCCTTCTTTAGCAAAGCAGTTAATCACATGCTTAAAAACTGCCATTTTCCTGAATCAAGGTCTCTATAACAGCATACTAGCCCTATCCTAACAGAGACCCACTGAATTCAGTGGACTCTGCATGTGAACAAGTTTTCTAGGATTTGGCCTTTATTCATTTTCAAAAAAATCTCCAGGATGAGATTGATTTCTATAAATTCACAGAGATTCTGAACAAAATACATGTCTTTTAAGACATGCATAGACATCTTGCCTGCCAACATGATATTCCGTGCTCAACTAACCTCATCCTATACAGTCTGGAATTATATTGAAAACCCTCCAAAGGTCAAGTATTGCACAGTGATTAAAACAGGCTGCCTCTGAACTAAACTGAAATTAAACATGAAGAAAGCAACTGAAGTGTGGACAATGAATGCAGTGGGACTTTTGAGCCCCAAAAGGAGTCAAGATGCTCCTAACCCCAACTCCCCACTTTTATGCAGTCAGGTATAGAAACCAACTGCTGTTCAGGCAGCAAGGGAACAGATGGCAAGCACAAGAGAAAATGGAAATGTAAAATGATGCATCACTTGAGAGTCAAGGCTATAACTGTGTATGGATTTCACCAATATCACTGCATAGGTTCCTTTAGCAACCAGTTTCAAACTTGCAGAACATCAAAAACCAGACGGATCTTACTGAATGAGCCACAGGCAGGGAGCCAGGATTCCTGTTTGCTGTAGAAATAGGCCTGGACTTGATTTGAGTCTTCTCAACTCTGACAGGCTGGAATCTGGCAGAGTTCCCAAATAATATGGCATTCAACTATGACTTGCCTTTAAAAAAAGGCCATACACACCACGCATTAGCTTAAACATACTTTCCCTTAATCTAGGCGCTACCCCCTTGCCAATCTTATGCCCATTCCTCTTTGCAAATGGGAACTAACATCAACTACTATCCTATATTACAAAGAAATTGTTTAACACAAAGACAATAAAACAGTAACAAATGAGTCAGAAAGTCACAACTTTTAAGGACAGAAGGGGTCATTATGAACTTTGCCTCCTGTAAAACACAAGCCCTCGATTTATTTTGCAATATGTATTTCTGGGGGGTTTTAAATATGTTGAACAATGTCTCAGAAATGTTACTCTTCAGACATGCCACTATTTCTATAGATTAAAAATTTTAGATGTGTGTTTACATCATGCACCAGGAATGATTTATTTAGCAACTCAATTTCTAATCAGTCACTGTAGATCATTCTTGGCTAGGGACCTTGTTTAAAACCAGAAGCCTAGACTATTACATCAAAGTTTAAATCAGCTGCATTATAATTATCATGCTGATACTGCAATGAAACACTGGGTGTTGGCTGGTCAGAGTTGCCAGGAAATAAAAAAAAAGATCCTGGGCTTCTCACTTGTGATTTTATATATATTATATATAAACAGACAACATCACTGCAGTCTTTTGAATAAGACTTAATAGAAAAAGAATATTTGTTCTTATGCTAAATGAAACTACATACTTTCACCACTGCTATAAAATAAAACCTTGCATAATGATTCAGTTCAGCTGACAGAAAACCCTGAAATCCTGAAGTATAAAAACAAGGTGCTATATAGCAGAAGGTTGCTACCTTAAGAGGCAGTCCAACTCCCACTGAAGTCACTGGAAATCTCTCCACTCAACTTCAATGGGAGCTGGATGGGGTTTCAAACATTTTCTTGAGAATGAAGTAATAAAATAGACCAGGGCAAGATTTTCACAAATTATGCCTACACTTAAAAAAAAATATATATATATCACATCACTGACCCAGTAGTGATATAAATCTAAATATAGCTATAGACCCCATTTAATTGGGCATTTGAGAACTTTGGTCCAAGACTCTCTCATTAAGTCTTGCAGTCAAATTTAGATAAAGATGTTAATACAACCAAGTATTTGGGGGCCTGATCTTGCCAGACTGGAATCAATGGATAGTCTGCCTTTGACTTACTTCAATGGGAACTGGAGCAGCCCCTTTATGAAGCAGAATACATACAGTGGCTGATATTGGAAAACAGTTCCATGGTTTCCAAATTATTCATAGGATTTGGGTGTGTACCTTACACATTCCATTTTCAAAATCTACCTACTTATGTCCTGGAGAAGGATGATAGCAAGCCAAATAATGCTCCTACAAACTTGTTTTCATGCTTTGTTTAAAGTAGTGTTAGGGCAGTTGGGATGTTGTCTTAGGAGTTTCTCTTACTGTTTATTTTCATTTAGAATCAAACACATTCACTAACTGAAATCCCTGTTGCAGGACTGTTTGCAGATGTCTGCAAGAACATCTCTGAATTAATGTATACACCTGAAGAGCATTTTCAGGGAGTAGGGCCTGCTCATGATTCTCAACAGGAACATGAACAGCCATACCTGACATTTGCTGCATGGGAAACATTACATAAATGATCACCTTCTCTTCTCTATGTCTTGCCAAATGTACACAGTCTTATCTAGTACGTTTCTGAAATGTGACATGACAGGTAGGTTCGAAAGCTAAATGTTGGATAATGGTTAGCAAACAAAGGACATCGGTTTTTGCATTATTTCTTTAATCACTTTAACCCTTGTTCTAACAGAAAGCATAAGGCCAGAGTAATTCAGCTTCCTCTTTTGTCATTTGCCTGCCATAAATATGCACCAGTCTGCATTTGAAAAGCTGAAGGAGGCTGCAAGCTTGCTGGACATTTATCATGCTCTGTTCCCTGTTAACAAGCAAATACTTTAGTTGAATGGCCCATTAGCAATCATTGTCAAATGCAGAATGCAAGGTGCTTGGATGTGACCAGCCTGTAAATTAGAGGAGGGTGCCCCCTTGCTATGCAGAACTTAAGCAAATGAAATGGATCTTTTGGATACAGATTTCTGAAGGTGAAACGGGAAAAGAAAAAATGTTTAGAGTGCTACAGACTCCATATATTACACAATTCTGCTCAGTCACCCTTTGTGTGTGCGCGTGTAAACCACATTAGCTTCAGCAGCCTGTCAATTTTGGGCTTGGAATCCAGTTTTCTGTCAAAAATTTGTTAATGCTATCAGCCAGGACAAAAGCTGCAAATTTGAAAATGAAATAAACTTCTCTCTCAGAATTCCCTTAAAGAGAATGCAGAAACCTCAAAAGTGACCAAACCATTACTAGCAACTGGCACTGAATCTTTTTTTTTTTTTCTTCCAAACTTACTGTCCAGCACACTATCAGGAGACAGTGGTACTCTAAGTGTCAGATTCCCCCCCCCCCCATGTCAAGACTCCTTTTTTCCCCCCTCTTCACACACATGGAGACAAAGCAAATATTTCTTTCTGAACTGCACTTGTAGTTTGCAGCACAGCAACCTAACAGGTTGGTCTATACCTTTATTGGGCGGTGGGGGGGAGGTTGGATGTTTATAATGGTAAACATGGTAACAAGAGGCAAAACTATTTACAAGGCTGTTTGGGACAAGAGGCAACGAAGGACCAACATACCAAAAATGAGCAAAATCTTTTCTTTTACAGCCACAGAGCACTTAAAATAAATGACTAAACAAAGAGCCGGATTCACTGCTGTCCTAACTCCACTGCAGTCAATAGAGGTAGGCCAACAGAGAATTTAGCCCAATGATTTTAAGTTGCAGGGGGCCTATCCCATTCAACCATGGATTTCAAACCGCCTTTCAAGAGTAAACACCACCTGGACTAAGTAATATCAACTTGGCTATCAGCTGCTTTATTAGCTGATTTGAATTAAAACTGGATTTTTCTTCTTTTATATGTTTGCAGGGTGGGAAACAAAAATTATACGAAAATAATCTTGCTAGGGAAAAAGACAATGTGGAATGTTTATCTTTGCTTCTCCCATGGAGTGGGAGATTGAGACCACAGTCTGAAAGATGACTGAAATCAAAAGGTCTGTTTTCTTTTCAGATAACCCCAGTCCTACCTATCCCCTCAGCTCTCTGTTCCTTGCCAGCATGTCGCTGCCTGAAGCCCAAATAGATTAAGGAAACAAACTCAAAGTGCAGTTAATCCTACAGAATGGCTGCTGCTGCTAGGCCAGGAGTTAAAAAGGAAAAATCTTCCACATCCTAACAATTGCAGTGATCTGAAGTTTTAATCAGTTCCAATCTTCATAAAAAAGCAGTAAATGAAATCTACCTTTACCATATTATACGCCACCAATGAGCAAGAACTGAGCAGCTTTTCTTTACTGCTTTAACTATCTCAAGCCACAAGTAGGCCTTTCATGCTTCCTAATCCTGGCCTCCAAGTTTTGTGCAGTTCTCACATAATACCTTACAGCCCAGAGCAAGGCCCTTAGTTTCTAACACCCCTTTCAGGGACGTGTCATTTCTAACATCAAGCTAATCTATATGTTGCCATGGCATCACCCTTTATCTGCCTTTACATCTTATGAACTGCATGGATTTACCACATTATTTTTATCTGAAAGACAGAAAATGGTGGTTTTATTGCCATACAATCAGATTACTGCTGCTAGTTTCTCTATGCCTTTTTACCATACTTCAATCAAAAGGGATCAGTTTCTTTATACTCTGCCCTTGATTTACATTACATCTGTAAAGACCTAGTCTGAGTTGTAATCCCCTTATTAACTATGACCAGGGTTGATTTGCCTAAAAATAAAAGCAAATTGTGTCAGACCTTTTCACTTTGTTTTTGATTCGGAACTACAAAATGGATTACTAAAGAAACCTTCAGAGTTCACACGGCTGGTATAGTACTGAATTTAAAATGAGAATTAAACAAGTTAAACATGGGAGCCGTGTCAACGGTTTACATTTTCCATCATGGGAGAAGGGCTGAATTGCATATGTCTTTGTATTCTCTGGCTTTAGAAGAGACAATGAAGCCACAGGAGTTTTTCCAAGCTGTTCTAATACTGTCCATTTGCCATCCTTCTTTCCTTTGCTTTTCATACAAGTAAATAAATGAAATTAAATAAAAATCACCCAAAGACCCAAGCCTTGGCTAGAAGTTTACAGTTCTAAGGACCTGCATATTTGAATCTAAACATTTTAAACAGCTGAACACTCCTATTTAAGTCTTTACAACATTACACAAATGGTGATCTCATAAGTAAATGTGTAGATGTATGATAAATGACCTGAAAAGCAGGTTTCTTTATGTCAGAAGCCAGGGAAGGTAGAGATTAGACACACATGAATAACATTTTAATCATCATTTTTCTCAGGACACTTGCAGTAAGCAAGTCTGAGTAATACAGGCTACATGAGACATTAAGACTAAATCCCTAAAAAAGTTGATTATTGCTGCCATGAAGGTACCTGAATGGCCTATTTTTGCTAACACCACACTGTAGGCTTTTGGGATTTCAAGCAATTTCCCATTATAAGAATGTTTTGTGAGCATGAGGCATACCTTAAGAGTCACACTAAAGCAATGTGAGCTTATTACAATAAAACAGGGGAAAAGAAAGCAGTGCAAAAAGAAAAAGGTAGTGATTTCAGCTTGGTGTTTAGTCACTGCCCATCTGAAGACAATTACTGCACCAAACAAAGTGCTTTTCCTCAGTAAGGTTTACAGATAAGAGGCTTTAAGATAATTACTATAAATATAGCAATTATTCTCCAGCTGATCCTGCTTATAGCAGACTACAGAAAAGCAAGAGTCAAAAATTCAGCCTTTGGCTTGTTAGAGGTTTACATTGCTAGTTTACCTGGGCTAGGAGTTCTCTAGGTGAGAGCTCTATCTAATGGAACACAGCACACTATTCAGAGTCCTCTGCATTAATGTGTCAAGTGCCAACAACTATGTTTTGGGTAAGGTTTAGAAGCATATGTTTAAGTCATTTTAACCTTCAGCTCCTGTTTCTTCAGCTTGAAGCTGTAATTGTTAAGGTTAAAGAGTGCAGTCCCATGGCACAGGATTCCCGAATAAATTCTTGTCTAGAAAGAGGCAGCCAAACATGTTGTGAGATATCGTTTTAGCAAGCTCTTTGTGCTTTGGTTGGCTCAGTTGTCCTGTGAAACAACGACTGTCCATTACCTACAGTTTATCATCCTGACAAAATGTGAGGAATGTGGATGTGAAAGCACTAACAATTCCACCCCTGGTGCTTTGTTCTTTTTTCTCTCCATATTAAAACTGACAAGATTAACCCAAATGCAAACTGCAGAGCATAGTTCAAGGGCCTATTCAATCAGTACTGAATGTGCATTTCTTTACTTACAAAAATAAGAATTTTGGATACAATGAGAGGCAGACTGGTTTATATGCTCTTGAATAGCCTGTTTAAACAGGGCCATCAGTTGTAGTTTATTTTATCAATCTTTGACACATTGGTATTTATTCAAAGGCCAATTGTGGCAGATTCCACATACATTAGGTTATCACAGATATTTAGTTGTCACTTGTTTCCCCTAAGGGGATCAGTATAAAAAAAATATAGCTCTTTAAGGAGAGGCTTCATTGTGTTATGAAAGAAAAATGCTTTGTTAACAGGCTTGCTGCCTACAGTGAATACTAGTCACACACCCTCAGCACTGTTCTTGACAAGCAGATCTCTAACATTTGACTAAAATCCATAAAACTACATTCTGTTATGTAGTCCAAAGGCAGTGCTGTGCCCTGTGAGATAAAACTGAAGTAATGCACATGATCTGTGCATCTCATTTCTCTGAAGGGAAACAATGTACATGGAGAAAATATTCCCTTATTGAAAGGCATCAGATAGCAGAGAGTTACGTCCTCATAGCTTGTCCTGAAGATCATGGCTTAAAGTCTGAGATTCTGCAAACGAGAAGTCTACCATGAATCAGTCACTACAATGGTGTCTAATTGAACTGTTTCTCCCCAAAAACGTAATGACTGTCATGCACTAAAATTATTCCTTCTTTTTACTGGGGCTTTTTAAAATTATGTTACATCAAAGCAATGAAAGTGGATCTCTAGAGCAAACTAATGTGGGAGGGGACCTTGACCTTCTGTTCAAATGACTACCATGGGATCTCTGTCCCAACCACCTGCTAAAAATTATGACTTCTAAAACTAAACACAAAACAAGTTTAGTTCACGTTCCCCTTGGCTTACACTTATTTCATAGTAGATACTGACTAATAAATTCTCAGGGTATTTAATTGCCTTCCTGTACAGAAGATTTATGTACTGAAAGTTTCAATAGAAATTTTCAAGCAGCTTCCATAAATAAATTAGCTGTAACACCGAAGATGGTAATTATTTATTACAGACCTAGAAAGCATTCACAATTTTGCACTGTCCTCAGATCCTCCCAGCAGCAGCAAGAGGAAATTCTAATTTCTCAAGCTACTGTTGAGCTTAGATCCTGTGAGAGAACGACCTTTTCTAAGGAGAAATTATTCAGTATCCTTCAGGCAAACCATTGTGACAAGAATTAGAAAGAAATGCTGCTCCTGGAAAGTGGAGCAATCACACCAATAGCAATATCACTAATGCATTTGTAAGCTTCCTCAAACTACAGGCCTCCAAGTGGCCTATAAATCACTAGGCCCAGCAACTGAGAAAGACTAATTTTAATAGTGCACTTCTTCATTGTGGTGATTAAACCTCAATGAATCACTCAAGAAAACTCAATTACATCAACAGACAGAACCTATTTCTTTAAACTGTACGTTTAAGCTGAAAAAGTAATTAGATAGTAGCATTAGATTTGCCATTAATAATGTTTTGGAAGTCAAATACCTTAGAATTAGCAAAATGGAAGCTTTATTTTTTACTTGCCATGATAGATGCATAGCCTCGTACTATGGCAAGGATTAAATCTGGTTGTTCAGGCATCAGTGAAATGAAAATATCTAACGCAAGCTGTCAGTGTAAGCAAAGAAGTACAGGCAGGCTATGGCTGGAAGAACAGCATGCAGGAAGGTCCAGTGCTCTGAATGTTCTGCATTGGAAGAGTGACCTCTGTAGGAACAAACCCATCACTGGTCTGTGGACCCGGGGGGGGGGGTGCGCTCTGGCTCCTCTGCCATTGTATTATGTTTCTCTCCAGAGATCAAGCCTGCAATGCAACTGTGATTGCCTGAAATCACAGATCAATGGCCTTCTGAAGGCATTTTAAAGGTGTTTGTAAAACATCTTGGATTGTTTTATTCTTAGATATAGTATTTAATCTTTTAGGTGAAAGGAAGAATTTAACTAGATAGTATCATATAAAAGCAGGTTCACAAGATCTAACAAATTGTGGTTCTGTTCACTGGGGCTTTTCATTTGATATAGCGTGTGAGATCATTTGTCATGTAAAACTAAAAAACTGGTATTTGAAGTGTCTGTTAATGATCATTAATATTCATACTTTATGGAAAACACATTGCCATCTTAATTGTCTTGTGAAGTCTTTAGAGGACCTTCATGCTTATAAATCTTGCCATTGCTGAAAAAAAAAAAAGTCAGGAGCTATCTATCATGAATTGTCTTCCGAAATCAGTGGAAGATAAATGCTGCAGTTAGAATGTGGATTTCTTAATCAATTTCTCAGCTATTAGATCTAATCCAAGCTTGCATAATTTTGCTCGGAGTCTGGGTTTTCTTACTAATACTTAGTTCCCTGATTCAGGGACTACTCCACTCTTTGTCTCTGGGCACTTTCCCAATCAATCTTTTTCCTGTAAGGGCACTTTAAAGATATTCATTACATGGAAAAATCCAGAGTTCAGTAATTATGTGATGTAAGCACACGAGTACACTTGCAATTGTATACGCATCTGGTTTGGTTTTAAATACCTTTAAAGAAGTTATGTGTTAACCTTTTAGGACAGAAATGTTATTTACAAACTCATTATCAAATTATTCTTCCTGATCATGTGAGGGTGAGTCAAACTGTACTAAAGATAATCTTACTATATCACAAGAATTTTCAGGGGTTTCAAAGTTTATCAAAACCAACTTCTGTTATATGCATCAGTGGCCCAAAATTTAAAAAAAGGTTGGAAAAATGCACATTTCAAAGCAAAGAAGGAATTGCTTTGCCTAGGTTTCTCCTCAGGATTTCTTGTGCAGATAAGATTCTGTCTTCAATAGTAGCAGTTTTAGGACACCTAAGCAAGAGAACAGGGCTTGATTTTAAGAATGTGTGTTAATAATTAGGGCTTGTGAACACATGCATATCTTTTCTGCTGGGTCTGTCAAGGAAAAGGGACATGACACTGCTCTGATGGACAATACTTAGCCCATTACTCACAACTACATGCCTCCTTACCATCAAAGCCACTGGCCAAATTTAGCCCTGCTGTCAGGGGCCGCAACTTCACTGAAGTCACCAGGCTGAATGCGGCCCCGCTCGGCCGCATGGAAAAGCTGAGCAGCAGTCTCAGTGCATGAAGCTCTCTCTAGGGAAACAGTGCATCCTACACTGGGGACTATCCCACAGCACTGAGGGTGAGAAGCTAGCTACAAGGCTTGCCAATGAGCCCCGCTTGGATGTGTCCCTCTGGAAATCTCTAATGAAATGTCTTCTGTCAGGGGGCTCTGTGCTCAGTCGTCCCCCCATCCTTCCCAATGCTAGACTAGAGTCCAGCAAGACCCCCAGTCATTCTTACCCATACTGCAGACCCCAGGCTCCCTAGTCGGATCTGGCAGGCCTTGTGCAAACTCCTCTGAAGCCACGGCCGGTCCCCATCGAGCATGCAGGTCGAAGGAAAATCCTCCCCCGTTACAAAGTCAAGGACAAAGCTCCCAAGGGTCGCAGTGGTGTTGGCTCTAGGACTCCTCCCATACGCTGCTGCATCTCCCCACAGCACCGGGCAGCGTGTGGGGCAGGGGGCTTCGTCTTCACACTCCTGGCTCAGGCAAATAAACGCCCACTGCCTTGCAAGTCCCACAGCGCAGCCCGCCCCTGGGATCGGCTCCCGGCCCCACGGCTGCGTCCACAGCCGCCCTGCAGAGAAGCCGACGGCGGACAAGAGCTGCCGCGACACCCTCCCTGCAGCGGGGCGCGGACCGGGGGCCCGCAGGGGTGATGCCAGGGGCTGAGTGCCCCGCACACCCCCGCAGAGGGGCTAAGCCGGGGCCGAGCAAGGAAGGAGGGAGGCGAACGAGGGATGCCCGGAGCCTGCAGACCCATCGGAGCAGCGCCGGCCCCGTCCCCGCGGGGCACCGACAGCCCCGGCCCCTCGCGCAGGGATCTGCCTAACCCCCCGTGCTCAGCTAGTAACAGTGTTAGAGCTATTTGGTGAGACCCCCAACACCCCCGCCCCCTGCTCAGCTGCCTACCGCGTTATAGGTATTTGGTGAGACCCCCCCCCCCAACTGGTCACCTACTAAGAGTGTTATACCCATTTAGTGAGACCCGCAATACCCATCTATGTGCCCCCCGAATGTCCCTACATTAGTGACCCCCCCACTGGTCAGCGTGTTATAACTATTTAGTGAGACCCCCACCCCCCCGAATTTCCCAACCCCCCCAGTGCTCAGCCAGGAGTGTTACACCAATTTAGTGAGCACCCCAATAGCTGTCTAGATTCCCCCCGAATTTCCCAATACCCCCCACTGGTCAGCCAATAAGTGTTATAGCTATTTAGTGAGCACCCCAATACCTCCCTGGATTTCTCAACATCCCCCAGTGCTCAGCTAGTAACCGTGCTATACCAAATTAGTGAGACCTCCAACCCCCGCTGAATTTCCCAGCCCCCCCAGTGCTCAGCAAATAGGAGCGTTATAGCTATTTAGTGAATACCCCCCATATCTCCCTATACCCCACTGAATTTCCCAACACCCCCTAACTGGTCAGCTAATGAGTCTTATACCAATAATATGAGACCCGCAATACCCGCCCCACTGGTCAACTAGTAAGAGTGTTATAGCTATTTAGTGAGGACCCCCCAACACCAGTCAGCTAGTAAGAGTGTTATACCAATTCAGAGAGGCTCCCAACTGGTCAGCTAGTAAGAGTGTTACACCAATTTAGTGAGCACCCCAATAGCTGTCTATATT